>OZ012738.1:494503695-495103695 GCA_963859935.3 Lathyrus sativus
ATAACTTTAAAATTACTTTATAAATAGACAGTTTTCTTAAGTGTAACTCTATTTTTTTCTATACTTAAAAATATATTACTTTCCTTTTAAATCTCGTAACAGTTAATAAGTGAGTGTATTCAAATTAATATAACTCTAATATTACTTTTACAAAATAATAATTTGAGGTGTGAAAACATTATTTTTTTAAAAATGAAAAAGAAAACACATATGTCCGAATTAAAAAAAAAAAACACACACATGAGTGAAAATTAAAAACAAAAACTTCATGAAAAAAAAAAACTGAAAAATAACCCTCAAAACCGCCTATTAAATATTGAATATTGACTCATCAATCTGTCCGAATAATCGCTGGTTTCTCGAACAGCGTGTCGTTTTCCGTTCCCGCCCACTTCACTCTCTCTCTCTCTCTCCACCATGGGAAACTCCTCCAAGGATAATTCCGCCAACTCCGGCGACGCATCTCCCGCCGACGTTCCTCCCTCCGATTCAAGCACTTACTCCGAGGGCGAGAAAGTCCTCGCATATCACGGTCCCCGCATCTACGAAGCAAAGGTACTTCTCATTTTTCCCCTTCTAATCATTTTTTTCTCCAATTATCATTTCCAATATTTTCTTCTCTCAATTTTCTCTCATTGTTAATACTTCTTTCGAATTCACCAATTCCGTGTTTGTAAAGAAATTCAACTTCTGCAGTTACTAACTGTCAGTAACCGTTCCGGACTTCGCTTTTTCTGTTTTAGGGATTCGGTTCAGTGTTTCCGAGTTTGCATTTTTATTTGTCTGTTAAAATTGTTAAAATTTGTTGAAATTGTTATTTCTACTTACTTTGACTGAAATTGTTACAATTTTTTTTCTTCTTTTAATGTGTGATTGATTGAATGTTTGATTATAGGATTTGTAGATTCACTAGAGAAGGTTGGATCATAGTAAGATTTTGAGTTGAGAGTGTTTTTAAGGTTATTTTGATAAAGTTCTTATTCTGTGTATGTAAACCTAATACACATTAGAGATAAAGTGTATATATCTTGTGCTTACCCTGTGATTATATATGTTATTTGTGTGATTTATTCATCAGGTGCAAAAGGCGGAGATCAGAAAGAATGAATGGAGATACTTTGTTCACTACCTTGTAAGTTTAACCATGATATTTCCTTCCATATAGATCTTGTTTCACGGACTTAAGTTATTGTTCGGTTTCAGTTTGGAATATTTTAATCCAGTTTTTGCCTTCAAACTTGATTTGAAATGGAAGTAAATGGGAGGGTTGTTTATGCAAGCCTAGAGCCTGTTTACTTTGTTTTCTGTTTTCATTTTCTCTCTCAAGTATTAAACTTAACAAAATCTTTTCCTTATTATCCTTATTTACAGTTTTTGAGAACAGATCTAGAGTTTTAAAAAAAATTTGAAAATGCCAAAACATTATTTTTGAAAATGCTTTCTCAGTCTGCTTTCTGCTTTCTCTCTATCACAAGTATTCACTACATGAGTGATACATAAAATTTAGAAAATCATAACTGAAATTGTTCTCAGAAATTAAATGTGGTTGCAAAATGAAGTTTTTTCAAACTTAAGTATGTAAACTTCAATCAGATATGAAGTCATTTTTACCATTACCTCTATTTAATTCAACTTCTTAAACTAATGTTTATCTTGCTAGATTTGATAAAGTGATTCACTTGATAATTAATTCCGAAACTCTAAGTGATTACAGGATAGAGTATTGATTATGGGTTGCTTTATGCATTTTTTTTGCAGGGCTGGAATAAAAAGTGAGTTTCTTGTCATTTCCATTAGTTTATTTCATCAAGTAATAAAGGTACAAATGACCGGTTCTAATGATCTGCTCCAAACTTTCAGTTTACAATTTCTGAAAATACTTTAGTTGTTCTTGTGCATGCGACTCAAAATTGGTGTAAGCATTACCATTAAGTAAGCAGCAGAGTTAATACTTGACAAATTTCCAAAGGCAAATTCTAACGTTAAATGTCAATGGAAGTGGTGTGCAATTATTTGAACTTGTTTGACAATTAGTTTACATGGCCTTTGTAATGCTGATCTATAACTTTCTAGAGAGAATTGCCTTTATTGTTGTGGCTTATGTTGCCATAAATTTTTTGCATCAACTACATGTAAAAGGTTAAACTGTATATCTTCCAGTTTTTATTAATGAATTCATGTTCCTCATCTCTAATTCAATGACCAATTAAATGTTTGCATGATCTTTTAATATTATCATTGCTTTGATATATTTCCAACAGTTGGGACGAATGGGTAGGTGAGAGTCGTTTAATGAAACATACTGAAGCGAATGTTGTGAAACAGCATGCCTTAGACAAAAAGCAAGGTGTAGACAAGAATGTTAAATCTGGGCGTTCAACTCATGGAAAGGCCAAAAGTTCTACAGGTGAGAAATGCTCTCTTTCAAATGGAGATATTGTATTACAGTTTATTGTAGCTTTTAAATAACAAACTTCTATTCTGGCAAGGGGTTCAAAGTCTCCTAGTATGTGTTTGAAAATGTAAAAAGATTCTTTGTTAGTTCCTCTCTCTAGAATATTTGTGTTGTGCATTCAATTATCAAACCTCTCTTTACTAAGTGTCTTTCTTACATCTGATATGTATGAGTCACAGATGTGGGCACTTTAAGGCATTTATTTTCCATTTTAGTTTTTATTGGGGAGTTTGGTCTGACTGGGAGCTAACAAATCACCTTAGAATTTTTTTTGGAAGTGGGACCTTGCCATTAGTTCAATCCAACATTTTTTTCATCTTTTAAGTCACGAGCTTCATCTCAACTCAAAGGGCCTTTGTCAACTGTCCTCTGAAAAATTTGAACAATGTCTTTTTGAACAAGGTTGGTTTTATCAGGAAAAGGATTCTTCAAAGCATGAGATAACCAGATCTTGTCAGGGGCTTGGATGCAAAGTTCTGTTATATAACTAGAAACAATGTAGCATGTTTCGATAACACTCTAATATATGTTAGTTTCAAATTTAGCTACATCTGGGAAAAATTATGCTGTAACTACTTTTGCCTGGACCTAAGGTACTTTTGAAATTGTTTTAAAATATGCAGCAACCTTCTAACAGTATATTAGTATGCTTAAATTAATTTTTCATTCTTTTAAACACTTAACAATGTGTAGGTTTACAATTGCACTGGCACAGAATCCTTATTTTGATATGTTTCCTTATTCTGCCTTGCTAGCTCCATAATTTAACATTTTCTTTGGATTCTGTAGATGCCAAAGTGGATAAAGAAGACATCAAGAATAATGGTATTTACTAAATTTCATATTTTCAATTTCCTTTAAATTTCATTGAGTTATATATTTTTATATTTAGTTTGGCTATTTTCTTCTTGCTCATTAGGACCAAATATCTATTGCAAAATTTAGAACCATTTGATTAAAAGAGGCTTGAATTTTTTCTTTCTGGTTTTCTCTCTTTTTGATTTAATATCCTACTGAAAAAATTACCCACTTTGCTGGTTACCTGGTTGCTGTGCCTAATAGTCTAATATAGTATACCTATAACAATTCTTACCCATATATCTCTGAAAAGGCCAATAACCTCCATCTAATAAGTGGGCTATGGCAGCTTGTTAAGGAGACAAATCTTATTAGTTAAGAGAGCCTTTTTTCTATTGTTTAGCATTGTATATCACTAATTGTTGCCTTAAGCAAATTGTTGATGGCACATTTTATTCTCTTGAAGATGTCCTGTGATAACTTAGCTTCAACTTTTGTGATTGCAATTTTTAATTTTTTGGATTTGGTCTAATTCAATCCTACATAACTGGATTTTAAGGTGAAGGATGCTCTTCTTTATAAATTCTTTTTAGACCTATTTGAATCTTACGGTAACAATATCATTGCCGCCCTTTTTAATAAGCCCATCTGTATCAAAACTATTACTAGTTTTATATGATAAAAACTAGTACCCCTCTATTGGAAGCCATTATTGAACTTGTGGCTTGGCCTCCTGGCTGGAAAAGAGTACCATTTGGACTGCACTTGTTTCTCCTAGATGTTATTTAGGCTTGGGCCCTTGGCCAGGATGAAAAATCCATTCCAGCTAACCTGTACATAATTAATCATTTTGATTTATTGAATATAATTATATTTTCTTCATTTTTCAATATGAAATTTTCTTCTAAAATAAATTAAATTCATCTAGCTTCAAAACCGTATAAATTTTTCTCAGTTTTTGAAACTTATGTTTAAGCCGTGGGCCATTTCATCGACATTTATGCCTGGCAAAGGCTAGTGCAATGTGCTTTTGGGTGATAAAGCTCAACATAATAAGCAAATCTGTTAATCATTTTTCTTAATCCCTCCATTTAAACACACTAATTATTAATTAATAAATTGGACTTCAAATTTTCCTGTTTGAATGCAATGTCTTCATTGATTTGTTGATGTGAAAACAAATGTTTTTATTTCAGCTTGGATTCACTAATAATTTTAACATGTCAAACTGTGCAGTGTCAAAAGGAAAAAAACGAAAGAATGATTCAGGAATTGAGGTTTGGTTTATACCTTGTTTTAATTGTATTGTCCGTGTGTTCCTTATTTTAAAATCCGGAAGGTTTATAATTTTCATTGAATTTCTCTCCATATCATATAGTAATTGTTACCTATTTTCATTTCACATTTCCTTAAAAGTGCAAATACCTTCATTTTTGCCACAATCCTTTTAACTGCAAACGTTCTACTAAGTGTGATTTTCTAATTATTAGAAGGGCAGCGGGAATGTTGATAAGCTTTTTAAAATTCAAATCCCTGCACCGTTAAAGAAACAACTTGTTGATGACTGGGACTTTGTTAATCAGCAAGATAAGGTAAATGGAGACAATTAAGTTTACTCTATCCAGTTATTATTTTCTTGTGTATGTTTAGAACACAACTTTTAGGATTAGATTTTGATGTATGTTTCATGTATAAAGGTTACTGTACCTGATAGAGATGACCGTGGGTTAAGTTGTTTCTTTTCTACTTAAAATTGAAGTATACTTTTGTGCCTATACAATTTTACACGGACACAAAGCAATTTGAAATCATCTAACTGAATTATATTATATTAAGCCACCTGGTAACTTATTGATAGTGTTATATCATAATTTTATAATAGTTGAATTATTTGACTATGATCTTACAGACACCAGCGGCACTGGTTCTTCTCTTTTGGATATCTAGCAGAGTGTCTCCTCAATCTGAGTTTTTGGGCTGTCATTTATATTTAAACGAAAATACATGCTTTATTAATTTTCTGTAGAAATTGAAGAGAATTATTGCGCACAATTTCCTTTGTTCTTTAACAATTTGTCATTGCTGCCTCTCAAATATCTGACTATTTTGAGCCTATCCTTTTAGCTTACAAATATTTTTGCGATGGCATTATTTATGGTTGTGATGCAATGCATGATTGTTTAACGTTTTATTAATTGATTACCACTTTAAAAAGTGATAACCTATTTTGGTGAGTTAATAATAATCTCATCACGTGTTTATTTTTTATTTTCTTACATTTTTCCCTGCAGCTTGTAAAACTTCCTCGTTCACCCACTGTTGATGAAATTCTGACAAAGTACCTTGAATACAAGTCAAAGAAAGATAGCGCGTAAGAAATTATTGCTAAATAAAAATTCATATGCTCCTTTTCTACCATGGCTATCTATTTTTTTTTTGTTCATGCCATACATCTAGTTGTGGCTAATGATGAAGGCATCTACAATGTGTTTCTACAATACAGGGCGGCTGATGCAACAGGGGAAGTTTTGAAAGGAATAAGGTGTTATTTTGATAAAGCATTGCCTATGATGCTCTTATATAAAAAGGAACGCAAGCAATGTAATGAAGCAGTTGTGGACAGTGTGTCTCCATCAAGCATATATGGGGCCGAACATTTATTACGCCTATTTGGTATGTTCCTTACTTTTTCTGCTTTTAAGCATGTGCTTGGAAGGAGAATACCCTATGCGGGCACATGCACTTTCATTGTCTTGGGAAATACTTTTGTGATCCTTGTTTCTTTTGTGGGTTCTTTTGATTTAATATTAAAAGAGCGCGTTATTGCCTTTACTGATGGAAAATACAATTTTGGCATCTCAACTTGAAATTTTCAAGGGATCGCGGCTAGGAGTTTAGGTTTTGACCCTCCTGTTTTACTATTTGCTAAACAATCATAATTTTCTCCGGTGATTGCTGAATTTTAATGTGCCTTTGAAAATTTGACATCTTCAATGATTTTTGGCTAGTTGCAAGAGTTTTTAACAATTCTCTGCAGTGTTATTTATTTGTATTCTGGGCATTGAAACAATGAAGTATTCTTGGAGACAATTGATATATTTCTATTAAGGAGTGTAGTAGCATTTGAACATTGCTGCACAATACATACCTGAAGGAAGTTTCTTAAACGTATCTGGATAACTAGCAGATTTTTTCTTGTGCTTGCAGTTAAGTTACCTGAGCTTTTGGCATATGTGAACATTGAAGAGGAAACATTAAACCGCTTGCAGCTGAAAATTCTTGACTTTCTCAAGTAAACGTTTATACACATCTCATTGTATTTGGTATTAGATTCTATTGTGTAGACTCCTTACTGAAATGTGATAACTTTTTTTAGTGTCTTGATAAATACTGCACTATGCTCCTAGCTGAATTAATGTCAAAAGATGTCAAATAAATATTGATGTACTTGTTTTAATAGCCAATAAATATTGATGTACTTGCTTTAATAGCCAATAAATTCTGGCTTCATAAACTTGTGTACAAATTGATAATTGCAATAAATTCCACGGAATTGAACTATTAGACTTGTAGGCGAAGTGGAAATAACCACTATAAACTCACGCACACAACCATGAGAGTCAGAGTTCGATCCCTAGTTTTGGCTTCCAATCTAGTAATATTGGCTTTCGCCAGTTGAGCTAGGATTCGTAGACTATTATGACAGATATTAATATTACATAAAAATGCATGTTAGCCTATGTTATTCTTGCTTATATTTCTACCCATTATGGTTGAGATACATTGTTGTGTTCAGTTCAATAATATAAAGTTGATTTTAACTGTTATCTTTCTCTTGAATTTTGTTGCCATTGGTTTGATCAAATACACTCATTGCAGGTTCTTGCAGAAAAATCAAAGCACTTTTTTTCTCTCAGCATATGATGGGACAAAAGGAAAAGGGAAGGGAAGGGATGAATGAGAGACACTCTTGATTCCTAGTCTTCCTCATCTGTTGTATTCTTAATGATTGCCATATATATCTCTCCTTTGAAAAATTCACCGCAGGAAATCTGTTGTTGTAATAATAATATTGACTAATTCATTCTTTAATTTTTAAAGATTACACAATACTTGCAAATCAAAACATTTGATGTGCAAAATTTTGATGGCTTATTTAGATACATATTTCTTAACTGGTGTAAGAAGGTGGATAAAGTAGTAGCCTTCTATTTTTCACTAGGTTGCACTCAAACAAAGTTTGTCCCTGACCAAAGCACATAGTAAAAACACTTGGCCTTTTGGCTGTGTAACCAACTCTTTTCTTGAAGCCTAAGAAATGAAATATTCTTTGAAAGGAAGAAACTCTTTTACACTTCTTAAGTTCTAGTAAACTGGTAAACACTTGTAACTGTTTTACACTTGATGTATTTTGTACGTGGTACTTTTGTCAAAATTGATTTGGAAGAATCTCATTTAGATCTAGTGTACTTGTGTTGAGATCTGAATGTTTTGGAAACAACATATTTTGAGATTCAAACACATTTGGCGGCTAATGCCTAATGAAAAAAGTAACAGACTTCATGAATATTTTAATTTTATTTATTAAAGCAATACTCATTTTAAATAGAGAATATTGTTTTAAAATAAATGTTTTTATAGAATCATATAATTATTAATGTATTATTTTTAATTATTAATAAGATTAATTTATTATAAATAGTGTATTTTGATAATTTGTTACATTTTTTATTTGTGCAAAAAATCTCAAACACCATTTAATTTGATATAAGGTTGGAGCCGACCTTCAATTATTTGTATTTTAGATTGTGTGAGATTTTTTATTTTATAATAGAGAGTTTTTTATTACACTTTATATACTTATAATGCATATTGTGAATTTTCATATATGCTTTTAGGTTTCGAAGATATATTTTCAGGCACACATTTTTCATACTCAATTAAGGTCATTCTGAGTTACGCTCTATGCGTTGAGTTAGTTTTATTCTATTCTGAAGATATATATATCCATAACGTTTTAAGGAAAACATTTCAAGTATCCAATTCAGTGGATATTTCAGAGATACATCTCCAGAATTATTGATGACATTTTGAAATTTTCTATCACCTTTGTATGTCAGGTATTTTCGGAGATGCATCTCCGAAAATATTCGATATATTTGATATAACTTACAACTGCATGATCAGTCCTCCATTGTTGTCATGCTTCATTCTCAACTAAACCCTCACCCTAAATACCCTCATTCTTAATCCATTCTTTCGCTCCAAATCTCCATCCTTTTGGTTCAACATATCACATGGAGCAAAAGAAGATAGAATTTTAGGTAAAGATTGTTTTTTATTCTCTACATTGTTCACATTAATCATCAATTTTTTCTATAAAAAAAATTATGTTGCATTTCCGAAAATGTATCCTAGTGTCTGTCGGCTCAAACCTGAAGAGAAGGAATGTATTAGTGACACGACCTTGAATCTTGTTCAACCGAAAAATATTCTTGCAAAATTGAAGCAGAAGCGACCCGACAATATATAAAATATCAAGCAAGTGTATAACATTCAATACATCTCTAACAAGGCGATTAAAGGGGGATAGAATTGAGATGCAACAACTCTTAAAACTGTTAGATGATAACAGTTACGTGTCCCGGTACCGAATGTGCGATGATGGAGTTACAGTTAAAATATTTTTTGGACTCATCATGATTCTATAAAGTTGTTCAACACGTTTTCTATGGTGCTTATACTTGATACAACCTACAAGACCAACAAGTATAGACTTCCATTATTTGAGATGGTTGATGTTACCTCAATTGAGAAGACATATTCGGTTGGTTTTACGTTTCTTGAGTTTGAAAAAGAAAACAATTTTACTTAGGCATTAGAGGTGTGTCAGTCACTTTTTAAGGTCCAAGGTGAGATGCCTAAAGCGATTGTTGTAACACCATTTTCTACCCCACATTTATAATGGCAAATCAATCACATTTATCAGAGTAAAATATTAAACACAATAAAAATCACCTCAAAGGGCGTACATTTCTCAATAACTCAAATAAAAGTCAATGCTCGGTAAACAACGGGTTTTCCCAAAATTATTCAAAAGGCAGCGGACTCAAAAAGGTAAAAATCCAAAGTTTTCCTTGCGCAACAACGTAATCAAAATAACAATAATCAATAAAACATGGTTTAACTCAAAGACCCAAACTTGATGTTACACTATCAGAGCAAGACCCTCTAAGTCAACCAAAAGTCAATAACTCCAAAAAGTCTTCGACGACTAAACCTTGTCATCTGCACATTACCCACGTGGAGGTAACATTCAAACAGGCAAGGTGAGTAAAACGATTCATAATAATCAATATAGGAATCAATATATAAAATAGCGTCATTTTCATATTCAACATCATCATAATCATCAAGGAAACATCAAAAAGCCATAATATCATAAATTACACCAAATTGTCACATAAATGCAAATGCAACAAGACTCATGCATGTGGTACCAATTCATCAAAATTCGATGGACACTGGGCCATCAATCCTCCATAGATCCTCATCAATAGGATCGATTCTACACAAGAATCGAAGCATAATAAAATACTTCACATCTGCACAATGGGACTAAAACCACAAGAATCAAACACTAGACTGAAGTCCGGAATGCATATGAATGTATGATGCACACGTCAATATCATCCTCATAATAAACTCATTAGGTGCATCATCATTCATCAAAATCATCATAATAATCATGTCATCATATAATCATCAAAAACTCATGGAATCAACATCATAACTCATCATCATTACTCATAAGAATCATCATACAATCATGTATTAATCACATATGAATCATAGTCATACTCAAGGTAATTCATCTAGAAAATTACAGCATCAAAGCATCAAGACAACACTGCACTAGAACAAAATTCGCGAAACTCTACTACGTTCGTTGGACAGTTCATCGTGCGAAGGATCATTCGTTGTGCGAACTCGCGATTGCAGCAAAACACTGTTACACACCAGCACCAAAACTAGCCCAAAAGTTCCTACGATTTCCTTCCTCAATGCCCCAAAAACATCCCTCAATCATTCCTAAACTATTATGGCGATAAAGGCACAAAATCTACAACTTATTAGGCCGATCCCGTATCATATTTACGCCTCCAATTCCCATAAAATCCTTACAATTTTCCCACATTCATTAGAGTTCTCATAATCGATTACCCTATACGGTTAAAACCTCAACAACAGATTTTGGCCACGAAGGCCTAATTTCCCTTAATCCCAAATTAGCCTTAAACCTATCAGACCATCTGTTCAAATCCCTCAAACTCATTAAGCTCACTAGAAAGGCAACAACAATTAAATACTCAAAATTCCTAAACCCTTAAATCGGCTTTAAACACATTGAATCACATATTGAAAATAATGAAGGCAATGCTCCCCATATTTAAACAACCTCAAAAATAGATTTAGCCACGAAGGCCTAATTTCCTCAAACTCAAAAACCTCCTAAATCCTTAAATCGGCTTTAAATACATTGAATCATATATTTAAAACAATGAAGGTAATACTCCCCATACTTAAACAACCTCAAAAATAGATTTGGCCACGAAAGTCTTATTTCCTCAAACTCAAAAACCTCCTAAATCCTTAAATCGACTTTAAATATGTTGAATCATATATTGAAAACAATGAAGGTAATACTCCCCATACCTTAATTTGCCGACTCTAAACCTTTCTTCTTTGATTCTTGAAAACCTCGCGAAACTTTGCGTCAATCCTCTTCCCTCAGAGCTCTGACCTCTATTTCTTCCTTTTTCACGGTCTAACAAGAATGAATCCTAATTCTCTCAAAATTCCTTTTTGTTAAACCTAACTTTGAGCCTTTAAAATGGACTTTCCAATTTCACCCTCGCTAACTCCTCCTCAAATGTCCATTTTTCCCTTAATTCACTTATGTTTATTTAAATTAATAATAATACCAATATATTTATATTATATACTATTATTTAAATAAATAACTCAAAACTCCATAATTCCCAATATTCACACCAACCACCGAAAATCATCAAAAATACGAATATTCATATTTAAATAAATTAAATAAATATTGTAATAAATTTGGGGTGTTACAACTCTCCCTCACTTAAAAGAATTTTCGCCCTCGAAAATTACCTCAAGGAAACAGAGTCGGATACAACTCCCTCATCTGATCCTCACGCTCCCAAGTCATGCTCCCTTCAGTTGGTCCTCCCCAAACTACCTTTACTAAATCTCTTTACCTCGCAATTGCTTCACTTCTCGTTTATCAATCCGTACTGGCAATGCCTCAACAGTCAAATTATCTCTCACTTGTACATCATCCATCTGAATCACACGTGACAGGTTTGGAATGTACTTCCTCAACTGAGACACATGAAACACATCATGCAAATTCACAAGTGACGACGGTAAAGCAATCTGATATGCTACTTCTCCCACCCTCTACGAAATCTGATACGGACCAACAAAATATGGTGTGAGCTTTTGAGACTTCAAAGCTCGGCCAACACCAGTTACCGACGTAACTCTCAAAACACGTGATCTCCCTCTTGAAATTCAAGTGTTTTCCTCCTCTTATCATGGTAACTCTTCTGACGACTCTGCGAAAATTTCATCTTTTCTTATATCCTCTTGACCTTTTCATTCGTCTCTTGTACAATCTCAGGTCTGAGTACAACACTCTCGCCTAACTCATACCAATATAATGGAGTCCTACACTTCCTTTCATACAAAGCCTCATACGATGTCATTCCAATACTAGAATGATAACTGTTATTGTAGGTAAACTCAATCAACGACAAATGACTATCCCATGATCCACCTTGATCCAACACACAAGCTCTCAGCAAATCCTCTAAGGACTGGATAATTCTCTCTGTCTGTCCATTCGTCTGCGCATGATAGGCAGAACTCGATCTCAACTTAGTACCCAAAGTTGTCTTCAAACTCTCCTAAAACCTTGATGAAGATCTCGGATCTCTATCAGACACAATACTCGACGGTATCCCATGCAACTTCACAATTTCCTCAATATACATCTCAACTAGCTTCAACATATAACGATTAATCCTCATTGATAAAAAATGAGTTGATTTAGTCAATCTATCCACAATCACCCAAATCAAATCATATCCCTCCAAAGTCTTCGGTAGGCTTGTCACAAAACCCATAGAAATGCTATCCCATTTCCACTCTAGAATATTCAACGGTTGCATCAGACTCAATGGTCGTTGATGTTCAATATTCGACTTCTAACAAGTCTAACCAGCATACACAAACTCAACCACTTCTTTCTTCATCCCTGGCCACCAAAACAATTTCCTCAAATCCCGGTACCTTTTCGTAGCACTGGGATGGATACTCATTCTACTTCGATGTCCTTCCTCAAGAATACTCTTTTTCAACTCAACAATATCTGGAACACAAAATCTATCACGACATCTCATGATACCATTTTCATTAATTCGAAAATCAGCTATTCCACTTTGATTCATCAAATTCAACCGATCTACCAACTCAAATCAGATTTATGACCTTCTCGAATCTCATCAAGAATACCACTAGTAAGCTTCAACATACCAAGCTTAACTCCATAATAAATCTCTTCACAAACCAAACTCATATCTCGAAATTGCTCAATTATTTCCAACTCTCTTACCATCATCATCGACATATGTAAAGATTTCCAAATCACTGCATCAGCTACCACGTTTGCTTCACCCGGATGGTAATTCAAACCAAAACTATAATCCTTCAGAAGTCCCAATCATCTCCTTTGCATCGCATTCAATTCTTTCTGATCAAAGAAATACTTCAAACTCTTATGATCACTAAACACCTCAAATCTCGAACCAAATAAATAATGCCTTCAAAGCTTTAACACAAATACAACAGCGACCAACTCCAAGTCATGTGTCGGATAATTCCTCTCATGCACTTTAAGTTGCCTTGAAGCATAAGCTAAAACTTGTTGATGTTGCATTAACACACCTCCCCCATCCCATCAACGAAGCATCACAATATACAACAACGGTTCTGCCGGATTCGGAAAAATCAAAACATTAGCTGTTGTTAGCCTTCTCAAAAGCTCTTGAAACCTTCTTCACACTTTGCATCCAAAATAAAAGCTTGAACCTTCCTAGTCCCCACGCGTCAACGACAAAGATAACTTGGAAAATTCTTCAATGAATTTTCGACAATACTCTGCCAACCCAAGAAAACTTCTAATCTCAAAAACAGGTTTTGGAGCTTCCCATTGCGATACAACTTCAACCTTCAACATATCAACCGCAATAACTCTACTCGAGATCACATGACCAAGGGAACTCACTTCCTTCAACCAAAAATCACACTTTGATATTTTTGCATACAACTTCTTCTCTTTCAACGCTGATAACACAATTTTCAACTGCTCAGCATGATCCTCTTCACTCTTCGAATATATCAAAATATCATCAATGAATACAACCACAAACTTGTCCAAATAAGGATGGAGAATCCTGTTCATATACTCCATAAATACACATGGTGCATTAGTCACACCAAATGGCATCACGAAATACTCATAATGTCCATACCTTGTTTTAAAAGTAGTCTCTGAATATCTTCAGCCTTCACACGAATCTGATGATACCCAAATCTCAAATTTATCTTACTGAACACACTTGCAACAACCAACTGATCCATCAAATCATCAATCCTTGAAGTGGATACTTATTTTTGATAGTCACTTTGTTCAGTTGTCTATAATCCACACATAGCCTCACAAAACCTTCTTTCTTCTTAACTAACAAAATTGGTGCACCCTCACGGTGACACACTCGGACAAAAGAACCTCTCCTCAAGCAGATCTTCAAGTTGATTCTTCAACTTCTTCGATTCCAGTATGGACATACGATATGGAGCCATCGCTACCAAACTAGTTCCAGGAACTAGGTCGATCGTAAAATCCACTTCACGTTCCGGCTGTAAATCACTTATCTCATCAGAAAAAACTTCCGGATAATCACAAATAATTGGCACACCACTAACTTCCCCACTTTATTAACACTTAAAGTTTCCATCAAAATAAACATCTCAACACCATCCTGCACCAACTCACCAAAACAATATGTAAGCACTTAGCTTAACTCAAAACAATTCACTACACACGTCATCTAAGCTTGCAAGATACGTATATCCCATCCAACATGACTTCGTCTACTATCAACAAGAGATTAAGGGTGATCAGTTCCTTAATTTGCAAATAGACATTCAAAAATCATGATGGGGCATAAACTATCTTTACCAAACTATAAGAGCGTTCGTCGATACACTGAGCCACTACTCCACACTTGAACCCACTTGTTTCATTCCCACTTCTGCATACAAAGATTAGAAAACAAACGTGTACTGACAGTGTTTTCACACACATGTCGCATACTAGGGAACAAATAACATTAGACAACTTGGCTGGACGGACCGATCTGCTATGATACCACTAATGTAACACGCTTTTCTATCCCACATTTATAATGACAAATCAATCACATTTATCAGAGTAAAATATTAAACACAATAAAAATCACCTCAAAGGGCGTACATTTCTCAATAACTCAAATAAAAGTCAATGCTCGGTAAACAACGAGTTTTCCTAAAATTACTAAAAAATTGCTCAAAAAGCAGCAAAACTCAAAAAGGAAAAAATCCAAAGTTTTCCTTGCACAACAACGTAATCAAAATAATAATAATCAATAAAACATGGTTTAACTCAAAGACCCAAACCCGATGTTACACTATCAGAGCAAGACCCTCTAAGTCAACCAAAAGTCAAAAAACCAAAAAATCCTCGATGGCATCCACGGCTAAACCTAGTCATCTGCAAGTTACCCACGTGGAGGTAACATTCAAACAAGCAGGGTGAGTAAAACGATTCATAATAATCAATATATAAAATAACGTCATTTTCATATTCAACATAATCATAATCATCAAGGAAACATCAAAAAGCCATAATATCATAAATTACACCAAATTGTCACATAAATGCAAATGCAACAAGACTCATGCATGTGGTACCAATTCATCAAAACTCGATGGACACTGGGCCATCAACCCTTCATAGATCCTCATTAATAGGATCGATTCTACACAAAAAACCGGAGCACAACAAAATACTTCACATCTGTACAATTGGACTGAAGCCACAAGAATCAAACACTAGACCGAAGTCTGGAATGCATATAAATGCATGATGCACACGTCAATATCATCCTCATAATAAACTCATTAGGTGCATCATCATTCATCAAAATCATCATAATAATCATGTCATCATATAATCATCAAAACCTCATGGAATCAACATCATAACTCATCATCATTACTCATAGGAATCATCATACAATCATGTATTAATCACATATGAATCACAGGCATACTCAAGGTAATTCATCCAAAAAATCACAACATCAAAGCATCAAGACAACACTGCACAAGAACACAATTCGCGAAACTCTGCTACGTTTGTTGGACAGTTCGTCGTGCGAGTCTGGGGCGAGTGTTCGCCGTGCGTACTCGCGATTGCAGCAAAACGCTGTTACGCACCAGCACCAAAACCAGCCCAAAAGTCCCTATGATTTCCTTCCCCAATGCCCCCAAAACATCCCTCAATCATTCCTAAGGTATTACGGCGATAAAGACACAAAATCTACGAATAATTAGGCCAATCCTATATCATATTTATGCTTCAAATTCCCATAAAATCCTTACAATTTTCCCACATTCATTAGAGTTTTCATAATTGATTACCCTATACGGTTAAAACCTCAACAATAGATTTTGGCCACGAAGGCCTAATTTCCCTTACTCGCAAATCAACCTCAAACCTATCAGACCATCAGTTCAAATCCCTCAAACTTATTAAACTCACCAGAAAGACAACAACAATTAGATACTCAAAATCCATAAACCCTTAAATCGGCTTTAAACACATTGAATTACATATTTAAAACAATGAAGGCAATACTCTCCATATTTAAACAACCTCAGAAATAGATTTGGCCACGAAGGTCTAATTTCCTCAAACTCAAAAACCTCCTAAATCCTTAAATCGACTTTAAATACATTGAATCATATATTGAAAACAATGAAGGTAATACTCCCCATACTTAAACAACCTCAAAAACAGATTTGGTCACAAAGGCATAATTTCCTCAAACTCAAAAATCTCCTAAATTCTTAAATCGACTTTAAATATATTGAATCATATATTGAAAACAATGAAGGTAATACTCCCCATACCTTAATTTGCCGAATCTAAACCTTTCTTCTTTGCTTCTTGAAAACCTCGCGAAACTTTGCCTTAATCCTCTTCCCTCAGAGCTCTGGCCTCTATTTCTTCCCTTTTCACGGTCTAACAATAATGAATCCTAATTCCCTCAAAATTCCTTTTTGTTAAACCTAACTTTGGGCCTTTAAAATGGGCTTTTCAATTTCACCCTCGCTAACTGTTGCACCCTAAAATTTGCCCACCGGTTTTTCCGACTTTGACTGGCTTTTGCTTCGTATTTTCATATGCATATCATTTAGATCAGTCGTCATATTGCATAACTAACCAATTTATCAACTCTTTGGTGGCTTTGTTTCTTTCGTGAATCAGGGATTGACTTCAGAAACTTCTGAAGTGTTTGAGTTAGGATTGGTCGAAAGGTTTTCTTTTGAGTTAGATTTCTACTGTTCAAAGGTTGTTTCATTCATGGTACTCAAGTTTGAGGCAGGGGTGTTGAGTTTTCAATTGTCATGAGCAATGCGTATTTGAGGTTTATCAGGCACGGCTCCAGTTTCCCTGGATTATTACAAGATGTAGTTTGCTTAGGGCTTTTGTCAGCAGTTTGGTAGAAAAGACTTTGTGGTTCTCAGGGTGGATTTTGTCATGGACCTATACTTTATGCTTAACAATTACCAAACCAGGTTTCATGGCAATTCAGATTCTTTGAAATCAGGTTGCAGTGCTATTAAGAAAATCAAAACAATGAGGCACCTCAGGTTATTGGGAAATTTTGTTAATGTGGTTCACGTTCTTATCTTTTAAGTGAGGATTCAGGCATGATAATCCAGTCAAGATCATTCTCAGACGGCCCTCTATCTATTACTAGTCATGGGGTTGCTAGTAATACTGCTCAGCAACCTTCATCTTTCATGCAGAAGCCTATTTTGTCGGATGAAGTTAATTACAGTCATAGCAAATCGCCACCGAAAAATGTAGGTGACACCATGCCTAGCAGCAACTTTCCTCCTTTACCATCCAAATATAGTGAGATGGCCTCCAAAATACTGCAGCAACTTGATAATATGGTTTCTCCCAAAGAAAAATCATCAGCACTAAGGCTGCCAAATGTGAATGATAAATCTCCAACAAAGTTGTCATCTTCCATGTTACGAGGACAAGCTCTTCGAAGCATGGAGACAGTAGATTCTTCAAAATTATTGGATAATGTAAAGGATAATAAATTAGACGGCAATCTTAAAAGTTTGTCGGCTAGTTCTCAAAAGTTGGCATCAAAGATAAATAAGGTGGAAAATGGTCTGAAGCCTATTTCATCGAATGGTGGATTAACTACTGAAGTAACTGGTTCAGTCTCTACTGTCCCAAGTAACCAAGTCATATCTATTGGAAAGTCTGGAGATTCTTCTGACCCTCCTTCAAAAAGTGGGCATTCCGTATGAGTGCACATGAGGATTATCTGGAGTTGGATGATGAGGCCTATCCTAATGAAGCTGTGTCTCCTTTTTCTACATCCGAGAAAGAAACAAAAGGCTCTACTGCTGCGGCTATCAAAACAGTCTCTGCTCTTGAAAAACCTGTACAGAAGATACCAGGTTCATCTGTAGTGACTCCGTCCAAAAAGTTTTACAGCAGATGGTAAACTTAGTACTGCTGATGTTTCTATAGTAGCTAAGAAGGTTGACACACCGACTTCAATAACTTCATCTATTGCCACTGATCCTACTGTTAAGCCAAGTATGGGTGAAGTTAAATCATCGACAGTCACTATTTTAGGTTCCGACAAGTCCTCTTCACCAAATGGATCAGCTGCTAATCTTCCCCTGTTTAACTTCGGGAATAATTTTGTTTCTTCAACAGAGCCCACTAAAACAGGTCCAGTATTTGGTTTGGATAAAGCGGCTCTATCAAAGGAAACAAGTCCTGATGCTAAATCTGTTAAATTTGGTTTCAACAAAAATATTGACAGTGTTCCACAAGCATCATTTACTTTCTCTCCATCTGCTGGTGGTGAGTCTACTTTTCTCAAATTTGGCGGGGCTTCTGACTCAAAGCTGAGCTCAATCAGCTCAATTACTGCTGCCGGTATTGTTGATTCAGTGCCAAAAGTTCTTGAATCAAATAATGTTGATGTCAAGGCTAGTATAGTTTCCAAAGTCTATGCTCAATCATCAGAACCATCTGCAGCATCTACATCATTGTCAACATCACCCGCAAATATATTTACTTTTGGCAACAGTTCAAGTCAAAACAATGGATCTGCACTGCAAGCTGTTAAAACCCGCATATGTAATAAGTTTAATTCTGCGGAGGGCTGCAAATTTGGTGACAAGTGCCATTTTGCCCATGGTGAATGGGAACTTGGCAAACCTTTTGTTCCATCAATTGATGATCACCGACAATTGGCACCTACAACAGTTAATCGTATGGCTGGTCGAACTGAGGCTCCCTCTGGTCTGGGCACTACTAGCTTTGGTGCCAATTCCACTGCCAAGATCAGTGTAGAAGCTTCCTTGGCTGGAGCCATCATTGGAAAGGGTGGTGTGAACTCGAAGCAGATCTGTCGCCAAACAGGAGTCAAATTTTCAATTCGTGACCATGATTCTGACCCAAATCTTAGAAACATTGAACTTGAGGGAACATTTGATCAAATTGCATAGGCAAGTAACATGGTAAAAGATTTACTTTTGACTCTATCAGTCTCTACCCCAACCTCTCAGTCGTATCACAACCATTACCAACAAGCAGACAACAACCTGCCGCAAACCGTACCGCCAGACAACCACACTACTGCACCCAACACCCCAGACAAAACCTGCAACAAAGTACAGCAGAAAGCAACACTCTGCTATGCTTTAATTCCCCACACCAGACATCCTATCCTGCACAAAAAACAGCCAAAAAAAAAACCAACACAATAAAAAACCACACAACCATCATTATGTAAGATACACAAAAAAATTCCCACACAAAAAAAGGGTTTTGATGAATCTTCTTCATTTTGCACACAAAATGAACTCTGCCTTTCTTTAATCCATGGCCAATATCTTCAACCAGCACAACCGGTCTTCATCTTCGAACATCATCTCTCCTTGAACCTTTTCTTTTCGAACTTCCTTCCGAATCCCAAACGCTCCTTTCGAAACAGGCTTTCGCGAACCCCCACCGCTGGCAATTTCAAATCTAGCTCCGCATAGCTTATGCATCATGAAGTCTCATGTTAACCGTTGAAGACTCATCTCCTCAACAGTTTTTATCCTCCTACAAACCCAGAAATTAAACGGCAATGAATCTCTAGATTATAAACCAAAACTCTGCTCAACACAAATACTCTCTGTTCTTCTTTCACACACCAAACTGTCTCTCACTTTTTCTTCAACAACATAACCTCCTTTATCATTGTTAGAACATCAACGAACCAAATCACTGCAAAAACCATTTTTCGAACCTATCCTCAACCTCCATACATTCCAAGCTACCACGCACCATATAACTCCCTTTGTCACCACCATCTGCACCACCAAATCGTTCATTATCCCGTCCTTCTGCTCCCATTCGTAGGAGTTCAATACCATCTCTTTCTCCTTCCTCTGCAACAAATTATTCAACTTCTCTAACACGAACCAACCGTCTTCTCCGCTTAACATTCAAACTCGAAAACCGTTTTTTTCCAGAAATATCATGGAAACTCACCTTCAGAAACAAACCATTCCAACACAACATAGCCCTGTTCTTTCGAACCACTCTTAAGAAGTCTCAACATCATATAAACCAGGAAATTCCTCCACCTTTGAACGATGATTCCTCTGCTGCAACCGCAAGCCATCAACCTTTCGCACACTCCAACTGTCACCAACAACAATCCTCTCCATCAACCATACCACACATAACACCGAAAACCTCACACTTTCGATAACCAATTTTCGTCACTACTACTACCCTTTTCTTCTTCACAGCAGAACAGACCCCAAAACTCCGAAACAAAAATCAACCTAAACCCATCGCTTCCACCTTCTTCAAACAAACACACAACCATCAAAACCATAATAGTACTTTCATCAAACCCGTGAAATCTGAATCAAACACACAAAACTAAGATCCAGAATCAAAATCAAACAAGAACTGATAAGATGAAATAGAACAAGGAACGCACCCCGTATCGAGACCCTGGGCGTGAATCTGGGAGTGAGTCGGAGGTGAAAAGAGGAAAAGAAGAGTTGTAAGGCAATCGAAAGAAGGTTGGGGCCGATATGACACCATCACGGTGAAGGTGATGATTCTGGGCGGACCACTTCATCTCCTTTCGCTCAGTTTTCTTCGATGGCCAACAAATGTTAAAGAATTCGAGTTCTATGTCGCGTCGTTGAGGGTGGAGTTTCTTTGATTCTGACCATGTCTGTTGAGGTATCGTGTGAGGAGAGAATGAGGGGATTTAGACCTGTGGACTTTGTTTTTCTCAATTTACTGTGTTTCTTTTTTTAAACTTTTTCTTTTATTTCATTTCTTTTATTTTATTTAAGAAAACTTATATATTATTATCATTGTTATTATTATAATTTTGTATATTTATTTTGTAAATTATCTTTTTCTAAAAAAAAAAACTGTTTTGTTTATTTTATATATATTTTTTAATATTATATATGTTGTTAGAACTTTATATTATTTTCTAGTTTATATTAAATTTGTTATATCATATTTTATGTTATAGTGTTTTTAGAATTTCATTTCAATTTACATTTAGGAGTTTATAGCATTTTATTTCGCATTTGTTATTGGGCACTTTGTCCCATTTTCTGTTTTTGGGTCGATGACGAGACCTCCGTAATTCATTACCAGTCAAATTATTGATGAGTAATGTTGGATCTGAGACCACCTCTTTTCTCTCTTCATTACTTGTCCCGACTCGATTCAAAAACATTGTCAAACAATCTTCAAAATCAAATCATCTTTGTATTGAACTAAACGAGAGGATTGGGTGTAGACCTCTTCTTCTTCGAGCGTTGGGATGCCCACTGTAGTGAGGGTGGTTTTGACACTCGTCTTTCAATACGAAGACGACATTCTCTCTCCTCCTAAAAACCTCGGCTCCACACCGAGTGCATTTTCAAAAACCTCGGTCTCGTACCGAGTCCATTTTCAAACCATAATAAATTGATTTCTCTTTGTATCGAATTAAAGAGAGAAGATTGGGTGTAGACCTCTTCTTCTCCGAGTGTTGGGATGCCCACTGTAGTGAGGGTGGTCTCGATACTCGTCTTTTGATACGAAGACGCGACTTTATCCGCCACCTATCACTTTCATAACTTCCTTTCGTAACCCTTGTCACCTAAAACCTCGGTCTCGCACCGAGTGCATTTTCAAACTTCTTTTTACAACAAAACTTGAATGGTCGTGGAGTGGTTAGGCGTAGGCCTTCTCCTATCTCGAGCGTTGACGTTTACCGTAGGGTTCTCTGTCGCAAAACACTTACCATTCAAAGCCAAAAATACCTTTAATAAGAGAACGAAGTTCTCTTTGCATTGAATTAAAGAGAGCGGATTGGGTGTAGACCTCTTCTTCTCCGAGCGTTGGAATGCCCACTGTAGTGAGGGTGGTTTCGACGCTCGTCTTTCAATACGAAGACGCCTCGTTCGCCACACCTTTTTATAACAAAAACTTTGAGACAATGAATTGGGTACTACCCGTAGGGGTTACTATCCGAGGACCTGTCTCGCCCCAAAAACAACCCAATCAATCAAACGTGACTTCTTGCCCCGCGTGGCGAAAACTAATCAATCTTTCAAAAGGATATGTTACGTCCGTTCTATCGCAAACAGGTAATGCCTAAGTCTCCAACGAGCGAGCAGCAATACACCTAAACTGCTAGAACGCGCACGATAACATCATCTACACAAACACACCGGTTATCCGCACCGTAGGCACGAACTACGTTTGCTCTGATTTCTCATGCCAGATGAGAATACGTAGGCACAAGACGACGATGTCTTGGCGAGCTCCCTTTTTTCACCTTTCACCCGTAGTTGGCCGAACTACGGCTGCTCTGATTCTTTACTTCGTTCAAGTAAAGATACGTAGGCACAAGGGCCACAATCCTTGGCGAGCACATTCCCCTTATATCTGTAGTTCCCCGAACTACGTCGACTCTGACTTTCTCATGCCTATTGAGAATACGTAGGCCTAGGACCGCGAAGTCCTACCGAGTCTGTTCTTTCTCTCTTCTTCCCCGTTACCTCTCTTTCCCTGTTTCTAAACCTTTCTTTCTACCCTTTGGAACACTCTTTTTATAGCATATTATTTAAGCAAATATATTCACACATCGACAAACAAAAGGTTCCCATCGAGTACGATGGATGCAAGGGGTGCTAATACCTTCCCCTCGCATAACCGGCTTCCGAACCCGTTCTTGGTCGCGAGACCATCTTATCCATTTCTTTCTTAAGGTTTTCTCGATATTTTCCTTTCCCCTCATGGGATAAATAAAGTTCGGTGGCGACTCTTCTGTCCTTTCTTTTCGCCTCCCCGTCGTTGCACGATGCATTTTTCGAGTAGCGGCAGCTGGCGACTCTGCTGGGGACTCCTAGCGAGCCAAGCCTAATTTGTTTGTCGCGTGTGTGATTTTGTTTGCTTTTATCTGTTTTTTTATGTTGTGTTCACTAACCTGTTGGGTTTATTGGATTGGTTTTTGAGGATAAAAGCTTTCTACCCGAGCTTTCGAGTACACACTAAGTTAGGAGGTGGATTCTTTCTGATTTGCGAGACTTAGGACTCGTTGAGTTGGATTGAATCTCACCGCTCAGATGAGACTCCGTTGGAATAATTACGTCTTACGTGTAGTCGTAATGGTGTTCTTACTTTCAACTCGAGAGTCTGCGATTCTGAGGACCTTTTGTAGAACCTTATTCCGAAGGTTGCTAAAACATAACTCTGTGTTCATCCTTTTGAAGGGATTACCGTCTTACGAGTAGTCGTTATGATGGGAAACTTTCAAGGGCTAGTGCATGGGACTTCGTTTGAAAAGCCGTTGGAATACCCTCTTATAAACCAATATATTACCCACCCGAGGTGAGAGGTATCTCGTTGTATTTTCTTGCAGAATTTGTGACTTTGATCCTTTGTGTGTTGCATTAGCATTTTTCATTGCATTTCATTTGCATCTCATTTTTGCATATCCATCCTCAACCGGAGCAGAGAGCTTACCAGTCTTTTGTCCAATCCGCAGTTGATTTCCCGACATTCGCATTGGATTTAAGTTAGCTTCTGGAAGGATCATGAACTCAGGAGAGCAGAATTTGGTTGTTACAAGGGCAGAGTTTGAGATTATGAAGAATCAGTTGGATCAACTCATGGAAGCCATGACAGCTATGACAAGAGGAAATACCAATGTTCAGAGGACTCCGGTGAGCAATGTTGCTCAAGCTCAGCATGTGCAGATTCCTGTCGAAGATCAAGAGCATACTATTGTTAGAGATAGAGATTCATCTTCTCTCCATGACTCGAACTATCAGAACTTCACTTTCTCTGTGCCAGATTCCCAAAGGGTTGTTCCGAAGATCACTCCTAAGGACCCACAGACTGTTGAGTTTATGAGAAGATATCGTCTGTTGGATGAAAAGCTTGATGCTCTGATGAGTCAAAACACTCTTAATTTGAATGCTTCGAGCATGTGTTTGGTGCCAGGTCTTGTGATGCCTCCGAAGTTTAAGGCGCCCAATTTTGAGAAGTACAAAGGGGATAGTTGTCCGAAGCAGCATTTGGTGATGTATTGCAGAAGAATGACCTCGCATGTCCACAATAACAAGCTTATGATTCACTGTTTCCAGGAAAGTCTGAGTGGGGCATCGTTGAGTTGGTATATGCAGCTGGAAAGTGGTTGCATCCGATCATGGTCAGATTTAGCCAATGCCTTTGTGAAGCAGTACAACTACAATCTCGACATGAATCCCAGCCGCATGCAGTTGCAAGAATTATCTCAAGCGGAGAATGAATCCTTTAGGGGGTATGTGCAGAGATGGAGAGAATTTGCTGCTCGTGTTCAACCACCGCTTCAGGATAGAGAATTGGTTGACATCTTCTTGGGTACTTTGAAGGGCCATTACTATGATATATTGATTAGTGGCGGAACGTTAAACTTTGCTGACTTAGTGATAGCAGGAGAACGTATCGAGAGCGGAATCAGGAGTGGAAAGATTCGAGACATCTCAGATACCTCAGTTTATGAAAGTGAATCAGTTGTCAGCTCTAAAGAGGAATGGGAGAAAGAAAGTAATGCTATCCCAGAATCTCCATTACCTCAGATTCAGTTTTCAGACGCTTCAAGTATTCAGAGTCAGCAACCTGTTAGGTCTGCGTATCAGATATCTGCTTCCCTACAGAGTCAACATTCATACCGTCATCAGCCGCGTCAGCACGCCCGACGAAGACCGAGGAAGCCAGAGAGACATTTCACTCAGTTGCCGTTGTCGTACAGTCAGATATTGCCAGACTTAATCAGAGGTGGATTGATAGTACCGAAGAAGATTGATTCAGAGATTCATCCATATTCGTCGGGTTCTGATGTCAACGCCCGTTGTGAGTACCATGTTGGGGCATAGGGGCATTCAACTGAAGACTGTAAGGTGCTTAGAAGCCAGGTTCAGACTCTGCTGGACTCCAACAGGTTTTCAATCACGCCTCAGGGTATTCAGATCAACGATCTTCCTTCGTCAAGTCATATGAGTTCGGCAGCTAATGTCATGGAGGGATTCACCAAGAGCATATGTTCAGAAGAGTATCAGACGGATTTCAATGAGCAATTCTAAAGATGGCTGGTTCAGCAGCAAGTCAAGAATGAAAGCCCAGTTCCCCGAAGCTGGCAATCTTTCTATCATGTTATTCCTTTGCATTTGTAGTTTCTTTTCTGTTTAAGTGTGAACTTATTTGCAAATTTCATTTGTAAGACGTGTTTGTTTTCGATTGACAATGATAATGAAATGAATATGCATGTTTTGATTAAATCCATTCGTGTTCACTCAATATTGCTTTTTCATTAATGTCAAACGCTTGTTTAAGCAGAATTCCTTGAGGGAGGATGACAAAATTGAAAGACGCGCAAGCTTCCGATTGTATGCTTTTGAATGAAACCTGCTGATGATGTACAGACATTGTTTTAATCCCTAAACACAGGAGATATAAGGATGTTAATCCCTTGTCAACCCCTTTGAGCCTAGTCGTAGGAGTTTCTTTCTGAAAACGAAAAACCCTCAATCTTAACCTGGGGCAGGGTAGGTATCAGTTAATCCGACTAAACATCCAAATTGCAGTAGGAATGTACTCGTTCAAGGATGAATCACACCTTTAGAAGTTGTACCTAAAAAACTAAAGAGTGAGACAGTCGCAATCCCTTTTAACAGGTCATACAAGCCGGTGTCACACGATTTGTTCCGAGAAAGAAAAGAAAAGAAAAAAAATAAGAAGCCCGCTAAGTTGACAACTTGAAAACAAGTGGCTTAGGCAAAAATTAGGGCATCCTGCTGGACTTCGAAATTAGAAGATGTACTCAAAAGAGTCAGTCCAGGCAAAAAAAGGGAAATAAAAAAATAATGAAGAACAAGTCGTGTGAGCCAGACACCAAAGACGAAAAGCGAGTGACTGTCACTCCGAAAACTTGTGGTTTCCTGAACCATCACTCCTGTCATTCAACCTCTGAGAGGCGAGCGAGTGTTGAATTAGCTGAATATAGGAGTGGAGAATATCAAGGAGAGTGGGTGGGTTAAACAGAACTTTGAGCCTTATATCCTTTCTTGCAAGCCGTGAGCCTGACCACGTTACAACCTTTGAAAGTCCTAATTGAAGCCCGGTTGTTTCGAAAGCATACTTCGGTAAAGATCGCGTTGAAACTGACTCGTTCACTATATGTCACAACTTTTCTTCAATGAACAGACTTGGATTTCGAAACTGTCATATGCATTGCATTAATATTATCTTTTGCAAAACAATTTGTTTTACATGTGAGTAAGCACTTGCCATTAGGAGAGTTCCTACAGTGGAAAGTTCGATCGAGATAAGTTGCAGAGCGCCTGAATACTACGTTGAGCAGGGGCAAGGCATATCAGATAATCATAAAGGGAGTCAGTTATTCTAAGATGCAGTTAATCTGGGGCAATCAGGTCGAGATTCGTTAAATCTCTCGAAGTCAGTCAGGGGCACTTCTCTGCAAGTCAGCCAATTAGGGGCAAATCATTTCAAAGCTGGGGCAGGTCACCCCAAGTGCACAAAAGTTATCCTTATCCAGAAAGCAGTTAATTTGAAGCACCTCTCCGAGGTTCATGATGCTGAGGCAGTTAATATCAAACTAGCAGGGTACAGAAACTTCAGGTTCCTTTCGAGGAAAATTTATACAGAGAACCCACAGGCTGGGGCAAGTTTGGAAATAAAGGAACTTTTCCTCTCCATATCTCAGAGCTACTCAGAGATATTCAAGCAGGTGCAGTCAATCTTCAGGTTCAAGGTGAATGTCGGGAAGTCATAACCCTTCACTTGTCTTCCCCAGCAAAAGCCCAATCATCATTGGCATGTGTAAGCTACCCCCAGGAGAGTCCAATCATACTTGGCACATCCAGTTATTCCTAGCAGAGTTGGCTTCACCTCTTCAGCATTTATTTTGCTGGAGTGATTCTTTCAGATCGAGCTTTCCCCAGCAGCCCGAGCCTGCATCTGCATTTTTGCATATAGTTATCATATTTGCATCATCTTTGCATTTCATCCTCAAATGCGTAGCATTTCCATTTCGTATGGAGCATTACGCCATAAAATTCAAACATATGCATGCGAAGCATAAGCCAGTTTTTGTTAGCCTTCCGTGGCAACCTGAATCACTCTTCCATCAAGACGATGGTATATCAACAGCTTTGTTCAGACAGCATCTGCTTGCTTACTTTTGGCTTCCAGATCATACGTCGGTCGTACTTTGTCCATCAACCCCTTGATGATGACATCCCCAGCAGATTTTCCTCTCGTCTATCATTAGACGATGCGAGATTTAGATTTGATGTTCCTCTCGTCTATCATTAGACGATGCGAGGTTTGGATATGATGTTCCTCTCGTCTATCATTAGACGATGCGAGATTTGGTTCAGATTTTCCTCTCGTCTATCATTAGACGATACGAGATTTGGATATGATGTTCCTCTCGTCTATCATTAGACGATATGAGATTTGGATATGATTTTCCTCCCGTCTATCATTAGACGATACGAGATTTGGTTTTGATATTCCTCTCGTCTATCATTAGACGATGCGAGATTTGGTTTTGATTTTCCTCTCGTCTATCATTAGACGATGCGAGATTTGGATATGATGTTCCTCTCGTCTATCATTAGACGATGAGAGATTTGGTTTTGGTGTTTCTCTCCGTCCATCATTGGACGATGTGAGTATTTTAGATATTGTTCTTCCTGTCTACCATTAGACGATGTGAGTTCTGGATATAATGTTTCTCCGTCCATCATTGGACGATGTTGAGAGTTGACGGCGATGTCAGGTGCTTATCAGATTTATGTTTGTCTGGCGGCAATGTCAGAGGTGTATTAGCACCATGGTTGTCTGGCGGCGATGCCAGAGTTTTGTATCCCCACAGGTACTTGACGGCGATGTCAGGTGTTTCTCAGAGTTATAGTTAGCTGGCGGCGATGTCAGGTAATTTTGTTTTCCTAGCGGCGAGGTTGGATGTCCGTTTTGACGGCGATGTCAAGTGATCTAGTTTTTCAACGGCGATGTTGAGAAATTTGTTTTGACGGCGATGTCAAGTGATCTAGTTTTTCAACGGCAATGTTGGAAATTTGTTTTGACGGCGATGTCAAAAGTAATTATATCTTTGAATCTAATGGTTGTTCATATTTAACCGAAAAATTGACGACGAGGTCAGATTATTCTGAGGATTGACAGCGAAGTCAGAAGACGATTTTAAAGAAAATTTTGACGGCAAAGTCAGAAAATATTGTAAATTTGACGGTAAGGTCAGGAGATTGTTTGAGAATTGACGGCGAAGTCAGATTATTTTGTGGACTGGCGGCGAAGTCAGGTGGTTTACCATTTAGATATTGAGTTCTGACGGCGAGGTTAGACGCTATTAAAAGTTGACGGCGAGGTCAGACGTTTGTACTTGATTTATGACTGACGACGAGGTCAGATGTTCTACTTGATATAGACGCCTGATAGCAATGTCAGAGGTTTCTTTTTGCGGTTGGTAAATTTCCGGGTTCTTTTGTATTCAATCACCTTCTACCATGAACGTCTGAAAGCGGTTACTTTTCATCCCTACTGGTCCAAGTCGATTGAATAGGGGCAGCTGTTGCACCCTAAAATTTGCCCACCGGTTTTTCCGACTTTGACTGGCTTTTGCTTCGTATTTTCATATGCATATCATTTAGATTAGTCGTCATATTGCATAACTAACCAATTTATCAACTCTTTGGTGGCTTTGTTTCTTTCGTGAATCAGGGATTGACTTCAGAAACTTCTAAAGTGTTTGAGTTAGGATTGGTCGAGAGGTTTTCTTTTGAGTTAGATTTCTATTGTTCAAAGGTTGTTTCATTCATGGTACTCAAGTTTGAGGCAGGGGTGTTGAGTTTTCAATTGTCATGAGCAATGCGTATTTGAGGTTTATCAGGCACGGCTCCAGTTTCCCTGAATTATTACAAGATGCAGTTTGCTTAGGGCTTTTGTCAGCAGTTTGGTAGAAAAGACTTTGTGGTTCTCAGGGTGGATTTTGTCATGGACCTATACTTTATGCTTAACAATTACCAAACCAGGTTTCATGGCAATTCAGATTCTTTGAAATCAGGTTGCAGTGCTATTAAGAAAATCAAAACAATGAGGCACCTCAGGTTATTGGGAAATTTTGTTAATGTGGTTCACGTTCTTATCTTTTAAGTGAGGATTCAAGCATGATATTCCAGTCAAGATCATTCTCAGACGGCCCTCTATCTATTACTAGTCATGGGGTTGCTAGTAATACTGCTCAGCAACCTTCATCTTTCATGCAGAAGCCTATTTTGTCGGATGAAGTTAATTACAGTCATAGCAAATCGCCACCGGAAAATGTAGGTGACACCATGCCTAGCAGCAACTTTCCTCCTTTACCATCCAAATCTAGTGAGATGGCCTCCAAAATACTGCAGCAACTTGATAATATGGTTTCTCCCAAAGAAAAATCATCAGCACTAAGGCTGCCAAATGTGAATGATAAATCTCCAACAAAGTTGTCATCTTCCATGTTACGAGGACAAGCTCTTCGAAGCATGGAGACAGTAGATTCTTCAAAATTATTGGATAATGTAAAGGATAATAAATTAGACGGCAATCTTAAAAGTTTGTCGGCTAGTTCTCAAAAGTTGGCATCAAAGATAAATAAGGTGGAAAATGGTCTGAAGCCTGTTTCATCGAATGGTGGATTAACTACTAAAGTAACTGGTTCAGTCTCTACTGTCCCAAGTAACCAAGTCATATCTATTGGAAAGTCTGGAGATTCTTCTGACCCTCCTTCAAAAAGTGGGCGTTCCGTATGAGTGCACATGAGGATTATCTGAAGTTGGATGATGAGGCCTATCCTAATGAAGTTGTGTCTCCTTTTTCTACATCCGAGAAAGAAACAAAAGGCTCTACTGCTGCGGCTATCAAAACAGTCTCTGCTCTTGAAAAACCTGTACAGAAGATACCAGGTTCATCTGTAGTGACGCCGTCCAAAAAGTTTTACAGCAGATGGTAAACTTAGTACTGCTGATGTTTCTATAGTAGCTAAGAAGGTTGACACACCGACTTCAATAACTTCATCTATTGCCACTGATCCTACTGTTAAGCCAAGTATGGGTGAAGTTAAATCATCGACAGTCACTATTTTAGGTTCCGACAAGTCCTCTTCACCAAATGGATCAGCTGCTAATCTTCCCCTGTTTAACTTCGGGAATAATTTTGTTTCTTCAACAGAGCCCACTAAAACAGGTCTAGTATTTGGTTTGGATAAAGCGACTCTATCAAAGGAAACAAGTCCTGATGCTAAATCTGTTAAATTTGGTTTCAACAAAAATATTGACAGTGTTCCACAAGCATCATTTACTTTCTCTCCATCTGCTGGTGGTGAGTCTACTTTTCTCAAATTTGGCGGGGCTTCTGACTCAAAGCTGAGCTCAATCAGCTCAATTACTGCTGTCGGTATTGTTGATTCAGTGCCAAAAGTTCTTGAATCAAATAATGTTGATGTCAAGGCTAGTATAGTTTCCAAAGTCTATGCTCAATCATCAGAACCATCTGCAGCATCTACGTCATTGTCAACATCACCCGCAAATATATTTACTTTTGGCAACAGTTCAAGTCAAAACAATGGATCTGCACTGCAAGCTGTTAAAACCCGCATATGTAATAAGTTTAATTCTGCGGAGGGCTGCAAATTTGGTGACAAGTGCCATTTTGCCCATGGTGAATGGGAACTTGGCAAACCTTTTGTTCCATCAATTGATGATCACCGACAATTGGCACCTACAACAGTTAATCGTATGGCTGGTCGAACTGAGGCTCCCTCTGGTCTGGGCACTACTAGCTTTGGTGCCAATTCCACTGCCAAGATCAGTGTAGAAGCTTCCTTGGCTGGAGCCATCATTGGAAAGGGTGGTGTGAACTCGAAGCAGATCTGTCGCCAAACAGGAGTCAAATTTTCAATTCGTGACCATGAATCTGACCCAAATCTTAGAAACATTGAACTTGAGGGAACATTTGATCAAATTGCACAGGCAAGTAACATGGTAAAAGATTTACTTTTGACTCTATCAGTCTCTACCGCAACCTCTCAGTCGTATCACAACCATTACCAACAAGCAGACAACAACCTGCCGCAAACCGTACCGCCAGACAACCACACTACTGCACCCAACACCCCAGACAAAACCTGCAACAAAGTACAGCAGAAAGCAACACTCTGCTATGCTTTAGTTCCCCACACAGACATCCTATCCTGCACAAAAAACAGCCAAAAAAAAACCAACACAATAAAAAACCACACAGCCATCATTATGTAAGATACACAAAAAAATTCCCACACAAAAAAAGGGTTTTGATGAATCTTCTTCATTTTGCACACAAAATGAACTCTGCCTTTCTTTAATCCATGGCCAATATCTTCAACCAGCACAACCGGTCTTCATCTTCGAACATCATCTCTCCTTGAACCTTTTCTTTTCGAACTTCCTTCCGAATCCCAAACGCTCCTTTCGAAACAGGCTTTCGCGAACCCCCACCGCTGGCAATTTCAAATCTAGCTCCGCATAGCTTATGTATCATGAAGTCTCATGTTAACCGTTGAAGACTCATCTCCTCAACACTTTTTATCCTCCTACAAACCCAGAAATTAAACGGCAATGAATCTCTAGATTACAAACCAAAACTCTGCTCAACACAAATACTCTCTGTTCTTCTTTCACACACCAAACTGTCTCTCACTTTTTCTTCAACAACATAACCTCCTTTATCATTCTTAGAACATCAACGAACCAAATCACTGCAAAAACCATTTTTCGAACCTATCCTCAACCTCCATACATTCCAAGCTACCACGCACCATATAACTCCCTTTGTCACCACCATCTGCACCACCAAATCGTTCATTATCCCGTCCCTCTGCAACAAATTATTCAACTTCTCTAACACGAACCAACCGTCTTCTCCGCTTAACATTCAAACTCGAAAACCGTTTTTTTCCAGAAATATCATGGAAACTCACCTTCAGAAACAAACCATTCCAACACAACATAGCCCTGTTCTTTCGAACCACTCTTAAGAAGTCTCAACATCATATAAACCAGGAAATTCCTCCACCTTTGAACGATGATTCCTCTGCTGCAACCGCAAGCCATCAACCTTTCGCACACTTCAACTGTCACCAACAACAATCCTCTCCATCAACCATACCACACATAACACCGAAAACCTCGCACTTTCGATAACCAATTTTCGTCACTACTACTACCCTTTTCTTCTTCACAGCAGAACAGACCCCAAAACTCCGAAACAAAAATCAACCGAAACCCATCGCTTCCACCTTCTTCAAACAAACACACAACCATCAAAACCATAATAGTACTTTCATCAAACCCGTGAAATCTGAATCAAACACACAAAACTAAGATCCAGAATCAAAATCAAACAAGAACTGATAAGATGAAATAGAACAAGGAACACACCCCGTATCGAGACCCTGGGCGTGAATCTGGGAGTGAGTCGGAGGTGAAAAGAGGAAAAGAAGAGTTGTAAGGCAATCGAAAGAAGGTTGGGGCCGATACGACACCATCACGGTGAAGGTGATGATTCTGGGCGGACCACTTCATCTCCTTTCGCTCAGTTTTCTTCGATGGCCAACAAATGTTAAAGAATTCGAGTTCTATGTCGCGTCGTTGAGGGTGGAGTTTCTTTGATTCTGACCATGTCTGTTGAGGTATCGTGTGAGGAGAGAATGAGGGGATTTGGACCTGTGGACTTTGTTTTTCTCAATTTACTGTGTTTCTTTTTTTAAACTTTTTCTTTTATTTCATTTCTTTTATTTTATTTAAGAAAACTTATATATTATTATCATTGTTATTATTATAATTTTGTATATTTATTTTGTAAATTATCTTTTTCTAAAAAAAAAAAAACTGTTTTGTTTATTTTATATATATTTTTTAATATTATATATGTTGTTAGAACTTTATATTATTTTCTAGTTTATATTAAATTTGTTATATCATATTTTATGTTATAGTGTTTTTAGAATTTCATTTCAATTTACATTTAGGAGTTTATAGCATTTTATTTCGCATTTGTTATTGGGCACTTTGTCCCATTTTCTGTTTTTGGGTCGATGACGAGACCTCCGTAATTCATTACCAGTCAAATTATTGATGAGTAATGTTGGATCTGAGACCACCTCTATTCTCTCTTCATTACTTGTCCCGACTCGATTCAAAAACATTGTCAAACAATCTTCAAAATCAAATCATCTTTGTATTGAACTAAATGAGAGGATTGGGTGTAGACCTCTTCTTCTTCGAGCGTTGGGATGCCCACTGTAGTGAGGGTGGTTTTGACACTCGTCTTTCAATACGAAGACGACATTCTCTCTCCTCCTAAAAACCTCGGCTCCGCACCGAGTGCATTTTCAAAAACCTCGGTCTCGTACCGAGTCCATTTTCAAACCATAATAAATTGATTTCTCTTTGTATCGAATTAAAGAGAGAAGATTGGGTGTAGACCTCTTCTTCTCCGAGTGTTGGGATGCCCACTGTAGTGAGGGTGGTCTCGATACTCGTCTTTCGATACGAAGACGCGACTTTATCCGCCACCTATCACTTTCATAACTTCCTTTCGTAACCCTTGTCACCTAAAACCTCGGTCTCGCACCGAGTGCATTTTCAAACTTCTTTTTACAACAAAACTTGAATGGTCGTGGAGTGGTTAGGCGTAGGCCTTCTCCTATCCCGAGCGTTGACGTTTACCGTAGGGTTCTCTGTCGCAAAACACTTACCATTCAAAGCCAAAAATACCTTTAATAAGAGAACGAAGTTCTCTTTGCATTGAATTAAAGAGAGCGGATTGGGTGTAGACCTCTTCTTCTCCGAGCGTTGGAATGCCCACTGTAGTGAGGGTGGTTTCGACGCTCGTCTTTCAATACGAAGACGCCTCGTTCGCCACACCTTTTTATAACAAAAACTTTGAGACAATGAATTGGGTACTACCCGTAGGGGTTACTATCCGAGGACCTGTCTCGCCCCAAAAACAACCCAATCAATCAAACGTGACTTCTTGCCCCGCGTGGCGAAAACTAATCAATCTTTTAAAAGGATATGTTACGTCCGTTCTATCGCAAACAGGTAATGCCTAAGTCTCCAACGAGCGAGCAGCAATACACCTAAACTTCTAGAACGCGCACGATAACATCATCTACACAAACACACCGGTTATCCGCACCGTAGGCACGAACTACGTTTGCTCTGATTTCTCATGCCAGATGAGAATACGTAGGCACAAGACGGCGATGTCTTGGCGAGCTCCCTTTTTTCACCTTTCACCCGTAGTTGGCCGAACTACGGCTGCTCTGATTCTTTACTTCGTTCAAGTAAAGATACGTAGGCACAAGGGCCACAATCCTTGGCGAGCACATTCCCCCTATATCTGTAGTTCCCCGAACTACGTCGACTCTGACTTTCTCATGCCTATTAAGAATACGTAGGCCTAGGACCGCGAAGTCCTACCGAGTCTGTTCTTTCTCTCTTTTTCCCCGTTACCTCTCTTTCCCTGTTTCTAAACCTTTCTTTCTACCCTTTGGAACACTCTTTTTATAGCATATTATTTAAGCAAATATATTCACACAACGACAAACAAAAGGTTCCCATCGAGTACGATGGATGCGAGGGGTGCTAATACCTTCCCCTCGCATAACCGGCTTCCGAACCCGTTCTTGGTCGCGAGACCATCTTATCCATTTCTTTCTTATCCATTTCTTTCTTAAGGTTTTCTCGATATTTTCCTTTCCCCTCATGGGATAAATAAAGTTCGGTGGCGACTCTTCTGTCCTTTCTTTTCGCCTCCCCGTCGTTGCACGATGCATTTTTCGAGTAGCGACACTAACTCCTTCCCAAATGTCAAATTTTCCCTTAATTCACTTATATTTATTTAAATTAATAATAATACCAATATATTCATATTATATACTATTATTTAAATAAATAACTCAAAACTCCATAATTCCCAATATTCACACCAACCACTGAAAATCACCAAAAATACGAATATTCATATTTAAATAAATTAAATAAATATTCCAATAAATTTGGGGTGTTACAATTGTTACCGATTGCAATACTGCGTTGATGAATTCAGTTGCAAAGGTATTTCTTTCTTCTAATGTAAGTATCACATAACAAAGAATGTGATAAGTTGTGTTAAACCTACGGTAGGTGTTGCGGTGGAAATAGGATATCAAACTATTAATTAGTTTGAATCACAATTCTTGATTCACAACCGCTCTTTGATTTATCCGAAGGAAAAGGTCAAAAGAGGGAAAACTTATTTTTGCATCGTAAACACAATGCGAGGAGAGACCTAGGTAAGGGGTTGGTTAAGCTTAGGGAAGGTACTAGCACCCTAAACTTTTGTAGTACTCTAGAGGAACCTTTTGTTTATTGTATGCCTTTTATTTTTATTTATTATCTGCTTGATGTATATATTGCTAAGGGATATAGTGACCTAAAGAGACCTAAGGGTTAGTCCTAAGTTTACTCGGCAAGATTCGCATCTTGTGCCTACGTATCCTGGATAGGGAATGGAATCAGAGTAATCGTAGTTCCCCTTGAAAGGGGGGTTAGAAACGTCTTGATTGTGGTCAAGGTTTCAAGGGGAGTAAACGCATCTTAAGGACACGCTTACGCGGAGTTTGAAACTCATATTTCTACGTTGAATTTGTTGATTAAATATTAGGGTGAAATTAGGTATTCCACGGCGGGAAACCCTAAAACAGAGTACATCGACTCTTTGACCTAAAAGCTAGGGTAAATGGTGTTTTCATCCACGGCGGGACGCCTAGACTAATAAGGTTTGAAAGGGTCAAAAATTAGGGTTATTGACTCGGCGGTCAAACTGCTAAACCTAATTCCTTCGGAGGATGGAAATTGATGGTAAAACATGCAAGCACGACAACATATTATATGGCAGAAAGTAAAGAAAGCTGTAAAGAAATAAATGCAATGCGACGATAGCCTCGCGTAAATTACAGATTCCAAAATAAGAATGCAAAAATGCACAAATAAAATAACCGCGACCATGGCCTCGCGTAAAATACATCCATGGAACCACAATAACTCGAAATAAACATGAATCGGAATCTATGTATGATTGGAAGAGAGGAACATAGACTATTAATGAAAAGTGAAACTGAAATTCATGGCGAGCAACTACTATTGACGAAAAGACAAAAATGCAATATGGAGTGAGAGTTTGAGTAATTTTTGAAAAAAAAAGGGAAGTTTAATTAAAAACAAAATTTAACCTTAATTTGAATTTTAATTTTTTAAGAAAAATCAACTCAGAATTTAAAATGTTTTTGTTTTAATAAAGAAAATTCTCTAGTTTTAATATTTTAGAAAGAAGACAAAATTCAATTATTATTTTTTTAAAAAAGGTTTTAACTTTAATTTTAAAGAAATGTTTAGTTTTAATTTTAAAAACTGTTTTAGTTTTAATATATTAAAAAAGGGTTTTAATTTTGATTAAAAACAAATTAGTTTTAATGTTAAAAACTTTTAGTTTAATATCTTTTTTTAAACAGAAGGATCTGTTAGCTTAAAAACTAAAATTTTTCCATACTATAAACAATATTTAAATAGAAAAATAAATATCAAACAAAACATTAGAAATAATTAAAAAAAAATAGGTTGGGCCAGTCACCACTTCCGGACCCAACCCGGTCCGATTGTACATAAGAGGGTTAGGGAATTTTTTTAGGGTTTGAGAACCCTCTTTGAGAAAGCAGTCGCGACGGTATGTTGGGTTTCTTCAAGCCTCTTCTCCTTTCCGCATCATCTATCTCTTTTTCTCTGTTCTCCTCCTTCCGATGCTACAATGGCTTATCTTTCTCATCTGTTCTAAAAAAAACACAAAGAAAATGTGAGGAACAAAATCCCGACGACTTACCCTTAACGATTTTGACGGTGTTCTTGATGGTTAAAGGCCGGTGATGAAGTTTTCTGAGGCTTATGCAGATTGCCCGCCGTTTGGAAACGGCGAAGGCGATCTTCGATTGAGTTCGCGGTTCCGGTTTCGAAAGATGATGATTCTCGCCGGCGATGATGACTTCGCGGAAGTCTGAGCCGCGCCGCCATTTTTGTTCGGTAAGTGCTATCGGAGCTTATTCGGTTAGCCGCCGCTTTGATCTCCCTTCTCCACTCGATTAGGGTTTCGTATCTTCTTACGGTAATATTTATATCCTCTTTTTCTGTGATTTGTGGGCTGTTGTGATCCTCCTGGGTTACTACGTTTCTGGCGATTTTATTGGTTTGTTTGCACTGGGCTTTTCCGGAAACGTAGCGTTTCGTTTGACATTTTCACGGATGACTTGTTGTAGTACTTGAACGGCCTATGAACTGGTGTAAATCAGTTTGAACTATTTTTTCGGTTTATTTCTGGACTGGTTTTTGGTTTATTTCCTGATATGGATTTGATTATTTCTGATGAACTGGATTTGTTTTACAGTTATCTGGATGCGGATTTGGTTGGATTTTTCGGTTTCATTCATAAAATGTCCATGGATTTGCTTTGTGTTTTTTTCCTGATGTAAAGCCATTTTGGGTTTAATGCAGGTTCGGTTTAGCATATCTCGGTGATTTACTTGATAAAACCAGATGTTGCTTTGATTCTGGATCTTGGATTTGGATATCCAACTATTTGGTTCCAGATTGGTTCGGTATTGGGTTCTGTACTCTGGATTCTGCTTGCCGACGCGAATTAATTATTCTGAAACAGCTCGGGTTCAAACCTATGGGCATCTGGGTTTGAATTCGGATTTCTAATTATTTACTTGATAGAAACCGAATATGGATTAAAATCTGTTTTGCTGGCAAATCCATTTCCGAAATAGACGCTTATCCGATAATCATTTCTGGTCGGAAGTACTTCTTTTCCTCTTCTTCTCGGCTGTCTTGAAAGGACAGATACTACCGGTTCGACGCCGAGGTAGAGGATTGGAATGGGAGTCGGTCACGGCTTTTGTCGTGCCCTCCCGACACCCGATGATGTGTAACTGAGGGTGTCGAAAAATAATTTTTCCTAACGTTAACATTGTTTGTTCTGTTTTGTGTCGGTTTTTGCAGGTATCGGAAGAACAACGGAGGCTCGGAATACTCAGAAGAACTTTAGAAAGAAATAGGAAATTATGAATAAAATGTATATTTTTTAATTCTCTTTGTAAATTGTAATAGAAATTAAATATGAATAAAAATTCAATATATTTCTATCCAAATTACTTTCCAATTCCCTTTTTCCTAATTTTAACTTTGTCATCTGAATCCAACACAAAGAAATATCCGAGTAACTTGAACTGACTAAGTTCCTCTGAATAAATTCCGTCAATCATAAATGAATCTTGAACCAGTGGAATACCCTTCACTTCAACGAAACCGTATGAATAAATTCCAAGGAAAATCAATTGCATTAACCTTATCGTTCTAACCTGTGCCACTCCATTTAAAACACGATAGAATCTTCAATTCTCAACTCAATTTAAATTGCGTCGGATGGTAGAATCGACAATAGTCATGAACGGATTAAAATAGAGCAGAAACAGAGAAATCCGATTAGCGGTGAAACAGAAGTATACTTCGCACTAAAAATTCCATTTTATGTTCCCGATTAATAAATCCAATTCCATAAACCAACTCGGCCAAAAATTTCAATTAAATAAATGTAACAAACCCCGACTTGAGCCAATTTTGTACCGCTTTCCTTTTGAAAAATTTAAGTGGTAGGTAGCAGAAGAAGCAGAAAATAATTGTCTGTCGAAACCAAATTCCACAGAACGGATCCTCGCCTCGCCTTGAACCAAGCCGATTTGATATCTCAGCATAATCTCACCCCTATGACAAAATAAATGTCTCGGAAATCTACTGATGATAGAGTCTCGGCCCGCTGACTTAATTACCGTATCTCGAACATCCTGATGCGAAACTTACCGTGAATTTCTGTTTATCTTCAAAGAACATAAAGAACTCGGAGCCGGAGGTTCTGATTACTCCAAAAAACCCCGGCGACAGCTCATCTTCAAAAATAGTCAGCAACCAAACATGAAAATGACCGTTTTGCCCTTTTACAACTAAAGTGTACCAAACGTGGTTCCTGCAAAACGAAACAAGCTACATAACCTGTTAATAGTTAGCTGATGCGAAAATGAGATGACACATGACCTGAATCGACTAATCTGAGGATAAAATTTGGGGTATTACAGTAGGGACGAAACAAATAGAATCCGAAGGTTTAAAATTGGTGAAGGCTACGATAATGTAGGCTCCAATAGCGCAAAGTGTGGTTGCACTATTGTGAAAACGTACAGTCTTCCATGTGCTTGTACTATTGCTAAAAAGGTGAAACTTGGTGAACCAATAATAATTGACGAGGTTTGCTCTTATTGAAAGAGACTTAGGTTCGATGATGATAGATGCATGGATGACGGGAAATCGAATATCTCTATTTTGATTGAATGGGAAGTGATACAAGAGAGATTTTTGAAGGTCGATGACAACATGAAACTCCACATCAAAGAACAATTGACGAAAATTGCCTATCGTGAAACCACTGGTAAGAAACTGCCTTCTCAACCGGTAAAAACAAAAGGTGCTCTGAAGAAAATGAAGCCTACACTGAATGAAAACTTGACTACACGGTCTCCTTCATATTTTGAACACGTTGACAAAAAATTTCCCGACTCACCGATTCCAAAATGTCAAAAAAGTATTGCAAAAGGAGACCATATTAGCAAACTAACGTCGACGCCGCTTCCATAGAATATTCCATTCATCGACGAGATGCCGATTTTTATGCACAAATATATCGAGCGGATCATCAATATTGTGAGGGACGGTAATTGTAGTTACCGAGCCGTTTCAACTTTACTCGGTAAAAGAGAAGATAATCATGCACTTGTCCGACATCAACTTATCCAAAAGTTGAAGACGAATAAAGAATCATACATGCAGTTGTACGGAAATAAAGAAAAAATCAATGTGGTTTATGAGTTCCTTGTTCCTTGCTTGAGCGGTCTGACACCAGAGTCAAAATGGATGAACTTCCCGAAAATGGGTCACCTAATAGCATGCGCATATGATAGAGCGTGTATTGATCTGACACACAACGGTTTTTCAGAAACCTTTTTCCAATTGCGCACTGCCCCACACCAAAATCCAAATGATCGTATCATGTGTATTGGATGGCTTTCAAAATCAAGTAATTTTATTCAAGTTTACTTTAAATCGGGATGACCTATACCACTCACATCGCTGGAGTGAATGACTCATTCAACCGCAAAAGCCGAGATATGACCGAATCATTATATGGAAATGATGCAAGAATTCGAGAGATTGAACAACATTGAAAAAGAATCGGATACACAAAAGTCCAAAGGGGTACCACCTATAGATTTAACCGACGACACATGTTTCGATTCATTTTAATTTCTTGTTTAATTGGACAAATAATTGTATGTAATTGTATCTCTATATGAATGAAGTATATATTCAGCTTTTGTTTATATATTGTCTTTATGCATTTTTTATCTACCCCATAACAACATGTGTGTTTTTGTTTAATGGAAAAAAATAGGTTATGTTTGTGTTATTTTTGAAATTGGTTCATGATAAGTTCTGGAGATGCATCTCTGGAACAAGATAATAAGGTGCGTTTTCGGAGATATATCTCCGAAATTAATTACTAGTTGATGAGTGACCCAAATTGATCTTTGTCTTCTATAAACTTAGGTGCTATAGTGCTATATTTCACACAAACTCAAAATGTCTCAAATGTCACAAATAAAAATTGATTGGTATGTCGCAAATGTGTCCTTCTCTGACTCTACACCCGGGCGAACAATTAAGCTTAACGACTTCACTCCCTCGAAGATATCAAAGACGGAATCTACGATCTCCTACCTTATAGAGACAATCGAAAGCTTTTGAAGCTCGAATACTATTCACCTTTGATAGACAACTGAAGGAAGCCTCAGTTAGTGCACTAAGTTTGAGCTCAAGACGCAAGTGGATGTTAGAGATACATAGGATATGTTTTTCAGTTATGATGAGAAAGTTCCGCTCGAGTTGGAAGTAACAATACAAAGATCGGTCGATGATATCCTGAAGATGTGCAAACGTTCATCAGAATATTGAAATGTAATATTGAATTTTCTTTTGAAATCATCATTGTAATGATCACTTTATATTCTGGATGTCGGTTTTATTTTGGATCTGCTGATTCTATTCTAGTGTGAATCCAGAGATGTAAGTACGAAATTATTCCAGAGATAAATCTTTAGAATAAATTAAATTAAAAGAAAATGGGTAATTCAAAATGACCTTTATTAAATGTGTCGACGTACGAAAATACATCTTCAAAAACGGAAAACATATTTAAATTTTTGCGTGATGTGATGGTTTAAAGAAATTCTTTATATACAAATCCACGAGTGTGATCGAAAGTGTATATGAAATAAATGCTTATATTTAATCCATTCCGCTAAATTTCTTGAATATCACTGGAATCATTTAGAGCATCCACACTCATTATCCTCACTTTGATTCTTTAGATGTGGTCCACGTAATTTTTTATATTATATTCCACTTTAATATTTTCTAAACAATCCAACTATATTTTCTAAATATCCATTCAACCCATCAAAAACTCTAAAATTGGTCCCACCAAATACCTTACATTTAATTATATATAATTTTTAATTCAACTTTAATAGTTAACAAGTAATGAGAAAGATTCTCTTGCAGAACAACGTTGACAAATTAAAGGACAGTTAAAATTTTCAAATATCCGTCAATTTCTTACCAAAAGACTTTAATTTTCGTGAAAGAACGATGACATGACATTGATATTTATGCTCTTACATGCCCCACGAACGGTAGCCAAACTATTAGAATGAGCACACTATGTGGTGCGGATGTCGTAACAACAAACTGAACGGTTCATTTTCAGTTTTCACTCACTCAACTCACCCTGTAGTAACCCAGAACAAGAAAAAAACAAACAACTACGCCACACCAATAGATCCCATGTCCTAATAATGCTCTGAATTTCCAGTTTTTCCATTTTCCATTCTCCTCAACATGGAAGCAGTTTCGTATTCAATCCCCTCTACCAATTTCCACATCCACACCAAAACCACGAAAATTCAATCCTCCAATTTCACTTTTCCTCTTCCTCCATCCCCAATTTCAATCAAGCCTCTCTATTCTTCCAAACTCCTCATCCTCCATCACCATAAACTCCGTTGCTCCGCCCAATCCACACACAACCACCACCACCATAATCACAATCACACCGATCATAACCATAACCATAACCATCACAATCACCATCATCATAATCATTCACATGACACCGATGACGCTAATCTCACCGGACCTCAAAGAGCGGTTATCACTTTCGCTAAAGCCACCAAATGGATCGACCTAGCTAACATCTTAAGAGAGCATTTGCATCTATGCTGTTTCTCAACCGCTTTATTTGTAGCCGCTGCTATTTGCCCTCACACTTTGCCCAAATCACTCATCAAACCCTTCCAAAACTCTCTCATTCTCGTAGCCTTTCCTTTGGTTGGGGTAAGAATCAAATAATCTCTCACTTTATTCAATTCTATTTCAATTTCAATTTCTTACTAATATGTCTCTATTAGGTTTCTGCATCACTTGATGCTCTAATTGAAATAAGCAGTGGAAAAGTGAGCATCCATGTCTTAATGGCAATGGCAGCTTTTGCATCAATATTTATGGGAAACTCTTTGGAAGGAGGGTTACTACTTGCAATGTTTAATCTTGCACATATAGGTAAACAAAGACTTTATTAGTTTAATAAATTTAAAGATATGCAATGAGTTTGATTGGCTTAATTTGAGTGGTGTATGTATGCAGCTGAAGAGTATTTCACTGGTCGTTCAATGGTTGATGTTAGAGAGTTGAAGGAGAATAATCCAGAGTTTGCACTTGTTCTTGATACAAAAGATGATAAGCTTCCTAATACATTTGATTTGGCGTACAAGAGGGTTCCCGTGCATGATATAACCATAGGATCATATGTGCTTGTTGGTGCTGGAGAGGTAACAAGTTTTGAAATTTTAATTGCTTGGGGATAATTTATTTGCTTCAATATTGGTGTCCAAAGATTTGCTATTAAAAATATCATTAGAAGAGATTATAATTCAAACTCTTTTGATAATATTTCTAATATCAAAGGATTTAGTGGAATATGTTATATATCTTTGACACGAAAGTGTATCTAGGATAATCTACGTCAAATCAAGCTGCAAAGTAAGTCTAGTATATGGATGTTTTCCGTGTCTCTAAGGTGTTAGACCCTGTTTGGATAAACGACTTAATTAAGTGCTTATCATATAAATTCTTATGTATTTACTACTTCTATAACAAAAGATAAAATAAAGTTAAATTGTTTGCATTTAGGTTATAATTTGTTTTCATAAGCTGTCATAGAAAGCTTATGGAAATAAGCTTAAAACAACCCAAAACAGGTTCACAAGTGTTTATGTCAGGAGGTAAACTCTCAAATAAACCAGTCCAAACTGGCCATTAATCTTAGGACATTAGAATCTAAATACAAATAGGCATCTATGCAGGATATTCTTTTGGGATAGTAATTCTCTGCAACAGCTTTATATGACCCAGCCTGCTACAGAGTCATTAGACTAAGAGAGACAATCCATAAAGTCGCTGCAGATGATCTATTTTGTTCTTTTTTGTCATCTTATATAGTTATGTTACATTTATCTTAGCATTGTGATCTGAAAACATTTAAGACCTAAAATTAGAAACTTATTTCAGAACGATTACTTTCAAATCTTCTCAGAGTTCAGTGTTATTTCAGAGACTCAAATGTTTTTGTTTTTCTATTGTTACTTTAAAATCACTATTCCATCTCTCTTTTCTCTCCTGGATATTTTATTGAATATTCTCTTACAATTTCATGCCTTCCTTCTTAAAGAGCAAAAGAAATTGGAATTTCAAGTTTTGTATAGCAGACTATTGAAGTATAATGGGATGGTGTTGTGATTAGTCTGTGCCTGTAGATTGTGAAGTTTTCCAAGGAGGTGCCACCATTACCATTGAGCACTTGACAGGGGAAGTCAAACCACTGGAGGCCAAAGTTGGAGATAGAGTTCCTGGTGGTGCAAGGAACTTAGATGGGAGAATAATTGTGAAGGTATATCTGAATGTATATTGATGTTTGGCTATTCCAGTCCTTTATTTACTATATTAAACTTCATAGCTTTAGCTTTATTTTTACAGTGGAAAAATGTAATAATGTTGGTGGTATGAGGAACCGAAATGGTAGTGGTGATAATAGTATTTGCGGCTTGTGTCGCGTGGTGACTGGTTATGATGGTAATGAATGATACAGTTGGGAGGAGAAGGTCAAACTGTTGGTGTTAATGGGTGGGAATAAAATCAAGCAATATCAATGATGTGTCAGTGGCTGACTGCAATAAGATGATTAATCTTTGTTACACTTCTGGATCTTAGTTTTTTCAGTATATTTTGTTTTAGGAGGATTACTGCAATGCTTTTGTGTAAACCCTTAGTTCTGAGGTTGATGGTGGTGGTAGGGATGAATGGACTTGGTGATGGAATTATTTGTAGTAATGTTTTGACAGGAAATAGATATCTCCATAAATTTTGTTAGTTATTTATTGCCAAGTTTCACATAACATTGACCTTAGCTAAGTTTGGAGGTTTTGTTTTCATTGATGAAGATTGAAAAATAAGGTGATGAGTGAAATTCTAAATGTGTGTAGGAATGTTTTGACTGGAAATAAATATCTCCACAATATTTTTTTGGTTATTTATTGCCAAGTTTCACATGACATTCACCTTACTTAAGTTTGGAAGTTTTGTTTTCATTGATTAAGATTGAAAAATAAGGTGATGAGTGAAGTTCTAAATGTGTGTATGGAAAAGTTGCTAGACTGACACTAGGTTCCCAGTTCTAGATTGTCTGTGATGGTGCTGTCTTGTTCAACACTTTAACATGTTTCTGTTAGGTGCTTGTCTTGTTTACCATGCGATTTTGTTGGGAACTTACTGCCAAGTACCAAATTATTTCATCACAGGTAACAAAGACATGGAAGGAATCAACGCTAAGCAGAATTGTGCAGTTGACTGAAGAAGCTCAGTTGAATAAACCTAAACTTCAAAGGTGGTTGGATGAATTTGGTGAACGTTACAGCAAAGTTGTTGTGGTCTTATCAATTGCTGTTGCTGTTCTTGGACCACTTGTATTTAAGTGGCCATTCATTAGTACGCCAGGTACTTAAATTCTTTTAATCTAGCAGTGTTGTATAATATAATTTATGAATTTTCAAATTTGTAAACTAATCATTTGTGGGATCATATATGTCAATCACTTCCTTCCGTTAGTAATCATTTAATGGAAATTTAGAATTAAATTAGAAAAAAACGGATACCAAGCTTCCTACTGGCAGAGATTTCCCTCTGCTAAGATTTAAATCGCAAAGGAAGTGCAGGAGAAAAATAAAATAAAGAATTACATGGGAAATTCTGCAGATACACAGAATTTCTCATTGCTATCCAAAACCTCACCATTTCTCAATTCTTTACCATACCTTTCTAACCCTTCTCCTGAACAATATCGTCCCCCTTTCTTGTGTCCCTGAATCACTCTACTAATTCCTTCCACCATTCATATTGCACCAGCTGTTGAGGCTGTTAACAATCTCTCTTGTCTTTTTACTTTGCTCGTCTGCTGTGAGGACTGAGGACAGACCCTGAAATTCTTCCCTTATGCGTCCTTGCATGCATGCATACACAGTCGTTTCTACTCTTTTAGGACACTTGGGCATAGCTCTTGTTTCTTCATCCTTGTACTTTGGCAAGGGTTCTTTACGTCTGGAGTTCATTAATAATATACTAAAGTCATCATCACTTCCAGACATTCATTACCTCCCAGTTGAACTCTGGATTATCATGGTTTTTTTTTTCCGGGGAAACCGGAGGGTTAAGACCATACACAAAAAGTCATTATCACCAACGTTATAAAGTGCTCATGGCCTTTGTCGTATATCTATGTATGACTTACACATTCGTATTCCAGCTTATTTAGTCTCCATTGGTGCAGCTTGCAGAGGTTCTATTTACAGAGCTTTAGGGCTCATGGTTGCAGCATCACCATGTGCCTTGGCCGTGGCTCCATTGGCATATGCCATAGCAATCAGCTCCTGTGCAAAAAAGGTATCAGTTACCTACTCAGGAGTATCTAAATACACATTAACTGAATATATTTACATTTTTAACATTATATACTAATTGCCTCTTCAAATATTTTTGTGGCCCTTTAGCTAGAAGGAAGTGGTATCCCAGTTTTTCAATTTTGAAGTATTTGCACCATAAATACAATTGTGTTCTTCATCTTGTATTCAGCAATATATTTTCATCAATCGTAATCCTGCCTCTTTTGAAAGTCCTGCTTGTATTTATGGACTCTTCATGGTTTGTTTGAGGAAAGGAAATGAAGAGGAAAAAAAACAGAACTTGCACAAAAAGTTACCCCTTCAAATGTAGTTAGTGAAAAGATAGGGAGGAAGAAAAATATTGCTTTGGACAAATTTTCTCATATAATCTGCACAAGTTTACTTTTATTGAAAGTAAAACAATCAATTATCCTGACAAGATAGTCTACTATTCTTAATCATTTAGTTAACTTTAGAGAAAAGACAATAAATTATGCATTTGTATCTGTTGGGAAGAAACATCAATTAACATGAATAGATCCTTTCTTTTCTCTTACCAGCATCCAAGCATGTATTTTCTTCTTCTTTTCTCTTTCCATTTTATTTTCTTTTCATTTCCATCGTCTCTTTTTTTTTCTGAATCCAAACAAAGTATAAGTAACAGTTTTAACCAAGTGTAAATTTGGAAATTGATCAGTTTGTGATTGAAAAAATCCAAGTCATACTATAGATACTAGTATTACACATGCTAGATGCTTCACCCGGGAAAACTAGTATCATCATAACTATGGTGAAACTAATTTACTAAAGATCCTTATTGATTCAATCAATAAGCTGAACTGAAGGCAATGATTTGATCATCTTGTTTTTTTTTTCCTTTTACTTTGTTCAAGTCCCTCTTTCTGAACTGTGTTTGTTGGTCTAAAGTGAAGTAGAATCATATTCAAAATTTTCCAAATCTTTTAGCATGATTATTCCTTTATTTGTGGGTGTGACAGTTGCCTCAGTTTGCAGGGCATTTTACTCAAAGGTGGACATGTTTTGGATGCGCTAGCTTCATGCCATACCATTGCATTTGATAAAACAGGGACACTGACTACTGGTGGACTTATATTCAAGGCAGTTGAGCCCATTTATGGTCATCAAATTAGAAACAAGGAATCAAACATTTCTTCCTGCTGCATTCCCACCTGTGAAAAGGAAGCTCTTGCTGTTGCTGCAGCTATGGAAAAGGGCACTACTCACCCCATTGGAAGGTATCATTTTGAACAGAATATTGTTGTTACATTTGAACCTGCATTGAACAAGTAACAACTGCAGCTGTCATTGGTTCTCTGCATCATTCATCTATTTCTTGAAGAAGAGTAGAAATGTATTTGTTTTCTTTCTTTTGTGTGTTTCTCAATTTGGTTTTGGACTATATTGGGTTAACACTTTATTGTGACAATGGATTGTAAGTATATTATGTATGTTTGAACTATTCAATTCAATCTTGAATGTTCAGTTATGCCATCTCAAATGTATAAATATAGCATTATCTGGAACATGATTATCTCTTTTCAGTATTTACAGATTTTTTTCTTCCGTTTAATGAATTGCAGGGCTGTTGTTGATCATAGTGAAGGGAAAGACCTCCCTTCTGTTTCAGTTGAAAATTTTGAATACTTTCCTGGTAGAGGCCTTACTGCAACTGTTAACAGCATTGAGGTAGGTACCTGGCTATCACATGCATTACCCAACCCATTAATCAAAAGTTAACTTTGCTCAACAAATCCGAGTATTAATGTAGACCACCATGCATTGTCAGTATCTCTATCTGCTCCTATTGCATACATTTCGTTTATTATAGTGTGGTTGCAAGTTGGTTTTTAGAGGGTTTGTCTATATTTTGAAATATATTTGATATTTAGACAAAGTAAAAGAACAACATGATATTATATGCTCAGGTATCATGTTCTTTAAAAATAGTTTAAATATCAAATACTAGTATATATTAAAATATAGACTAAGCCCTTCAAAGTTTTTCCCTCCAAAATCCAACTCACAAACACACTCTTAGAGACTCCAATTTTTTCATTGTACGCTTTTAAAGTTGCGTCATCGTTATTTTGCATTGTTTTCTTTGTATGCTTAAACAAATGGCAGTGCTAAATATGTTATGATGAGGCCTGTGAAGTATTCAGCAGTAAGATTGACTTATAATCTATGCATATTTTATTCTCGTATTGTTTATTTTGGAATTACAAGTAAAATGACTCAAATTGGTTTTTATTTTGTTATAGTCAGGAACTGAAGGTGCTAACCTATTGAAAGCATCCCTTGGGTCTATAGATTTCATCACTTCATTTTGTCAATCTGAAGATGAATCCAAAAAGATCAAGGAAGCTATTAATTCATCTCCTTATGGCAGTGAATTTGTCCATGCTGCCCTTTCAATTAATAAAAAGGTAGTGTACTGTTAGATACTCTCTAGCTTTGTTTATAAGGGAAAGGAAGAGAGTACTTTGAGAAAAAGGAAGGATGAAGTGGAAATAATTGAGGGTTTTGAGAAGGGAGGGTTTTGAGGGCCCTAATAGGGGGGAACTCAAAAATTGTATTAGGATTGGGAGAGGACTTTGGAAGGTTTTGGAAAGTTCTGAAAAATTATCCAAATTCAATCTATATTGTTATAATTATCAAAATATTAAAAATATATTAATCACAAAGGCCTTTCCCTTTTCCTCCGAACTTTCAAACAGAGCATTAGAGTCTGTTTGGTTCAACCAAGGGGAGAGATTTAAGTTACATGTATGTTTGGTTCAAAATATGAAAGTGGAGGGGAGGAGAGGGATTTTAATTACAAATATGTTCGGTTCACAAAGGGAGGAGAGATATTTTAAAACTAATTTACTTTTTTATCTTTATAATCTTATCATAAGACTCGTGATATTTACTGGTCATAATTCAAACACAAATTTATTAACGAATTATAAGTATTTAATCAGAGAATAATATATATATATATATATATATATATATATATATATATATATATATATATATATATATATATATATATATATATATATATATATATATATATATATATATATATATATATATATATATATATATATATATATATATATATATATATATATATATATATTAACACCAAAAAATTGAAAAAAATAAAATAAATTTAAACACATTCAATCAATAATAAGATGAAAATATAAAAAAAATACAAGAAAAATAAGAGGAAGGTAAAATTTGTTTAAAATAGAACTTTTAACATTTTAATAAGTTAAGTTTATATTTAAATAGATAAATAAGAATAATTATGTAAATATAATTATAATTTATATGAAACACCTTCCTTCCGAACCCTCCAAATTAGGGGAAGCAAAAAGTGGTCAAGGAGGGGTTTTGCACCCCTCCCCCTCCTAAAATTTGAAGCAGACAAATCTAATTAATTATTCCCTTCCCTCCTCTCTCCTCCCCTCCATTTACCTCCAACGAAACGGACTCTTACATTTCTTGGGGGGAGGAATAATGCTCTTAGCATATTTAAAATGTAAAGAAATCTCGAGCCTGAGTAGTTGGTTTCATACCAATGTTTTTAAAATTTCTACAGCCCGTTTATTTTGAAAATTACTTTGGTCCCCTTTTCTTTCTCTCCCCTTCTTCCCAAACAAAACACATTAACTCTCACTAAACGTGATCTGCTACCATTTTTTTGTAGTCAACAGTTTCCTCTTAGATCTTACTGACTAACCACTTGATGCAGGTCACTTTGATTCACCTGGAGGATAGGCCTCGTCCAGGGGTTTTTGATGTTATTCAAGAATTGCAAGATGAAGCAAGTCTTCGCGTGATGATGTTAACTGGTGATCATGAATATAGCGCAAGGAGAGTTGCAAGTGCTGTGGGTATCAATGAGTTTCATTGCAACCTAAAGCCGGAAGATAAGCTGAGCCATGTAAAGGATATCTCAAGAGAAATGGGTGAGTTCCTTGATGAGATCTTTCATATTTTATGTCTCTTATAACAATGACATTGTGTACGGTCTTATTTCTGTACTGAATAGTATGTATTATAAATAATGTAAGTAGGGTGGTTACAAAGACTATCTTTAGTTTTCCTATTTCTTAATGCTATGATGAAACTATTTTCTTAACCAGGCACCTAAATAATATTGTCAAAATTGAATCATGTCTTCTATACATTTTTGTGCTTGATGCTATTGTTTTTACTTCTGTGACAGGGGGAGGCTTAATTATGGTTGGTGAAGGTATTAATGATGCCCCAGCACTTGCTGCGGCAACTGTTGGGATTGTGCTTGCTCATCGTGCTAGTGCAACTGCTATAGCTGTTGCAGATGTGCTGTTGCTTCGAGAAAATATTTCTGCAGTACCATTTTGTATTGCCAAATCCCGCCAAACAACTTCACTGGTACATTAATATCATTTGTTAGGATACATAATTTCTAAATAGGTGTCGTCTCATATGTCAATGAACATGCAGATTAAGCAAAACGTGGCTCTGGCATTGTCTAGCATATTTGTGGCTTCCCTTCCGTCAGTTTTGGGATTTCTGCCATTGTGGATAACGGTATGAAATTCAATCTGATTTAATGCTCAATCTTGTTGCAATTTGTCAGGCATGTTTTATTGTCCTTGTATACAGAATGAATGTGATATGCTGCAAAACATTTGTTTTCTTTAGAAATTAGGGCACCATATAGTGAATGGTAAGACGCGTTTTCTGGTGACCATTTTAGAAATTGAGTCGAGGTTGTCTTTTCTCCCTCTCCTTTTTTCTATTTTCACTCCAAATGAAATTTGAAGATTTTTATATACCAATTTTCCGTAACACGGTAGAAAATATACGAATTATTTAACTTTTGCTGCTAATAAAGTATTCTTTTCTTTAGCTTCTTAGTCATACTTAACATGTATGCAGGTTCTCTTACATGAAGGTGGAACCCTGCTTGTTTGTCTAAATTCCATACGTGCTTTAAATGAACCATCCTGGTCCTGGAAGTATGATATATTACAGCTGATCGGTGAGGTTAAATCTAGATTCCCTTCACTTAGGACAAATATAGCAGGCTCAAGCAGCAGCATTACAACCGCAAATTTGTGATAGTGTTGTTTGAAAGTAGACAAATAGTGTACTAGTGTTGTTTGAAAGTAGACAAATAGTGTATTGCAGTTGCAATTAATATTGTTAATTGAGAAGAAAAATGTCAATACCCCTGTATAGACTCCTGTCTTCTTCTCCTGATGTATAATAGCATGGTATATCTGTAGGCATCCTTTTAGTTTCAAAGAATTGAAGATTCTCTTTTTAGTTTAGGCTTTGTTTCCCCTTATTTTACCCCTGTTTTTCCTTTGAAATGGAATGATGATCAGGGCTAATATCAAGGGAAGAATTTTCTCGCTTAATTTCGCATATTCTTTTATGAAAAATGAAGATATATATAGGTGCAAAAGACAGCACGAGAAGTTATTTGTTAATCTGATTCTTATTATATAAAACCAAAGACATATTTTGTTTTAAACAAATGGGTATAAAAGTTTAGCACACCCCAACAAAAGGTCCTACAGTTGGTAGGAATTCAGCACGAAAAGTAATTAATTATTAGAGATATATTTGCAATTATTTGAAGATTTTGGAGATGAATTTGAAATTTTCATAAAATATGAGGATTATTTTACAAAATTTAAAAAATTAATAATGAACAATTTAACATTCATATTATATACAATTTTCAAAATTTTAACATTTTGATTTTATTTGAAATTCTTCAATTAAATTTGAATAAAATATTTCATATATTTATATCATTTTAATAATTTTTTTTTATCTAAACATTAAATTTTAGTAATTCATTTTTACTTTTCTAAAAAAATCACTTTTACATATGTTTGGGTGGGTCATTAAAGAGAATATAATATTTTAAGGAATTTAAAATAATTTGGACAAGATTTATTGTTTAAATAAAAAATACAAATAATTATTAAAATAATAAAAATCTATGAAATATTTTATCAAATTAAAATTTTATTATTTTGATTCAAATTCTTAAATTCCATAAAATTTGAGTATTATGGTTAATGATTCATAGATTTTTAAGAATTTGAAGTTTAATGATATTATTTTAATAATTTCATAAAATTAATATGGGGATCATTCAAATTTTAATGATATTATTTTAAAATTTGCAAGTTGATCCCCATATTTTTCAAAAGTTTAGAATTGTCCCTAATTTTTTTTAAAAAGATTGCAAATTAATCCTTAGTAACAAATTGGCTCCTTTAAATTTTACAAATTGCGAATTAGTTCTTATTTTTTAAATTTAAAATTTGACCATAAAACTTAAAAAATTTATAAAAATGACCTCAAAAGTCTAATATCATTTATCTTAATACTCTATCAAAAAAAATAATAATGAATTTCAATTGAATCATTTACATTATTTAGAATTTTAAAAATTTTCAATAACCTCGTCGTAACACACTCTAAAAGTTTGTTTGGATAAGATAATTGAAATAAAAAAAATATTTTTTTTAAGCAATTTAAATGATTCAATTAAAATTTATTAATTTATTAATTTTTTGTTTAAATAGAGTATTATGGTTATTCAATGTAAAAATTTTAAAATCACTTTTATAAATTTTAAAATTTTTGAGACAAATTTAAAGATTTGAAAAATAGGGATCGCGTTGTAATTTTTAAAATTTTGAAAATATTAAGGATCCATTTACAAACTTTGAAAAACTTTAAGAGTTGATTTGGAAAATTTGGGGACAAATTTTTAACATTTAAAATAATAATATGCAATTTGACATTCACATTTTATGGAGTACGAGAGGAATTTCAAATTGTTTGATTTTAGAAGTAATTTCTAAATTTTAAATTTAACTTGGACAAAATACTTCATAGATTTTTATCATTTAACAATTCTTCTTATTTTTATCCATTTTTTTTAAAAAAATTATTTTAAATTGCTATTCCTATAATTATATCTCCAAATTATAATAGTTTTTTAAACAAAATTACTTCAACAAGTAAGGTAAATATGATTTAAGAAGTCAAGAAATCAAGTATAAAATCATTAGTTTTATCATTTTAACAAAATTACTTCAAGAAGTCAAGAAATCTGGTATAAAATCATATATTTTAGGGGGAAATATTGTGGGAGTTTTTCACTAGGAACATTGAAGATTGTGAGACTTCTTTTTGACAACACCTTTGTGAGAGACCCGTCACATATTCACCCAACACCTTAAAGTAATAGGTGGGTATTTCTCTCACTTATAAATGCTTGAGTCTCCATATTTATTACCCACACTACTCACACTTGCTACATTCTCAATACTCCCCCTTAAGTGTGAGTCCAAAATGCTCCCTCTCAAGTGAAAGCTCTTCTTACTTTCACAAACTCTTGTATCGTACGAAACGTTTCTTACTGACAAACCTTTGCGGCGCCGTTGCCACTATTCAACAAAATGTTTCTTACTAGACTCTCGAAACAAGCAAGTCGGTCCCTTTCTCGAACCAAAGACTCATTATACCATTTGTTGGGGGAGTTTTTCACTAGGGAGTATTGAATATTGTGCAACTTCTTTTTGAGCAAAACACCACATATTCACCAAAAATCTTAAGATGATAGGTGAGTGAGTTCTAACACTTATAAATACTTAAGGCTCCGCATTTCCAACCAATGTGGGACTATTACCCACACTACTCACACTTGCTACATTCTCAATAGAAAAATATGATTTTACATTATTTTTTTTTGTTGTTGTGTAAAATCATAGATTTTATAAGTAATTTTTTTGTTTTTTTATAAGAAAGCAAAAAATTACTTTTAAAATCTATGATTTTATACCAGAATATATGATTTTATAATAGATTTTTTAAAAATCTAATTAGAATCATAATTTTTATATTGGATTTTTCAAAAATTTAGTATAAAATCATTAGTTTTAAAAAAATATTATAATTTTATTCTAATATCTTCAAAATCCAGACACCTTACCATCTAGGTTGGATCTAAGTTTAAATGTCCGTGGACTTATGCCTGTTAAAAATCAACCACAATCAATGGAGAATTACGCTCAATCTTGATCTCATATTGTTATTAATTACGCAATGACAATGAACAAAAATAAGAACACGTTTAAAAAAGATGAGTATGAACTGCAGAATAATTCTTTGTCCAAACCTGTGAAATTTTACTATCACTTTGCAACTGCAAAATCGTGATTATTAAACTTGATGATTACAATGATAAGGGTTCCTCCCTATTTATAGATTTAGGTTAACTTGCATCTCAAGTTAAAGCCCAAACTATAAAAGCCCAAAAATATCTAATCTAATCTTTCTAAATCAAATTTGATCTTTCTAAATGAAATCTAATCTTTCTAAATCAAATCTAATCTTCCTAAAACAAGGAATTACATATTTAGCACACCACCTAATTCATTGTTTCTAAGCTATCCACATTCATCATAGACCTTAGCTTCTTGAACACTTAGACTGGAACTCCCTTCGTCATGATGTCTGCAATCTGATTCTCAATTTTGCAGTGTTCCAAGTTCATCTTCCCTTCTGCTACCTACTATGAAGATAATGGAACCTCATTTCGATGTGCTTGTTTCGACCGTATGCTATTGGATTCTTCATCAAGTTGATAGCTGACATGCTGTCGATCTTCATGGTAATTGCTCTATGACTCTTCGTTGTGATTTCTTCGACCAGGTTCACCATCCAGGTTGCTTGACATGCACAAAGAGAAACAACTATATATTCTGCTTCGCATAATGACAATGCCACTATTGAATCATTTCTTAAACTCCAAGCAACTGGTGCACCACCTAGCATAAACACATAGCCAGTTGTGGATTTTCTATCCTCAACATCCCTACACCAACTTGAATCAGTGTATCCCACTATCTTGCATTCTTTTCCTTCATCAGATGTAGGAAACAAAATTCCATAGTCGATAGTTCCTTTCAGATACTTTAGTATCCTCTTCGTCGCTGCTAGGTGTGATACCTTTGACTTCTGCATGAATCTACTTACTATACCCACACTGTATGCTAAGTTATACCTTGTGTGACAAAGGTATCAAAGTGACCAAATAAGTCATCTATATTGGGTTAGGTCGACATCATCTTCATCTGAATCCTTCGATAGTTACAATCTGGTCTCAACTGGAGTTGAAGTTGGGTTGCAATCTTCCATCTCAAATCTTTGAGTATTTCGCCTACATATCTTCTTTAGTGCATCATCAAACCTTTACCAGTCTTGTAGAATCCAATGCCAAGGAAATATGATAGGTCTCTTAAGTCTGACATTTCAAACTTCTCACTCAGGTTATGTTTGAAGTCTTCGATCTCCTCCTTGCAACTTCCTACTATCAACAGGTCATCGACATAGAGGCATAGTATAAAAAACTCACTACTACTTCTTCTTACATACACTTCATGCTCAGTCCTTTGTGGGAAAGAAATGGGTGGGAAAGAAATGGGCGAGGTATAGGGAGGAGGGGCAACAATAGGTGCTTCCTTTTCCACCTCTTCGACAACCTCCCTCTCGGGTGGTGTCGGTGGATTTTTCTCAATAATTATGCTTGTCTCACCAAAACTCTCCTCAGACTCATCATCACTCTCCCTAGGATCTTCTATTTGTTCTTCATTACTAGTGGTTACAACATTCACATGGCTCTCAAGGAAGAGTCCTAGAGATGTTTGTGTAAGCAAAGAGGTTTGAGTCTCCAAAGCCTTGCTGTGAGTCGCGAGGGAATCGACTATAATGCTCATCTGCTTAAGGTCTTCATCAATTTGGAGATGTTGTTTTCTAAAATCTTCATTTTGGAGAGTTTGTGTCTCCACAAAGCGCTCCATCATAGATTCTATCCTAGAGTGAGTAAACGTCTCTTCGAATTCTTCTAGTAATAGTTCAAGGTTGGATGTATCAAAATCTTGCGTTTCCTCAAAACATTGGGAGTCGTTATCTAGAGGGAATTTGGGTGAGAATGCGTCGTATTGAAATCTTTTAATAATATTTCGAGGTCCAATTTAAACGGATCTTGTGGTTCCTCGAAATATTGGGGGTGGTAGTTATAAGGGAAATATGGGTTATACATAATGATTTAGATAAGAGTGTCTTAGTCTATACTATGCAACAAGGGAATCACAATATTGACTGTTGGTCCCCGGCAACGGCGCCAAAAACTTGATGCGTCCGGAAGTCCACAGAAATATCAAAGTAATATAAAAGATTGTCGAACCCACAAAGACCAATGTCAACCTACCGTTATCTATTGCTACGGTGTAAAGCTAAGGCTAATGGAATTAGGAAAGTTAAATACGGATGAAACTAAATTTAAAGGAACTAAAGATTTTTGGTTTAAAGAAATGCGGTAAAGGGATATCGGTATGCAAGGACTTAGTTATTAGGGATTCAACAGGTCACCGGTGATTTTTAATCTCTGCAAATACTTTTCAGGAGAAAATACTCGTTTAAAGACCTTTGCCTCACGATGGTTATTGACTCGGGTCATAATTCTAAGGCGGAATGTATGCTTTCGCAGTCCCATTCGGGGTTAAAACTACTCTTTGAAAACAAATAAATTCTAATTTCTTTTAAAGCGCTTTCGCTGTATTTAAAACAAATGCCTAGTTGTTACTATCTGGTCCTAGCCTCAGCTTTCGCGTGTCGGTTCATACCTTAATGAATCTCCCACTGTCGTGGCGAAACTACTGTAAATAATTTCTCGCTGTCGCGACGAAGGTTTATTTAGAAATTACGATTAAAAACTACGGTCAGAAAGGTAGTTTGTAAGAAGGTAAGGTGCACTGGGTATTATCGAATCCCATCCTACTAATTCGGTTACATACCGATAAAACTAATTTAGCTAGACATGATAACTAATGCAAACATAAATAAACAATAGCAGCAGAATAATATAACACGCATACTGACTGAAATAAAATAATAATTCAATTAATAAAAACCTGTAAATCGTACTGATCTCGAATACTTGAGTAGTCCTCCACAATGTCGGCAGGATTCTACTTTGGCGAGAATTTAAGAGGTACAGGAAGAAAATACAATGTTCTGAACTAAAGGAAAATGGAAAGGAAATAAAAGAAAACAATAAAACTGGGAGAAATAGCTTCGATAGAAATCTTGGCAGCACTTCGATACCTCGAAGCCTCCCCTCTCAACTCTGAATCTAAGGCCTATTTATAGGAGATAATTCATTCTTCAACTTCCAGAGATCATGGGTGAGTTATTGAGGGAGTGGGGGTAACTTCCAGTAGTGGGCAGTGAGTAGAGAAAGTGTAGGAAGAAATCTTAGAGAGAGTGATCGTGGCAAAAATTGATTTGAACGTTAAATGATATTTCTTCTGCGTGACGCTCGTAATGGAACGTGACGATCGTCATACGCATGACGGTCGTAATGGACCTGTGACGACCGTCATATCAGCAAAATCCATTTTTTCTGTTTTTTCTTCTCTCTTTTCCTTCAATTTCTTCTTCTTTTCTTTCTTTAATCCAAATTCTCCCCAATATGCAAAACGGAGTAAATTAAACATATAATAGAACATAAATCAAGATAAATTAATAATAGTCACAAATAAATGCATGTAAATCAAGCCAAATAAACGATATGATTTCGCGTTATCAAACACCCCCACACTTAAACCATTGTTTGTCCTCAAGCAATCAGCCAACACGTTAAAAAGAAATAAATATAATTTGAAACAAAGACACAGTGAAACTCTAATCATACGTGGCTGCTAGGCTAATGTTAGATCGATAGGTACTAAATATCAATACCAAGGATACCATAACGAGACAATTTCAAAAACTCCCTACTTATGCAAACCAATCGGAATCATGCCATTATAACTCAACCTATATCTCATGCTCTCTTTCACCCCATTTCATTATAGTGCAATCACATTAAGCCCGTGATCCATACACATTCATGGCAAGTAAACCTGTTAGTGACTATGATCTCGATGCTATTTCATTTTTTCTCTGCAAATATGCTTAAGCATCAATTGAACTTATAGAGTTTGTACCATTAGGCTAAGTGCTCGGGTGAGGAGCACCTAACTTAGAAGGAACATGTCTTTTTCTTCATAAATTTTTTTCTTCCTTTATTTCTCATTTTACACTAGAGATCATACACTTATTTGCATCGGTTTCTTACTTAGTGTGTTTAGGATGGTGCTGACTGCTTAAATAAACTACTTAGGGATTACTACAAGAACCTGGAGCTTTAAGGATTCAGCATAATGGATACTCAAATTGATTTTGCATATTTAGGGGGTTAAGGGTGTCAGAACGGTATCAATTTTATCAAAACTTTCCCACGTTTTTCTAACATAGCCTGGACAGCCTATATACTTTCAGAGAACCATGTCATGAATCGAAGCAAAAATTTGTTGGAGGTTAGAATTTTAAAATTTTAAAATTTTGGGGAAATTGAATAACAAGCGAAAACCACGCATAAAGACTCGACAGCACATGCAAAAATTTTGACATAATGTTAAAAATAGATAAAATTCCTAGAAGCATGAAATAAAATGTTAAACAATAGAGTTCCTCCCCCACACTTAAACTAAACATTGTCCTCAATGTTTTAGTAAAAGGTGGAAAAAGAAAAATAGAACCTGTATGAATGCTACTGCTCTTGCTATTCTTGTCTTTGTTGATCACTTCTACTTTGGCGGCGGGCATTTTGAGATACCTTTTTTTGTGTAATTCTCGAACCAGCTCATCATGTTGCTCGCGTCAAGAGGAAGTACTCATCATCAGTGTTCCCACCAGCAGCGACACTCGTAGGAATGTCCGTGGGCATAGCTCATCTTCTCAGATCGTCATCTAGAGAGTTTTCGCTTAGATATAGCTAAAGAGTAACAAGCGATACATTTCTTTATTTTCTGCAAATTTAAACAAACAAATTAAAATAAAGACCTTGTGGGTTGTCTCCCACACAACGCTTTGTTTAACGTCGATAGCTCGACGACCAAGGAGTACAAGTACTCATGGTGGCTCTTTCGAGAATGGTTTATCGCTCGAACTTTGAATGGTCTTCGGTTTCCATGGCCACTTATCATGCCATCGCTCATATCCCTCACCTTTTCGTTTCTTTCTTCTGTAGGGTGGTTCCTTGTTTTGAATGCGTGTTGGTGGTTCTGGATCTATCCTGCGTATCAGCTTTTCAAATTTGGGCTTAGTTATTTCATCCACCACCTCAAAAATTAATCTTACCCTTTTAACAGTAATGATGACCCTAGTTTCACGGTCCTCGAATTTTCTTTTCCTATGAGCGACCTTAGACAAAGGTGCATTGGTGTGGGTATTTTCCAGTACCTCTACATATGTTTTGGATTGAGAGTTTACCGTAGCTTCCACAGCCCTTTGTGGGAAATAAATGGGTGGGGTATAGGGAGGAGGGGCAATAATAGGTGCTTCCTTCTCCACCTCTTCGACAACCTCCCTCTCGGGTGGTGTCGGTGGATTTTTCTCAATAATTATGCTTGTCTCACCAAAACTCTCCTCAGACTCATCATCACTCTCCCTAGGATCTTTTATTTGTTCTTCATTACTAGTGGTTACAACAATATTCACATGGCTCTCAAGGAAGAGTCCTAGAGATGTTTGTGTAAGCAAAGAGGTTTGAGTCTCCAAAGCCTTGCTGTGAGTCGCGAGGGAATCGACTATAATGCTCATCTGCTTAAGGTCTTCATCAATTTGGAGATGTTGTTTTCTAAAATCTTCATTTTGGAGAGTTTGTGTCTCCACAAAGCGCTCCATCATAGATTCTATCCTAGAGTGAGTAAACGTCTCTTCGAATTCTTCTAGTAATAGTTCAAGGTTGAATGTATCAAAATCTTGCGTTTCTTCAAAACATTGGGAGTCGTAATCGTAGAGGGAATTTGGGTGAGAATGCGTCGTATTGAAATCTTCTAATAATATTTCGAGGTCCGATTTAAACGGATTTTGTGGTTCCTCGAAATATTGGGGGTGGTAGTTATAAGGGAAATATGGGTTATATATAATGATTTAGATAAGAGTTCCTTAGTCTATACTATGCAACAACGGAATCACAATATTGACTGTTGGTCCCCGGCAACGGCGCCAAAAACTTGATGCGTCCGCAAGTCCACAGAAATATCGAAGTAATATAAAAGATTGTCGAACCCACAAAGACCAATGTCAACCTACCGTTATCTATTGCTACGGTGTAAAGCTAAGGCTAATGGAATTAGGAAAGTTAAATACGGATGAAACTAAATTTAAAGGAACTAAAGATTTTTGGTTTAAAGAAATGCGGTAAAGGGATATCGGTATGCAAGGACTTAGTTATTAGGGATTCAACAGGTCACCGGTGATTTTTAATCTCTGCAAATACTTTTCAGGAGAAAATACTCGTTTAAATACCTTTGCCTCACGATGGTTGTTGACTCAGGTCATAATTCTAAGGCGGAATGTACGCTTTCGCAGTCCCATTCGGGGTTAAAACTACTCTTTGAAAACAAATAAATTCTAATTTCTTTTAAAGCGCTTTCGCTGTATTTAAAATAAATGCCTAGTTGTTACTATATGGTCCTAGCCTCAGCTTTCGCGTGTCGGTTCATACCTTAATAAATCTCCCACTGTCGTGGCGAAACTACTGTAAATAATTTCTCGCTGTCGCGACGAAGGTTTATTTAGAAATTACGATTAAAAACTACGGTCAGAAAGGTAGTTTGTAAGAAGGTAAGGTGCACTGGGTATTATCGAATCCCATCCTACTAATTCGGTTACATACCGATAAAACTAATTTAGCTAGACATGATAATTAATGCAAACATAAATAAACAATAGCAGCACAATAATATAACACGCATACTGACAGAAATAAAATAATAATTCAATTAATAAAAACCTGTAAATCGTACTGATCTCGAATACTTGAGTAGTCCTCCACAATGTCGGCAGGATTCTACTTTGGTGAGAATTTAAGAGGTACAGGAAGAAAATACAATGTTCTGAACTAAAGGAAAATGGAAAGGAAATAAAAGAAAACAATAAAACTGGGAGAAATAGCTTCGGTAGAAATCTTGGCAGCACTTCGATACCTCGAAGCCTCCCCTCTCAACTCTGAATCTAAGGCCTATTTATAGGAGATAATTCATTCTTCAACTTCCAGAGATCACGGGTGAGTTATTGAGGGAGTGGGGGTAACTTCCAGTAGTGGGCAGTGAGTGGAGAAAGTGTAGGAAGAAATCTTAGAGAGAGTGATCGTGGCAAAAACTGATTTGAACGTTAAATGATATTTCGTCTGCGCGACACTCGTAATGGAATGTGACGGTCGTCATACGCATGACGATCGTAATGGACCTGTGACGACCTTCATATCAGCAAAATCCATTTTTTCGGTTTTTCTTCTCTCTTTTCCTTCCATTTCTTCTTCTTTTCTTTCTTTAATCCAAATTCTCCCCAATCTGCAAAACGAAGTAAATTAATCATATAATAGAACATAAATCAAGATAAATGAATAATAGTCACAAATAAATGCATGTAAATCAAGCCAAATAAACGATATGATTTCGCGTTATCATTTGTGCCAAGTGTGGAAGGTTACAGTTGAAGTTGTTATAATTAGGGTTTTCATTTGGCTAGTCCTCAGTCAACTGTGCAATTGAAGGAGATTAAAACTCAATTCAAAGTCTATATGGTCATGGGATGTTGTGTTAAGACATATGAGACATCATTTCAAGTTCAATTCATCAAGGATCAAGTGTGTGAGAAGTTACTAAATTAGGGTTCTCAGGGTAAAATCCCCTATTTAGTGCCTGACTTCAAGACCACCTACCTCAAGATACAAGTTTCATATCAACATTTGATTAACATGGAACTTGTAGAGCATGTTCGTAGCTTTAATTTGAGTACTAGAAGTCCTTGATTGGATTTATAGAACTCAACTTATGATCCAGACAAGTTACAGGTCATTAGAGGGATGCAATTTTGGTCAACAAAAGTCAACCAACTTCTAAGCCATTTTTGTCCTAGAAGGATGTTTCTCCTCAGCTTTTGACCAACATGAAAGTTTTAGGTATTGATCTTAGCTTTCCGAAATGTACTAGAAGTCTTTCATCTGATTTGTAGAACTCAAGTTATGAGGTTTACAAGTTAGGGGTATTTTGGGAAAGTAAGATTATAGGTCCATTTCACCAACTTGCACACTTCAAATGAAGATTTTTCCAACATCAAACTTGTTCCAAATGGTGTTATTTGTCTTATCAAGCATTGAGAAGTCAAGAAATTAGCTTGGTTTGAGGTTTTGATATTTGAATTTTCATGGAAAAAGGATTAAAAGGGCAAAATTGGAATTATTTCATATTTGATTCATTTTGTGCAAATGAGTTCATTTTCTGAGTGCAAGCAACATTTCAAATGCATTGGCAATATTACATTTTGGAATTGAGGTGTGTAAGTGAGCAATTTTCAAGGTTTCTTCACTATGAAGTTACATAATCAACATGAGCCATTGAGATCAATTAAGGCTCTAATCCTGACCATTCATGCTCCATGTGATTCCAGCAAGTGTTTCAAGCTATTTTGGAGCCATTTTTAGTGCAATTTTCGTGTACATGGAAGCTTGAAAAACTTAATTCTTTGGATTTTTGATTGGACTGTTAGAGGTTGAGATTGGGCCTAATTATCATCAAGATCCATCATATATAATGTTTTGGCCATGAACAAACTCTCAAAAGTGAAAATTGGAGGCAAATTCATCAAGTTCAGTTTTGAAAAAGAGGTGGAAATTCAAATTTCGAATTTGGAGATTGAGGTTGTTTCAAGCAAAATTGTGAATTGAGAAAGCTTCCTTGGAGTTCAGTGAACGATTCTGGGCAATTACCTTCAAGCTTGAGCTCCATTTGAAGGCTCAGTGGAAGTTCTCCACTAGGTAATTGAAATTCAACATTACACTCTTAATAAGCATCAATTCACTGTCCTTTTTGCATACTTGAGACGTAGGATCAACATAGATCATTAAAATGTAAAACGAACTGGCATTGGTTGTGATTGTTGGATGATGCTCATTTATGTTTGGATCTGGTTTGGCTTGTTTATGCGTGATTTTGCTTCATTCTTGCTGGATCTACAACCTCCATAACGTGTAGATGAGTTTTGGATCATTTGGAATGAGTTTTGATGAACTTTTGGTTTGGTGCATTTTTTTGTTTTACTTCGGTTTGGACTCATCTTGCAAGATATGTGGATTTTGATGCTAGATATGAGATCCTCATGATCTCTAGACGAATTCTGATATAAAATTCGTCAAAAACGGTTGAGGTTTGGGGGAGGCCGTGTTGTTTTTGTAGCTCGCGGCGGCCGGAGCTATTGGTAGGGGTGACCGTAAGTTCAGTCCGGCCGGTGGCGATCTTGAGGAAGAAGATGACTTACGTGTCTCCTTGGCAAGTATCTGATGTGAATACTTTTTATCCCAATGGTTGTGATTAAGAAACACCGTGTTCCATTATTAACTTGTTGGCATGTGATTCATTTTAAACTTTCATTAATGTGTTGTCATCCTTTAAACCGCGTGATTGGATTACCAAACCATCACACGCTTCATGTTGATTGTCCATGGTATTCCTTTGTTGACTCGATGCATTGGATCCTCAGATTTATTTCATTTGTGATTTTTGCTGATTGGGCCTAGCGCACTCTTTGCTAAGCGCACCCCCAGCTGGGCCCATTTCCATGTTTGAACTTGTTCCAATTGCTATTTGTCACACACTTTTTTTTTATTTTCATGTTATTTTCATTTGTTTTTTTTTCTGTTTACAATTTTAATTAATTAAAATAGTTCCAATACTCCAAAAATTACCAAAAATATTTTTTGTCATCTTTGAGATGTCTACTTTTTTTGGACATTTTTATTTTATTTTTCCATTTTATTTTCAATTTAAAAATGAATTAAGTATTGGAATAGTTTTAATTGGTTTGAATTGTAACATGTTTTGTGTTTGCATTTATTTCTCTCATTCCTTTTTGACCCAATGAATGAAAATTGATCCTCATCTCAATGATGAGTTGATCAACTTTTTAGGACCATTTTGCCCCTGGTTGTTGACTTTTGGGTTGACTTTTGTGGCTTTTCCTTTGTGCACTTGTTTCTTCCATTTCAAAGTGGTACATCCAAATGATTTGATTCTTTTGATGGTGCTTTGAGAGGACATTTGTCTTGATTTCTTGGCCTCTGGTTTCCAACATGTGTAGCTTCTTGGTGCATTTTATTTGATACTTTTTTAGCCTTTTTCCTATTTTTGAAGTGACTTACAAGTTAGGTCATCTCATAGGACAACTCACACAAGTGTTTGACCTAGTTTGGATTGGATATGACCTTTGTAGATCCAATAAGCTCTCAACTCTTCTTGTTTCACATTTTAGACATGTTGAGCTTGCTGTGTGTTCATTTTTAGGTCAAAATTATGTTCATAGCTTGTTGATTTATGTTTTCCTTTTTGTGCTTGCAACTTGAACTCCTATGTGATACATGTTTGTTTCCTTTGTGCTTTTGCTTGCATTTCTTTTTGTCTTGCTTTGATATTGATTGTGAGCTCTCTTCTCTTCATCTCCCTTCTTTACAATGACCTTGGAGTGTCATTTAAGGTAGCTTGGTGCCTCCTTAGGAGGAATTTGAAGCTTACCTAAAGTGATGAATCCATGAGGACTCTTTCTTTGTGTTTGTCACTTGTTTGCTTGCTTTTGATGCATTTCTCTCCTTCTTCTTCTCTTTTCTTGCATTTCCATATGCATGCTTGGTTGAGATGAGCTTGTGGTGGCTACTTCCCCACACTATTTTCCTCCCACTATCATTCTACTTGTGCATCTTATTTGTGTATCTTCATTTGCATATGCATTCTTCTTCTTCTTTAGCTTTTCTTTGCCATGCTCCCCATAAGTTCTCTAACCTCTTGAGGTTATGATAAACATTAGGTGCCTAACTATGAATGATAACATTAGGTATTTCCCTTTTCAAACTCAACTCTAAGTCCACTTTGCATGATAACTTTTAGGATTGATTAGTCTCCTATTAGTGTTCCTTCTTCTCTTCTCATCTTCAAACAAGTCTACCATACTTAATAAGTATGATGAATGTTGTGCCATGAGCCTTATACTTGGGAAATGGTAGTTGAGGGGTCACCTCTCAATTGCCTAGAGTGTTTAGTATACGTCCTTAGGACGATATGCGACGCATTCGATCCTAGGTTTTAGACTTTATTACAACATACATTATGAACACTCTAATTCAAAACACTTCTTCTCTAAAAAACACAAAAACATTTCAAACCTTTTTCACCCTTCAGGGTTCTTAATTGAGGAAATTCTTTTCACAAAAAGAGTGTCGTTAACTCTTAGTTCTACCGCAAACGGTAACTGTAAGAACACAGATTGTTTCTTAGTAATATCTCTATGTTTTGATGATAACTCTTATGAAATTTTGTATTAAATAATTATATACTCTAAAATTTGTTCATGAATATTTGCTGCAGATGATTAAAGTATATATACATCCAAGAGTAAATTAATCTGAACATGGAACTATGGAAGGCTCTGAAGAGTCAGAATCATCTTATAGAAGAATCTGAGCGCTGTCTGCAGAAGGATCTGAAGCAGAAGCTACAGAAGAATCTGAAGCAGAAGCTACAAAAGAATCTGAAGCAGAAGCTACAGAAGAATCTGAAGCAGAAGACTCTAATAGATCTGAAGACTCTGAAGCATTGAAGAACTTTGTATGAGAGTTAAGAAGCACAGTTTTTCAGAAGACTCTGAGAGTACTACATGCTGCATGTACTGAGGATCTGATTCATAAAACTCTACTCTGATAGAACTACACGCTAAAGCACACTTGCTGCATTACTCTGATTCAGCAAAATCTGATGGGCATCCAAGACTCTGATCACGCAGACTCTGATGTTTATTCTGCTGAAGTAAAATACTTGTTGAAGAAGAATTCAAAGTGATATCTTTTGATTTGGCTTAACAACTCTTTCCTCTTTCATGCTTGACACTAGAACACAGACCAAAAGCATTTCTCTGTGCATTCTACTTCCAGGAAAGGTCATGTGATGTAAATAGAAAAAGGTTCAGGCCTTTTCAGTACACAACCTCCAACATCAAAACTTTGTGGACTACTGTGCATATAAAAGCAAGTCTTCCTCATCTTCTTCAAAGAGCATCAAGATAACGGATCATTAATAGAAACTCTTACAAGCTCTCATAAATTATTCTTATTCTCTTTGCTGAGTTTATTCTTTTGTTCTTAACATTAAGTGAAAAATCACTGTTGTGATAAAGCTTGTTAGAAGCATTCAAACACTTGTATTAATATTACATTTCATTGTAATAGTTCCTTGAGAAAATCCAGTTGGGATCAGTAGTTCTTGAGAAGACTTTGAACCGTTGTTCTTAGTGCTTACTATTGTAATCAGTTGATTAAATAGTGGATTAAGTCCTTGTTTGAGAAAGGAAAATCACTCTAGAAAGGGTGGACTGGAGTAGTTGAGTTCAACGAACCAGGATAAAAATACTTGAGTTTTTAATTCTAAGTTTTATCTTCATACTTATTCACCCCCCTCCCCCCCCCCCCCCTTTCTAAGTATTTTCTCACCTTCAGTTGGCATCAGAGCTCCGGTTCTGTGTGTGCTACCACTTCACAATGACAGAAAAGATCCAGTGAGAAAAACTTTGATACTTATATTTGGTTGTTATAATGGCTGATGTTTCAACATCCAACAAGTATGAAGAAAGAGACAGAATCAGTATAAAACCCCCTATGTTTGATGGGGAGAAATTTGATTATTGGAAAGACAGGATTGAAAGTTTTTTCCTTGGTTATGATGCTGATTTATGGGATTTGGTCATAGATGGATATGTTTATCCCATTGATGGAAATGGCAAGAAAATAGAAAGAAAATCTATGACTGAAGTCTAAAAGAAGGAATTCAGAAATCATCACAAGGCTAGAACTATATTGTTAAATGCAATATCTCATACTGAGTGTGAAAAGATCATAAATAGAGAAACTGCATGTGATATTTTTGAATCTCTAAAGATGACTCATGAGGGAAACTCTCAAGTCAAGGAAACAAAGGCTCTGGCTCTAATTCAGAAGTATGAATCCTTCATGATGGAAGAAGCTGAATCTGTTGAAGCCATGTTCTCTAGATTTCAAATACTTACAACTGGACTAAAGGTTCTGGATAAAGGTTACTCTACTGCTGATCACGTGAAGAAGATCTGAACCATATTTCCTTGGAGGAACTAATCAGCTCACTAAGGAGCCATGAAATTGAACTTGAGGAAGATGAGCCTCAAAAGAAAGGTAAGTCAATTGCCTTAAAATCTAATAAATCTTCTAAAGCGTTGCAGGTAATAGAGGAAAGCTCTGAAGAATCTTCATCTGAAGATGAAGATGAATTATCAATGTTGTCCAGAAGAATAAACAAACTCTGGAAGCATAAAGGAAAGAAGTTTAAAAACTTCAGGAAGTCTGACCAAAGAAAGGAATCTTCTGGACACAGAAGATCGGGCAAAAAGGAGGTTGTCTACTACGAATGTAAAGAACCTGGGCATTACAAAAATGAATGTCCAAAGCTTCTGAAAGAAAAGCCTAAAAGAAAATTTGATAAGAAGAAGAAGGTTCTAATGGAAACCTGGGATGATTCAGATACATCTGAATCTGAATCTGAGGCAGAAGAAGAATGTGCCTACATAGCATTCATGGCAGACATAGAAGATCAGGAGGAAGGAATTTTAGAATCTGAATCTGACTCTGACGCTGAAGAGGTAATGGCTAAACTCACTAAAGATGAACTTATCAAAGTGTTATCAGAGGTTCTGAAGAGCTATAACAATATTAAGCTCAAATACAAGGAGCGTCAAAGCAATCTTGTATCTGAGATAATATTCTCAAATCAGAAGTGGCTGAGCTAAATGAAAAGAACTTAAAAATGAAAAATGATTTTGAATTAGCTCAACAAGACTCTGATTCTGAAACTGAGTCTGAATGCAAAAATATTTTGGAAAAATATGACTACAGCTTTCAGAAGTTTCTTGTTAAAAGCATAGGCAGAAGCAAAATGGCTTCTATGATCTATGGAGTTAGCAGAAATAACAGAAAAGGAATTGGATATAAATCTTCCTCTGATTTAAATCCAAAACTTGTTGATAAAATTATCATCAAGAAAACTCCTTTATATTCCCATTTTAAATTTGGTCACTTGAATGATATTAAACACACTCGTTCTGAAAAGAACAGTCATGTGTTTAAATCTAAGGCTAGTCAGAATAAACCTTATGTTGAAAAACAGAAGTTTAGACGAACCTTCAGAACAACTAACCCAAAAGGACCCAAGAAGATCTGGGTACCTAAGAGTAAAATAATTCCTGTTGCAGATGTTCTTAGCAGCAAGGTCAGGACGCCAGTCATGGTATCTGAACTCTGGATGCTCGCGACATATGACGGGAGAAAGGTCTATGTTCCAAAGTCTGGAGCTTAGATCTGGAGGTGACATGAAATTTGGAGGGAATCAGAAGGGCAAGATCATTGGATCTGGCACTATTGGAAATGGTAACCTTCCCTCTATTACTAATGTTTTACTTGTAGAAGGATTAAAGCATAATCTATTGTCCATAAGTCAATTAAGTGACAATGGTTATGACATAGTCTTTAATAAAAAATGTTGTAAAGCTATTAGTCAAAAGGATGGCTCAATCCTATTTAGTGGAAAGAGGAAAAACAACATTTATAAAATAAATCTTTCAGAACTTAAGGTTCAGAATGTTAAATGCCTCTTGTCTGTTAATGAGGAGCAATGGGTCTGGCACAGAAGATTAGGGCATATTAATATGAGATGTATATCTCAAATTAATAAACTTAATCTTGTCAGAGGACTTCCTAAGTTGAAGTTCACCTCAGATGCTCTTTGTGAAGCATGTCAAAAAGGGAAAATTTCAAAATCCTCTTTTAAATCAAAAAATGTTGTTTCTACTTCCAGACCATTAGAATTACTTCATATTGATCTGTTTGGACCAGTGAAAACTGCATCCATCAGAGGCAAGAAGTATGGATTAGTCATTGTTGATGACTATAGTAGATGGACATGGGTAAAGTTCTTAAAACACAAGGATGAGTCACATTCTGTGTTTTTTGACTTCTGCAAACAAGTCCAGAATGAAAAAGATTTCAAAATTATAAAAGTTAGAAGTGATCATGGTGGTGAATTTGAAAACAAATATTTTGAAAAATATTTTAATGAAAATGGCATTGCTCATGATTTTTCCTGTCCTAGAACTCCACAACAGAATGGAGTTGTAGAGAGGAAAAATAGAACTCTGCAAGAAATGGCCAGAACCATGATCAATGAGACTAATCTGGCAAAACACTTTTGGGCAGAAGCAATAAACACAACATGTTACATTCAGAACAGAGTGTCTGTAAGACCTCTTCTGGAAAAGACTCCCTATGAATTGTAGAGGAACAGAAAGCCCAACATTGCTTATTTTCATCCTTTTGGATGTATTTGTTATATGTTGAACACTAAAGAGAATCTTAGCAAGTTTGATTCTAAAGCACAGAAGTGTTGCATGCTTGGATATTCTGAACGCTCTAAAGGCTACAGAGTATACAATACTGAAACACAGATTGTGGAAGAATCTATACATGTTAGATTTGATGATAAGCTTGGCATTAAAAAGCCAAAGCAGTTTGAAAGTTCTGCAGATAGAGAAGTAGTCTTCACAGACTCTGAAGGCTCAGAGGCAGACAAAGCTCAAGTGAAGGAACCAGAAGCAACGCCAGATGCAATTCCTTTGACTTCTCAGATGAACAACTTAAACATTTTTGAAGAATCAACTGTTAGAGGATCATCTTCCAGAATCAAAGCTTCTCATCCAGAGAATGTGATCATTGGAAAGAAGGATGACCCTATCAGAACAAGATCCTTCCTCAGATCCTCTGAAGCATCATTATTTGGATTGGTGTCAGTAATTGAACCAACCACTGTGGATGAAGCTCTGCAAGACAATGACTGGATTATTGCCATGCAAGAGGAGCTAAATCAGTTCACTAGAAATGATGTGTGAGACTTAGTTCCAAGACCAAAAGGATTCAACATAATTGGAACTAAATGGGTCTTCAGAAACAAGCTTAATGAGAAAGGAGAAGTTGAAAGAAATAAGGCAAGGCTTGTTGCTCAAGGGTACAGTCAACAAGAAGGTATTGGTTACACTGAAACTTATGCTCCAGTGGCAAGGTTAGAATCTATACGCCTTCTTATTTCATTTGCTGTACAATATAACATCACTCTATATCAGATGGATGTTAAAAGTGCCTTTCTAAATGGTATTATAGAAGAAGAGGCTTATGTTCACCAGCCTCCTGGTTTTGAGAGTGAAAAATTTCCAGAACATGTTTTTAAACTAAATAAATCTCTGTATGGTTTAAAACAAGCTCCCAGAGCATGGTATGAGAGATTAAGTAATTTTCTTCTGGAGAAAAACTTCATTAGAGGCAAAGTGGACACAACACTCTTTTGTAAAACATTTAAGAAATATCTTCTAATTTGTCAAATATATGTGGATGATATTATATTTGGATCTACCAATACTATGCTGGGAAAGGAGTTTGCTCAATGTATGCAGGCAAAATTTGAAATGAGCATGATGGGAAAATTGAGATTCTTTCTGGGAATTCAAGTCAACCAAACTCCAGAGTGCACTTACATTCATCAGACCAAATATGTTAAAGAACTTCTGAAGAAATTTAACATGACTGATAGTAAGATGGCAAAGACTCCCATGCATCCAACTAGTACACTAGGCAAGGAAGAGGTAAGTAAGAAAGTAGATCAGAAACTCTACAGAGGTATGATAGGATCTCTTCTCTACTTAACTGCTTCTAGACCTGACATTCTGTTTAGTGTATGCTTATGTGCAAGATTCCAATCAGATCCTAGAGAATCTCACTTAACTACTGTTAAGAGGATTCTAAGGTATCTGAAAGGTACTACTAACGTGGGTCTGTGTTACAGAAGATCTGATAAATATACATTAGTTGGATTCTGTGATGCTGATTATGCTGGAGACAGAGTAGAGTGTAAAAGTACTTCTAGAAGCTGTCAGTTCCTTGGAAGTCATCTGATCTCATGGTACAGCAAGAAGAAACCCACAATTGCACTTTCTACAACAGAGGCAGAATACATAGCTGCTGCTGGATGTAGCACACAAATGCTCTGGATGAAGAGTCAGTTAGAGGACTATCAGATATTTGAGAGTAATGTATCTATCTTTTGTGATAATACTTTTGCTATATGTTTGTCTAAAAATCCAATTTTACACTCTAAGGCAAAACATATAGAAATTAAGCATCATTTTATCAGAGACTATGTTCAAAAGGGTATTATAAACTTAGCCTTTGTTGATTCAGATCATCAATGGGCTGATATTTTTACAAAACCCCTTGCTGAAGATAGGTTCAATTTTATTCTGAAAAATATTAGTATGGATTTTTGTCCAGAATAATATTTATCAGAGGCAAATTTCTCAGATGCAAAATGTTTAAAGCTCTGAAGTATTTCATCTGTTAATTTATTCATTTTCTTGAATTATTTTACTTGTGTAAATCTGAACTAACAATGCTCAGAGGATCTGAACGTTGGCTAACGTTTCATTTCTCAAGAGATTTCAGAAGCACAAGCAAGCAAACACGTGTAGCTCAGAAACTGAAAAGGTAGAGTGCACTTTACTGAATTAACGTTTGAAGTGCTGCTTGAAAATCTGATTTTTCTTGATTTTCCCCTCATCTGTCAGAATCATAATTGTTGTGCAATGATGTTTTTACTTTTTCATTTAATGTTATGTGAAGCGTGCTTATGTGATTGTTTGTGTGCCTGATTTTATCTATAAATACCACAAATCACACCATTTCACACTTTTCACCTCACGAACCTTTTATGCATTTCTGTCGTCTCTTTGCTCTTCATCTAAATCCTAAACCTAAAACCTCTCACTCAAGAACAACAATGGCATATTCTTCATCAACATCTGTTCAGATGCAATCAACCACTGCTGGTTCTTCTCCTAATGCTGAGGCTTACAAGGAACCTGTGAGAACTCTTCTCACTCCAACTATAGAACTGGAAGTTCTGAGTGAATGCTTCATAGATTTCGAGTCCATTGAAGAAAATGGGTTTAATCTTTCTTCAACCATTCAAACTCAGAGTTGGACAAAGTATTTTGACAGGCTTATGGGTCCTGTTTATCCAACTTTGGTGAAAGAATTCTGGATACATGCTCAGGTGTGCCCTAAGTTCATCCATTCTTCTGTCCTTGAAAAGGAGATTGTGATTGCTGAGAAGCTGATCAGACAACTTATTGGGTACTCTGAAACTGATGGTGAAACCAGTCTACAATCTGCTCGTGTGGATCTTGCTGATGTGTTTCAAGAAGTTACTATTTATGGGGAACCAACTAGCAAAGTAAGGGAACTGAAGCCAGTCTACAGGATCTGGGCCAAGATTTTCATGAGTTCCATCTTTCATAGAAAATCATCAAATTCCCCAGATTATGTCAGTGCTGAACAACTCTACTTTATGTTATGTATGAGCAAGGAAAAGAAGGTGGACTTGCCTTATCTTCTGTTTAGTCACATTCTGAATCACATAAAGGAAACAAGAGAAGAAGTAAGAGTCAAAACTGGAAAAGTTAGGAATTGGATTCCTATGGGTAGACTGATATCAGACATTCTAATAGAGAATGGTCTTGTGAAATATCTGTATGATACTGGATTGACAGAGGATCTGTCATATACTATAGGTTCTGTTATCAATGGCAATACTCTGAAGAGGATGAAGGTCATCACAGAGCTTGCCAGCAAACCTAAGAAAATTGCTACTAAGGATGTCAGCAACAGAAGGATTCCTGTTGAAGATTTTCCAATGTTCAGTGCTAACGAACCAAGGGAGATCATCTTATCCTACATAGCTGATTGTCTGTTAAATGGTGTTCCTCTGCCTGTGAACATCGTCCAGAAGGAAGGAGAAGTTCTTCCTAATCTTTTTAGAGAAAGGCGTTCAAAGAAGATTGTTGAAGAAGGATCTGAGGCTCAGCCTAAGAGAAAAGCCTCTGAAGCTGCTGCTAAGCCTCAGAAGGTAAAGAAAGTGAAACCCACTCCTCCAGAAGTAAGTATGGAAGACATAAGAGAAACTATCAAACAGGTATTAACATCTGATCCAACACCAACCATTCACTCTCCATTACCTTCACCTCCTCCATCACCTTCTAGACCATAATCATTTGTACCACCATCATCTGGGATTCATACATCTGAACCCTCTCCATCTCAAACTACACCTTCTCAACCATCTTTTGTACAAACTCCTTTTGAACCACCTCAAACAGAAACACAACCAGAACATCAACAACAAGAACCACCTCAACCAGAACCTCAACAACAACAACAACTACAACCAGAACAACAACAACAATCACCAGAACATCAATCTCAACCCATTTCATCTGAACCTCCCCAACCAACACCATCTGAACATCCCTCAATAATAGAACAACCGTTACCTGTTCCAGAACCCTCAAATGACATTCTTGATTTGGAACCACTTGCAACCATGGTTGTCTTGTCATCCACCTCATGCCACTCCACTGAATCATCTGATTCTGAATCAGAAGTTCACTCACCCTCTTGTTTACACATTCCTGATCCACTCAAACCTTCATTTTCTGACCTATCAGCATCTGACCAAATCAATCGTAGACTTTCACTTCGCTCAAAATTCAACCTCTCAGATTTTCAACCTTCATCATCTGAAGCTGAAATTTCACCAACCCCTACACCTCAACTCACAATACCACAGCCATCTGAACCTCAACCATCTGAACCTCAACCATCTGCATCTCAACCATCTGAACAACCACCATCTGATCCAACACCTCCTAATACCACTTGTGAACAACCTCAGCCAAACTCTAAATCTGCTGAGAAAGTGACCCTTGAGGAATTTCTTTACCCCAACCCTAGATCAGATGTTGATAAACTGTTTGAAAATTTCAAAAAGGAAGTTCGTATGGGGATTGTACATGTGGAAGAAGAGTGTCTGTTCAGTATAGATCCTGTTAAGTCTGAAGCTGCTTGGGATAAATTTATCTCTAAGTTTAACGTTGTGGCTTTTCATCTCAAAGCAGTCTGTGCTGAAGATGCTAAGGCAATGTTTGCTGAGTTGGTAAGACAGACTCTGATGAGCATTCCCAAACCACCAGTGCTGCTTTTGGAAGCTTCTCCTGCTGAAGACTCTCCATCTGAAGATGTTGCATCTGATATGGACATTGATGCGTCTACATCTGAAGTGAAGGCTGACAATTCAGAACTTGTGAAAGAGGTTAAGGAAATCAAGTCCTGGATGATCAAACAAGAACAAACCACTGAAGAGATTAAGACTTGGATGGCCAAGCAAGAAGAGTCTACTACAAAGATCACAGATCTTCTGACCCTGATTGCATCTCGCCAACCTTAGTTTCTTTTCATTTTTTTTTTTGCACTGTTGTTTGCATCTGTTTTCTTTTGCTTGATTTTTATCATCTGTTATGTGAACCATCTGAATGAATGATAATGATTGTTTTGCTTTTCTTCTATTATCTTTTCTGTCTTTACACATCTTTTTTATTATGACAAAAAAGGGGAGAAAAAGAATCTGATTGTTCAATCGATAAGCAAATACTAAAACGAAATTCAGACATATTATTAACTATCTTTAAATTTAAGTCTTTCAGATTCTATTGTTTCATCTGATAAAATAAATTCATTGAAGTTATCCTGAGAATTACCCAACCAGACTCTGATTCTTGAAGCAAATTGTACTCTGATTCTAAACACAAAACCAGACTATGTGTTTAAAAGAAGTCATCAGACTCTGATTCTGAAATACACTCAAGCAAAAAGGGAAGTATTCTTTTCCTTTAGAGTATTCATTTCAGAGGGAGATTCTTAATCTCAGGGGGAGTTTTAATTCTGTTTTTTTATTGAACAAAATTTCTCATGTTTTGTCATCATAAAAAAGGGGGAGATTGTAAGAACACAGATTGTTTCTTAGTAATATCTCTATGTTTTGATGATAACTCTTATGAAATTTTGTATTAAAGAATTATATACTCTAAAATTTGTTCATGAATATTTGCTGCAGATGATTAAAGTATATATACATCCAAGAGTAAATTAATCTGAACATGGAACTATGGAAGGCTCTGAAGAGTCAGAATCATCTTATAGAAGAATCGGAGCGCTGTCTGCAGAAGGATCTGAAGTAGAAGCTACAGAAGAATTTGAAGCAGAAGCTGCAGAAGGATCTGAAGCAGAAGACTCTAATAGATCTAAAGACTCTGAAGCATTGAAGAACTTTGTATGAGAGTTAAGAAGCACAGTTTTTCAGAAGACTCTGAGAGTAATATGTCGCTACCGCGAAAATCGGCGCCGGATGAACAGAAGAGTCGCCACCGTGCGTTATTTATCCCAACGGAGGGAAAGGAAACGCTCGAAGTAAACCTACCGCAAAGACGGGAAAGGAATGGTCATCGCAACCAAATCCTGGATTCGGGAGTCGGTTACGCAAGGGGAAGGTATTAACACCCCTCACGTCCGTCGTACTCGACGGGATCCACGCTTGTTTTCTAGTACGGATTGTTATTCTATCTATTCTACAGGTCTGAGGTTAAAAGAAAATAAAATGAAAAATAATAATAAAAAACCTAATTAAAACTGAAAAACGAAAATTAACAAATTAAAATCTAATAAACCTAATTAAAACCTATTATTAATCCTAATTAATATCTAAAAACGAAAATAAAAAATAAAAACCTAATTAAATCTAAAAAATCTAAAGACTATTATTTAATCTAAAAATTATCTCTCTTTTTTTTTAAAACCTAATTAATTCTGGAAAAATAAAACATAAAAATCAAAAAATCTAAAAAAACATTTAATCTCTATTTTAAAAAAAATCTATTAACATTTTAAAAAACAAATTAAATCTAAAAAAAAAATCTAAAACAAACTAATATCTATTTTTATTTTTTATTTTTTTATTAACCATTCTATTAAAGGAAAATGACAATCTCTATTTATATCTATCTTTTAAAATCTACTCTTTTAAAAGAAAAAAAAAATCTATTTATCTATTAAAACCTAATAAAAGAAAATTAATATCTAAAATTTATTAAAAACTATAATATCTAAAAACTCTTTAAAAATCTATTAATTTCTAAAAAAATGAAAAGAAAATTTATTTAACTCTAAAAAATATTTAAAAACTCTATTAAATCCAGAAAAATCCATTAAATGCACTAAAAATCCAGAAAAATGACAGAAAAATCCTAAAAATGCCAGGAAACCGATTAAATTGAATAAAATCCAATTACGCAACCGTAGCGAAACCCGGGCACCGAGATGGTCTGAAAATGCGGGAGATGGGCACCAATTCTCAACAGACTTTTATTCTGACTGACCTGTACTGCCTGAAACACCAGGGGCTATAATCCCGATAAAATCAATCTGACTGATGAAAATGCCATGTATGCAATATGCGAATGCGAATGCGAAATGCGTTGAAACATAAACCATATATGGGAACCGGTTGGTCAAATTTTAGGGTGCAACAGCTGCCCCTATTCAAGCGGCTTGGACCCGACTGGGTGAAGAGCGAACAGCCTTCAAACAATCGAGGTACGAGACGGTTGAATACCAAAGAACCCTGAAATTTGTCAACCGCAGAAATAAGCTGCACCACTGCTTGGGGAAACGACGTCCGTCGAGTGAACCTGATTGTTCGTTGGAGAATAACTCTGATTTTGACTCCCACCACCCGTGTAACACCACAGGTACTGAACTATCTTTGCAACAACACCTCTGTCCACAACTGGACTAACCTCGTCAACACAAAAAGAGAAACAAATTCATCCACACGAGTAACGATCCCATCATCACAGGAAAAATCCTACCCACAGTTGTCCTCCAATTTCGTCAACACGAAGAGCCGTAAATTCATCATTACGAAGAAATCTTATCATCATAGGAATACAACTTGCCCTTATCAGTACTTTTCAAACTTGTCCTCAGCAGGACTCTATATTCCGTCATCATGGAGAAACAAAACTTGCCGACTCCACTGGGGATGGGCTATCCGCATCTTCTCAACACAAGGAGATCCTATCAGCGTGGGTGATAAAGTTCTTATTTACGTCTCATCACCACAAGAACTCCCATTAACATAGAAATAGCTTGTCCACGTCAGGACTCACGTCTCGCCAGCATGCGGAAAATAGATTCATTAACATGAATAAATCCTATCATCATAGGAATACCATTCTTGTACATCTCTGAACTCACATTTCGTCAATACGAAGAAATCCTATCCACATAAGCATAAATTGTCCTCACCAGGACGCACATTCCGTCAACGCAGAGAGAGTAATCCGTCAACACGAATAAAACCTATCAACACAGGCGTAAATTGTCCTCATCAGGACTCCATATTCTGTCAACGCAGAAAAATCCTATCAACATAGGCGTCAATTGCCCTCATCAGGACCCCATATTCCGTCAGCACGGAGGAACCTCGTCCTCATCAGGACCCCATGTTCCGTCAGCACGGAGGAATCAAACTTCGTCCTCAACAGGACTCCATATTCCCTCATCATGGAGAAGTAATTCTTCGACACGAATAAATCCTATCATCATAGGCCTAAATTGTCCTCATCAGGACTCCATATTCCGTCAACACAGAGAAATAATTCATCAACATGAATAAATCCTATCATCATAGGCATGAATTGTCCTCATCAGGACTCCATATTCCGTCAACACGGAGAAATAATTCGTCAACACGAATAAATCCTATCATCATAGGCATGAATTATCCTCATCAGGACTCCATATTCTGTCAACACGGAGAAATCAAACTTCGTCCTCAACAGGACTCTATATTCTGTCAACACGGAAGAATGATTCGTCAACACGAAGAAATTCTATCAACATAGCTGGAGATATTCTGCAAACCAATGACCGACACCCGTTCTGACAACAAGCGACCACTTCTGAAATTTTGATACACGGAACCCTGAGATGCTACTGCAGCAACAAACTTGATAGAACAGTCCACTGATCGGACACGAGAGAACCTCAATCAGTAACTCTGTGGGGATGATAATAAACTGAATCACATCGTCATATATCTCACATCATGACTTTGATTGTCTGAAAAGACCTCTGAGCTTTAGAACTCCATACTCCTGTTGAAAAAACACACCTGAAAGCAAAAGGTTAACCAACCTGACTTATGTTTCAAAATGCGCATGTTTGACGATGGCGTAATGTTCCATACAGCATGGAAATGCTACGCGTTTTCTAGATGGATGCATACACGATAATGCATGCAAATGCAAATGTAGGTTCAGGCTGCTGGGGAAAGCTCTGATAAGCTTGCTTCATCAACACGGATGCTGAGGACAAATACCACCTTGCTGGGGAAGGAACGGGTACCACCCAACATTCCGGTAAAATAAATGCCAGGACATACAACGAACTCTGCCGGGGAGAGTTTTAACCTTCGATTTCCACTGGGAGGAAAGAAAACACTTGCTGAAAAGAGAGAACTCCGTTGCGGACGAAACGACTCTCTTGGGGAAAATAACCTGACTCCGTTGGGGAGAATAAATGACCCTACTAGGAAGGGAATCTCTACTGGGGAGAGTAGACTGTCTGGGTACAACTCACAAGTTTGGAAATATTAGTCTTCTGAGGCTAAACGACTCTGCTCGGGATAGGGAATCCTTTTAGGGGACACCACACTGTCTGAATACAGCCCACAATCTTGGAATCACCAAACTCTGCTGAGGGCAAACGACCCTGCTGGAGAATGTCCTTCGGATAAGCTGCGACTAGCTGGGGAATTTGATCCTTCTTCAGTAAAGAACATTGTCATCTTAGCTTCGGGAAATGAAGCGCGACCTGCGTGGGGATTCACTTCACGTAATGATCAAGTCTTTTCGTCACGAGCCTCTGGTTAGGACTGCAATCTTCTGATCGTTCACTTCATATGGGCAAGAACCCTGCAACACCACAAGCGAGACAAGACAAGTCTATACAACCAAATCTATTCAAGTTAGCGTTAGTGACATCATTTTCAGTCAATTCGAAGTTTTAGCAATTATTGGCAAGGGCCAGCAACGTTATGCAACTGCTAGTTTTATCAAAACATTGGCGTTTTTCACATACAAAACACTAAAGAACAAGTATCAAATACTGAATAACATGTTTTATTGATTGGGCCCCTGAATGGGCAGAGTTTTGTACACTGAATGTAACTCCTGAAAAGAGGAAGTTACGCATAACAAATATACAAGTATGCACAGGAAGCATAAATACAATGACAAATCAAATTTGCGCATATGTCGGCAACGTGATGCATACAAACATCATGAGCTGATCCTCCTATGACTCGCCTGACTCTGACGCTTTCCCGGTATTCAAACTTCTGAAGAGATTGTATCTGATAAACGAACTCTCAGGTGTATTCTCCCGCACCAATGTGCAACGCAGTATCAAATTCGGACCGCAGTCATTTGCTTTTCAAATCCCTAACTTTTGCGTGAACCGCCCTTTGCGGGTTTTCAGTTCACCGGGATACCCTTTTTTGCCGAAGCCGCCCATTGTAGATTTTCAACTTCGCGGGTGTACATCTTTTTTCAATTTTATCCCTAATTTTTGCCCGAACCTTTTTATTCTGTTTTTGGTTCGCCAGGATGCCCCATTTTTGCCTGGACTCTCTTTTTTCTATCCAGCGGGTCGATTTCAAGCAAAGTATTTTTTAACTTCGTCCGAATTCACAGGCGACGTAAAGTCTTCACCGTCCATGGTGGACAACAACAAAGCTCCTCATGAAAAGACTTTTCTGACAACATATGGCCCCTTGTAGTTAGGGGTCCACTTGCCCCTGTGATCTGTCTACGGCGGGAGGATCCTCTTCAACACAAGGTCGCCCGTCTGAAAGCTCCAAGGATGTATCTTCTTATCATACGCTTTCTTCATCCGGCTCTGGTACAAACGACCGTATGCTAGAGAAGCTAGCCTCTTCTCATCCATTAAACTCAGCTGGTTCAACCTGTCTTTCACCCATTCTGCCTCGGCGAGTTGGACATCTTGTAATACCCTCAGGGAAGGAATCTCAACTTCCAGTGGTAACACCGCTTCCATTCCGTATACCAACGAGAACGGGGTTGCCCCGGTTGATGTGCGTACTGTCGTACGATAATCGTGTAAAGCGAAAGGTAGCATCTCATGCCAGTCCTTATAGGTCACCACCATCTTCTGAACGATCTTCTTTATGTTCTTATTGGCCGCTTCGACAGCGCCATTCATCTTGGGTCGGTAAGGAGAAGAGTTGTGATGTTTGATCTTAAAACTCTGACACAGCTCCTTCATCATTTTGTTATTTAAGTTTGAACCGTTGTCGGTAATAATCCGCTCAGGGATTCCATATCTGCAAATGATATCTCGTTTGATAAACCTGGCTACCACCTGCTTGGTCACATTTGCATATGATGCTGCTTCCACCCATTTGGTAAAATAGTCGATTGCTACCAAAATGAAACGGTGTCCGTTAGATGCCGTCGGCTCAATCTTTCCAATCATATCAATTCCCCACATCGAGAATGGCCACGGTGATGACATCACATTCAGAGGACTCGGAGGCACATGGATCTTATCCGCATAGATCTGGCACTTATGACACCTTTTCGCAAACTTGAAACAGTCAGTTTCCATAGTTAGCCAGTAGTAACCTGCCCGCAGCAACTTTCTCGTCATAGCATGCCCACCAGCATGTGTACCGAATGTACCCTCGTGTATTTCCTCCATGAGCAACTTCGCCTCTTTCTCGTCTACATAGCGTAGTAACACCAAGTCATGATTCTGTTTGTATAGGATACCGTCCGGATTCAGATAGAAATTACCAGCCAATCTCCTGAGAGTCTTCTGATCGCGACTGGATGCCCCAGCTGGATACTCCTTGTTCTTCAGGAAATTCTGGATATCAAAATACCAGGGTTTATCATCAGATGCTTCGTCAATGGCAAATACGAAGGCGGGTCTGTCAAGCCGAGAGATAACAATTCTAGGAGCCTCATTCCAGAAGTTGACTTTATACATGGAAGACAATGTGGCCAGGGCGTCAGCCATCTGATTTTCTGCTCGCGGCACATGATGCAATTCAACCTTGTCAAAGAAGGGCAACAATCTCCTTGCATAATTCATGTACGGTATCAAATTGGGTTGACGTGTCTCCCATTCTCCTTTTACTTGATTCACCACCAGAGCTGAGTCTCCGTATACATCCAGATTTTTGATTCGCAAATCAATAGCTTCTTCAAGCCCCATGATACAAGCTTCGTATTCGGCTTCATTATTGGTAACCGGAAAGGTCAATCGAGCAGTAAATGGGATGTGCGACCCATGTGGAGTAGTGATGATTGCCCCTATTCCGCTACCATAGGAATTCACAGCTCCGTCAAATATCAACTGCCACTTGGAATCCGTCTTTGGCCCTTCATCCGACAATGGTTCTTCCCAATCTTTCATCTTTAGGTACATGATATCCTCGTCAGGAAAATCAAACCTCATCGTTTGGTAGTCCTCAATAGGCTGCTCAGCTAGATACTCCGATAACAAGCTCCCCTTTATAGCCTTCTGTGAAACATACTGGATGTCATATTCGGTCAAAACCATCTGCCAACGGGAAATTCTCCCAGATAGTGCCTGCTTTTCAAATACGTATTTGATGGGATCCATCTTCGAGATGAGCATGGTTGTATGATTTAGCATGTACTGCCTCAAACGCTTGGCGGCCCAGGCTAGCGCACAACAAATTTTTTTGAGCACTGAGTATCGAGATTCACAGTCAGTAAACTTCTTACTCAGGTAGTATATCGCATGCTCTTTACGCCCTGTCTCGTCGTGTTGACCGAGAACACAACCCATACTTCCCTCAAGAACGGTCAAATACATAATCAAGGGTCTCCCTGCCACTGGAGGTATCAAAATAGGAGGCTCCTGCAAATACTGTTTTATTTTATCGAACGCCTTTTGACAATTTTCATTCCATGTTACAGCCTGGTCTTTTTTCAACAGCTTGAATATCGGCTCACACGTAGCTGTTAGGTGAGATATGAACCGAGCGATGTAGTTCAACCTCCCTAGAAACTCGCGCACCTCTTTTTCTGTTTTAGGCGTCGACATTTCTTGTATTGCTTTTATTTTCGCAGGATCAACCTCTATTCCTTTTTCGCTCACGATAAACCCCAGCAGTTTACCCGATCTCACCCCGAAGGTGCATTTGTTAGGGTTCAGTCTCAGCCTGAACTTCCTAAGCCTCTTGAATAACTTCAGCAGATTCACCAAATGTTCTTCCTCCGTCTGGCATTTGGCAATCATATCATCAACATAAACCTCAATCTCTTTATGCATCATGTCATGAAAGAGAGTCGTCATTGCACGCTGATACGTTGCCCCAGCATTCTTCAATCCGAAGGGCATCACTTTGTAGCAAAATGTTCCCCAAGGCGTAATGAAGGTAGTCTTCTCCATGTCTTCTGGCGCCATTTTAATCTGATTATAGCCCGAGAAGCCATCCATGAAGGAGAATACGGAGAAATGAGCGGTATTATCGACCAGCACATCGATGTGAGGAAGTGGAAAATCATCTTTCGGGCTCGCTCTGTTCAGATCACGGTAATCTACGCACATTCTCACTTTACCGTCTTTCTTTGGCACTGGCACAATATTAGCGACCCATGAGGGATATTTTGTAACAGCCAGGAAACCAGCATCCCACTGCTTTTGAACCTCCTCCTTAATCTTCATAGCCATGTCCGGTCTAATTCTTTGGAGCTTCTTCTTAACCGGCGGGCATTCTTCTTTTAGCGGCAGACGGTGCACAACCATATCCGTATCCAGCCCAGGCATGTCCTCATACGACCAAGCAAAAATATCATTGTACTCTTTGAGCATTTCAACCAGTCTTCGCTTGATGTCGCTCTGCAACGCGGCCCCTATACGGATGTTCCTTTCAACCCCTTCCGACCCCAGATTGACGATCTCAATGACTTCCTCATGAGGCAGAATGATCTGTTCTTCTTGTTTTACCAACCAAGATAACTCTTCTGGAACGTCGCCATCTTCAACAATTTCCTCTTCGTCCTGAAATACCGGGTGCTCAAAGTCGAAGTGAGTCATAGGCGGTTCATAGATGTCATCTGAAATAGTAATCCTGCAAAGGAAATGGTTAAATGCTTCAAAACACATACAAAGCGAATAACCACGTTGCCATTTTATTGTAAACTAAAAACAGGAAAAACAGAGATCACAATATTTGTACATGAAAAAACGCCTTTTATTTAACGATTAACCAGTGCAATATACATAACAGAACGACCCTAAGCAAAATCACGATGCCCCGGGTAGGACACCGGATTGTTCAACAATTAAGAAAACAAAGTATTATTGTTTAGTTGTCACAGGAACAGTTTCCTAAATAGACCAGTTGCAAAGCCCTTGTCCTGGCACGCTCGGCTGAATCCAGGCGTCCATGTCGCAGTCACTGTCTCCTTCTTCGGAATCTGAAACAGCATTGATGGTCTCGTGATATACCCCACTAGCCGTAATCGTTATTGGTCCTTTGAAACGGGGTGCCCCTGCAGTAGGCGTTGATGATGAAGGTTGATATCCCAGCCCAAATCTGTCCATTTTCACGGGAATATCCAGAACCTTGCCCCAGCCCTTGGTCTCGCCAGTCTTCACTAGATCCTGAGCCTCTTTGTATGACGATACTTCCGCCTCTGATGCTTTACTCGGCCCTGGAACTTTGTCTTTGATGCGCAACCCCTCAAAGGCTTGACAGGGGGTTTCATGAATCTCGCCGTCGACTTCCACGTACTTGAATGACGACAAATGGCTGACCAGTATATCTTCCTCTCCACAAACTGTGACCACACTGTCCCCCACCATGTACTTCAGCTTTTGGTGCAAGGTAGATGTGACTGCCCCAGCACCATGGATCCATGGTCGTCCGAGAAGACAACTATATGCGGGCTGGATGTCCATAATGTAAAATTCCGTTTCAAAAATCTCCGGCCCCACCTGCAGAGGCAAAGTTATGGATCCAAAGACTGACCTCCGTGTACCATCAAATGCCCTGACCACCAAGTCACTAGGCGTACAAATGATCCCCCTGATGTCCAATTTCATCATTGCTTTCTTTGGCAGCACGTTTAAGGAAGACCCGGTATCTACCAGCACGTGGGACATGACTGTGCCCCTGCATTCAACTGAGACGTGTAACGCCATATTATGTTCTCTTCCCCTCGGGGTCAAATCAAAATCCGTAAATCCCAAACTATGGCCTGCATTCACGTGCGCCATCACCCCCTCCAACTGATTCACAGAAACATCTTGGGGTACAAACGACGTGTCCAAAATTTTCAATAACGCATTCCTATGGGCTTCGGAACATAATAACAGCGACAGTATGGATATCTTCGACGACGTCTGTTGAAGGTGCTCAACAATTTTATAGTCACTCTTACGGATAAGACGCATAAACTCTTCTACATCCTTCAGTGCCGTTTCTTTTTCATTCCTCTGCACAAGAGCATCCTCATCCACTTTTCCTTTACCTTTTTCCAATCATTCAGCCTCTACCTCAGGCGATATAAAAATTCTCCCGCTCCTTGTCATCCCTCCAGTCCCGACGACATTGTCCACAACCTCAGCTGGCTGTTTACTGATATCAAGTTTCTCCCCATCACAATATACTTCCAGCCCATAAGTCCATGGTACTGCCTTGGTGCTCTCATAAGGGATTGGCCCTGCCTTCGTAATAGTGATTGTCGGCCGCCTGGCTGGCGCCGTTATAGTTATCGTTTTTCGGGGAATTGTCACCGTAGCAACATCACTTTGCTCATCAGCTAATACTTCTTCAACTGCCGTTCTGTCGAATTGCAACGTGCCTTCATCTATCAAGGTCTGAATACCCTTCTTCAATTCAGCACAACCCCCAGCTTGGGTCCAACATTCTAGACAAAACTCATCGCAGCCCGGATACACACCTCCTTTCAATAACCTGCTCTTTATTTCACACAACGGTGTTTTCAATTCATCAACATCCATAACCAGATTCAAACCCTCCTCAGTTAAAATAGCATTTGCCCCATGGTTGGGCAATGGCTGCTGTACTATATTCGGACCTGCTCGTCCAAAATTTATGGCCTTGCTATCTAGTAGATCTTGAACCTTATGTTTAAACGCATGACAGGCCTCTATGTCATGCCCAGGTGCCCCGGAATGGAAGTCACAGTGTTTGTTAACATCATACCCATAAGGAAGGGTTGGTCCCGTGGGTGGTGCCAAGGTCCTCTTTTCAACTAAATTCAGCCCCAACAGTGTCTGAAAAAGTTCTGCGTATGTGGAAGGAGGCGCTTCAAACACTCGTTTCGGCTTCGCATTCGGAAATCTTCTTTGGCCAGCATTCTGCCCCTGCTGCTGCTGTGGTTGCTGCTGTGGTGGTATCTGCTGTAGTGGTATTGGTTGTTGATGAAATGGGATTGTGACGCTTTCCACCTGTTGCAGATGATTGTACTAATTCCGTCCTCTGCCCCAGCCTCGGCCTCGGCCCCCGAATACTGCACTTGTGTCACCATGACGGCGACCACCAAAAGCTTTTCTATTACTTCCAACTGAAGTGGATTCCTCAGCTTGGAATCTCCCCATTTTAATATTACTTTCAATCTTCTCGCCCATCAAGATTAGATCCGAGAAACTGCCCAAGGAAGCAGGAAACAACTTATCATAAAATATACCGGTGAACGTTCCTATGAACATATCATTCATCTCCTTCTCAACCAAAGGAGGATGAACCCTTGCAGCCATGTCGCGCCATCTCTGCGCATATTCTTTGAAACTCTCATCTTTCTTCTGTGACAACCCCTGTAACTGGACCCGGTTTGGTGCCAAGTCACTGTTATACTTGTAATGAGTCACAAACGCTTCAGCCAGTTGCTTCCATGTCTTTATCTGAGTAGGCTCCAACCCCATGTACCATTCAAGGGAAGGACCAGACAAGCTGTCTTGAAAGAAATGCATCAGCATTCTCTCATCGTTCGAATAAGCCGACATCCTTCTATAGTACGACCGCACATGTACCTTGGGACAGGTATCTCCCTTATATTTATCAAAGGTGGGAGCCTTAAATTTCAACGGTACTCTCAGACCAGGCACCAGTCCCATTGTGGTCATATCCAACCCGGAAGCACTCTGATTCACAACACCTTTCATCTGCTCCTCGAGCATCTTGATTCGCTGAGTGTTGTCTACAGGACCTTCAAAACCTCTACCAGAGAAAGCATCTTCTTGTTGGTCTTCCATCCAATTAACATTCTCGTTTCCGTACCCATCATATCCATTATTACGACCCAATCTAGTCTGATTCATCACAGGGCCCCGTCCCCTGTTACCATACCCTTGAGCGACCCCAGCAGGTCCAAAAGGCATCATTCCAGCACCATTTTCGTTACCGAATCCACCATAGCCCTGATTGGCATTACCAAATCCATCATGTCCGAAACCATGAGCGTTGAAGCCCAACCTCCCATCCTGGTTGCCATAATCAAACCCCTGGTCGTTATAGCCAAATCCGTTGTTACCAAAGCCATTACCTCCATTATCATCACCGCCCAGATTGGCGTCTCCGAATCCAACGTTGTTAATGACAGTCTCATTATCAAATCCTGTATTACCATTCCCGGCGCCAGCGCCATTGTTCACATTCACAGCAGGTATATTTACCACAGGTGGAGCTACCGGTGTAGGAGTACCATCCCCATGAAGGGTGTCAACACGTACAGAATTGTGGTCTTCGTTTCCGTGCCCAGCATTTCTCACCAGCAATGGCTGCACCAAAGTTTGCAAGTTTTCCTTCCCTTTCACAATTGTCTCCATCGTCTGCATGAACAGCGCCAGCTTTTCACGCATCTCCTGCATCTCGCTCTGCATCTGGTCCATAACTCTTTTGCAGTTGGTACGAGTAGAGTATCAGTGAGGACGTTGACTTTCAATCCTGGAAAAACCTGGCGAGATGCAGGAAATGAGATACAGTTCAATAATTACCTGGTAATGCAATATGAATGTGTATGCAAATGCAACATGTGTCTGTGCATTAGGGAATATCACTCCCCAATTCTAGTGCCAATGTGCCAGTGCGGTGATAGTGACAGCAATAAGAAGCTCGAAACCCAATCATAGAAAAACATCTCATACATTGCAGAAAATCCCATCAAGTTAGGAATACAATATCAATGAGCGTACAATAAGAAGGCATGACCTCAACCAACAATCCTGGTGATGGCCAGCACAATGCAAATAAAGCATATACATCAATACATGAGATAGTCAAGTGCAACCATACGCCTGGTACTCCTCTAATAATCTCTTAGTCTCGGGATGATTTGGTTGAGTAAGTAAACCTCGACAAGTAAATCTCTCCGCTTGAGAACACGTCGTAAATCACCAGTAGATTCCTCCCATGCCCCTTCTCCAAAGCGATCCTCTAACTTCCGCTTCTGATACACAACCTCCTTCTTGCACTCGATGGCTTTGTTCAATGAGTTCTGAAGACTATATCTTGTCATAACCTCATCTTCATACTTTCTCTTGCTAGCCTTCAACTGATCTTCGAGTTCAGAAATTTGCTACTTCAATTTGTCTTCCCTCTTTTTGTTGTTGGTTAGCGTAGCATTCCACGTTTTGTTGCACGAAGAGATTTCCCGGTAGGCGGCATCGAGTGACTTTTTCTTGGACTCTAACATATCATGAGAGCTTCTGAATTCTTTTCCCAGGAGTTCCCGCTTCTTTTTCTCTTCTGTCAGTTCAGCACCTAGCCTGTTTACCAACTCAGTCTGCTGTTGGAAGGAATACACAGCTTTGTTCTTCTCACTCCGGATTTGAGCCAATTCCTTCTCTAACTCTTCATTGATCTTTATCAAGTCTTCTTTTTCTTTCACAACTCTCTCATAGACCTCGATAGCCACAATAGTGGGCTCCTCAACCGGAATGGGAACATGATGTGATACTACTGGAAAAGGCATCTGCACCTGTCTTACCCTCTCTTGAATCCACGTCTTGTAAGGCATATAGGCTTGACAATCATTCTTGCCTAGTAATGGTTTCCCTCTTCTGCAGATATGATTCCAAGCACACTGAAGCTTGGCCAATAATTCCCCACTCAGGTCACCAGTGAAATACAGAGATTCCTGTACTTCTTCCTCCTCCGGTGGACTCTTCAAAGCATACCCAAACTGTCGAACCAACAAAGATGGGTTGTAGTTAATACACCCCTTCCTTCCAATCAAAGGAACATTGGGAAACCCGGCACAATTGAAGATAATCTCTGACCCCAATAAGTCTCTGTCAAACCATACAATGTCTTCTGAAGAAAGTCCCATTAGACGCTCTGACCATTCAGCTGTATCTGCAGACTCAACGAAAGGACCCTTCTTGGGCAGATGGCTCTCAAACCACATATTCAGCAAAGGCACACAACAATGGACATTCTTCCCCCTTCTGTTTTCATTCTTATAATGCAAGGAATGATAGAAATCTCCAATCAAGGTAGGCACCAGGTTGCCTGCAGCAAACAAGTGGAATGCATCCAAATCAACGAATTCGGGCAGATTAGGGAACAGTATAATCCCATAGATGCACAAGGCAAAAACAACATTAAACACAATCCAGCAGCCACTTTTGGCATATTCTTGAGCTTTGCCAATCAAGAACTTGAGAGAGAACCCGAAAACTCCATGCCAGGAAGTCAACAACAACTCTGCAGGATCCATATGCAAGGGAACAGCTAAGTCTTCCAGCTTAGGCTTAGCATTAAAGTGAATGAAGGGCACTCTGTTCTGAACTGGCAACTCTAGAAACTCAGCGTACTCCTCCATGGTCGGAGCCAAAATGAAGTCCTGGAACATAAAGCACCTCAAGGAGGGATCATATAACTGCATCAACGTGTATAACCCATTCAGCTCGTATGTGGTTGGTCTGCAAACCAAATTCAGTAGCTTCCCATAACTCTTTCTAAAGCTTCTCCTCACATCATCATCAGCTAGGGAAATCAGGCCCAACAGAGAAATCACATCAGGAGTAGGAAACTTATACGCAACAGTCTTCCTCAAAGTACTCATAATAACAGATAGAAGTCCGGAGCACTAGAATCGGGAAGTATGAAAATGCACCTGCAACACCGACACACGTTAATGATATGCACATGATGATGCAAACAATGCAATATGCAAGCAATGCAACAAGGGATCACGTGCCCCTGGTTGAGAAGCCCAATCCACAATACTGGCCTCAAATAGACCCACAAACTGCTCAAGACCATCCACAATGCTCCAACCTGGTCTCTGACAGACCCAATGACACTGTCCTCAAATATCACACCACTGAGTCTCAATCAAGAAAACCGATAATCTGGAGGTCAAGTTACCTGCATGCCCAACCCCTCTCACAGGTAGGTGTCCTAATAACTAACACAAGGTACGGCATCCTATGCGGTCGTTAGCGTCACAGACTTTCCAGACGGATGATACGATATCCAGAAGGTGTGACATCATCATGTCCTGAAGAGGCCTCACTTAGCCAACTTCTAAATGATCGGTCCCCAGAGTCGACAATCCAACTAACCAACAACCCCTTCAACCCAAAGGGTTGAAAAAGAAGCCAACCAGAAGAACCTCGTCTGAGCGTGGATTTCATGAGACACTAGTACATGCAAAGCATGCACGCGCCCACTAATTTCCACTCTAATTCTAGGTGCACTCAAGCCCAGGTCCGGCTTATCTCTCAATCATAGAATCCCCTCATACCCACAGCAATAATCACAATAATATAATGCTGAAAGTAAATGAATGAAAAGTAAATCCATACAAAACCCACGACGGGAAAACAAGCGCTAGGATTGACTCACGTAGGGAACCGTTGGAGTCCCCAGCAGAGTCGCCAGCTGTCGCTACCGCGAAAATCGGCGCCGGCTGAACAGAAGAGTCGCCACCGTGCGTTATTTATCCCAACGGAGGGAAAGGAAACGCTCGAAGTAAACCTACCGCAAAGACGGGAAAGGAATGGTCATCGCAACCAAATCCTGGATTCGGGAGACGGTTACGCAAGGGGAAGGTATTAACACCCCTCACGTCCGTTGTACTCGACGGGATCCACGCTTGTTTTCTAGTACAGATTGTTATTCTATCTATTCTACAGGTCTGGGGTTAAAAGAAAATAAAATGAAAAATAATAATAAAAAACCTAATTAAAACTGAAAAACGAAAATTAACAAATTAAAATCTAATAAACCTAATTAAAACCTATTATTAATCCTAATTAATATCTAAAAACGAAAATAAAAAATAAAAACCTAATTAAATCTAAAAAATCTAAAGACTATTATTTAATCTAAAAATTATCTCTCTTTTTTTTTAAAAAACCTAATTAATTCTGAAAAATAAAACATAAAAATTAAAAAATCTAAAAAAACATTTAATCTCTATTTTAAAAAAAATCTATTAACATTTTAAAAAACAAATTAAATCTAAAAAAAAATCTAAAACAAACTAATATCTATTTTTTTTTTATTAACCATTCTAAAGAAAAATGACAATCTCTATTTATATCTATCTTTTAAAATCTACTCTTTTAAAAGAAAAAAAAATCTATTTATCTATTAAAACCTAATAAAAGAAAATTAATATCTAAAATTTATTAAAAACTATAATATATAAAAACTCTTTAAAAATCTATTAATTTCTAAAAAATGAAAAGAAAATTTATTTAACTCTAAAAAATATTAAAAAACTCTATTAAATCCAGAAAAATCCATTAAATGCACTAAAAATCCAGAAAAATGACAGAAAAATCCTAAAAATGCCAGGAAGCCGATTAAATCGAATAAAATCCAATTACACAACCGTAGCGAAACCCGGGCACCGAGATGGTCTGAAAACGCGGGAGATGGGCACCAATTCTCAACAGACTTTTATTCTGACTGGCCTGTACTGCCTGAAACACCAGGGGCTATAATCCCGATAAAATCAATCTGACTGATGAAAATGCCATGTATGCAATATGCGAATGCGAATGCAAAATGCGTTGAAACATAAACCAGATATGGGAACCGGTTGGTCAAATTTTAGGGTGCAACATACTACACGCTGCATGTACTGAGGATCTGATTCATAAAACTCTGCTCTGATAGAACTACACGCTAAAGCACACTTGCTGCATTACTCTGATTCAGCAAAATCTGATGGGCATCCAAGACGCAGACTCTGATGTTTATTCTGCTGAAATAAAATACTTGTTGAAGAAGAATTCAAAGTGATATCTTTTGATTTGGCTAAACGACTCTTTTCTCTTTCATGCTTGACACTAGAACACAGACCAAAAGCATTTCTCTGTGCATTCTACTTCCAGGAAAGATCATGTGATGTAAATACAAAAAGGTTCAGGCCTTTTCAGTACACAACCTCCAACGTCAAGACTTTGTGGACTATTGTGCATATAAAAGCAAGTCTTCCTCATCTTCTTCAAAGAGCATCAAGATAACGGATCATTAATAGAAACTCTTACAAGCTCTCATAAATTATTCTTATTCTCTTTGCTGAGTTTATTCTTTTGTTCTTAACATTAAGTGAAAAATCACTGTTGTGATAAAGCTTGTTAGAAGCATTCAAACACTTGTATTAATATTACATTTCATTGTAATAGTTCCTTGAGAAAATCCAGTTGGGATCAGTAGTTCTTGAGAAGACTTTGAACCGTTGTTCTTAGTGCTTACTATTGTAATCAGTTGATTAAATAGTGGATTAAGTCCTTGTTTGAGAAAGGAAAATCACTCTAGAAAGGGTGGACTGGAGTAGTTGAGTTTAACGAACCAGGATAAAAATACTTGAGTTTTTAATTCTAAGTTTTATCTTCATACTTATTCAACCCCCCCTCCCTTCTAAGTATTTTCTCAGCTTCAGTAACGCCTAAGTCTCCAACTGTCGAGCTGCATACACCAACTGCTAGAACTATCTGTTAACCCTACTCGGGCCTAAAAACTTTTGAACCAACCTGTGGTCCTTTTAGCCTGAACTACGTTTGCTCTGATCTTCCGTACCAGACGAAAATACGTAGGCACGAGACGCGATGTCTCGATGAGCAACCTTCCCCCTTTCTTTAGCCGTAGTTAGGAGAACTACGTTGACTCTGACTTTCCCATTGCACGAGGGAGTACGTAGGTACAGAGCGGCGATGCTCTGCCGAGTCAATTTCTCTTTTCTTTTTCTTTTGTCCTTAAGCCTTTAGCTAGATAGTATCAACACACCCTTTTTAGATAGACAACAATGTGTGGATCCCGTCGAGTACGACGGACGTGAGGGGTGCTAATACCTTCCCCTTGCGTAACCGACTCCCGAATCCAGACATGGTTGTGATGACCTTGTCTTTCCCTTTTTCTTTAGGTTTTTGCGATCGTTTTCTTTCCCTCTCTTTGGGATAAATAATGAAAGTGGCGACTCTTCTGTTTTTCTGCCGGTTGTTTTTCGCAGTTGCGACAACGTCCATCTGACATGTGTGCCAATTGTTCATATTTTCTAGGCCAATAACTAACTTGATTGTTTCGATCCTAGAAATAGGTGCAAACACTTCGTCAAAGTCAATTCCTTCCTTATGAAGAAATCCTTTCCCCACAAGTATCGCCTTGTGTCGAGTTACCTCTCCTTTAGGATTCACTTTCACCTTGTAAACCCATTTCATATTAATTTCCTTCTTGCCTTGAGGCAATTGCACAAGTGACCAGGTGTTGTTGAGTTCGATGGAGTCTAACTCTTCATTCATTGCTTTCATCCACTTTGAATCTTTCAATGCCTCAGTTGCATTGACTGGTTCAACATCTGCGTAGAAAACATAATGTACCAGTTCACCCTCTTTGTCGACCATATCATCTGATGTAATCAGACATTATTGCAACCTTTCAAGAACTTATCTTGTTCGTCGAGGTCTGCTTGGGCATGCTTCATCTCTGACTTGTTCATCTCGAACTTCTCTTTCAACTTCAGCAGTTGGTTCTTCACAAGAGATTCTCACTGAATCCTTCTTGACATTCTCAGTCTAGTCTCATTCTTTAAGCTCATCTATGATCACGTCTCTGCTGATCACTACCTGCTTATTCACTGGGTTGAACAACTTGTAACCTCCATTCGAATGATATCTTATCAAGATTATCTGATTTAACTTGTCATCAAGATTCCTTCTCAACTGATCTGGCACATGTCTATGTGCTATAGATCCAAACACCTTCAAGTGACTGAGGCTAGGATTGACACCAGACCAATATTCTTCTGGTGTGATTCCTTCGAGCTTCTTCATCGGACATCTGTTTAATATGTATACTGCTGTCGAAACCGCCTCTCCCTATAATTCTTTGGATAAATGTTTTCCATTCAACATACTTCTCACCATGTTCATGACAATTATGTTCTTTCTTTTTGCAATTCCATTTTGCTGTGGAGTGTAGGATGGTACCACCTCATGCATAATCCCTTCTTTTTCACATAATACATCAAACTCTTTCGACACATACTCTCCACCACCATCAGTCCTCAAAATTTTCAGCTTTCGACCACTCTATCTTTCAACCATATATTTGAATCTGGAAAATACCTCGACCACATCACTTTTAATCTTGATGAGGTAAGTCCGCAACTTTCGACTGTAATCATCTATGAATGTGACAAAGTATCTATTGTCTGCAATCGAATCCACCTAGATTAGACCATATACATCATAGTATGTGACTTCCAGAATTGCCTTCGACTTCCTTCCTACATCCTTGCTGAAGCTATTCTTGTGTTGTTTCGAATGAACACACTCTTCACAGAGTTCACTTGGAATGTTGATTTCAGGTAATCCTGAAGCCATATTTCTTTTCTTTAGCTCTCTGATTTCATTGAAGTTGAGATGGCATAGTCGAAAATGCCATAACCACTCATCTCTGCTGGTTGCAGTTGCTAGGCACTTGTGCTCCATCACATTGGGTTCAATCTTAAAGGTCCTATTCTGAGACATTAGATCCTTCAAGATCAACCTACCACCTGAGTCGAGAACTCTCATCATTTTGTCTTCAACAACTACCTTGTAGTTCCTTTCGATAAGTTGTTCTATACTGAACAGGTTACTTTTCATGCCTGGTATGTATGACACATTGGAAATTATTGATTTCTTGCCATACTACCTCACGACACCTTCAGCTGCTATAGTGCTGTCATTTGTAAACATCACTGTGTTCTTCGATGAGGGATTCATATATACAAACTAATGTTTCATTCCAGTCATGTGTGATGAGCATCCTGATTCCAAGTACCACTGGTCCTGGAATCTCTCTTTGTCTCTTGTTATGACCATTAGCAACATCTCTTCTTCTTCATGTTTTGCCATCTTTGCATCAGTTTCATGATTCTTTTTCTTTTATGGACAATAACTAAAATAGTGACCATACTTCTGACAATTGAAACACTGAATGTAAATTTTTTCAGGCTTTCAGCCACCATCTCTTCCTCTACCTGCAACATCACCTCTTTGGTTACCTTGGTTCCAGGGTTTTCTTTGGTTCGACCAGTTTCCTTCGTGTTGATTTTGACCAGTCGTATTGGTGTAGCCTCTTATACCTTTGTTTCCATTCTAGCTTCCTTTGCTTTTCCTTTCTTTTTCTGATTGCGCCCGCAAAGTCATATCACTCTTCGACTTTCCTACAACTCTTTCAGCCATCCTTTGTTCATGAGACTCAAACGTCTCTTGAAGCTCTTCTTTCATCAATACTGACAAGTATTTTGACTCTACTATGGCTACTACCACGTGGTTGAATTTTGGAGCCAATGACCTCAAGATCTTTGACACAACTGATTTTGATGTCAACACTTCTCCATATACCTTGATTTGATTCACTAGCTTTACAACTCCGGTGAAGAAACCTGTTATACTTACATTGTATTCCATCTGAAGCAATTCATAAGTCCTTTAATAAGTTTGTAACCTCACCTCTTTCACCTTTTTTGCGCCTCTAAACGATTTTTCAAGAATCTCCCAAGTTTCTTTTGTTGATTCTACATCACTAACCTTTTCAAAGTTATCTAGATCAACACATTGATGGATTATAAAGAGAGCTTTGTAATCTTTCTTCTTAAATTCTTTATATGCTGCTTTCTCCTGATCTGTCGCAGTTTCTGCAAGAGGTAATAATCCATCCTTCACAAGATCCCAAAGATCTTGGTAACAGAAAACCACCTTAATCTGCTTTGCACCAATTCTTATAATTATCTTTCTTGAGAATTGGAAGATTTGCTGGAAAGTGACCGTTCAGGTGATTCATCGCCATCACAGTTGTTCTTCCCTTGAATCAAAACTAGAGCTCTAGATACCAGATGTTGGAATTCAACCACAACCTATGAAGAATTATGCTCAATCTTGATCTTAATATTGTTATCAATTATGCAATGACAATGAACCAAAAAAAGAACATGTTTAAAAAAGATGAGTATAAACTGCAAAGTAACTCTTTGCCCACAACTGCGGAATTTTATTATCACTTTACAACTGCAAAATCATTATTATCAAACTTGATGATTACAATGATAAAAGTTACTCCCTATTTATAGATTTAGGTTAACTTGCATCTCAAGCTAAAGTCCAAACTATAAAAGCCCAAAAATATCTAATATAATATTTCTAAATCAAATCTGATTTTTCTAAATCAAATCTAATCTTTCTAAATCAAATCTAATCTTTCTAAAACAAAGAATTACATATTTAATAATGCATCTACAAAGTGTTAAATAATGCTTCATTATAAAAGGGAAATGCTTTTTCCATCCTTAGAGGTGCCTCTTATATCATCCTCAATTCAATTAATTTACTTAATTAAATTTTCATCATTTTTAATTTAATTATTTGGGTAATTTGATATATTTTAATTATCTATTTTGGTGATAGCACATGTTATGTAATTTTGGAGATTTATTAGAATTTAGTGAAACTTTATTTGACTAAAATAAAAGAATAATGATAAAATAGAAGGAATAGTGATATTAGGGGGCATAAATTTGAATTATTTGAAAAATAAGGAAAAGTGGTGAAAGTAGAGGTGAGTTGAGGGATAAAAGTGGGAAAGTGAGTTAATTATATTTTTAGTTTAAAATAAGTAGAATATGGGAGGGGAGTTAAACTTTCCAGTACGTAGAAGTTGTGCAAATTGAAAAAAGAGACAAGTGTGAGAGAAGGAGAACAAGGGTCTGATGGAGAAGAAGAACACCATAACCAAACTTATTTAGCTACTGTAAATTTAGGTAGGGTAGGGGGACTAATCAAATATATGTGTTATTGCATGAAGGATAGAGAATGATCATCACCCTCATCTAGGTTTTTCTCCATTGATGTGTTTGATGAATTTTTAAATATAATCATGTGAAATCTAAGATAATCAATGTATGTGATATGAAATTCGTGTCATGTGTGTTGCTGGAATTTCTGTTTGATGAGATATAAATATGAATGTTATGATCACCTTTGTTGTGTATTTGGTTTTATGAATAAAGTCTTGAATCAATAGAAAATTGATGAATTTTGATGTTAATTGATGCATATGTGATGTTTTAATGGTTGTATATTACGTGTCTATCATTTTCTGTTCTATTTGGGTGGTTGCAGGTTAAAATCAGAGCTTTGATATGGCTCTAATGGTAAATTTGGACTTTGAGCGCAGCGGTAATCAGATACTAGCAGGGAGTAATCAGATACCGGTAATAAAAATTGGTTTCTAGGCTATTTTTCATGCATGTAATTGGTTACACACTGAGCGTAACCAGTTACCACTATATGGGCGGGGAATTGCAGAATTAGAAATGACATAACTTGGGTTCTGTAACTCCGATTGAGGCGTAGTTTGAAGTGTTGGAAATATAACGCATATGACTACCTCATGGTAATGTCCAAATAGGTTAAATTTCTTATGAGGTCATGAATATAATGATTTACTCATGACATTACACAGTTGGCTGCTTTCAAATTAATTTTTCGATATAATTTTGTTTTCGCGAATGTTTGGTACGGTTAGGTACTGACTAGCACTGTTTGGCACTATTGGATTTCGAGTGATGAATTGTTGATTATTTTACATGTCATTTCAATAATTAATGTTGATTTTTATGGTGAGTTATTGAGATGTGTTGTGTGCGGTTCAGTTTAGTGAGTCGTTTTCGTGTGCGAGTGATGTTTTGCCACTGTTTTGGTGTACTTGATGAATTTAATTGATTAAGCTGAAGTATTATGATGATGAAATAATAATTGAATTAATTTGTATGATTATAAGTGGTGAATTATGATTATGTTTATGAGTTATGATGTTGTGAATATAATAATGTGCTATGAATGTAATTATAATTATTTGTGTTAAGGTGGGTAGTTTAGAAGGGAGGACTATATGAATTATGTATTGCATGTTGTTTATGTTTAGAGGTGGAACCATACCTGTTGTTGTAGTTGCATTACTTTGTATATCATGCATCATTTTGTATAATTGTGTTGAAAGAGGTGAACCACAGGTCTAGAAGTGGGGACCAGTGACCATCCGAGGTTCAAAAGTCTGGACCCGGTTCGAATAAGGAACCATTGTTGAGTGAAAGTGATATATCAGTAACAAACCTCTGATGTCAAAATTGGTACCAAATGCATATAGTCGAGTTGTGAGTCACATTGCATACATAAAGGCTATGTGAGTTGAATTGTTGTGTTGTCGTGTGAATTGAATGTGTATTGTTGATTGTGTCATTTAAGCTACCCTTGCATTCTTTTACACTGTTAATATATTTGAGTGTATTCTCATCCCTTTGTTATTTGTTTTGTGTTGTTATGTACATTGTGGTACAAATACTCAGGAGTAGTAAGTGTTGTTGTAAGTTGGAAAAGGACTATGAAGATTTCTTCATTTTTTCTTTATTGTTTTATTGTCGTTTAGTTGGAACTATTGATCTAATTTGTAATATCGTCGAACGAGTCATTTAAATTGTTTTGAGTTAGTGGTTGAATTTTGTTAATTCCGTTAGGTATTTCCTTTGAAGAGATATTGAAAGTTTATGTTAATTATTTTAAATTCCACTCCGAGTTTAAAAATTAATTGGAAAGCATGCATGTTATATTTGAGTATCATCCTAAAATGATGGTTTTATTCTTTAATTATGAGTCAGGTTTTAGGGTGTTACATAGTAGTATTAGAGCAGGTTTGTCCATCCGGTCAGATTTTGCGATGTTATATGTTCCCTAGCATGCGATAGGTGTATAGGCAATGTCGATACAATGTTTCTTCTAATGAGTATTTACTGGTGTGCAAAGAAATGGCTAGAAGAAATGATCGCGCAATCGCTGATGCTTTGGAGGTTATGGCTCACGTGATGGGTCAGAGGAATCAAGCATTGCAGAACCAACATGGGATTATAGATGAATTATGTGGGCTGATTAAGTTTTAGAGGAACAATCCGCCAACGTTTAAAGGGAGGTACGACATGGAAGGTGCTTAAGCTTAGCTAAGAGATTGAGATGATCTTCAGGGTGATAGCTTGTTCAGATGAAACACCATTGCTTTCCTAACCCTCCAAATATATGTCAATGCATATTTTTGTAGGCTACCAATTTCTTTTATACTACTATCTAATGTACCTAAATCAACTAATGTAACTTAAACAACTAACTACAAATAAAAAAAAAAGATAACATTTTTACAAATGTACCAAATCAAATTGATGAGAAGTAGAAACTTGAATTATGAGATATTGGAAAGGAAGAGAAAGAGCTCCAATGATAGAAGTTTGATATGGAGAGATGCTTGAATGGATGTGAGAACTCAAAAGCTTGAAAGGATGATAATTTTTTATTTTAGAAAATGAATAATGAGGAAGAAAGAAGGTCTAACACAAGGATATGAAACAAAAGCGTACAAAGATGCATCTTCGGACTACCCACTAATTTTTGAGTAAAAGGTGTTTACAAATATGCATATTCGAACTCACCTTTTACACATGAAAATGCACCTATGGATTAAATTTTGACAAAAATAGGATGCCTCCTCGTTTTGTGTTAAAATATATCTAAAAAAGAAGCGACTGAAGATGCATCTCAAAAAATTAAAAAGATTTATGACTTTTTTTTACCGTGATAGGAGAAACGTAAGAGTAGAAAAAACAATCCCTTTATAAAAAAGTAATATGGTATCATTTTATAAATGAATGGGTAGATAGATACTCAACAAAATTTTACGGATACTAGATTGTTCAGCTTTATTATTATTTTTTTAATTTTCTATATTATACATTTGACAATTGTTTAAAAAAATTATACAATTGTTCTCACTATCTAATTTTTTTACATCCATCCTTGCTTACAATACAGATTAAAAATATATCAAAGAAGATGATAGTATTAACTTTGTGTTATTTTAAATAGGAAAAATGGGTAATGTAATTTTTTTTTACAATGGCAACCAACAATGGTGATGTATTTTGTTAAGTCATATTAAAAATTTTAAATTAATTATATAATATAACAGAATGATATATTTCTATTAAATGGTAGTGTAAAATATGCACTGTCGGTACATTTAGATAATTGTTCAATATTTATATACTGAAACTTTTCAAAAATATGACGCATCCTACATTTTGTACCGGTCTGTTCAAATATGTAGTATAAAATTCAAATTTTTTTCTAAAATTTATAAATTTATACTGGATATTAAAAAATCTGATATAAAATTTATAATTTTATACAAATAATATTTTTTAAAACAAATATAAAATATATATTCAGGTAAAATGTTAGTTATCAAATTTGAAATTATAATTGTAAGGGTAAAATGTTAGTTATCAAATTTGAAATTGTAACTGCAAGGGTATAAGACATAATTCTCCATTTACTAGACAGACTTATTAAAGCAATTGTAAATAGATTCACAACTATTAGTCTATTACGTCTGGGACACAAGAGATAACAGTTAATGAGTTTTTGACTTCATAGTTTAAAAAAAAAAATTCAATAACCTTACAATAAAAATAATTCTCAAATTACTATAGTTTATATTAAAAAACTGCCCTGATAAAACTGAAGGGGCAGAATTGTGTCCACTACGTTGGGCTTTCGCCCATTTAGTATTTACACCGCTATCTTAATTATTATTATATTTTTAAAATATTCAATGCATTAAAATATTTATAAAAACTAATAAATTAATAAAATAATTAATTAATTAATTAAATGGAATTATAATTGTTAGGGTAAAATGTTAAAATGTTAGTTATATGGGTGGTTGGTGTAAGTTGGTTGAGATGGAAATTGAGGTGTGAGAGTAAAAGTCTCTTGTTTATAGATGAACGAGATATACTGTTAAGTGGAAGTAGAACATGTTCACGAGGATCATTGAGAAATTGAGTGTTAGAGACATAGGTAAATGGAATTGATTTAAACTAAGTATTAGTTTAAATACTGGATTAGTTAAATACTCCCGGCTTAACTTAACTTATCCATCCATTATTGTGTCTTTTAAAACAAACTTGTGTTAACTCCTCCACTTACGTTGCTCGTATTTTTTTTTTATAAAGAAAATGGTATAATTTTGTTGTAACAACTTGATCATATTCATTTCATGATTTTCTTTATGATATTTTTGTGGATTGAGTATCTCTAGTTGATAGTAAAATTAAATAAAAAAAAAATGAAAAAATATATATTTAATATGTTAAAAATCAATAGGCATGTAATCTAGTGCATACAAAATTTCAATTTACCTTAACTCATATGAATATGTAGGTAGTGCTTGACTGATTGGGGATATTAGTGTCAAATGTGAAAATTACTTAAGTTTAGTGCAAGAAAATGTATGTTATCATACATTTAACTCCTCTTCCAACAAATTTACACACGTCAATAAAGTGTAGTCAAACAAGCTGAACTTTAACTATATTGGTATGTCCATCAAAATATCTAATGAATGGTATCAAACAACCATAACCAATATTATTTGACTTCTTTAGCATTAATAACCGACTGATAAGGAGTAATAAGTAAATTTTGACATAGAGCGTTATGTGGAACCTTGTTTTGCAGGTCATTAATCAAAGAAACTCTCTTAAAGATGAACATGTTTTTGATGATGACAATTAGTTCCTGATAACAATAACTAAAGTCAAGTTTCAAAGTGGTTAAAGATGCAAGCAGATCAATAAGGTTTGATAGACTTGATTTTCTGATGATGGCATATAAATAAAATATAACTCAAGATTCATCTCAAGCTCAATTAGCGTCTACAAGAATGAAGCATTTGACAAAGTCTTGATGTTTATGAAAGTTTGCATCAATACGCCTGAGTGAATAAATAGTGTAAAAGCATAAAGGCTTTCTCGTAAAGTGTATGGCTAATAAGGCACATACAAACAAGTTTTCAAAATTATTTTTCTCAAGAAAACATTTCAAAAGATGCCTTGAAGTCGTGTCTGATGAATTAGGAACTATCAGAAAAACTATGAGTAAATTTTTGTTCTTGCCAATTGATTGACACATATGTCCAATCGATTGGACCAATTGAAAAATGTGTCCTAAGTTATTAGGATAGTGCATTAATGAATTGTAACGACTAAATATATTTTCTTACCATTTTTAAACTTATTATTATTATTATTAGTTTGAAATCTTGGTATACTATCTTGCGACCGACTAATTCAAAAGGATCAATCTCATTGTCCACTAGCGAGGGTCTTGTTTAAAGCCAAAGAAAATCTATGTATGGACTAGCCCAACACAAGGATTGTTAGCACCTAGCATGATTCGAACCTGGGACCTTAAGAGAAACACACTCTCAAGACCAGAGTCTTAATCACTAGGCCAATTCATGGGGGTTACCTTTTTGAACTTATTAATCGATTAAGTTTAGTCGTAGCGCTTTCGAGAAAGACATTTTACAAGTGAGAAAGTGGTATTTGTGGAAGGGTACATTTGTAAGTTCACTAAGGAAGTTTTGTTTTTACCATGGCGGAATAATTCATCTATTTAGGAATTATTTGTTTGAGTTTGAAGCTAAAGGGTTTGAGGTCAACCCGATGGCAAAATATTACAGGTTCTTGGTTAGCTGTATAAAACCAAGTTTCAGTTCAAGCTCAACCTGATGTTAAGAGTTTATTTTGGTTCGAGATCAGCCTGGTGGTAAAACTGCATAGGTTCTTAGTTAGCCTGGTATAAAACCAAATTTCAGTTCAAGCTCAGCTCGATGCTAGAAGCTTGTTTCGGTTTGAGATCAACCCGGTAGTAAAATCTCATAGGTTCTTGGTTAGTCTGGTATAAAACTAAGTATTGGTTCAAAAGCTCATCCAAGTGTTAAAAGCTCTCCCAGGTTCATGATCAGCCCGTGCAAAATCTTATTTTGAAGGTTGAAGACTAACTGCTCCAAGGTTCTTGTAGAAAGGAGACTAACCGCTTCAATCTATTGTTTGGAAGAAAGACTCAACACTTCTCTCCTGTATTTACTGTTTGGTTGGAAGTTAGCCTCAAACTTCATTTTGTTTGTATAAGGGGGTTCGAGAGTTCAACCTATTAAAAGCTCTAAAGTTTATTGGATACTTTTAAGAATAGTTCTTGGGGAGAGGATTAGGTATTTTTCGTTTGACCGAACCTCTATAACTTCTGATTTCTTCTCTTTTCCCTTAAACTCTTTTTTATTTCCACATTTTACCTTATGCAGTTTTATTTTCTTCTGCTTACTTTGAAAAAATTTCTAAAATATTTTTAAACTCTGAAATTAATTCTAAAAGTTTTTCAAAGTCAATTTTTTCACAAACACTCAATTTGCTACCCTATTGTGTGTGAAGTCTCATGCTCAACAAGTGGCATCAGAGTCTAACTCACGTTTAAGGATTAATTGTCTCAGGAGGAAGATGACTTCCAGCATACATCTAAGAGGAAGATCTTTTCTGAACACACCACCACCTTTTAATAGTAGTTAATTTGAAATATGGCAAGCTAGGTTTGGAATTTTAAGTCAAATTATAAATCATGAATTATGGGAAACTATAATCAATTATTTGTTTATTCTTACTTACCAAGTAAATAGAAAAGTAGTAGATAAACTCAATTTCCTATGGATCAAAGAAGAAAAGAGAAAGTTTGAAATAAAATTCAAAACCAAGAGTTTTACGGTAATGTCTCAGATGATAGTAAATTCTTTTATGTTCACAATTGCAAAACTGCTAAGGGGATGTGAGATTCTCTTGAAGTGATATATGGAGTTTCTCCAAGTATCGAGCAATAAAAGATGAACACACGAGGTGAAGAAAATGGAGATGTTACTTTCAATGTTTTTTTCTTCAAAATTTACAAATATTAAAAATGACATTGGAACGTTTGTCACTAAGCAATATCTAAGAGTTAAGAATTGAAAGTTTAATCAAATCCTTAAATCGAAAGATGTGAGTCTTTATGAATTTCAGGAAAAATCAAGGAAGAAGGAAATAATAGAGAAATTGAACGAATTGGTTCAATTACTCAAAGATGAAGAAACAAAAACCAAAGAATCATAACTTTGTCAAACTCCTATCAAACAACTCCGATGGAGTTCTTCGAATGAACATACTCAGTAGTTGAACGGTCTTTGGAAGAATCAACATCTAATGAAGGAACATCATGTTTAATAAACTGTAAAGATGAAGCATCTTCCAGTGAAATCTTAGAAAGAAGAAAATGAGGAGAGATGTCAACCTTTAGGAGAACTTCAAAAGAATCTTCTTCCAACGAAGAAGATGAAGTTTTCTTAAGGAAATCCTACGAGGAAGCTAGTTTTAGGGTAAATAAAACATCTTACAAGCAATTGTTTAGAATTAGTAAGGAGTTAGTTAAAGAGAATGATAAACTTAAAAAACACGACTTGGTTCTTAAGGAGTCTTTAAAATATCTAGAGGAAAACAATAAATCATTTAAGTTAGAAATAACTAAAATTAGAAACTCAAGAGAAACTTGTGAGACTTTATTTCTTTGAAAAAGGAAGTAAGTGATTTGCATGAAACCTTAAGCAAGTTTAATCAATGGAAAGAAAAACTTGACTTGATCTTATAAAGTCAAAGGCCTTCCTTAAATAAAAATGGACTACGATTTAAAAAGGATAAAAAACCTAGTAAAGGTATAAATCACAAGAAAAAGAATCTTCCAGTTTATAAATACACACAGTACAAAAGAGTTGGCCATTTAGAGTATTTTTGTTTTTACAAATTGAAAAAATCTAAAGGTAACAACTTTAGATCTTCTGGAAGAACTAATGCACTTGGACCCAAGAAAATTTGCGTACCAAAGATGAAACCTTATTACTTTGCAATCATACTTTGCAGCCCGAAGCTTTAATGATAGTCAATGGATATGTGCAAAGCAAGAAATGTATAATGAGTCTCTAATGCAATAGTGTATGATGGTGAATATCAACAACAAAGATCAAAGGAAAAGTTTTTCGAGAATATCTTGCTATTTATGATCCTCAGTGATTAGTTGAGTGTATATGTTTGTAACGAACTTATATATCTCGTAGTTTATACCAACTTTCACATTCAACAATGCGTAGAGAAGGACACACCATATTGTTTAGTTGTTGTTTCCCTATAAGGGAAGTGTTTATTAAGGCCTCTTGATAAAATAGGTAGTACACTATTTTAAAGTTTAAATGATCAAAAAACTTAGATTAATCTTTTAAAATAGTTGATTTAATTTAGATCATCTTGATAAAGTATTTTCACTAACCAAAAATATGAGCTTTTGAGTGTTTTATAAAAAAGAGGTGCAATAAGGCTGAACAGAGGTGAAAAAAAAACAATAAAATCCAGTACAAGACCCAAAATGCACAAAGGAGGCAGACCAATAAAAGCCTAATTGATTGGCACCTTATGGCAATCGGTTGGAGAACTTGACGCGCTTATTTTCAAATCAAATCTGAGCTAAGCGTGTGATCCAAGCTAATCAAATCCCAACGTTGATGATAAGCGCACAATCCTGAAAGTTTTGATTAAACAATCGATTGAAGCTATTAGCCAATCGATTACACATCTAATTTGGAATGATTTTTTCTTGATTTTCAATCAGCATATTCTCCATTGATTTCTTGGAATAAATACACGATCAAATCATCAGATGACATGCTATAAATATGTATTCATCTTTTACTCCTTTACATTGCATCTTCTCTTTCAAATCTTGTGTGAGTGTGAGATTATTCTTTCATAATCATCATGGCTCCCAAAAGTTTAAGCTTTTCTACTATCCCCTTCTCTAGTTTCTTCACCACCAAATAACAAGAAGTGAGATTTTTCCAAGAGTTTTCCGACCTAGCCCTTCTAGGAACTCACACCATGGATTCATAAGCTTTTTGAAGAATGTGAATTCTTTAAAACTTTCGAAGAACTTAATCTATCCACCTTCCTCTTTATCCCCTCAAGGAAGGTGTATCCATAATTAGTCAAAATATTATTTTCAAATCTCTACCTTACCGATGGAATAGTTCAATCTGAAATAAAAAGGCATAGAACAACTCTGTCAGTAAAAGACTTTTGAGATATTATGAAACTTCCTTATGAAGATATCATCCTCGAGTTCGGAGATAAAGGTTACAAGTACACAAAACTCATGACAAATAACGAAAAGTGAATGAGACTTAACATTCTGATGACGAAATAAAATATTGTTTAGAGTTTATATCTCAATTGAAAGAAAAAAATCGAGGGAAAACAATTGAGGTAAAAGTTGGGTTCAATTTAATTAAATAAAATATTAATAATTTCATGTCGGATTTTAAGAAAATCGAGGGAAAATATCATTTATAAAATAAGGGCGCCATTTTGGTTCTAAATAAAGCACAAAATTGCAGGGGTTGAGAATCGAAGCTAAAATTATGAGCTACATTTTTTGTCGATTTTTCAAAAACTGAGACAAAATTTAATTTTAAAAAATGCCACATTTCATGTTATCTGACCTTGATTTTTAATTGACTGAGGTAAAAGTTGTCATTGAAATATATTATTTATAATAGTGTATCAATTGAGTATCAACTAAACTGACTTAAAGAAATGAACCAAATTATGAATACTCTCATTTATTTATATATAAGCAATTTTGAAAAATATGTTTGTAGTATTTTGATTCAATTCATACACAAAAATTAATAGATTTCACTAACAATTAAAAATTATTATATAAATAATAAAATTGGTATGAATATTGACATATTTAAATATGCAAACAAAATATAAATAAAAAATGAATTAAAAAAATATAAATAAAATAAATATTTGAATGTATTCAAATAAATGAGTTTAAATGAAAATTAAACTATTTTAAATGTGTGAAGAAGTAAATTACTGAGTTTTTTCATTATGATATTAAATACTATTTAAATCAATGTTAAATTTGATGTTATGTCAACAAAAAAAAAAACCCTACTCATTTTCCATTTATTTAATTTCTGCCTACTAACCTCTTAACTAATTCTTAATCATTCACTGCCCACAAGATTCTGCCACGGTAAGGAAGGCTATGGTGTCAATGTTTGAAGATGATATACAAAAAAATCAACCTATTTGCTGAAATATCCTAGTGATAAATAAAAATTATAGTTCATTCAAAACTATTACACATAAATTTAAGCTTAATATATTTGGATATACTAAAATTTTCAAAACTAATTCTAAGAAAATTCTTGTTTTAATTTTGTTTATTTAAAAATATTTTGTTATCTATGAAGATATTATGTTGGTAAAATATTACTTTTAATCCTTACACTATTATTTTATAAATTTAATTTCTAATTAATTGTTATAAATTCAATTAATTCTTTTATAAAATCGAATCACATATATGGAATATAATATTTATTTTTGTAGATGAAAAAAAATAAAAATAGGTTGAAATTTATAGACCTGACTTTGGAAGTCTTATATAATTTTGTAAATATATTTCTATTATATTATTTGAGTTGATTATTGTTATTCAATTTGTTACAGGTACAGTAAGATCCACTGCACTCTTTCGGAACTATACGCTGAAATGGTAGAACAATTTATTTGGTTATGTTGGAATTTCAACAGTTACTCCAAGAAAATGCTGAAAATATTGATAGTATTTTAAAATTTATGATAAATAATATAAAAATTAGATTTAAAAAATTATTTTTTATTTTTTACAAGTAATTTACTCTAATAATTCTATTTGGTGCTTATCTATTCTCTCTTTTAAAACACATACTCGGTCAAAATGCTTTAAAAGTGGAGACCAAAATCATCAAAAAAAATAAATTTTAATATTAATGAATATTATACTCTTCTCTTAGAGTAACTTGTAAACCAAACTATCCATCTTCACATTTATTAGAATTGATATTTAACTTTATTTAAATTTTTTTATTTGAAATAAAAATGACTATATTTACTTTTTTAAAAATGAATGATTTATAAAAAAAAAACATAAAACTGCAGTTAAATTGGTTTGGAGAAAAACATAAAAAACTGCCTCTACCAATTAGTTGTTATGCAGAAAATTTCTCGTTTCTAAAATCAAAATGTAACCGTATAGTAACTGATCAACTAATTTTCAGGTTCATAAATGTATAACTGACAAAAACTACTCCCAATTCAAAATAACGCACCAATTTCCTTTTTCATGACTCACTTAATTTTATTTCCTTTTTCACGACTCAATTAATTTTGGATTTAAACCATAATAACGATTATTTACATTATGCTTATACCGTTATACAGATAATAGTAGAAAATTAATTAAACTCAAATAAGAAAATTTTGAGGACATTCTATTCCATTTTCTTCCCATCTAAACTCCCTTTTTCTTTTCCAACCAAACCGAACAAGAGAGAAATTACAGATTTGCCATTGCTAAGTAAATGAACTTTGAACTTCCATTTCTCAACTAACTCACTCTTCTCTCTCCTCTGTACATTGGCCAAAATTATTTGCTTAAAAAAAGAAAGAAAAATAAAGCTTCTTCTTTTTCTTCTTTTTTTTCAAACCCATTTTTTTTGTTAACATTAACATTAATTAACATCAACTAATAACTCTAATTAAATTCTAATCACCCAAATTAGGAATCAACCCTGTTAATCCCAATTGGTTTCGCAGAAACGTTTCTGAGCCTATCCACACCCTGAAAACACATTCCGTTACGCTCTTCCATGTAACTCCTCACTTCATTCTTTATCATCTCCTGCATAACCGCCATAAACTCTCCACTCAAATTCAACGCTCCGATTCCAACTTCCTGCGAAACTTTCGCCGCCACAGAAGCCGTTACAGCAGTTATCGGAGAAGGAGAAGGATTAACCGTAACCGCGGCAGGACGGTTCACCGCATCTGATGTATCCACGCCTGGAAGAGATAGCGACAGCGACAGCGAGGTTAATGGACCGTCGTCTTCCTCTTGTTCGGGTTCGGATGTTGTTTCGATAGGTAATCGAACCGGAACCGGAACTGGAATAGGACGGAAGATGTGATTTCCGGAATCGCTTAAATCGGAGCCAGAAGGACTACCTGGCGCGCCGACGCTGGCGGAGCGCTTGAGCGGCTGAGGATTGAAGGATGGATCGTCGGAAGCCATGAAGGAAGAACACTTACGCTTGAGAGTTGAGTTCCAGTGGTTTTTGATAGCGTTATCAGTTCGGCCGGAGAGTAATCGGGCTATCGTGGCCCATTTGTTACCGACCTGGGCATGGGCTCTGATTATGAGACTATCTTCTTCAGGTGTAAAAGCGCGATGCTCGACTTGAGGAGAAAGCTGATTACACCAACGAAGGCGGCAGGATTTACCAGAGCGGCCGGGGATAGCACGGCTGATGAGGGACCAGTTTCGAGGGCCGTGTCGCTCAACAAGTTTCTTTAGGGCATCGTCCTCTTCGGGGCTCCATGGACCTTTGATCCGATCCATTGATTTAGGGGAAAGAAAAGAAGGTTTTGGTATCGGGAGTGTGGTGGAGCGTTTGAGATTTTGTTGTGAGAGAAGTTAGAATTGCGTTGGTTTATATGTGTGAGGGTTATGGGTGGGTGAGGGGAAACGGTTTGGGAGGTTAGGTTTTTGGGGATTTTCGTATCGGTCATGGGACTGTGGATACCGCTTGTTCCTGGGAGGCGGTTGATTTAGGATTTTGCGATACAGCTGTATTTCTACACGCGTCGTTTCTTTGCTGCGCCTCTTTACACAACTCATCACTTTTTTTTTAATTTAATTTATTTAGCTAACCCGCATATTTTTAAGCATTGCGAGATATTTATACATATACATTAAATTAAGGTATAATAATAATATACTAAATTTGAGTGCAATAGGTTAGTGTTCATCAATTAGAACCACGGGTAACCTTACCAATAATGCGCCATGATCGGGTGTATTGGAAAAATATTTTGGTTTAAATATACAATTTAAAGATATAATTATGAATTATAAAGTTTAGATTCTGAACATTTTAAAATATAATTATGAACTATAAATTTTATTTAAAAAGACCGTTAAAAACAAATTCAATTAAAATTTAATAAAAATTAGTGGGTGAGATAGCTTAATAATTACTCCCTTTATTTTTAATTTTAAGTAAATTTTAGTTTTTTAGATTTATCGAATAATTGACATATTTATTCTATATATAAATTATAGTTAATTATTCAATAAATTTAAAAGGTCGAAATTTGTTTATAATAAGAAATGGATAGAGTATGTGTAAATTAAATTGAATGAGTGTAAATTAATGATCTAAGATTCGCTAGATAAAATTTATTTATATTTGTATATTAATAGAAACAATTTGTTGATATTTATAAATCAACAACTTAAAAAAAAAAGAAGACTAAATTTGAAGGAAAAAATATTATAGTATTATTTGTTTTTTTAATTTGATGATCCTCTTTAATCACTCATCTTGATTAGGTATTTCATAGGCTAAGACTTTATGTGTTTCAGAGGTACCATGATCAAATTTTATTAACGATTATTCTTTATGTCTGTCAATCTCTTGGTCTTGATAGGACTTTAGCTCCTTTGACAGGTGCGCCTCCGCCCGGTTATGATGCAAACGCTCGTTGTGAGTTCCATTCCAGGGCACCTAGACACAACATTGATAATTGCAAGGCCTTTAAACACAAAGTTCAGGATTTGGTGGATAGTAAGGCAATAAACTTTTCTCACGACGCTCCCAACGTCGTGCAGAACCCCATGTCCAACCATGGGGCAGCCGGAGTCAGTGCAATCATTGAAGACGAGAGTTTAGATCTAATAACTGATGTCAATGATTTGAAGATGTCGTTGGGCTTTGTGAAGGAAAAGTTATTGAAGGGAGGGATATTCCTAGGCTGTAATGAATCGTGTGCTGAATGTTTGAGTTATCCCGAGGGATGTGCAGAGCTGAAGAGCTGTATTCAGGGTATGATGAACGATGGAATGTTGCAATTTGACTGGGTTGCCGAGAAGAAGTCTGAAGAGGTAATGGTTGAAGAAAGGAATGAGGTTGCAACGATCCCGATTCCATACAAACTATAACTATTTCTGCGCCGAGGCCGCCAACCATTATCATCACCAAAGTTGGTCCTGTGTCGTATGAGAGTACCAAAGAAATTTCGTGGAACTACGGAGTGGAGGTATATTGTAATGGGCAGAAACAGGAATTGAAGAGCTTGCCGACTGATTCTGTGGATAATCTAGTTGGAGCTGGAGGAATCACTCGAAGCGGAAGAGTAATCTCGTCACCTGAAGTGGTCGCTGACAGAGTTGATAAAGGTAAGAAAGTTGTGGTGGAAGAAACTTCTCAAGCTGGTGAGAAGAGTTCTTTGGAGAAGGAAGCGGAGGAGTTCATGAGATTGATAAGAAAAAATGACTACAAGATAGTTGATCACTTGCAACAGACTCCCTCCAAAATCTCTATTTTGTGGTTGTTGCTATGTTCGGAAGTGCATCGGAATGCGTTATTGATGATATTGAATACTGCTTACGTGCCGCAAGAGATATCGGTTAACCAACTTGAAGGGGTTGTAGCGCACATCAACGCAGGAAATGGGCTAGGTTTCACGAATTTGAACTTGACCTCGAGGGGCAGGAATCATAATTGTGCATTGCACATTTCAATTGAATGTCGTGGAGCCGTCCTGTCTCATGTGTTGGTAGATACAGGATCGTCTTTGAATGTGCTTCCGAAGAAGGCACTGATGAAATTGGACACTCGTGGTATAACATCTACGCCAAGTGACTTGGTAGTACGTGTTTTTGACGGTACCATAAGATCTGTATTTGGAGAGCTGACATTGCCTATTCAGGTGGGTCCCGAAGTATTTGACGCGGTATTCTATATTATGGATATTCAGCCTGCCTATAGCTGTTTGTTGGGTCGTCCATGGATTCATTCAGCAGGAGCTATAACTTCCACGCTGCACCAGAAGCTCAAGTACATGGTGGGTGGCAGCGTTGTCACTGTATGCCGAGAGGAAGATATAATGATCAGTCATTTATCTTTGTTTAAGTACGTTGAGGTGGATGGTGAAATCCATGAGACTCTTTGTCAAGCTTTTGAGACGGTACAGATTAAAGACAAAGTGTCTGATGTGAGCAAAGCGCCCGAAGTGGCCATGCCATCCTTCAAGGAGGCCCAAGTAGCAGTGCAGGCTGGGGCAACACTAGGTTGGGGTCAAGTGTTGGATATACCCCATAAGCAGGATAAATTTGGTCTGGGATACCTCCCATCTTCTTCGTCATCCTCACAGAGCGCGCCGCGCTACAAAGGGCCGGTACAGTTTACCAAAGGCGGGGTTATCTTCGAGCGGATCAATGTTGTTTCAGATAAAGACGGGGATAACGACTGCGATATGGACTCGTGGATTAGGTCGTGCATTCCAGGACAAAGCCTCAACAATTGGTCTATCGAGGAATTCATTCAAGTGACAACGAAAGAGTAATACTTTGTTTTTCTGATTATTGTACAACCCTATGTTCTACCCGGAGCATAGTGGTTCTTATCTTCAGGGCCTTATTGCTTATGCTTGCACAATCTTTTTCAATTAATCAAAGGGCGTTTTTCTGCATTCAAATATTGTGATATTTGTTTTTCATGTTTTATGTTTAACAATAAAATGGCAATGTGGCTTTGTGCTTGTTTTGCATATCATTTTAAGCATTTAACCATTATCATTGTAGGATTCACATTGCAGATGACACCGCGCCAGAGACATCTATGACTCGCTTCGACTTCAACAATCCAATATTTCAAGCCGAAGAAGAGATTGATGAAGATGAAGACTTACCAGAAGAGCTGGCTATACTTTTGAGAAAGGAAGAAAAGGTTATTCTGCCTCATCAGGAGGAAATCGAAGTTATTAATTTGGGTTCTGAAGAAGTTGTGAGGAATGTTCGGATAGGGGCTATGCTATAGAGTGACATCAAGCAAGGATTGGTTGAGATGCTCCGTGAGTATAGTGATATCTTTGCTTGGTTATATGAGACATGCCCGGGCTTGACACAGACATCGTGGTTCATCGCTTGCCGTTGCGCGAAGAGTGTTCGCCAGTCAAGCAGAAGCTCAGGCGTACGAGACCAGATATGGTTGTGAAAATCAAGGAAGAAGTCCAGAAGCAGTTGGACGCTGGATTTTTAGCCGTTACAACTTACCCTCTGTGGGTCGCCAACATCGTACTCGTGCCTAAGAAGGATGGTAAGGTACGGATGTGTGTTAATTACAAAGATTTGAATAAGGCGAGCCCGAAAGATGATTTCCCGCTCCCCCACATTGACGTATTGGTTGATAATACTGCTCAATATTTCGTGTTTTCCTTCATGGACGGTTTTTCTGGTTATAACCAGATCAAGATGGCACCTGAGGATATGGAGAAAACGACGTTTATCACGCTGTGGAGGACTTTCTGTTATAAGGTAATTCCTTTTAGTTTGAAAAACGCAGGGGCAACCTATCAGCGGGCTATGGTCACTTTGTTTCATGATATGATTCATCATGAGATTGAGGTCTATGTTGATGACATGATAGCAAAGTCGCAAACGGAGGAGGAACATTTGGTCAATTTTTTGAAGCTGTGTGAGGGGCTCAGAAAATTCAGATTGAGGTTGAACCCTAACAAGTGTACTTTTGGGGCCAGGTCAGGAAAGCTGTTGGGGATCATTGTCAGTGAAAAAGGAATCGAGGTCGATCCTGCAAAGATAAAAGCTATTCCAGATACGCCAGCGTCGAAAATGGAAAAAGAGGTTCGTGGTTTCTTGGGGAGATTAAACTCCATTGCTCGGTTCATATCTCATATCTCATCTCACAGCCACGTGTGAACCAATGTTCAAATTGCTAAAGAAAGATCAGGCGGTCGTCTGAAATGAAAGTTGCCAAAGGGCATTTGATAAAATAAAAGAATATTTGCAGGAACCTCCGATACTGATACCCCTAGTTACTGGAAGACCTTTGATAATGTATATAACGGTTCTCGGTCAACAAGACGAGACTGGAAGAAAAGAGCATGCAATATACTATCTGAGTAAAAAGTTCACAGACTGTGAGTCTCGGTACTCAATGCTAGAGAAAACATGTTGTGCGCTCGCGTGGGTTGCCAAACGTTTGAGAAAGTATATGCTTAACCATACAACCATGCTTATTTCGAAGATGGATCCGATTAAATTCGTCTTTAAAAAGCAAGCACTTTCCGGAAAAATTGCCAGGTGGCAGATGGTACTGACAGAGTACGATATCTAATATGTTTCCCAAAAGTCTACAAAGGGGAGTGTTCTGTTAGAGTATCTCGCCGAACAGCCGATTGAAGACTATCAACCTATGAAATTTGAATTTCTTAACAAAGACATCATGTATCTGAAGACGAAATATTATGATGAATCGTTGCCTAACGAAGGTCCTGAGCATGGCTCCCAATGGAAGATGATATTTGATGGTGCTGTTAACTCATACGGTAGTGGAATTGGGGCAATCATCACGACTCCCCATGGGTCTCACATACCATTCACTGTCAGGTTAACATTTCCCTGCATCAACAACGAAGCAGAGTATGAAGCTTGCATCATGGGGTTGGAAGAAGCTATTGATATGAGGATCAAGAACCTAGATGTGTACGGCGATTCGATGCTAGTTGTAAATCAAATCAAAGAAGAATGGGAGACCAGGAAACCCAATCTGATTCCTTACATGAACTATGCAAGGAGGTTGTTGCCATTCTTTGATCGTGTAGAGTTACATCATGTGCCGAGAGCGAAAAACTAGATGGCAGGCGCTCTAGCAACATTATCCTCAATGTACAAGGTGAACTACTGGAATGATGCTCCAAGAATAGTCATCTCGCGCCTTGATAGACCGACGTTTGTATTTGCCATTGAGGAAGCCTCTGATGGCAAGCCATGGTTTTATGACATCCAGAACTTTCTTAAGAAGCAAGAGTATCCGCCAGGGGCGTCGAACCGGGATAAGAAGACTCTGAGAAGGTTGTCTGACAACTTTTATCTGAACCAAGATGGTGTACTCTACAGGAGGAATTATGATTTGGTGTTATTAAGATGCGTGGACGAAAAAGAAGCAAGCTTGCTTATGGAAGAGGTCCACGAAGGAGCCTTTGGTATGCATGCCGGCGGGCACGCCATGTCTCGAAAGCTGTTACGAGCAGGGTATTATTGGCTGACGATGGAATCTGATTGTTTCAAATATGCGAAGAAATGCCATAAATACCAAATTTATGCAGACAAGATTCATGTACCGTCGTGTCCTCTGAACATCATGGGATCTCCTTGGCCTTTTTCCATGTGGGGCATTGACATGATTGGCAAGATTGAGCCAACCGCATCCAATGGACATCGTTTCATTTTGGTTGTCATTGACTACTTTACCAAGTGGGTGGAAGCAGCCTCCTATGCAAATGTCACGAAACAAGTCGTAGACAGATTTATCAAAAGGGACATCATCTGTAGATACGGAGTGCCTGAAAGAATCATTACTGATAATGGTTCGAATCTGAACAACAAGATGATGAAGGAACTGTGCCAGAGTTTCAAAATCGAGCATCACAATTCATCACCCTATCGTCTGAAGATGAACGACGCTGTTGAAACAACTAACAAAAACATCAAAAAGATAGTGCAGAAGATGGTTGTAACCTATAAAGATTGGCATGAGATGTTGCCATTCGCTTTGCATGGATATCGTACTACAGTACACACTTCAACTGGGGCAACTCCTTTCTCGCTGGTGTATGGTATGGAAGTTGTCCTACCATTAGAAGTCGAGATTCCTTCTCTGAAAGTTCTGGTCGACGTCAAGCTCGATGAGGCAGAATGGATAAAGAACAGGTTGAATCAGCTTAGCTTGATGGATGAGAAAAGGCTAGCGTCTATTGCATATGGTCGGTTGTATCAGAGCCGGATGAAGAAATATTTCAACAAGAAGGTGCGCCCTCGAAGCTTTCATACGGGCGATCTTGTGCTGAAAAAGATTCTCCCTCCACAAACAGATCACATGGGCAAATGGACTCCCAACTATGAAGGTCCATACATCGTGCGAAAGGTCTTCTCTGGAGGAGCCTTGTTGTTATCCACCATGGATGGTGAGGATTTTTTATCCCCTGTGAACGCAGACGCAGTTAAAAAATACTTTGCTTAAAGAGACCCGCTGGAAAGAAAAAGAACATCCAGGCAAAAATGGGGCATCCCGGTGAACCGTAAAAAGAATGGGTTCGGGCAAAAGTTAAGGATATAAAGGAAAAAGATGTAAACCCTCAAAGTTGAAAACCTGAAAAGGCGAATTTGGCAAAAATGGGTATCCCGATGAATTGAAAACCCGAAAGGGCAATTCACGCAAAAGTTAGGGATTTAAAAAAGCAAACGACTGCGGTCTGCGTGTGATCTTCAAAGCTTAGTGGATTGAGGGAGGACCTGAGGATTGTTTATCTGAATCAATCTCTTCTGAAGACGAAGCATCGGTGAAGCATCAAAGTCATGCGGGTCATAGATGGATCAACTTATGGTGTTCGTTTGTGCCACATTGCTGACATTCTGTATATTTTTTGTGCATTTCTGTATGTTTTTGCGCAGCTTCCTCTTTTCAGGGGTTGCATCTGTTGTAAAATCTTGCCTATTTACAGGCCCATCTGTCAATAAAACATATACTATTCAGTAATTGTTTGTTTTGCTTTAGCCTTACTGTTTTGTTTGCAAAAAACGCCCGATATTTTTGATAAACTGTGCATACATAGACTTGCAGGCTTTGCCAATAATCGTTAAAACTTCGAGTTATTTGAACAACGTCACGAATGATGACTGAGATAGTTCCTTTGTACAGGATATCTTGTATATTTGTTCATTTTTGCAGGGTCGTTATCCTTGGGTAATTCGTCAGAGGTGTATCTCTGGTATGATCACCATTTCCCCTCAGCTATTGAAGTTTGAACATCTCTACCCCGGTAGATCTGTATGCAGGTAGACCAAGCAGTTAGGTGTGTACTGAAGGTAGGAAAACACTTAGAAAAGGGGGGGGGGGGGGGTTGAATAAGGGTTTTTCAAAAACAATTATGTCAATAGAAAATAATAAGTTATTTTTATCCTGGTTCGTTTGAACTCAAACTACTCCAGTCCACCCGGCCAAGGTGATTTCGTCTCTCTCAAACGAGGACTTAATCCACTAAATCAAAACCTGATTACAGTGATATCACTAAGACAAACTGTCTTAGTCTTCTCAAGAATCTTGACCACAACTTGGTCTCTCAAGGAACTTTTACAAAGATAAAATACAATGTGTTTAAGTGCTTCTAAAAAGCTATTATCACAACTGTGATTTTTACACAAAATGAAGAACAAATAAAACTTATGTGTTTGATGTAGAAAGTTGTTTGATGTACTTGTGTTTTTCTTTGTATGAGTTTCTACGTTGATTGTTTCTTTGAAATCTTAACCTTGAAGTGCTGATCGAGATTTTCTTTATATACTCCACTTTCTCAAATAGTGTGTATATGAAAGTACTGTAGGATGTAGACAGAAAGGATAAATACTTTTCGTCTTGATTTGACATTCCCTTTTTGCCTGAACTCCTGTGCCATACACGAATGAGAAATAGTGCCGTTGGTAGACATTGGGTTTACCAACATATCTTTCTTGAACAATATCTTTTCAAATGAACATATATGAAAAATAATCTTGCATCGGATCCTTTGATGATGTTCCTTGTTCTTCTTTATCAGAGTCACTCTATCCAGAGTTATGCAGCAAAGTGCTTAGCGTGAATGAATGATTAGAGTTGACTTGATTCTCAAAGCCTCTGTAGGTTGCAGCGTTGAGTTCTCACAGAGTCTTCTGAATATACTGAATCTTTATACTCTGCGCTCAGAGTCTTCTGTAGGTAGCGCTTCAGAGTCTTCTTACATGATAAATGAATTTGAATGGTGGAATCATGATCTATGTAACGAGAGCTTAAATTTGGTGTATGATTTCACATGATTTGATGAAGTTTTGAAACCTCAACTCTGGTTGTGTGACCGGAGAAGACGACCGGAGACTGTAGCTCTGTCGTTTGGTTTTTCCCTCCGTTTTGCCTACGTGTGTGCCATGTGTGCGCGTGGACTTGTTGACTTTGCTTGATCAACGATTTGGGTGCGTACTGACCAGCCAGCGTGGTATTTGACTTGCCACGCGTTTAAACGAAACGCTGCGTTTCATTGCTGGACTCAACGTGTGTTGGTTTGGGCATGGAATGCTGTTTACACCCCCTCTCACTGAAGCCCATTGGTTTTTCCTTGAGAAGTTGCTATTCACCACGCCTTGTTTTTTCCTTTTATTTTCTTTTTTCTTTTTTATTCTGTTTTGATTTTAATTCATTAAAAATAACTCCAAATGTTATAAAATTCCACAAAAATACTTTTAGGACATTTTGAGATGTCCTTTAATTTTAGGAAATTTTTATTTTAGTTTTGGTTTATTTTCAATTAAAATGGGATTTATCATTTGGAGTTGTTTTTTTTATTGAATTTTAATTGATCTTTCTTGTTCATGCTTGATTTTTGATCCAATCTTTTGATCCAATGAATGAGAATCATTCCTCATTTCAATAATGAGTTGAAGGATTTTTGAGGACACTTTTTCCCCTGGTTTGACCATTTTTTGTTTGACTTTGACTTCACTTTTGTTGACCCTCGACAATCCTCCTTCGAAGTGGAGCATCCTTGTGAATCAAATTCTTTGATGATGCTTTGAAGTGACTTTGATTGTGATCTTTTGGCCTCTGGTTTCCAACTCTTTGATGTTCATTTGAGATTTTATTTGGATTATTTTGAACTTTTTTCCTATTTTTGAGGTGACTTGCAAGTCAAGTTACTTCTAAGGGAGGTTCATACAAACACTTGACCTAGTTTGCTTGGGAAATGACTTATATGGATCCCTTGAGCTCTCAATTCTTGTTGATTCATACTTATAACATGTTGAGATATTTGAATTCTCATTTTTAGGTCATAAACTTGTTCATTCCTTGTTGAGATTTTCATTTCTTTTAGGCTTTCCACTTGAAGTTCAAGTGTTGAATGTGCTTAAGACTTAGGTCTTCTTCCATGCCTATGCTTGCATTCTCTTTGGTGCTTTTCCTTATTTGCTTTTTGTATCTTCTCCTATCATCTTTGCTTCTGTCCCATGACCTTAGAGTCCCATTTGATATGGTTTAGTCCCTCCTTAGGAGGTACTTGAAGCATATCATGAATGGTGATTCTTTGAGGACTTCTCTTGTGTGTTCTTGCATGATCCTTGAGATAGCTTATGGTTGAGTTGCCCATTTGAGTTCCTTGCTGTCCTCACATTGCCTCCCATTCTCTCATTTGATCATGGATTATTTCCTTTCTTTTGGTTTACCTTAGGGCTTGTGGTTGATGCTTGAATGTTTGTAGGACTTGTTCTCCCATTTCATCCCATTTTTGTGCACTTGTTTGATCTCTTTTGTGTGCATTCTTTCTTCCTTCTTCTTTGCATCTCTCATATGCATGCTTGAGGTTGAGATGTTCTTATGGAGGCTACTTCCCCACACTTTTTTCCTCCTTCACTTTCATTCTAATTGTGCATTACATGTTTGTATACTTGCATCTTCCTTATTTCATGCTTTCTTCTTCTCCTTCTTTTGTTTACCTGTGCCATGTTCCCTTAGGACCTCTAATCTTCCTTGTTCAAGGTTGATTATGATAGACCTTAGGCTTGAACCCATGAATGATAACATTAGGTAGCATTCCCTTTTATCTCAATCATAAGTGCACTTTGTATGAGAACATTAAGTTGAGTCTTAGTCTCCCTTTAGAGTGTCTTTCTCTTCTCATCTCAAAAAACTTTCAAAACATCTAATAAAGGTTAAAGATTATTGTATGTTACGAGCCTTAAGTACTTGGGAAATGGTGATTGGGGGGCCTCCTCTCAATTATCTAGAGTGTTTAGCGTATGTCCTTTGGACGATATGTGACGCATTCGCTCCTAGGTCATAGTCTTTAGTGCAACATGAATTACAAACAATAATCAATGCACTTCTTCTCTAAAAAACATAAAAAAAACTTCAAATCTTTTTATCCTCCGGGATCTTAATTTAGAAAACCTTTTTCTTAAGAATAGTTTTGTTAACTCTTGGTTCTATCGCAAATGGGTAACGCCTAAGTCTCCAATGGTCGAGCTGCATACACCTAACTGCTAGAACTAAGTTTTAACCCTACTCGGGCCTAAAACATTTTGAACCAATCGGTGTTCTTGTTAGCCCGAACTACGTTTGCTCTGATTTCTCACACCAGATGAGAATACGTAGGCACAAGACGACGATGTCTTGGCGAGCAACCTTCCCCCACTTTCACCCATAGTTAGCCGAATTACGTTGACTTTCCCATTGCACGAGGGAATACGTAGGCATAGAGCGGCGATGCTCTATCGAGTCTTTTTTCTTTTCTTTTGTCCCTGAGCCGTAGCTTAGATAGTAAACACCCTTTTAGATAGATAAAAAGCGTGGATCCCGTCGAGTACGACGGACGTGAGGGGTCCTAACACCTTCCCATTGCGTAACCGACTCCCGAACCCGAGACATGGTTGCGATGACATGTCTTCTCCCGTTTTTGTTAGGTTTTCTCTGATCGTTTCCTTTCCCTTTTTTGGGATAAATAACGCACGATGGCGAATCTTCTGTCCTTGCTGACCCTTCTTCGCAACGATGCGACACTGGTTTTCAAGGCCCCTCATTTTTTCTTCTATTTCCTTGAACCTTCTATCTGCATCAGTTTGCAATCCTGCCCCGAGGTCTCCCATAGAGAAGACATCATCTTGCTCGTCGTGTTCCCACTGAGGACCATTGTTACCCTACACAGCGCCTATTGGACCTGGGATAGGAATTCCAGTCTGGTTTCCTCTGCCCGGAGGGATAACTACTGTTGGGACAACATCTGCTCGTGGCGTACTGTTGTCCATTGGAGGCGTAGCAGCGGTTCCATCATGTAAAACCCCATTTCCATCAACCCTTGATACCAAAGGCTGGACCAGCGTCCTTAACTGTTCCTGGCCGTTGGCGACCCCCTGCATCATTTTCATGAACTGTGCCATCCTATCATGAAATTCCTAAAGCTCGAGCTGAACTTGATCCATAACTCTTTGTTGGTTTCCTCGTGTAGAATAACGGTGAATCGGCTGGCCTTCAATCCTGAAACAAACTAGTGGAGCAAACCACAGAAAGAGGTAAGGTTAACAGAAATAGGACACCTGCAATACAAATGAGGAATGATGCAAAATGCAGACATGCAAATGTATTTCAGGGAAATTTCTCCCCTTGATTCTAGTTCCACAGTCATGGTAGGAGAATGAAGAACCACAAAGGTAGCTAGAAAAACATCTCATGAACCATAGAGTATCATCATACATCACCAAAGGAATACAAAAGAGTCATCGTGACCTCATCCAACAACCCTGGTGATGGTCAGAATACAAATAACAACAAATAAGAGAAAAAGCTTCAGAAGCGGTGTCGAGTCTGGAACTCTTCTAGCAACTCCTTTGTATCCGGATGATCAGGCCTGTCAATCAATCCTTGAATGAGTGAGTCCCTCTTGCTGACGGTGGCTTGCAAACCTTGAACGTAGTCTTCCCAAGCATCCTCCCCAAAGGCATCTTCAAGTTTACTCTCAACTTGTATTCTTCCAATGTTGCAAGAGCTTCGCGGAGTTTACGATCGCTTTCATATTGGCGCAAGGATTCTTCTGGAGTTTTCTCAATTCTGACTCGAAGCTGAATTTTTAAACTGTTAATTTTCTTACAAAGTTTATCTTCTCTCTCTTGGTTGTTAGTTAGGATAGCATTCCATTGGGTGTTGAACTTTGATATCTCTAAATGTGCTTTCTCTAGCTCCTTCTTCTTACCTTTGAGAACATCACTGACACTCTTCAAATCTCGACCTACTCGTTCTCGGGCACTAATCTCTTTTGTCAATTCTTTACCCATCTTATTCACTATCTCTGTTTGCTTCTTGGATGAATGGGTAGCTTGATTCTTCTCACCCCTAAGTTGGATAATCTCCTTCTCCAATTCTTCATTCGCCTTGCGTAGTCCTTCTTTTTCAACCCACAGTTGATTGTACTTCTGAATATCAACTGTCATTGGTTCTTCAACTACCACGGGGTACAGAGGTTCTTTGATTGGAAAGGGTAACAATAGTCTGTCAACTCTCTCTTGAATCCATTCCACGTATGGTTCACATGCTCTGCAATCTCTCTTGCCTAAAGAAAGCTTTCCTCTCCGATGAATGCTATTCCAAGCCTGTTGCAAACTAGTTAGAGTAACAACATCAACTAATCCCGTGAAATACAGAGATTCCTGTACTTCATCCTTCTTCGGAGGTTCTCTTAAAGCGTAGCCAAATTGCCTGATGGCGAGAACTGGATTGTAGTTAATGCCACCTTTTCTCCCAATCAAAGGAACATTGGGAAAATCTCCACAACTGTAAATAAGATCCCTACCCAGGAGGTCTTTGCTGGACCACACAATATCTTCCGAGGTCAAACCCATGAGGCTTTCTAGCCAACCAACTATACTAGTTGCATCAATGAAAGGTCAGGACTTAGGCAAATGCAAAATAAACCATCTGTAAAGTAGTGGAGTGCAACAAGAAACGTTCCTCCCTCGTCTGTTCTCATTCTTGTAGTGCGCAGAATGATAGACATCACCTAGAAGGGTTGGCACAGGGTTCTTGGAAGAAAAGATGTGGAAAGCATCCAAATCAACGAAATCAGGTACATTGGGAAACAACACTATCCCATAGATGCAGAACGTTAAGACTGCATTAAAGACGACCCAACATCCTTCCTTTGTAAAGTGTTGAGCCTTTCGTATTAAGAATGGCAAAGAGAAACCAAGCACCCCACTCCTTCGTATCATCTTTCCCTCTAGTTCAGAAACATCCAAGTGCATAACATTGGCTAGCTTGTATAGGTTAGGCTCATCTTCAGAATGCACAAAAGGCATCTCTTCCAAGACTGGGATTCCCAACAACTGAACAAATTCCTCCAAGGTAGGCAACATAATATATCAAGGGAATATGAAACAATGCAGTTGAGGATCATAAAACTGTAGCAATGCATGGATACCTTCCAACTCAAATTTAGAGATCTTGCAGACAAGACTTAAAATCCTCCCATATTATTTTTTGAAATCATCCATAACACCATGCTCAACCATAGAAATGAGGCTCATTAGAGGTCTTATGTCTGGCATTGGGAAATTCTTGAAACCACACTCCATGATGACAGTGGATCAGATTACTAGAATCAAGGAGAAAATATACACCTGAAACACAGATACATGTTAATGTAAAAAATGCAAATGCAACAGAGGATCAAGATTGTTGTGCCGTTGACAGAGATGAACCAGCGTTTTGCTTTGGCGAGAAAACCATGTAGCACTAGTATAAGGATCCCACTGTAACTGTTCATACTGACAAGATAACCGGGTAGGCTGAAGGTCAAGGTTTCCTGCAAACCCTCCCACTCACAGGTATGAACTTATCTCCAATAAGGTCTGGCATCCTATGCGGTCGTCAGTGTCACAGACTTTCGAGAAATGATGATACCTTCACTATTTCTGGTTTGGCATCATTGCCTCACGAAGTGGCCTCACTTAGCTGACTCCCAAGTGATCGGTCTCCAGACTCGACAGTTTCTTGATCCAACACCCAATCCTAACTAATGTACAGGATAAGATGTCTTCAAAAGAAAACTTTGTCTGAACGCGAATTTCGTGGGGACTAATGCATGCTAAAACATACAGGTCCGTCACTATTTTCCACTCTAATACTATGGTTATCCTCAAGCCTGGGTTTTGGCTTATCTCAACATGTAACATCCCCCCACAACACAACAATAATGATATATAACAATGCTGAAAGTAAAAATGCAATAATAAAAATGAAAATGCAACACATATACACATATATACACACCCAAAGATAAAACAAACAAGCACTAGGATTGACTCGCATAAGGGATGGGAAAATTCCCCAGCAGAGTCGCCAGCTGTCGCATCGCTGCGAAGAGGGCTGACAAGGACAGAAGACTCGCCACCGTTCGTTATTTATCCCAAAGAGGGAAAGGAAACGATTAGAGAAAACCTACAAAAAAGGGAAAAGATAGGTCATCGCAACCAAATCTTGGGTTCGGGAGTCGGTTACGCAAGGAGAAGGTATGAGCACCCCTCACGTCTGTTGTACTCAATGGGATCCATGCTTGTTGTCTATCTCAAAGGGTGTAAAACTATCTAAGCTATTGGCTCACGGGGACAAAAGAAAAGAAAAGGGACTCGATAGAGCATAGCCACTCCATGCCTACGTATTCCCTTGTGCAATGGGAAAGTCAGAGTCAACGTGTTGCACCCCAAAATTTGCCTAACCTTTTCTTAACTTGGTTTATGTTTCATTTCATTTTCTTCTAGCATTTGCATTGCATAAGATTGTTCATTTAGCAGGGGATCAAGAGGTTGTGAATAGCAAGAGAGGGTAACCAAAAGTTTTGAGCCTAAGCAAGGGGTTTACTCAAGCATGAGTGGTCATCAAAGTCATCAAGAGTTGGTCAATGCTCCTTGAAAGAGTTGATGGGTGTATGTGGATTAGCTCCTAACTTGGAGGCCAGTTGAAGATCATCATAGGTTTATGAATTCATGATTATGGATATGAGATATTGAGGAAGCTCATTGAAGGCTTCGAGAGCTATGTTGGAGTTTATTCAAGTTGTTGTGTCATGTGTAAGAAGCCACAGTCAAGAGTGGTGCACCTAGGGTTTTCATCTAGTCAACCCTCAGTCAATTGTGAAATTGAAGGAGATTAAGACTCAATTCCAAGTCTTTATGATCATGGAATGTTGTGTTGGGGTGTCTAATATATCATTTCAATATCAAATCAAGAAGAATCAAGAGTGTGAGAAGTTACTAAATTAGGGTTCTCAGTGTAAAATCCCCTGTTTAGTGCCTAACTTCAAGACCACATATCTCAAGATACAAGTTTCATCTCATCTTGACCCCAACATGAAACTTGTAGAGCATGTTTCTAGATTTCTTTTGAGTACTAGAAGTCTTTCATCTGATTTCTAGAACTCAAGTTATGATGCTGACAAGTTACAGGTCATCAGATGAATGCGATTTTGGTCAACAAACGACAACCAACTTCCAAGCCACTTTTGACCTAGAAGGATGTTTCTCCTCACTTTGACCCAAACATGAACATTGTTCCTCATGATCTTATATTTCCAAAAAGTACTAGAAGTCCTTCATCTGATATGTGAAGCTCAAGTTATGAAGCTTACAAGGCAGGGGTATTTTGGGAAAGTAAGATTACATGTCATTTTCATTATAGGTCCATTTCACAACCTTACACACCTCAAATGAAAATCTTTCCAACATCAAACTTGCTCCAAATGGGGTCAATTTCATTACTAAACCATCTCATGTCATGGTTGAAGCTTGGATTGAAGGATTGATGGAAGAAATTTCACGAAAAAGGCATTAAAAGGAGAAAATTCAATTAAATTCATTTGGAATCATTTTTTATCAAGTGTGTGCATTTTTTGAGTACCAAAGTCATTATAAACACAATTCAAATTTTGGATTTGAAATTTGAGTTCATTTTCATGGCCATTTTCATGCTTGCTTCACCATGAAGTAACAAATGCAAATCATACCACAAGATTAAATTGAGGAGCAATTCTTGGCCCTTGGATCAATTCACCCCATGTGCAAGCTAATTGAATCAGGTTTGAGGCATGTGCAGCTCTTTTCACACGGTTTTGCAACCTGGCAACATAAGAAAAGTTGAATTTTGATTGGGCTTTTAGGGACTGCAATTGGGCTCTAAAGTGATCAATACCCATCATATATAACTTCAGGATCATGAACAAAGCATCAGAACGAAATTTGGATGAAAATTGAGAGAGAAAACAGTTGGAGAAAGTGAGAGAAAATTGAAATTCGAATTTGGAAATTCATCAAGATTCAAGCCAAATTGAACGTTCAAACAACTCTAGGAATGATCAAGCATTATTTCTGGATCAAATTCATCAAGTTCCATCAAGGTTTCAAGGCTTAGTGGAAGCACTCCACTAGGTAAGCTTCAATTCAACATTTCTCTCTCTATGTGATGCAATTGAGTGCCATTTTTGCATAATCATGATCAATGAACTATGTAGATCGTTTCTGGATAGTATTTGTTCTTGTTTGTGTTGATTTGTGATTTGAGCTCCAAACTGTTTGGCTTCGATTTGCTTTGTTTATGAATTGAAATTGGAAATGGACCATGGATTTGTGTTCTATGTTGCATGAGGATGAATTTGGACTATGATTTTGTGTGTTTTGGTGAAGTTGATATTCATCTGCGTTTTGTTCACGCCGGAGAAGATGACCGGAGCCGCCGTGCTCCGACCACCTGGTCTTCTCCCTCTCTTTTCATGTTTAAAACCAGCCTGAGACGCGTGTGTGTATGTGATCCCTTGGATGTGTTTACTTTTTGATCCAACGTGCCATAACATGATGTACCGTGTACCTTATTTGACCAACCTCACCTGATTCTTTGAAGCGTTGTGTTTCACTTAAAACGCTTGTGGACTGGGCTTGTTTTTACTCTCTGAACCCCCTTGCCTGAGGCCCATGATTTTGCACGTGTACTAATTACTTTCTGCATCACGCTTTTATTTGTTTTGATCTGTTTTGAATTAATTCAATATAAAATACTTCCATAATTTATAAAATCCTAAAAAAATATGTTTAAGACATTTTAGGATGTCCTTTATTTTTAGGAAATTTTTATTTTATTTTTTGGTTTATTTTTCATTTAAAAAAGGAATTATCAATTGGAAGTGTTTTGTTTGAATTATTTCTTGACATGCCTTTGTTCTTGATTTGTTTCTTCTTTTTCATTTTGATCCAATGACTGAAAATTAATCCTCATATCCATGATGAGTTGATTGATTTTTGAGGACCATTTTGCCCCTGTTTGGTTGACTTTTGGTTTGACTTTGGTTGCATTTCATTTGACCCTCGACAATCCTCATTCACAGTGGGACACCCTTGTGAATCAATTTCTTTGGTGGTGTTGTGAATTGAACTTGATTGTAATTTCTTGGCTTCTGTTTGCCAACATGTTTATTGACTTTTTTCATTTTATTCGGTTATTTTTGAATCATTTTCCTAATTTTGAGGTAACTTGCAAGTCAAGTTACCCGAAAGGGAGGTTCATACATACACATTGACCTAGTTTTCTTTGGAGATGACATTTATGGATCCTTTGAGCATTTAATTCCTTTTGATTCATGTTGCTAACATGTTAAGGTTGCTGGTTGCTCAATTTTAGGTCATGATATTGTGTTTTGCTTGTTCATTTGTGTGTTTCTTTTAATGTTTCCATTTAGGGTTTCCATATGTGACATGCTTGCATCCTCTTGTGTATAAGTTTGTTTTCTCTTATGATGTGATTGCTTTTGCTTTTGAGCACTCTTCTCTCATCCCCTCTTCCGTCCCATGACCTTGGAGTCTCATTTAAGGTAGTTTGGTCCCTCCTTTGGAGGTATTTAAAACATACCTAAAATGATGAATCCATGGAGACTCCTTTGTGCTTTCTTTTGCACTTTGTTTGTGATGCTTATGGTTGAGTGCATATTATGAGTTCCTTGCTGTCCTCATATTGCCTCCCATCCTCACTTTTGTTTTGAGTTTACTTTCCTTTCATTTGATTTGGCTTTTGGCACTTGTGGTTGATGTTGTTTGACTTAGGTCATTTCATCCCATTTTTGGTGCATTTTTGTGTGGTTTCTTCTTGTTGTTTGGTTTCACTTTGTGCATTCCTTTCTCTCTTCTTCTTTTGCATTCTCATATGCATGCTTGAGGTTGAGATGAGGTTGTGGAGGCTACTGCCCCACACATATTTCCTCCCTCACTTTCATCTTATGTGTGCATCCTATGTTTGCATTCTTACATTTTCATGTTCTTTCTTTTTCTTCTTCTTCTTTCCCTTAGGATCTATAATCTCTCTTCTTCAAGAGAGGTTATGATAGACCTTAGGTGCTTAACCATGCATGATAACATTAGGTATTTCCCTTTTGTATCCCGACTTTAAGTCCACTTTGCATGACAACTTTTAGGATTGGGTTAGTCTCCCATTAGTGTGTCCTTTCTCTCCTCCTCTTCAAACACTCATAAAATACCTAATAAAGAATGACAAGTGTTGTACGCTACGAGCCTTAAGCTACTTGGGAAATTGTGATTGGGGGGCTTCCTCTCAATGGCCTAGAGTGTTTAGTGTACACCCTTTGGGTGATATGCGATGCATTCGCTCATAGGTCATAGTCTCTAGTACGACATGAGTTACAAATCAAATTCAAAACACTTCTTCTCTAAAAAACACAAAAACACTTCAAATCTTTTTCCCCGTTTGGGGTTTTTAATTAGGAAAATATTTTCAGATAAAAGAGTGTTATTAACTTTTAGTTCTACTGCAAATGGTAACGCTTAAGTCTCCAATGGTCGAGCTGCATACACCAACTGCTAGAACTGTTTGTTAACCGTACTTGGGCCTAAAAACTTTTGAACCAACCTGTGGTCTTTTTAAGCCAAACTATGTTTGCTCTGATCTTTCATACCAGATGAAAGTACGTAGGCACAAGACGCGATGTCTTGGCGAGCAACCTTCCCCTTTTCACCAGTAGTTAGCCGAACTACGTTGACTCTGACTTTCCCATTGTACGAGGGAATACGTAGGCACATAGTGGTGATACTCTGCCGAGTCTCCTTTCTTTTTCTTTTGTCCCTTGACCTTTAGCTAGATAGATGATCACACTTTTTTTAGATAGACAACAAAGCATGGATCCCGTCGAGTACGACAGACGTGAGGGGTGTTAATACCTTCCCCTCGCGTAACCGACTCCCGAATCCAGACTTGGTTGCGACGACCTTGTCGTTTCCCTTTTCGTCAGATTTTTCCGATCGTTTCCTTTCCCTCTCTTTGGGATAAATAACAAAAGGTGGCGACTTTTCTATTTTCTGCCAGGTCTTTTTCGCAGTTGCGACAGCTGGCGACTTTGCTGGGGATCGAACCCAGAATCTATGGTTCCCTATGCGAGTCAATCCTAGCGCTTGTTTGTTTATCTTTGGGTGTTGTATATATGTGCTTTATTTACTTTCGCATTTATTTTCAGCATCATATATCATTATTGTTGTGCTGTGGGGAGGGGATGTTCCATTAAGAGATAAGCTAGACCCAGGCTTGAGTATAGACATAACTTTAGTAGTGGAGAGTAGTGGTGGATGTGCTTGCTTTGCTCGTACTAGTTCACCATGAAATTCGCGCTCAGACGATATTCTCTTTGATGATTTTCTTTCTGGCCCTTTGGGCTCGAAGGGATTTTGGATCTGAGGGTTGTTGACTATGGGGACCGATCATTTGTGAGTCAGCTAATTGAGGCCTCTTCAAGAGATTATGATGCTAAACCAGAAATAGTGAACGTATCATCATTTCCTGAAAGTATGTGACGCTGATGAACGCATAGGATGCCGAACCTTATCAGTGGATAGGTTCATACCCGTGAGAGGGATTGGGTTATGCAGGAAACCTTGGCTTTCAGATTACCCAGTTTGTTACAGTGTGAATCTGTGTTCCTGATATCAGTGGGTCCTATTGTCGGTACTTTGTTCTTGCTAAAGCGGAGCGCTGGTTATTCTCGACCAACAACACAACAGTCTTGATCCCCTGTTTGCATTTGCATTTGCATTTTCATCTGCATTTCATTAACATGTATTTATGTTGCAGATGCATATTTCCTCTCCGATTCTAGTGATTTTGTTCCCTTATTGCTGATATGGAACCCTTGAAAAGAACAATGGCTTACAAGCTTCCAGCTCCTGATGTTAGTTCTTTGCTGAGTTTGATTTCCATGGCTGATGGGAAGGTGATGGAAGACTTCAGACAGTCCTATGGGAGGTTATTAAGATGTGTCTGTAAGCCTTCGGTGTACGAGATGGATGGTCTTTATGCTCTTCTGCAGTCCTACGATCCACATCTGAGGTGTTTTATTTTCCCTGACTATATCCTGGTGCCTACCTTGGAGGAGTATTCTATGTTGTTACGCTTGCCCATTCTTGATCAGATGCCATTTGTTCATACTGACGCTAAGCCTGATCTGGCTAAGCTAGCTGCTGTATTACACTTGAATGCTTCAGAGCTAGAGGGGAATTTGACTAAGTGGAATGGAGTGTCCGGCTTTCCTTTGGCTTTCTTGGTTGATAAGTGTTGCACCCCAAAATTTGCCCTCACAATACAAGACTTTGTGTTCCAAGAAGGTTCACAAGGTTCACAAAATTCACAATTGGTCAGAAGAGTTGACAATTCCCTCAGACAATGCACCTCCTAAGCAGTGCATCCAAAACTAGGGTTTTGACTTTAATCAGGCTAAATGGACTTCTAAGACTTCAAGTGAGCTTCATAACATCTTATATGTGTATAAGAACCCCCATGTCAAGTTTCAAGACTTTTCTCAAAAGTTTGCTCAGTCAGATGATCAGATAAGTCAAAAGCAGTCAATGCAGTTAAAAGGTCAAACTGAGGTCAACTGTGGTCAAACCAAAGTCAAACTTCATGATTTTTTTTTGCCAACATCAAAGAGAGGTTGGGTGAGAAATATTATCATAATAACTGTAATACCCCAAATTTTGCCCTAAGATTTGTCGTCGCATTTCATTGCATTTAATCAATTACTAACAAATTTGTGTAGTCGTTTGACTTTTTGCAGGTAAATATCATATGGCATGCATTTTTTTCTAAAAAGTAAAAATGGCACAATTGGCAGGAGGACATGTGTAAGGAGTTATGAGTGTGAGAGGTTGAGAGTTCGAATCTCACCTTTGTCATTTTTTTGTTTTTTATTATTTTTACTCTAAATTTTTCTATCTTTCATTAAAAAAATAACAAAAATAGTTTTTTATTATTATTTAATTATTATTTTCGTATTTTAATTAAATCATTTTTTAAAATATTATTTTTTTTCACTTTTTTCTAAATTATTCATAAAAATATCCAAAAAATCATAAAATAAAAAATATTGAAAAAAATTTTTGTTCTTTTTATAATATTTTTTATTTTAGGAATCAATAGGATTATTAGTTTTTATTTTAAGTTTATTTTAATTATTTTAAATTATTTAAATTTTATTTTTTCTTAACTAATTATTTAGTTTGGGCTTTAAAATGGGCTTTAGGGACATTATTGACAATTTGGTGTTAACCCTAATTTGTTCCCTATATATACATGTGTTGCCTTGTTGGAAAAAAGGGGGAGAATGAAAAAAACCTAAGAGGAGTGAGTGCCGTTTGCCGTTATTTAGTTTTCTTCTTCATCCATTACTATTGTTTCTTTTTCTTCATCGTTTACCGTTATTTCTTTTCCTTCATCTATTACTGTTGTTTCTTTTTCTTCATCTATTACTGTTGTTTCTTTTTCTTCATCTTTTACCGTTATTTCTTTTTCTTCATCTATTACCGTTATTTCTTTTCCTTTATCCATTACTGTTACGTTTATATATATATAATTTTTAAATTGTTAGAGTTTATATATATAAGATTAATTTTTGATCGAATTATGTCGATACGATGTTTGCATATTTGTGTGCATGACGCGTGACATTTGTGTTAGTTCGATCTGGTTGCGATGATCGCATTTTTGTGTGAGCAATAATACTATTTTTTGCTTAATTTCTTTTTCTTTGCGATAAATTTTGTTTCGTCCGATTTAGATCTGGTTGCGATGAGCGCATTTCTGCGTTAGCAACATTGTTGGGTTATTTGGCACATTTAAAATTCATTATTGCTTTATTATTATTATTATTATTATTATTATTATTATTATTATTATTATTAGTATTATTATTATCATTATTTATTATTATTATCATTATTATCATTATTATTACCATTATTATTATTATTGTTATCATTAATTTATTAAAACTTGTTATAATATAAAAATCTGTTTTTTTAAAATAAATAACATTAACATCTTTTCCAAATTAATATGAAAACCTATTATTTTTAAGAAAAACTTTTTTTTAGATAAATTTAAAATAATAACTAAAATCTTTTTTTTTAATAATAACTAGAACCGTTATTTATTTTATTTTATTATTGTTCAATTCAAATTTCATTATCATATTGTATCTGCTCCTCTCATGTAACCTCGCGAACATAACAATCGCGTTTACTTTCTGCCTTTTAATTCTGCTTGTATGGTTTTAATTTCTTTCATTATTCTCTGTTTTCAATTCAGTTATCTCACACATTCATCAATTATTCTGTCACACTACACGCGTCCGAAGGTTAGGTCTAGCATATGACCGCCGCGTCAATAGTCCTCAACTTCAAACCCTTTCACCTTACAAACCCTAAATTTTCATACATGTCTCGCCGTGGACAAAATTACAATTTTACCCCTAGCATTAGGTCAAAGAGCCGCCGCGCTCATTTTAGGGTTTCCCGCCGTGGAATCCCTAATTACAACTTAACATTTCAACGTAGAAATTTGGAGTTCCTACACTCCGCGTAAGCGTGTCCTTAAGGCGCGTTTATTCCCCTTGAGACCTTGACCACTGTCAAGAGATCTCTAACCTCCCTTTTGAGGGGAACTACGATTACTCTGATTCCACTCCCGTAAGGATACGTAGGCACAAGATGCGATGTCTTGCCGAGTAAACTTAGAATTAACCCCCTTTATTATTTATTATTGCTTATTTATATTTTATTTATCTTTGCTATTTAATTATTTTGCTTATTATTTTGTAATTGTTTCTTGGATGTAAAGTTGTTTAATTATTTAATTATTATTATGGTTAGTAATTAGGGAGTGTAACAACATGTATGTAATATTAAAATAAATTTAGATCACTTTTAAATAAAGATAATTAAAATAAACACGTCACACACGTAAGTCGATTTTAATCGCCGTCTCACTTCCTAAGGATATCCCTCAAGTTGCCTACGAATAATGGTTAAGTGGGGTGTATAAAGCAAGTCCCTCAAATAGAAAAATCATCAAAGTCCCTTATGGTTGCCTTTACGAATCGAGTCCCTTTCGAAAAATGATGATGGTCCCTTATATGTGCTTATTACATCCCACAATGGCCTTCAAAGTCAAATTGTCCCTCACATATCCCTTAACATCCAAAGTAAGGACTACCTACTCCATTATAGTAGGGATAGTCTTACTAAAGGAAAGAATAAAGAATAAGAAAGACCTTTAAACATTAGGGTAGGTTACTCCTAGGTGCTTGCTCACTTCAAAACTTTTCCACACTTAAACAAATTTCCAACAAAATTTTCAAACAAGTTCTTAACACATCCTTACATGGATTATTTATTAACTATTCTGAAAATTTTCTATTCACACACTACAATTTCAAAACAATTCAAAAGTGAGCTTAAGTACCTAAGAGCCCATGGATAACCATGGATGAAAAGGATGCTAATACCTTCCCTTTTCATAACCTACCCCCCGGACCCAAAATATTCTCTAAGGTCTTTCCTGTTCTTTTATAACCTTTCCTTATGGATAAAATAAAAGTCGGTGGCGACTCTTGCTATCCGCAACATTGTTTAAAGTCAGTTCACCGGGTTACAGAACTGGCGACTCTGCTGGGGATCTATTTAAGAGGGGTACCCTTAGGAATTAAGATCACTTTAAATTGTTTGCCTTGTTTGCTTTATTATTATATTATTGGGGTGCTCTTATGTGTGAAAGATCCTAACCCGGATCTAGTGTACCTTAGGTAAATGGCAATAGACCAAGGAAACTGTACGACGTATATCGATACGGTTGATCTGGTGGCCATAGTTAGTGCGACTTCTTGGTTGGTGCTTATATTCCTTAAGTCAAGTTGAGGATAATATTGAGGCTGCCATATGTTGTCAATGCACTAACTGACTTTTAGAACCCTAGTTAACTCATCTTGGCCTTTAGAAAGTAGTGAGGTAACCGGCTTTGGTGCAGACTGAAGTTGGTTGACACTCGATACTACGCTCATTGAGATCTTAAACTTGGAGGGTTTTGGTTGGCAAGTAAGTTGCCTTCTGAACAACCACCCTTGTGAAGGATCAATGATATTGAGATCCCTTAGAACCTGGTTACTTTTGTAGGACAGGATGAACCATCTAACTTCAGGGGAGGGTACTTGCCTTTGAACCTCATGCAAGCCTTTAAACCTAGGGCTATGGTGTGACTTGTTTGTGTGTGCCACATGTTTGTGATTGAGCATGACATCATGACATCATCATGCATCATAAGCATATCATTTTCCCTAACCATTTCAAGGACCAAGGGATTTATTTTTGTTCTTTGTTGCAGGTCATGGCTTCTGCTCGTAGAAACACCATCAGGATCAACTTTGTAGGGATACCTCCCAAGCTCAAAGAGTTGGTTTCCCAAGTGTCTGATCATTCCCAGTTCGTCCAGAGACATGGTCACCTATTGGATCTAGTCACTTCAGGGTTCAGTGAAGACATGATGAGTGTGCTGTTTCAGTTCTTTGACCCTAAGCACCATTGCTTTACATTTCCTGATTATCAGTTAGTTCCAACCATGGAGGAGTTCTCTAAACTTCTGGGTATCCCTGTTCTTGATCAGAAACCATTCACAGGTTTAGAGAAGGAGCTTAAACCAGAAGTTATTGCTGCAGCTCTACATCTGAAGAAGTCTGACATTGTTCTAGAGACGAGAAGTGGAGTTAAAGGTATTCTTGCCAAGGTATTAATGGATAAAGCTCAAATGTTCTTGAAGGCCATGAGCTATGATGCTTTTGAGGAGATCTTAGCCTTGCTGATATATGGCTTAGTGTTGTTCCCCAATCCAGATCAGTTCATAGATGTTCATGCCATCAACATTTTCCTGAGTCACAATCCAGTGCCTACCTTACTTGGAGACATCCTACATTCTCTTCACACCCGTACTACAAGGGCAAGAGGAACTTTGATGTGCTGCATACCTTTACTTTCTAGGTGGTTTATTTCTCACCTTCCTCGCTCAGTAATGAAGAATGAGCAAGGGTTCAGATGGTCCAAGAGGATCATGTCACTTTCTCACTCAGACATCCATTGGTGCTCCAGATCTATGGAGAATGTCACCATCATTGACCGTTGTGGGGAGTTTCCTAATGTGCCACTTCTAGGCATAAGAGGAGGCATCACCTACAACCCATCTCTAGCTTTACGACAGTTTGGTTACGCCCGGAGCGATGGTCCACATGACATGTTGATTCAGGGCATTGTGTTTGACTACGACAACGATCTTCAGGGTTACCGTCAGAGATTCATACGAGCTTGGGGAAAGGTAAACAGGATTGACAGCAAGACACTGGAGCCTAAGTACACCATTCCTATGGAGGCTTATCTCAGATGGGTACGATTTCGTGCTCAGACACTCATGATGCCATATCCTGCCATCCTACCAGTTACCATGGAACCTGTTGCTGAAGGAGACACAGCTTATACCATCCTTCACCCAGACATGCCTACTGATATGGAAGACTTGCAGAGATCATGGATCCAACTGAAAGAGCAAAGGGATACTTTCGAGGCTCATTACAAAGCAAGCCAAGCAAGGATCCTAGAGCTAACAAAGCTACTTCATGAGGAACGAAACCTCAACTCATACCTCAACACAAAGAGGAAGCGTCCATGGGAGACTTAAAACCCCATCTTTTGTACTTATTTCGTTTTCATTTTTTGTAAGCCTAAAAGGCAAAACAAGTTATTACTAATAAAAATTTACTTTCTTGTTTGTTTAAGCAAATTTAAATCCTGCGGTCCTTGAAAACATTGCATATGCATTCCCATATCATTGCATCACAGGTTTATAATTGTGTACAGGTTTCTCATCTTCTCGCTGTTTATTTCAGCAATGGCTCTTGAACAATCAGTTAAGGATCTCCAGGCACAGAATGCACAGTTCCAAGAGCTGATCCTGAACCTATCTAAGGGGCAGGATGAATTGAAGACACTGCTGGCCAAGAAGACTAAGAAGGCTAGAAGGTCTGCTGGGTTGCTCAACATGGGAAGAAGGTTCAAAGGTCCTGTCAAGACCAAGGAACATGTTGAAGACTATGAATCTGAAGAATCTGAGCAGGAGAGAGGCAGTCTCCACAACACTATAGGGGACTCTGATTCTGAGGCTAACTACTACCATGAGCCTAACGAAGACAAATTCAAGATGCTGGTGGATAGAATGGATGCTATGGAATTACAGAAATCATCTGGGCTGGATTTTGAGGATTTGAGCTTGATATCTGGGGTGGTCATACCCATTGGGTTCAAAGTTCCTACATTTGTTGTCTATGATGGGGTCTCTTGTCCCAAATTGCATCTGAGGTCTTATGTCAGAAGAATGCAACCCCACATTGCTGATAAAAAGTTGTGGATCCATTTCTTTCAAGAGAGTTTATCTGGAGCTCAGCTAGAGTGGTATTATCAGTTGGAGAGTGTCAACATCAGAGATTGGAATGACCTTGCTGAAGCTTTCTACAAGCAGTATCAATACAATGCTGACTTAGCCCCCACTCGCATGCAGCTTCAGAGCATGTCTATGGGTGCCAAAGAAAGCTTTAAGGAGTATGCTCAGAAGTGGAGAGACTTAGCTGGAAGAGTTCAACCCCCTTTGACTGACAGGGAGTTGGTTGATATGTTCATGTGTACGCTGAATGGTCCGTTTTACAGTCATCTCATTGGAAGCTCATCATCTGGCTTCACTGAGTTGATCATGACAGGAGAGCGAGTAGAGAATGGTATCAAGAGTGGTAAGATCCAAGTGGGCACTTCTTCATCAGGTGCTGCAAAGAAGCCTCCCACTGGGAAGAAAGAATCTAATGCTGTGTATGGTCAGCCTGATCGTAACAGAAGGCATCAGTCTGTTAGTGCAGTTCATATTTCAAATCCAACTTCTGCAACAACAGAGCAGCCTCAAGGCAACCAACAGAGGGCTAGAAGACAGTTCACGAAGATCAACATGTCAATGGCTCAGGCATTACAACATTTGTTGAAGGCTGAACTTATTACCCTGAGGGAGGCTCCTCAGAATCCCAATGTTACATCTCCCAAGTACAATCCCAATGCACGATGTGCATATCATTCGAACTGTCCAGGACATGATACTAATAACTGCTGGGTCTTGAAGAACAAAATTCAGGATATGATTGATGCTGGAGAAATTGAGTTTGATCCACCAGGTACTCCAAATGTGATTACAGCTCCAATGCCAAATCACGAGAAGACTGTCAACGCCATTGATGAAGATATTGATGAAGATCTGCATGTCTATTCAGTTATGGAGTTGAGCACACCATTGTCTGTTATCAAAAAGAGGTTAGTACAAGCTGGGATCTTTCCAGGTTGTCATGAAGATTGTCTATATTGTACCTATAAGCCGGATAGTTGCTTCATTTTGAGAGATGGGATTCAACGTCTCATGGATAAATATACTATAGTGTTTGAAAGAAGACCAGCATCTGTAGAAAGTATGGTGGATCATCTGACTCAGGGTAAGAAGATTGAAGAGGTTGACATGGTTGACAAAGTACCACTAAGAATCACTTCAAAGGGTCCCATTAAAATCACTCATCAGGGCCCAATCAAGATTACTGCTGAAGGTCCTGTGAAAGTTGTTGCTGAAGCCAGAGTAGCTCCTCTGATCATTACCACTCCTGGTCCTATTCCTTATACATCTGACAAAGCTGTGCCATGGCACTATGGGTCTGATGTTTACATCCACGGTGTCAAGCAGGAGCCTTTACCTGATATGCCTGTTGACATTGATAATATTGCTGGATCTAGCAAGATCACTCGTAGTGGAAGAGTCTTCTCTCCTCCAGTTGCTTCTAAGAGTGCAGTTACTCCTGCTGTTACTTCCACCACTGATGCTCGGGGCAAGGGTCCTGTTATTGAGCCTGTATCTACTGATGTGCCAGCTGCTGATGACCTCTCTAAGCAGATGGAAGAAGTATTGAAAATCATTCGCAAGAGTGATTATGATATTGTTGATCAGCTGGGGCATACTCCCTCAAAGATTTCTATGCTCTCCCTGTTATTATGTTCTGAGGCTCATGCCAAGTCATTGATCAAGTTTCTAAAGATGGCTCATGTACCCAGTGCAATTTCTGTGGACCAGTTTGAGAATTGTGTTGCTCACCTGACCTATGACAACGGGTTAGGATTTTCTGATGCTGACTTGACCCCTGCCAAGAGGGATCATAACAGGGCCTTGCATATTTCAATTGAATGCAGAGGCACTACCCTGTCTCATGTGCTGATAGACAATGGTTCCTCTCTGAATGTGTTGCCTAAGGAAGTCCTGAACAAGCTGAGTCCTGAAGATACGGTATTGAAGCCCAGTAATATTGTGGTAAAGGCTTTTGATGGTTCTAGAAGAGTAGTGCATGGGGAAATTGATCTTCCAATCAAGGTTGGCTCTCAGGTGTTCACTGCTACATTCTATGTGATGGATATTCGTCCTTCGTACTCATGTCTGCTTGGTCGTCCCTGGATCCATGGGGCAGATGCTGTGACCTCCACATTACATCAAAAGTTGAGATATCCGGTGAATGGAAAAGTTGTTACTGTCTTTGGAGAGGAAGAATACTTTGTCAGCCATGTAAACACTTTCAAGTATCTGGAAGTAGAAGGTGAATACATTGAAACTCCATGTCAGTCATTTGAAGTGGTTCCCTGGGCTGTTAAGGATTGTGTGACTCCTCCTGCTGTGAAGAAGGTTCCTGTGGTCATCAGAAACCCTCCAACAATGGCAATGGCCTCCCTCAATGATGCAAAAGCTGTGGTGGAAGAAGGTGGTTGTACTATTTGGGGTCAGCTTCCTGATATTCCATACAAGTCTGACAAGTTTGGTTTGGGTTCCACTGCAGAGTCCCAGAAGGCTGTTCGTCGTGCTCGTGCTGTTCGTATCACCAATCAAGGGGTTATCAATGCTGTGGGAGATCAAGATGAAGACTACAACTTGGAGGCATGGATTTTTCCTACTGTGGGTGCTGGAATCAATAATTGGAAAGCTGAAGATGTTATCCCTATCTCCCTTAGTCGGGAGTAAATACTATTACTGTGTTTTCTGGAACAATTAAAACTTTCAAGCCATGTGCCTTACCCGGGGCACAATGGTATGCTTGTTACGGGTTGTCATTTCATTTGCATACTTCATTCAATAAAATCAGTGGACGTTTCGTTTTCGTAAATATTGTGTTCCTTGTCTTTCTTTTTCTTTTATTTTTGCTTTATCAGCTATGTGTTCTTACACACACCCACGTCACTAAAATGCAGACCCTCATCCACTCTGGATCCAGTTGATAACAGTTCTACTATTGCCAATTACAATTTCGAGAATCCGATCTATCAAACTGAAGACGGAAACGAGGACGATTGTGAAATACCTGTAGAGCTTGCTAGGTTGTTACAACAAGAAGTGAAAGCTATACGAGAGATGCCAGCTCCCCGTACTGAGAAGGAGGTTAGAGGTTTCTTGGGACGATTGAACTACATTGCAAGATTTATTTCCCAATTAACTACCATCTGTGAGCCAATCTTCAAGTTGTTGAAGAAAGATCAGGTGATGGAATGGAATGATGAGTGCCAGACTGCCTTTGATGAAATCAAGAGATATTTGCTAGAACCTCCAATTTTAATGCCACCAGTTGATGGAAGACCCTTGATTATGTATTTAACAGTATTAGACAACTCAATGGGGTGTGTATTGGGGCAACATGACGAGTCTGGTCGAAAAGAGCAGGCAATATACTACCTTAGCAAAAAGTTTACCGACTGTGAAACAAGATACTCACTGCTCGAGAAAACTTGCTGCGCTTTGGCATGGGCTGCTCGCCGACTAAGACAGTATATGTTGACCCATACTACCTTGTTGATTTCGAAGATGGATCCAATCAAGTACATATTTGAGAAACCTGCTCTCTCCGGAAGAATTGCAAGATGGCAAATGATCGTGACGGAATATGATATACAGTATACTACTCAGAAGGCCATAAAGGGGAATGTTGTGGCTCGGTTCATTAAGAATAATCTCATATGTAGGTATGGTATCCCTGAAAGGATTATCACTGACAATGGCTCTAATCTGAACAACACTATGATTACCGATCTCTGTACGCAGTTCAAGATTAAGCATCACAACTCTTCTCCGTATCGTCCAAAGATGAATGGGGCAGTTGAAGCTGCTAATAAGAACATTAAGAAGATTGTACAGAAGATGACTGTTACTTACAAGGATTGGCACGAGATGTTACCATTTGCTCTGCATGGTTATCGTACTATAATACGTACTTCAACAAGGGCAACCCCATTCTCCTTAGTCTATGGTATGGAAGCAGTTCTGCCTATTGAAGTTCAGATCCCTTCCTTGAGAATTATGAAGGATGCAGGCTTGGATGAAGATGAGTGGATTCAGACTCGACTTGACCAGATAAATTTGATTGATGAGAAAAGGTTAGCAGCAGTTTGTCATGGCCAGATGTACCAGAAACGGATGATCAAAGCTTTTAACAAGAAGGTTAAGCCAAAGGTATATCAGGCTGGTGACTTGGTAATCAAGCGTATCATATTACCACAGGGTGATCCTAGGGGCAAGTGGACTCCAACATATGAGGGACCATTTGTAGTCAAGACAGTGTTCTCAGGAGGTGCCATGATACTGACTACAATGGATGGTGAAGACTTCCCACAACCTGTAAACGCAGACATAGTTAAAAAATACTACGCATAAAAAGAGACCCGCTAGGTTGACAGGCCTAGGCAAAAATAAGGGCATCCCGGCAAACCAAAAGGGTTTGGGCAAAAATTAGGGATATATATATAAAAAGATGTACACCCGGCAAGTCGAAAACCTGAAAAGGCGGCTTGGGCAAAAAAGGGTATCCCGGTGGATTGAAAACCTGAAAGGGCAATCCAGGCAAAAGTCAGGGATTAAAGCGTATGACTATGTCTCGTTTGGATCACTCATGAAACTGCAACCAGTTGTACTACTTACTCAAGCTCAAACAGATAAAGCTCAATCCAATCGTTTCCGTCTCAACAGCAAGAAGATGAGATACTTGAGTGGCAATAGTAGAATTGAAACTCAATAGGATTATTTCCCACATAGCTGATTCTTTTTGTAAAACTTCATGACAAAATTCTCTTACTAGGGTTTATGTCTCCTTGTACAAACTTACCCGTGTATGGGTCACTTTTGATATAAATAAATTCCATCTTTTGAATCCAGATTTACTTTTACCCTATTTACATAAGCGAAACGTCCATTGGTTGTGTTTGAATGTATGTATGCCTTTGAATATGATTGATGTTTACCAGAAATGCATGTATGCTTTTAATATGATTGATGTTTACCAGAAATGCATGAAAATACAGTAATAGTATTTACTAAGGACGAACGAGGGAAGGATTTCAACGAAGCTTCGCCGGTTCATCTTTACAAGACAGTAGGACTAATCCATTTTCACAAAGTCTAATCTCCCCTGGAATTTATGTCCATCTTTTTATCCTCATACGGATATACGGGAAATTACTTTCCAATAAGGGCACGATGAACGAAGACGGGATGTTATACTTATCCTACTATCAAACGAAAACGAAGGTTATCTATACCCTACTATCCCCAACAACGGGAGGTTATCTATACCTTGTTATCCCCAACAACGGGAGGTTATCTGTACCTTGTTATCCCCAGCAGACGGAGGGTTATATATTCTTCAACAACGAATCGGGATTTATTTTTCTTGGCCAGCAGTTGTTATACAAGGATATCCAGACACTTCCAGCAGTGTCATAGCATACATACATCATTTACATCATACCATAACATATATGTCTATAGTACATTACCTAAGTGCATCATGTCATACACGCATACATAAAGCATAAACTAATGTTGTTATACAGAATGCTACCTTGTTTTCAGGTTAATTATCCAACAAACAATCTTATGATCTTTGGGACTGCTTTATTGTAACCTCAGGGTTACTTTATCCTCCTGATGAGCTTCTTATTACTTTGGGACTGCTTTATTGTAACCTCAGGGTTATTTTATCCTCCTGATAGCCTCTCATGACTTCAAGACTGCTTTAGAGCTACTGATTGCTCTATCCTCCTGAAATCATCCTATTACTTCAAGACTGCTTTAGAGCTATTCATTGCTCTATCCTCATGAGGTCATATTACTACTTCAAGACTGCTTTAGAGCTATTCATTGCTCTATCCTCCTGAAGCCATCTAATTATTTCAAGACTGCTTTAGAGTTATCCATTGCTCTATCCTCCTGAAATTACATTATTATTTCAAGACTGCTTTAGAGCTATCCATTGCTCTATCCTCCTGAAATCATTACTTCAAGACTGCTTTAGAGCTATTGATTGCTCTATCCTCCTGAAGACATATCACATTATTATTTCAAGACTGCTTTAGAGCTGTTGATTGCTCTATCCTACTGAAGCCATTCTATTACTTCAAGACTGCTTTAGAGCTATTGATTGCTCTATCCTCCTGAAGCCATTATTACTTCAAGACTGCTTTAGAGCTATTGATTGCTCTATCCTCCTGAGGTCAGATTTATCACTTCAAGACTGCTTTAGGGTTATCATTATTGATTGCTCTATCCTCATGAAGACATGCTGTTACATCAGTATTACTCCAGACTCCTGACAGTTCTCATTATACTACTGAAGAACTTTCCCCTAGTGGCATCTTTAAGCCCACTCAATCATGTTCAACCAACCATCAATATCACTCCATGCACTGGTGAGTGCAAATTTTTGGGCTTTTGTGTTCAATCCCCTTCAACCTTCCAGGTTACGACTGGCAAATATACCAATCTAACCCCTCAGGTTTCAGAAAATTGAACAGGGGCAGCTGTTGCACCCCAAAATTTGCCCTCACAATACAAGACTTTGTGTTCCAAGAAGGTTCACAAGGTTCACAAAATTCACAATTGGTCAGAAGAGTTGACAATTCCCTCAGACAATGCACCTCCTAAGCAGTGCATCCAAAACTAGGGTTTTGACTTTAATCAGGCTAAATGGACTTCCAAGACTTCAAGTGAGCTTCATAACATCTTATATGTGTATAAGAACCCCCATGTCAAGTTTCAAGACTTTTCTCAAAAGTTTGCTCAGTCAGATGATCAGATAAGTCAAAAGCAGTCAATGCAGTTAAAAGGTCAAACTGAGGTCAACTGTGGTCAAACCAAAGTCAAACTTCATGATTTTTTTTTTGCCAACATCAAAGAGAGGTTGGGTGAGAAATATTATCATAATAACTGTAATACCCCAAATTTTGCCCTAAGATTTGTCGTCGCATTTCATTGCATTTAATCAATTACTAACAAATTTGTGTAGTCGTTTGACTTTTTGCAGGTAAATATCATATGGCATGCATTTTTTTCTAAAAAGTAAAAATGGCACAATTGGCAGGAGGACATGTGTAAGGAGTTATGAGTGTGAGAGGTTGAGAGTTCGAATCTCACCTTTGTCATTTTTTTGTTTTTTATTATTTTTACTCTAAATTTTTCTATCTTTCATTAAAAAAATAACAAAAATAGTTTTTTATTATTATTTAATTATTATTTTCGTATTTTAATTAAATCATTTTTTAAAATATTATTTTTTTCACTTTTTTCTAAATTATTCATAAAAATATCCAAAAAATCATAAAATAAAAAATATTGAAAAAAATTTTGTTCTTTTTATAATATTTTTTATTTTAGGAATCAATAGGATTATTAGTTTTTATTTTAAGTTTATTTTAATTATTTTAAATTATTTAAATTTTATTTTTTCTTAACTAATTATTTAGTTTGGGCTTTAAAATGGGCTTTAGGGACATTATTGACAATTTGGTGTTAACCCTAATTTGTTCCCTATATATACATGTGTTGCCTTGTTGGAAAAAAGGGGGAGAATGAAAAAAACCTAAGAGGAGTGAGTGCCGTTTGCCGTTATTTAGTTTTCTTCTTCATCCATTACTATTGTTTCTTTTTCTTCATCGTTTACCGTTATTTCTTTTCCTTCATCTATTACTGTTGTTTCTTTTTCTTCATCTATTACTGTTGTTTCTTTTTCTTCATCTTTTACCGTTATTTCTTTTTCTTCATCTATTACCGTTATTTCTTTTCCTTTATCCATTACTGTTACGTTTATATATATATAATTTTTAAATTGTTAGAGTTTATATATATAAGATTAATTTTTGATCGAATTATGTCGATACGATGTTTGCATATTTGTGTGCATGACGCGTGACATTTGTGTTAGTTCGATCTGGTTGCGATGATCGCATTTTTGTGTGAGCAATAATACTATTTTTTGCTTAATTTCTTTTTCTTTGCGATAAATTTTGTTTCGTCCGATTTAGATCTGGTTGCGATGAGCGCATTTCTGCGTTAGCAACATTGTTGAGTTATTTGGCACATTTAAAATTCATTATTGCTTTATTATTATTATTATTATTATTATTATTATTATTATTATTATTATTATTAGTATTATTATTATCATTATTTATTATTATTATCATTATTATCATTATTATTACCATTATTATTATTATTGTTATCATTAATTTATTAAAACTTGTTATAATATAAAAATCTGTTTTTTTAAAATAAATAACATTAACATCTTTTCCAAATTAATATGAAAACCTATTATTTTTAAGAAAAACTTTTTTTTAGATAAATTTAAAATAATAACTAAAATCTTTTTTTTTTATAATAACTAGAACCGTTATTTATTTTATTTTATTATTGTTCAATTCAAATTTCATTATCATATTGTATCTGCTCCTCTCATGTAACCTCGCGAACATAACAATCGCGTTTACTTTCTGCCTTTTAATTCTGCTTGTATGGTTTTAATTTCTTTCATTATTCTCTGTTTTCAATTCAGTTATCTCACACATTCATCAATTATTCTGTCACACTACACGCGTCCGAAGGTTAGGTCTAGCATATGACCGCCACGTCAATAGTCCTCAACTTCAAACCCTTTCACCTTACAAACCCTAAATTTTCATACATGTCTCGCCGTGGACAAAATTACAATTTTACCCCTAGCATTAGGTCAAAGAGCCGCCGCGCTCATTTTAGGGTTTCCCGCCGTGGAATCCCTAATTTAACCCTAATTACAACTTAACATTTCAACGTAGAAATTTGGAGTTCCTACACTCCGCGTAAGCGTGTCCTTAAGGCGCGTTTATTCCCCTTGAGACCTTGACCACTGTCAAGAGATCTCTAACCTCCCTTTTGAGGGGAACTACGATTACTCTGATTCCACTCCCGTAAGGATACGTAGGCACAAGATGCGATGTCTTGCCGAGTAAACTTAGAATTAACCCCCTTTATTATTTATTATTGCTTATTTATATTTTATTTATCTTTGCTATTTAATTATTTTGCTTATTATTTTGTAATTGTTTCTTGGATGTAAAGTTGTTTAATTATTTAATTATTATTATGGTTAGTAATTAGGGAGTGTAACAACATGTATGTAATATTAAAATAAATTTAGATCACTTTTAAATAAAGATAATTAAAATAAACACGTCACACACGTAAGTCGATTTTAATCGCCGTCTCACTTCCTAAGGATATCCCTCAAGTTGCCTACGAATAATGGTTAAGTGGGGTGTATAAAGCAAGTCCCTCAAATAGAAAAATCATCAAAGTCCCTTATGGTTGCCTTTACGAATCGAGTCCCTTTCGAAAAATGATGATGGTCCCTTATATGTGCTTATTACATCCCACAATGGCCTTCAAAGTCAAATTGTCCCTCACATATCCCTTAACATCCAAAGTAAGGACTACCTACTCCATTATAGTAGGGATAGTCTTACTAAAGGAAAGAATAAAGAATAAGAAAGACCTTTAAACATTAGGGTAGGTTACTCCTAGGTGCTTGCTCACTTCAAAACTTTTCCACACTTAAACAAATTTCCAACAAAATTTTCAAACAAGTTCTTAACACATCCTTACATGGATTATTTATTAACTATTCTGAAAATTTTCTATTCACACACTACAATTTCAAAACAATTCAAAAGTGAGCTTAAGTACCTAAGAGCCCATGGATAACCATGGATGAAAAGGATGCTAATACCTTCCCTTTTCATAACCTACCCCCCGGACCCAAAATATTCTCTAAGGTCTTTCCTGTTCTTTTATAACCTTTCCTTATGGATAAAATAAAAGTCGGTGGCGACTCTTGCTATCCGCAACATTGTTTAAAGTCAGTTCACTGGGTTACAATAAGGCTCGGCAGTTCGCTAAGGATGGTTGTTGGATTGTATTTGGCGCTATTCTCGCTCTTTGTATCTATGGCATTATATTGTTTCCTAATCTTCCTGATTTTGTGGATTTAGATGCATTCCATATTCTGGCTTCAAGAAACCCAGTGCCTACTCTTCTTGGAGATGTTTATCATTCTGTTCACTATAAGAATGAGAACCGAAGGGGAAAGAATGTAGCTTGTTGTGTTCCTTTGTTGTACAGATGGTTTGCTAGCCATATGCCCAAGGCAGGTCAGTTTGTTGCTACTGCTAGTACTTCAGAGTGGTCAGAGAGGTTGATGGGTCTACCTACAGAAAACATTACTTGGTTTGACCGAGACATGCTTGGGATGGAGGTTATTTATAGTTGTAGTGGATTTCCTAACATCCCTTTGGTCGGAAGGAAAGGGTGTATCAACTATAACCCTTCTTTGTTGGTCAGACAGTTTGGGTACGCGCTGAGGGATCCTCCTAGGGAAGAGGAGATACAGGAATCTCTGTATCTCACCGGTTTATTGGAGGGTGAGACTTTAGGCAGACTTGAGCACGCTTGGAATAACATTCACAGGAAGGGGAAAGCCTTATTGGGGAAGAGTAACAGTTGAACATATGACCCTTACCTGACTTGGATTCATGATAGAGCTGTGAAGTTTCTGATGCCGTTTCCTTTAGTTGCACCTCTGTATCCTCCCATGATTGAGGAACCCACTACCGTAAACATTCATAAGTACAATCAGGTACTGTTTGAGAAGGAAAAGTTGAGAAAAGTTAATGAGGAATTGGAGAAAGAAATCATTCAGCTTCGAAGTGAGAAGATTGAGGTTGTTCATTCCTTCAAGAAATAAACTAAGCTTGTAAACAAATTGGTACGGATATGACCAAGGAAACCAATTCTCGGGAGCTTTTGGGTTTGGACTTCAAGGCTGTTAATAGTGTTCTTGCCTCCAAGAAGGAAGATTTGGATAGAGCTTACTTGAAGATTTCTAAGTTTGATAACTAATGGAATGCTACGCTCACCAACAACAAAGAGCGCGAAGACAAGCTGAAGCTACTGATCAGCAAGTTGAAGACGCAACTCAATGCCAAAGACGAGAAGATTGCAGCGGAGGCGTCACTCAGACGGGATAGTGAGCACAGGTTGAACGAAGCTATTGCAAACTTGAAGGATTGCAGGTTGAAAGCTGATTCCAAGAGATGCAAGCTCGAGGCGTGTTTCGGGGAAGGAGCTTGGGAAGACCTTGTTGAGAGTTTACAACATACTGTTAGCCAACAAAAGTTACTTATTCGGGGACTACTTGCCATACCAGATCATCCTGAGACGCTGGAGTTTCTAGAGGACTTCCGGTCACGTCATCCTACTTGACTATCTTGTTTATCTCTGTTGTAGTTTGTTGCTTATTGCTTGTTATACTGACCATCACCAGGCTTGTTGGTCGAGGTCTTTTCCTTATTATACTCGGTTGTAGCTTGTACATTACCTGGTGGCCTGTGATTATATACGAGGTGGTTCTGTTATATGCTTGTCTGTAGGGTTCTACATTGTGTTTCTCCCGGAAACTAGAATCGAGGGGGAAACTTTCCCTATTGCATACATACATGTCTGCATTTTTGCATTTTTCGCATTGCAGGTGCATCAGAACTGTTAATCTTATTTTCCTGTGGTTCACTAGTGTTTCAGGATTTCCAGTCAAACGACTCACCAGTACGCAACTAGGGGAAATCAGAAGAGAGTAATGGAGCAGATGCAAGCAGAGATGCAGGAAATGAGGGACCAGATGACCCAGTTCATGGAGGTAATGCAGTGAGTGACTAATGAACAAGAGCAACTCCGTACTCCAGTGCAGCCCTTGATTACACGTGTTGATGGCAACAGTGTGTTGCATGGTGGGAATGTTGCTAACCCTCCACATGTTGAGACTCCTAGAGCTGATAACTCCATGCCTACTTTGGTTATCCCTACTGCTGGAGGGAGCGGTAATGTTGCTGGTGCCGGTAATGCTGCAGGTTTCAACAACACTAGTTTTGGTAATGGTAATGGGAACGGTTATGGTCCTGACACCACTTGTGCTATACATGGTAATATGGATCTCCTCTGGAATGAAGACAGGCAATATGATGTGTTCTCACCAAGGGTTGCGGCTGCTGAGTTACCCTCCGAAGTTGATAAGAGGATCAAGATGATTGAAGAAAAAATGAAGTCCCTTGAAAGTCAAAACTCTATGGGCCTTGATATGGCTAACCTGGGACTGATCCCGGACCTGAGAGTGCCGCCGAAGTTCAAAGTCCCAGACTTTGATAAATATAAGGGTACCACCTGCCCGAGAGTTCATATGAGATCCTACTACCGTAAGATGTCTGCCTACTCAGACGATGAGAAATTGCTCATGCATTTCTTTTAAGACAGTTTGTCTGGTCCTTTGTTGGAATGGTACATGAGCCTGGAACCGGTAAATGTCCGCAGTTGGAGGGATTTGGCTGAGGCCTTTGTGAAACATTATCAATACAACAACAACCTTACTCCTAACAGGGTCCAGCTTCAGAATCTTTCACAAAGGAACAATGAATGTTTCAAGGAATATGCCCAAAGATGGCGGGAGTTAGCAGCCAGGGTGCAGCCGCCTAAGGTGGAACATGAGCTTGTTGATATGTTTGTCGCCACTTTGCCTGGCGTTTATTATGAAAAGCTCATTAGTAGCATGTCGGGTAGTTTCTCTGACTTAATCATCACCGAAGAGAGGGTGGAAAATGGTATCAAGTTAGGAAAGATAAGTGCTGGTGAAATGCCCTCAGCTGGAGGAGGTAAGAAGGTGTTCGGTAACAAAAAACGAGAAGGAGATACCAATTCTGTATCCAGTTCTCGCGGGAGAGCTAGAGGTCAGAATCGTCAGCAACAGCAGATTGCCAGCATTACAATTCTTGCAGTTCAGCAGCAACCACAACAACAACAACCACAACAACCACAACAAGGTTATAGAAGATATCAGGACCGAGGCCGGGCGACAGTGAATAGACATTTTGAAACGCGTCCCATGCTATATTCTCAGTTATTGCAAGCTTTGTTGCAACTACAGTTGATTCAAAATAGGACCATGGCTCCCCTGAGTGGGCCTTCTCCACTCGAGTATGACGCAAACGTGTGCTGTGAGTTTCATTCAGGTGCCCCGGGGCATAACATCGATAATTGTAAGGCCTTTAAGCATAAGGGGTAGGACATGATTGACAGTAAATCAATTAACTTCTCCAATGATGTTCCTAATGTTGTACAAAATCCCATGCCAAATCATGGGCAAGCTGGGGTTAATGCAATTATTGAGGAGGATGTGTTGGATTTGGTAACAGATGTTAATGAGCTGAAGACACCATTGAGCTTTGTGAAAGCCAAATTGTTGAAGGGGGGGTGTTTTCCCAGGTTGTGCTGAAAATTATGCTGAGTGTCTGATTAATCCTAAGGGATGTAGGCAGTTAAGGAGCTATATTCAAGATATGATGGATATCGGAGTCTTGCAGTTTGACCAGTCTGTTGAAAGAAAGTCTGAAGAGCTGGTGGCTGAGGAAAAGGATGAGATTGCAACAATTTCCATTCTGTACAAAACCGTTACCATTTATGCACCAAAACCACCAACAATAACCATAACTAAAGCAGGTCCCATACCGTTTGAAAGCACCAAGGCTATTCCGTGGAACTGCGAAGCTAAAGTGTATTACAACGGACATAAACTAGATTTGAATGGTCCCCCTGTGGATTCGGTAGATAATCTTGTGGGAGCAGGAGGAATAACCCGTAGTGGCCAGGTCTTTTCGTCACCTGACGTGGTTATTGATAAGGTTGACAAGGGGAAGAGACCAGTGGTAGAGGAAACTTCTCAGGCTGGAGAGAAGGAATCCTTGTTAAAGGACGCAGAAGAGTTTATGAGGCTGATACGGAAGAGTGACTACAAGATAGTCGATCATTTGCAACAAACTCCTTCTAAGATATCTATCCTGTCTTTGTTACTATGTTCTGAAGCGCATAGGAATGCACTGTTGAGAATACTGAATAACACTTACGTGCCGCAAGAAATTTCAGTTAATCAACTCGAAGGGGTTGTTGCACACGTAAATGCAGGGAACAACTTGGGGTTTACAAACTTGGATTTGACGCCAAGGGGCAGGAACCATAACTGTGTGTTGCACATATCATTAGAATGCCGAGTGTTATGTCTCATGTACTCGTGGATACAGGATCATCCTTGAACGTACTTCCAAAGAAAGCCCTAATGAAGTTGGACATGCAGGGATTGATTTGCACACCAAGTGATTTGGTGGTGCGCGCTTTTGATGGTACCCGAAGGTCTGTGTTCGGAGAAGTTGGACCGGAAGTATTTGATGTAGTGTTCTACATTATGGACATCCAGCCTGCCTACAGTTGTTTATTAGGCCGTCCATGGATTCATTCAGCAGGAGCTGTGACCTCCATGCTGCATCAAAAGCTAAAGTATATGGTTGGCGGTAGTGTTGTTACAGTGTGCGAAGAAGAGGATATAATGGTCAGTCACTTATCATCCTTCAAGTATGTCGAGGTGGACGGAGAGATACACGAAACCCTTTGTCAGGCTATTGAAATAGTCAAGATTAAAGATAAATATCCTGTTGTGATCAGTAAAGCACCGGAAGTGGCCATGTCTTCTTTTAAAGAGGCCTAAGCAGTAGTACAGGCTGGGGCAGCGCAAGGTTGGGGCCAGGTATTGGAGATTCCCCACAAGCAAGACAATTTTGGTTTAGGGTACCGCCCGTCATTTTCTTCATCCTCCCAGAGTGCGCCGCACTATAAAGGACCTGTGCAGTTCACTAAAGGAGGAGTTATCTTCGAAAGGATCAACACTGTGTCAGACGAAGAAGGAGATAATGATTGTGATATGGATGCTTAGATCAAGCCTTGCACTCCAGGACAGAGCATGCACAACTGGTCTATTGAAGAATTTGTTCAAGTGACAACAAAACAGTAATGCTTTATTTTTTCTGATTATTGTACTACCCTATGTTTTACCCGGAGCATAGCGGTATTTTATTTCAGGGCCTTATTGTTTATGTTTGAACATTGCTTTATCAATTAATCAAAGGGAATTTTTTGCATTCAAATTTTGTGATCCTTGTCTTCCTTATTTTTGTTTCTCACAATAAAATGGCAATATGATTTGTACTCGTTTGCATATCATTTGAAACATTTAACCATTTTTATTGCAGGATTCCTATTGCAGATGACACCGATTCAGAATCTCCTCTGACTCGCTTTGACTTTGATCAACCGATATATCAAGCTGAAGAAGAGATTGATGAAGATGAAGACTTGCCTGAAGAGCTAGCTAGACTCTTGAAGCAAGAAGAGAAGATTATTCTGCCTCATCAGGAGGAAATCGAGGTTATTAATCTAGGTTCTGAAGAAGTTGTCAGAAATGTTCGGATAAGGGCTGCGCTGCAGAGTGACATCAAGCAAAGAATGATTGAGATGCTTCGAGATTATAGTGACATCTATGCTCGGTCGTACGAAGATATTCCCGGGCTTGACACTGATATAGTGGTTCATCGCTTGCCGTTGCGCGAAGAATGTATGCCGGTCAAGCAGAAGCTTAGGAGGACAAGACCAAATATGGCTGTAAAAATCAAAGAAGAAGTCCAGAAGCAGTTGGATGCAGGATTTTTAGCCGTAACAACTTACCCTCCGTGGGTCGCCAACATCGTGACTATACCTAAGAAAGACGGTAAGGTACGGATATGTGTAGATTACAGGGATTTGAATAAGGCGAGCCCAAAGGATGACTTCCCGCTCCCTCACATTGACGTATTGGTTGACAATACTGCTCAATACTCCATATTTTCCTTCATGAATGGTTTTTCTGGGTATAACCAGATCAAGATGGCACCGGAGGATATGGAGAAAACGACGTTCATCACGCCGTGGGGAACTTTCTGTTACAAGGTAATGCCTTTTGGTTTGAAAAACGCAAGGGCAACCTACCAGCAGGCTATGGTCACTTTATTTCATGATATGATTCATCATGAGATCGAGGTCTATGTTGATGACATGATAGCAAAGTCGCAAACAGAGGAAGAGCATTTGGTCAACTTGTTGAAGTTGTTTGAGAGACTCAGGAAGTTTAGATTGAGGTTGAATCCAAATAAGTGCACTTTTGGAGTTCGGTCCGAAAAGTTATTGGGGTTCATTGTCAGTGAAAAAGGAATCGAGGTCGATCCTGCAAAAATAAAAGTTATACAAGATATGCCAGCGTCAAAAATAGAAAAGGAGGTCCGTGGTTTCTTGGGGAGATTGAACTACATTGCTCGGTTCATATCTCATCTCACAGCCACGTGTGAACCAATGTTTAAATTGTTAAAGAAAGATCAGGCGGTCGTCTGGAATGAAAGTTGTCAAAGAGCATTTGATAAAATAAAAGAATACTTGCAGGAGCCTCCGATATTGATACCCTCAGTAGCTGGAAGGCCTTTAATCATGTACTTAATGTAACACCCCAAATCTAAACTTGCGGATAATAGGAAAAACAACAATTCATATAGCAAACAAAGCGCAGCAGCGCAAACATTGACTGCATGACGGTCATCATGAGCCTGTGACGGTCGTCACACAGGCAAAATTCCTCACATCAGAGATGTTACACTTCAACCTGACAGACAACACTCATTATGCAACAACTTGCAATTATCATACGTAGCACGAAATTAGATGAACAATCACCAATGTATTACTTAACCATTTAATCATAAAACAACTCGTCATTACTTCCGGTGTAAGTTCGATAAAGTATACAACATGTTCTCTTAAAACAATTTAATAAAAACATCGTAACAAGTTCAATCAACAATAAAATCGACTAAAATAATAACAGCAATCGTCCATCCCCCAAGAGTGCTACGTATCAGAGCGACCAATGACACCTTAATGGGAACTACGCTCTATTCCTGACTACCTGCAAATTACCACCAGAAGAGGTAACATACAACGGAAAAGGGTGAGATATCAATAATATAACATAGAGCATGATAGAAAACATGCTAGAAACTCATCACAGCATTATAAGTTTCGAAATCATAAACCTCATCGACAACAACTACAACAATCCATACCTCACGTAAAACAACATTAATATACAACTAACATAATTATGCAACTTCATGTGACTCAACAATGCGACTCAACGGTGCATATGCATGTGGTACCAATTTTCCATCAAGGCCGCCAATACAGGCCATCGCAGAATTTGCCACTAAGGGCCGCCAATACAGGCCATCGCAGAATTTGCCACTAAGGGCCGCCAATACAGGCCATCGCTAATATGCTATGCCATGAAATACCTCTATTATGGAGCACAACATCACCGACTATGCAATAAGGCATCAAGCCTACAACAAAACGTCCATAACAGAACATTGCTATTTCATATGCATCATATGTTCATCATCCCAACTATTCATGTAAAGGAACATTACAACATCTTATCAACAATTAAGACTTCAACATCTTATCGTAATAATAACATTACGGCGTTTTCTCAAACAATTAATTACAAATCAATCACAACCAGGTAACTGCCCTTTTTGGCCCATTAGGGAAAACCATTAGAGCATTGTACGAATAACCGTATAGCATATTCGTTCTACGTATTTGCCCATTGTTGCACCCCAAAATTTGCCCAACATTTCTTTACCTAGCTTATGTTTCATTTCATGCACATTAGCATTATCATTTGCATTTCATTGACATGTATGCAGGAGATCAAGAGGTATGATTACCAATCAAGGGATACACAAGACTATGAAGCTAGCTAAGAATGTTATTCAAGTGTCCAAGGGTTGATATCCTTGTCAGAGAAGGTAAAAGATCCTCAGAGAGAGTGGTTGAAACCAAGAGTGTGTGTCTCCTAACTTGAAAGTTGTGGAAAGTCATCAGATGATTCTAAAGCCATGAAGTTGGACTTGAGGTCTTGAGAGAGCTCATGATAAGTGTTTAAGATCACTTTGAGGCCTAGACAGGTCATTGTGCAAGATTAAGAAGCCTCAGCCATGACTGGTGCAGCTAGGGTTTGACTGGGTCAACCCTAGGTCAACTGATGATTTGGAGAAGGTTGAGACCTAATCCAAGAGCCATGTGATCATGGATTGATACATTAAGATGTTCTAAGGATGATTCCAAGGTTAACTCATCATGATTTAGGAGTTTGAGAAGTTTCAAGCTAGGGTTTCTAAGGCTTGACAGTGTAAAATCCCCTAGTTTGACCCCTATCTTCAAGGCAATTTAGCCCAAGATGTGATTGTCATCTCATCTTTCCCCAAACATGAATGTTGTAGAGCATGATCTTAGCTTTAATTTGAGTGCTATAAGTCCTTGATAGGATTTGTAGAACTCAAGTTATGACTTTGACAAGTTACAAGTCATCTGAGGCATGTGAATTTGGAGCTTGAAAGTTATCCAACTTGCATGAAACTTTTGCCCTAGAAGGATGATTCCTATGAACTTTTGGTAAACATGAATGTTGTTCCTTATCCTCTTAGCTTTCTAGAAAGTACTAGAAGTCCTTGATAGGATTTGTAGAACTCAAGTTATGGCTTTGACAAGTCAAGGGTATTTTGGTCATTTGGAGATTATAGGTCATTTCAATCATAAGGCCATAACTCCTATGTGCAAGCTTCAAATGAGAAAATGTTCAACATCAAACTTGTTCAAAATGATGTTTTAAGGCTAGCCAAGAGGTCATGAGAGGTTGGAATTGCTTGTAGCTCAAAATCACAAAAATGGCTTAAAATAAGGGCGAATTTCAAATGAACCAAAGAGGGAAATTGGGATTTTTGACCTACATGTCCAAACCAAGCCATATGACATACCAATTTGATTGTAAAACACATTTTAAGAACATTGACATTGCCACAATTTTTAATTGAGGGTTAATTTGAGGACTTGCTTTGGAAAGTGGTTACTTACATCATAAGTAACAATTGTCAAACCAATATGCAAGGCACAACCAAGGTTCCTTTCAATCCAAACACTTTCATAATCTCATTTGGAGAGAATTTGGATGAAAATCATGATGAATACAAGCTGATGCAAGGACTGTCTTGAGCATACCATGAGATTGGATTTTCAAGTGAAGTGAGATATTGAATTTCTCATTAGAGTGATCTAGAACTTTCTAGATCAATCATCCTTGTTCTATATATGATTTAGAAGTGGTTCAGAGTGAAGGTTGGTGAGAGTTGAGAGAGTAAAGTGAGATTGCACTTTGAAATTTCTCATTGCAAATCAAAATCGGTTACAAGGTTTGAAGCCATTTCAATCCAAGATTTTGATCTCAGAAGCTTGCTCTAGCATTGGTGGAGGATTCCAGATGGAGAATTGAGCAAGATTGGTGAAGAATCGTGTGAGAGCCATTGAAAATTTTCATCTGCAACTCAGAATCAAATTCAAGAATCCAAGCCATTTCAATCAAGTTTGTTGCATACAGAAGCTTGATTGTGCTCCATTGAAGGAATCTGGAAGCTCTTGAGGATTGATTTGAAGGTTTGAGGGTTCTGTTCAATCGATTTTGACAGGTATGTAGTTCTCATTCCATGGCTTGATTTAGGCATAATCAATAGGAATTGTTAGCTTAGATGTGATGTAGGTTAGTGTGCGAAGCTTTCTGGTAGCAATTGGTTAGGTTTAGAGACATTAGGTTAGGTGCCACAATTTCTGTTCTTGATCGTATCTTGGTGGTTCTTGAGAGTTAACCCTAGCTAGATGGTGGAATCAACTCAGGATAACATGGTGATGATGTTAGACACTTTAATTTGAAGAATGGAGATGATTGAATCTTGAGCAGTTTCTGAGTTTTTGATCGTGTTTTGAGGATGATGATGATTCAATAAGAATGATTGGTATGGTTGAAATCAGTGTAAAAAATGGAGTGAATTAGGGTTTTCAACTTTAAGTTTTGATGAGATATTGGAGGAATTCGATTGAGGAAGATGAAGTTCTGGGATATGTTCATCCATGGAGGTTCTTTCCTCCAGATTTTTGAATTGGGGAAGATGATGTTGTGGCCATTAGATTAGGGGAGGACTTTGACTGAAGGCATGATCCAACGGCCACGAGTGATGGAGATTTTGTGAAGGATTTCTGAATCAATATGAAACGCAGCGTTTCATTTATTTGCTGGTTATGGGCTTAAGATACTAGTTGATACTCACACCCCCTTTTTGGGCCCAACCCTAAAATGAACTGAATTCATTTGCTATCCACACCGCGCGCATCTTATTTTATTTTGATTTTCATTTTATTCATGGTTGTTGGAAAATTCATAAAAATGGAAAAATAACTCAATTAATCCCATTCCATTTGCCATGGATTCATGATTGAATCTAGTATTTTTTAGATAAAAAATATTAATATTCCATGCATTTTCTGATTTTATGGGCATTTTTACATTTTAATTGACATTAAAATAATCATGGTTGATGCTTGATTTTGTTGAATTTGGTTTGATCATGTGATGATGATTCTTGCCCTGATTTTTTGTGTGTAGCTAGCATAGATATGCATGATCCCCCTAGATTTTTGTCACATTTTTGTGATGAATATAAGTGGTAGTTTTAGGTTGAAACTTGATGAGCTCCATTTTTAGGGTTTATGGTTGATACCTTGTGATTTAGATTTTATTTTTGGAACTTGGTAGATGATTCAACCTCTGATTTTGTATGGTAGATTCATGATTGAATTAGGATCCTTTAGGAATTTTTATAGGGATTTACAATGTAGTTTACTATTTTAGTTTGATTTTAGTTTAGGTGCTAGCTTTAGATGATTCTAATGCACTAATCGACCTAGATTGACTTCTTTAGTTCCCTTAGATTAGGGTTTTCTCTCCCTTGCTCTTGGATGATGATGAAGACAAGCTTGGGCTACCATGGATTGCTTGAAGAAGCTTGGATGTGAAGATCTTCCCTTCTTTTAGTGTAGTGTTGATTAGGTGATAAGATTAGGGTTTGTAGGCAGAGCTTCTAGATAGATTCTCTTCCTTCATAAACATGGAAGGTGTTGATCACTTCCATTCTTCCCCATGATGTAAGGTCCCCTTGTAAAGGCCTCATCCCTCCTTTGGTAGGATGTGTGGCTCTTTACAAGTTGGTAGAACCTTTGAGGGTCCCTTTCTCTGATGATAGGATGCTTAGTGGTGACCTTTGGTCTTCACTTTGCTACCAATCATCCAAACTTTACTCTTGTCAAATGAATCTTTCTCCCTTGCTAGAGGATGGATTTCCTTGTTAGAAGATTTGAAGAGGCTATAGGTTGTTACTTCTTGGTGGTTGAGGACTACCCTTGGAGCTGAAGCTTGAAGGTTCAGAAGAACAAGTTGACACTTGTGGAGGAGATCAAATTGAGATTGGGTGAAGAGCTGAGGCTTGAAGAAGAAAGGATAAGTTGATACTTATGTTGAGGCACTGAGTCCCTGAGGGAACAAGTTGATACTTGCTATTGAAGAGGATTAGCCTTGAAGGGTGGTTGAGGACTGATGACTGAGCTGATGTCAGAGGAGCTTTGCTGTGAAGCTGTGGAGGCTGTTGATCTGTTTCCTTTCTTGTGTGATTTGCTTGATGCATTAGAATAAGTTCATGTTTAGATTGTCTTAAGCTAGAAGCATGATTGCACTAGAGGTTGAGTTGCTCCCTCTGCTTGTATTTTTACTGTATGGCTTTGCTTGCGGGTATTCGGTAGAGCCCAGCTCCCTTGCCTATGTGGTTTGTGTGTGCTTGATGGCACTTCATGTTATTTCCTCTGTATGATTGCAGTTATTCTATTTTGCTTGATAGCATGTTATTTTCCTCTGTATGATTGCAGTTATTCATATCTGGCTTAAGGTCGAGACGAGCTTGTGGAGGCTGATGCCCCACACACATTTCCTCCCTCACTTGCATTGCATGCATTTTACAGTCGTTTACTGTTTACTGTTTAAGCTGATGCTTTATCTGTTTCCGTTTATCCTTGACATGATCCCCTAGGAATCTCACTTCCTTTGACAAGGAAGTGATGATAGAACTTTAGGTTGAAACCTATGCATGATAACTTCTAGGAGTTCCCTGTTTCAAACCTCAACTATAGGATGAATCCTTGGCATGACAACATTAGGACTTGATAGTCTCCCCTTAGTTGAACCTGTTCGTTCTCTCTTCTCATCTCGAAACAAATTAAAATACAGTAATAAAGGTTAACTGACGTCGTACGTTATGAGCCTTAAGCTATCTGAGAAAGGATTGTTGGAGAGTTTCTTTTCAACAGTCTGGATGTTTAGTATGGTACCCTTTGGGTGACATGCGACGCATTCACTCTCAGATCATAGTCTCTAGTACGATATTGGTTGTAAACATCCATAAAAAACAGTTCTTCCGTAAAAGACAGAAAACAAACTTCAAACCTTTTTGCCCCATGGGCCCATAATTCAAAGGAAGCTTTTCTGAAGAAAAGAGTGTCGTTAACTCCCAGTTCTACCGCAAACGGTAACGCCTAAGTCTCCAAGGGTCGAGCTGCGTACACCAAACTGCTGGAACTGTTTGTTAACCCTACTCGATAAAATAGATGAATCTGAATCCCCGTAATCCGTATTATCCCGAACTACATAAGCTCTGATCTCTCATATCTATTGAGAGTATGTAGGCACAATACTGACGTATTGGCGAGCCACCTTCCCCCATAACCCGTAGTTAGGCGAACTACGTTGACTCTGATTTCTCATTCTTTGATGAGAATATGTAGGCATAAAGTGTGACGCTTTGCCGAGTCATTTTCTTTTATTTGTGAACCAGCCTTGATAGGTAGATAGATAAAACCAACCCGTCAGATAAACACAACAAGCGTGGATCCCATCGAGTACGATGTACGTGAGGGGTGCTAATACCTTCCCCTTGCATAACCGACTCCCGAACCCAGACAATGGTTGCGATGACCTTGTCTTATACCTTTTCGTCAGGTTTTTCAGATCGTTTCCTTTCTCGTTCTGAGGGATAAATAACGAAAGGTGGCGACTCTTCTGTTTTGCCGGAACCTTATTTTCGCGGTAGCGGCAGCTGGCGACTCTGCTGGGGACGTCATAGTTTCCTGGGATCCAACATCCCTTATGCGAGTCAGTTTGGGGATCCAATGTCCCCTGCGTGAGTCAATCCTAGCGCTTGTATGTTTACTTGTTGGGTTGTGTTTATTTATCGCATTTTATTTCCCGCATTTTATTTTCAGTATGATATGATTATCTGTGCTGTTGTGGGAGGGGCATTCTGATGAGTGAGAAGCCAGACCCAGGCTTGAGTGTACCTAGCATTAGTTGTGGAAATTAGTGGGCACGTGCTTGCTTTGCAGGCACTAGTGTCTCATGAAATCCACGCTCAGACGAGGTTCTCCCGGTTGACTTCTTTTCCGGCCCTTTGGGCCTGAGGGGTTGTTGGTTTGGAGGATTGTCGACTCTGGGGACCGATCATTTGGGATTCAGCTGAGTGAGGCCGCTTCAGGAGATGGTGATGCCACACCTTCTGGGTATCGTATCACCCCTCTTGAATGTCTGTGACGCTGATGACCGCATAGGATGCCGAACTTGTATCAATTTAGGTCCATACCTGTGAGCAGGGTCGGGTTTGTTGTAGGAAACCTTAGCCTTCAGACTACCTGGTTTTCTTGACAGTGAATCAGTTTTGTTGGTATCAGGGGCTTCTCATCAGATGTGTGTTTGTTCTTGACAGAGCAGATTTGTATGTGTATTTGTTCTTGATGGAGCAGATTTGGGGTCCTGTACCAGGGTTTCTTATTATCAGATATGGTTGTTCTTGACAGAGCAGAGTTATGGTCTGATATCAGGGTTTCTTATTATCAGATATGTGTGTTCTTGACAGAGCAGATTTATGGTCCGATATCCGGGTTTTTCTTCTTATCAGATATAGTGGTTGTTCTTGACAGAGCCGTATTGTGGTTTTGTTGATACAGAACCTTCGCCTCTTCAACAATACAGTCGTCTTGATCTCCCGCTGCATGATTGCATTTTACATTGCGTTGCATATCCATTTGCATTTCATTAACGTGTGTCTGTGTTGCAGGTACTGTTTCCCCCGATTCAGGATTTCTTGCCTTCTATTGTGCTATTATGGGTCCTCTGAGGAAGACTGTGGCTTACAAGCTCCCCACTCCTGATGTTGTTCAGCTGACTGATTTGATTGCTTTGGCAGATGATTCTGTGAGAGATGAATTCAGAAAGTCTTACGGTAAACTGCTCAGTTTGGTTCGTAAACCCTCTGTGTTTGAGTTTAATGGGTTGCACGCCCTGCTGCAGTTCTACGATCCTCCGTTGAGATGCTTTACTTTCTGGGACTTCGTTCTCGCACCCACACTAGAGGAGTATGTTGACTTGTTAGGTGTGCCTTTCAAGAGTCAGATGCCTTTTGTTCATATGGATGCCGAGCCTGACCTGGCTAGTCTAGCTCCCTCACTTCATCTGGATGCCTCCGAGTTGATCTTGTCTAGTTGGAACAAGGTTCCCGGTTTCTCCTTGCAGTTCTTAGTGGGAAAGGCTTAGCAGTGCGCCAAAGACGGATGTTGGGTCGTGTTCAACGCCATTCTTGCTCTGTGCATATATGGCATCATACTGTTCCCCAATATGCTTGACTTTGTAGACTTCAATGCCTTTCACATTTTTGCATCAGGGAATCCAGTCCCTACCTTGATAGGAGATGTCTACCATTCCGTCCACTACAAAAACGAGAACAGAAGGGGTAAGAATGTCTTGTGCTGTGTGCCCCTGCTCTATAGATGGCTTGATAGTCACCTACCCAAGAAGGGTCCCTTTGCTTCGTCTGCAGCCACAGCTGAGTGGCCTGAGCGTTTGATGAGTCTGTCAGCGGAGGATATTGGCTGGTTTGATAGAGATAGATTGGGTACTGAGATCATCTTCAGCTGCAGCAGGTTTCCGAATGTGCCTTTGATAGGCAGGAAGGGCTGTATAAACCATAATCCATCTCTGCTGGTCCGACAATTTGCTTATGCTTTGAGAGCTCCGCCGAAGGATGAAGAGGTGCAGGAATCTCTGTACCTCACTGGTCTTCTAGAGGGGGATATGTTATCTAAGCTTCAGCACGCTTGGAATGGTATCTGTAAGCGAGGAAAGCCGTTGCTGGGGAAGAGTAATAGCCAAACCTACACTCCATATGTGACTTGGATCAGAGCCAGAGCAGATGCTATAGGGATGTCGTTTCCTCCTGCCAAGCCAGAAAGCCCTCCAGTGATTGAAGAACCTACCGTCGTGCCTATTCAGCGGCATAATCAGGTGTTAGCTGAGAGAGATGAGCTGAAGAAGGCAAATGAAGAATTGGAGAAAGAATTGGCTCAACTCAGAAGCGAGAGAAGCGAGGCCGTCCATTTCTTCAAGAGGCAGACGGAGCTGGTGAACCAGTTAGGGACGAATTTGACTAAGCAGATAGCTGAGCGTGAGCGCTTGGGTCGAGACTTCAAAGCTGTCAATGATGTACTGGCCACTAAGAAGCAGCACTTGGATGAAGCGTACCGGAGAATATCCAAGTTTAATCAGCATTGGAAGGACACCCTAGCCAACGGCAAAGAACGGGAGGATAAACTGAAACAGCAGATCTCCAAGTTGAAAGCCCAGGTGAAGGCTAGTGAGAAAAGGTTTGATGAAGAAACCGCTCGCAGATATTCCGCGGAAGGCCAGCTCAACAAGGCTCTTGCTAACTTGAAGGAGTGCAAGCTGACGTTTGAGTCCAAGAAGCGGAAGTTAGAAGATTGTTTCGGCGAAGGAGCATGGGAAGATTCGGCTGAAGGTCTTCAATACACCATTATGCAAAGGGAGTTACTCGTCGAAGGGTTGCTCACTCGGCCTGATCATCCAGAAACGAAGGGGTTGTTAGAAGAGTTTCGCGCCCGTGGCCGTGCTTGACTATTTGTAATCCTTTTGTGTTGATCATTGTTGTATGCTGACCATCACCAGGCTTGTTGGTTGAGGTCATGCTATTGATTCAGTTTGTACTCAGTGACATTGTGTACTGCCTTGATGGGCTTTTCTTTATATATATGAGATGTTATTTCCCTGACTGGACTCGGACTTCTTATTATTAGCACTGGCACTCAGGCACTAGGATCGGGGGATACCTCCCTAACGCACAGACACGCGTTTGCATTTGCATGAAGCATCTGCATAACGAGCACTTTGTCGTTTTTCTAACCCTTTGTGTATGCAGGTTATTCCAAGATTGATCAGAGACCTATCCACCGCTATCCGACCAGAGCAAATCAAGCTAGAGCAATGGAACAAGTGCAAACTGATGTTCAAGAACTCCGAGAAAGAATGTACCGCTTCATGGAGCTCACGCAAGTGGTCGCCAACGACCAGGATCAGCTCAGAACCTTGGTTCAACCTCTGATTTCAAGGGTCGACAGCAATGGTGTACTCCATGGTGGGGCTGTTCCAACCCCTCCACCCGTTGAAACTCCTCAGAATGGCATCCCTGTGACCGGGGGGAACGGTAGTGCCAACGGCAATGTGATCACTAACATGGGGCTCAACGGTAATACGAATGACGTCGGTAATGGGAATTTTGAAGCTAACGTCAATGTTGGACTGGGCAACGACAACACAGGTGTTGGAAATCTGTATGGGCCTCAACCATGGTTAGAAGACCGTCAAGACGATGTGTTCTCGCAGAAAGGTGCCGAAGGAGAGCTGACTGCTGAAGCACGTCTGAGGTTTAAGGCACTCGAGGACAAGATGAGGAATTTCGAGAACCAGAACACCATGGGTGTTGACATGTCCAAGTTGGGACTGATTGCTGATTTCAAGGTGCCTCCCAAGTTCAAGGTACCCGACTTTGAAAAGTACAAGGGCACTACTTACCCTCGCGTCCATTTGAGATCATATTACAGAAAAATGTCCGCTCACTCTGAGGACGAGAAGTTGCTGATGCACTTCTTTCAGGATAGCTTGTCCGGGCCCTCCCTGGAATGGTACATGAGTCTGAAACCTACCAGTGTGCGCACGTGGAAGGAACTTGCTGAAGCATTCATGCACCATTACCAATATAACAGTGACTTGGCTCCGAATTGGGTTCAACTGCAGAATTTGTCACAGAGGAACAACGAAGGGTTCAAAGAATACGCCCAGAGGTGGCGTGAATTAGCAGCTAGGGTTCAGCCGCCGATGGTTGAACGGGAGCTTGTCGAAATGTTCGTAGCCACCCTCCCGGGGGTTTATTATGAGAAATTGGTCAGCAGTATGTCGGGAAGCTTCTCAGATCTCATTATCACGGGTGAGCACGTTGAAAATGGGATCAAACTGGGGAAAATTCAAGGTGATCTATCCTCAGCTGGAGGGGGAAAGAAGCCGTATGGTGGCAAAAGGCGGGAAGGAGAGACGAGCTTCGTGTCCAGCGCTCGAAGGAAAGGCAAGGGCCAGCACCAGCAGGTGGCCAGCATAACTATCCCGGCAGTCCAACAGCCACAACAGCCACAGCAGCAGCAGCCGAACCAACAAGGGTACAGAAAGTATCAGAACAGGGCACCGCTGTCAAGTCGTCACCTTGAGACTCCGCCCATGTCTTATGCCCAGCTGTTACAAACTCTGCTTCAGTTACAGCTAATCCAGAAGAGAACCCTGGCTCCCTTGACAGGGGCACCGCCGCCAGGTTATGATGCGAATGCAACTTGTGAGTTTCACTCAGGGGCACCAGGCCACACGATAGAAAACTGCAAAGCCTTCAAGCACAAGGTGCAGGATATGGTGGACGCTAAGATCATCAATTTCTCAGATAATGTACCAAATGTCACGAAGAACCCTATGCCGAATCATAGGGGAGGTGGGGTAAATGCCATTATTAAAGACGAGAGTTTGGGTTTGTTGACTGATGTCAAGGATCTGAAGACACCACTTAGCTTCGTTAAAGCCAAGCTGATGAAAAGAGGTTTCTTCCCGGGCTGCGGAGAACTGTGTATGGGCTGTGCGACTAGTCCTGATGGATGTGAACAGTTGATAGAAGGGATTCAGAGTCTGATGACTGAAGGAATCTTGCAGTTTAGCCGAAGGGCCGAAAGCGGATCGGGAGAGGTAATGCTGAAGCAAGATGATGAGGTTGCCACCATCACCATCCCTCGTCGGACGATAACTATTTCTGCACCCAGGCCGCCCACGATTACCATCACTAAGGCTGGGCCGATACCTTTCGAAAGCACCAATGCTGTTCCATGGCATTATGGGGCAGACGTCTACTGCAATGGACAGAAGTTGGAATTGGAACCATCAGGGTCGTGCGTGGATGACCTAGGGGGAATTGGCGGAATTACTCGTAGCGGAAGAGTGTTCGCTCCACCTGAGATCGTGGCGGACAAAGCGGACAAAGTTGATCGAACTGATAAGGGAAAGAGTAAAGTCGTTGAGGAAACCCCTCGCGGGGTAGAGAAGGACTTACTTGTAAAGGACGCTGAAGAGTTTATGAGGTTGATTAAGAAGAGTGACTACAAGATCTTGGATCACCTCCATCAAACACCCTCAAAAATCTCCATTCTGAATCTGTTGCTGTGTTCTGAGGCACATCGCAACGCGCTGCTGAAGGTGTTGAATGCCACGTATGTACCGCAGGAAATATCGGTCAACCAGTTGGAAGGGGTCGTTGCCCACGTGAATGCTGGAAATGGGTTAGGGTTCACTGACCTGGAGCTGACGCTGAAGGGAAGAAACCACAATAGTGCTCTGCACATCTCGATAGAGTGTAGGGGAACGATTATGTCTCACGTGTTGGTGGACACAGGGTCATCACTCAATGTCCTTCCGAAAAAAGCATTGATGAAGTTGGATACTCGAGGATTGATTTGCACACCCAGTGATCTGGTTGTGAAAGCGTTCGATGGAACCAAACGTCATGTTTTCGGGGAGGTGACGTTGCCGATCCAAGTTAGGCCGGAAACGTTCGACGCAGTCTTCTACATTATGGACATCATGCCTGCCTACAGCTGTCTCCTAGGCCGGCCATGGATCCATTCTGCTGGAGCCGTGACCACCACGTTGCACCAGAAGCTCAAGTATGCTGTCGGAGGCAGCATCGTAACTGTTTGTGGCGAGGAAGATATAATGGTGAGCCATTTGTCGTCCTTCAAGTATGTTGAGATGGATGGAGAAATTCATGAAACCCCGTGTCAGGCGTTCGAAGCTGTTAAAGTCAAGAACGTAGCTCCAGTGATGACTGAAAAACCAGAGATGACTCTCTCTTCCTTCAAGGAAGCCCGAGCCGTTGTTCAAGCCGGATCTACCCCAGGCTGGGGGTAGATTCTAGAGATACCTAACAAGCAAGACAAGTTCGGGTTAGGATACTCTCCTGCAGATGAAGCCTCCTCTTCTCACAGTGCGTCACGAGGTAAAGGGCCGATCCAGTTTACCAGTGGCGGGGTGATATTTGAAAGCATCAACGCAGTGTCTGAAGACGGCGAAGACAGCGACTGTGACCTAGACTCTTGGATCCAGCCAAGCAAGCCAGGCGGGAGCCTCAACAACTGGTCCATCAGGGATATCATCCAAGTGATAGGCAAAGAGTAATGATTTACTTTCTCCAATCATTGTATAACCCTATGTCCTACCCGGGGCATAGTGGTTTTATTGTCAGGGCCTTGTTTGATTATGTACATGCATTTTACCAATAAATCAAAAGGCGTTTTTCTTCACATTCAAATTTTGTGATCTCTGTTATTCCTGTTTTATATTTGTCTTGAAAAACAATAAAAGGGCAATAGGGTTTGTGCTAACCTGCATATCCTTGTTTTAAGCTTAACCCTTGTTATTGCAGGATCCACATAGCAGATGACATCGACTCTGGAATTTCTACGACTCACTTCGACTTTGATTGCCCGATCTATCACGCCGAAGAAGAGATTGATGAAGATGATGACCTTCCCGAAGAGTTGGCCTGCTTGTTGAAATAAGAAGAGAAAGTTATTTTGCCTCACGAGGAAGAGATTGAGATTGTGAATCTGGGTTCTGAAGAACTGGTCAGGAACGTCAGGATAGGGGCCGCATTACAGAGTGATGTCAAGCAGAGATTGGTCGAGATTCTAAGAGAGTATAATGACATCTTTGCTTGGTCATACGAAGATATGCCTGGACTTGATACGGACATAGTGGTCCATCACCTGCCGCTGCGAGAAGATTGTCCTCCCGTTAAGCAGAAGCTTAGGCGGACACGACCAGATATGGCCGTTAAGATCAAAGAAGAAGTGCAGAAACAGCTTGATGCTGGCTTCTTAGCAGTCACTACTTACCCTCCGTGGGTCGCCAACATAGTGCCTGTACCGAAGAAGGACGGTAAGGTGCGAATGTACGTCGATTATCGGGATTTGAATAGGGCGAGCCCTAAAGATGATTTCCCGCTCCCTCATATTGATGTGTTGGTCGACAATACGGCTCAGTTCTCCGTATTTTCGTTCATGGATGGCTTCTCCGGCTACAATCAGATCAAGATGGCGCCGGAGGACATGGAGAAAACTATGTTTATTACACCTTGGGGAACATTTTGCTACAAGGTAATGCCTTTCGGTCTGAAGAACGCAGGGGCCACTTACCAACAAGCAATGGTTACTTTGTTTCATGATATGATTCATCATGAGATTGAAGTCTATGTTGATGACATGATTGCGAAGTCCCAAACGGAGGAAGGACATCTGGTCAATTTGCTGAAGCTTTTTGAGAGGCTTAGGAAGTTCAGGTTGAGGCTGAATCCTAACAAGTGTACTTTCGGAGTACGGTTTGGAAAACTACTGGGGTTTATCGTGAGTGAAAGAGGCATTGAGGTCGATCCTGCGAAGATTAAAGCAATTCAAGAGATGCCAGCGCCAAAAACAAAAAAAGAAGTTCGTGGTTTCCTGGGCAGAATAAACTACATTGCAAGGTTTATTTCTCAGCTCACGACCACGTGTGAACCGATGTTCAAGCTGTTAAAGAAAGATCAGGCGATTATCTGGAACGAGGATTTCCATAAGGCATTTGATAAGATAAAACAGTATCTACAGGAGCCTCCAATCTTGATACCCCCAGTGGCCGGAAGACCCTTAATCATGTACTTGACAGTTCTTGAGAATAGTATGGGGTGTGTTCTCGGTCAACACGACGAGACGGGCAGAAAGGAGCATGCCATTTACTACTTGAGTAAAAAGTTCACAGACTGTGAATCTCGTTACTCGATGCTGGAGAAAACATGTTGTGCACTAGCCTGGGGTGCCAAACTTTTACGACAGTACATGCTCAATCACACAACCCTATTAATTTCGAAGATGGATCCGATCAAGTACGTCTTCGAGAAGCAAGCGCTTTCGGGCAGGATTTCCAGATGGCAAATGGTGTTGACGGAATATGACATTCAGTATGTTTCCCAGAAGGCCATCAAGAGCAGCGTATTGTCTGAGTACCTAGCCGAATAGTCGATCGAGGATTATCAGCCGATGAAATTTGAATTCCCTGATGAGGATATCATGTTTCTCAAAGTGAAAGATTGCGATGAACCGTTGCCCGACGAGGGTCCAGACAGGAAATCCCAGTGGTAATTGATATTTGACGGGGTGGTTAATTCTTACGGAAGTGGCATTGGGGCGATCATCACGACTCCCCACGGATCCCACATCCCTTTCACTACGAGACTGACGTTTCCGGTCACCAATAACGAAGCAGAGTACGAAGCATGTATCATGGGTCTAGAAGAAGCAATTGATTTGAGAATCAAGAACCTAGATGTATATGGTGACTCGGCACTTGTGATTAACCAGATTAAAGGGGAGTGGGAGACTCGTCAATCGAATTTGGTGTTGTACATGAATTATGCCAGAAGGCTACTTCCGTTCTTTGATCGAGTGGAACTCCATCATGTGCCCAGGGCTGAAAACCAAATGGCGGATGCCTTAGCCACGTTGGCTTCGATGTATAAAGTTAATTTTTGGAATGAAGCTCCGAGAATCGTTATTTCTAGTCTTGATAGACCTGCATTTGTCTTTGTGATTAAGGAAGCCTCCGATGGCAAGCCATGGTTCCATGATATCCATACCTTCCTTATGACTAAGGAGTATCCTACGGGAGCGTCAACCCAGGATAAGAAGACTCTGAGGAGGCTGTCTGGAAGTTTCTATCTCAATCCTGATGGAGTTTTGTATAAAAGAAACCATGATCTCGTGCTACTCAGATGTGTAGATAAGAAAGAGGCGAGTTTGCTCATGGAAGAAGTCCATGAAGGCACGTTTGGTACGCACGCCGGCGGGTATGCTATGACAAGAAAGATCCTGAGAGCAGGATATTACTGGCTGACGATGGAGTCGGATTGCTTCAAATTCGCGAAGAGATGTCATAAATGCCAGATTTATGCTGATAAGATTCATGTGCCGCCGTGCCCGTTAAATGCCATCTCCTCCCCGTGGCCGTTCTCCATGTGGGGCATCGACATGATAGGCAAGATCGAGCCCACTGCATCTAACGGTCATCGCTTCATTCTAGTAGCCATCGACTACTTCACCAAGTGGGTGGAGGCAGCCTCATATGCTAATGTGACCAAGCAGGTGGTAGCTAAATTCATAAAGAGGGACATTATCTGTCGATATGGAATTCCCGAGTGGATCATTACTGATAATGGTTCGAATCTGAATAACAAGATGATGAAGGAGCTGTGCCAGAGTTTCAAGATTGAACACCACAACTCATCTCCTTACCAGCCGAAGATGAATGGCGCCGTTGAAGCGGCCAATAAGAACATCAAGAAGATTGTACAGAAGATGGTTGTGACCTATAAGGATTGACACGAGATGTTGCCATTTGCACTGCACGATTATCGTACAACGGTACGTACATCAACCGGGGCAACTTCGTTCTCACTGGTGTACGGTATGGAAGTTGTCCTGCCGTTAGAAGTTGAGATTCCTTCTTTGCGAGTTTTGGTTGATGTGAAACTCGATGAGGCAGAATGGATTAAGATCCGACTAAACCAACTCAGCCTGATGAACGAGAAGAGGTTAGCATCGATTGCATATGGTCGCCTGTACCAGAGCCGAATGAAGAAAGCTTATGATAAGAAGGTACGTCCTAGAAGCTTTCAGACGGGTGATCTCGTCTTGAAGAAGATTCTTCCTCCACACTCCGATCACCGGGGCAAGTGGACTCCCAATTACGAAGGTCCGTACGTCGTCAGCAAGGTCTTCTCGGGAGGAGCCTTGTTGTTATCCACGATGGATGGCGAAGATTTTGCATCCCCGGTGAACGCAGACGCAGTTAAAAAATACTTTGCTTAAAAAATGACCCGCTGGAAAGAAAAAGAATATCCAGGCAAAAATGGGGCATCCCGACGAACCCTAAAAAGAAAAAGGTTCGGGCAAAAATTAGGGATATAAAAGAAAATAATGTACACCCGCAAAGTCGAAAACCTGGAAGGGCGGCTTTGGCAAAAAAGGGTATCCCGGTGAATCGAGAACCCGAAAGGGCGATTCAGGCAAAAGTTAGGGATTTGAAAAAGCAAATGACTGCGTTCCGCGTGTGGACTTTCATTGTTTAGTGGTTTGGAGGACCTGAGGGCTGTTTATCCGAATCAATCTCTTCTGAAGCTGAAGCGTCGGAGAAGTATCGAAGTCTAGTGGGTCATAGAGGGATCAACTCATGGTGTTCGTCTACGCCTTATTGCCGACATTTGTGTATATACTGATGTATATTTATGTTTGCGCAGCTTCCTCATTCCAGGAGCTTGCATCTGTTGTAAAACATTTTTACCCATTCAGGGGTTCGTTATTAATAAAATGTATACTATTTAGCAATTCTGGTTGTTTGTTTAGCATCTATTTGTTTTGTTTGCGAAAAAGAACGCCAATGTTTTTGATAAAATGCGCATACATAAACTTACTGGCCTAGGCCACTGATTGTTGAAACAATGAATTACTTGAACATTGTCACAAGATGATAACCTCGATAGGTCCCTTTGAGAAGGGTATCTTGTCTGTTTGTTTGTGTTGTTGCAGGTGTAGCATATACCAGGCAGTACGCCGTATGCGTCCCCGGGCAGGATGATTCCTTCCTCTCCAGCAAGTTCAGCAGCGTCTCCCCGTGGAGTCTGAACATGAGATCGTAAGCATTGATATGTGTCTCCCCAGGCAGAGAAGAGTCCCTCCCCAATCAGATGTATCCTGAAGGATCTTCATCTTCCCAGCTGAGTCACATACTGAAGTGTGCAGCGTCCGATAGTGCAGACTGAAGCCTTCAGCGGTATTGAAATTCCCCGCAGAGTTGTACTCTCCCCGGTAAGCAGGATGATTCCTCCTTCCCCAGCCGAGTGTGCAGTTCCCCAAGAGAAAGCCGTTCAGGCCATGATTGGTTTTCTCCAGTAGAGTGTTGAATGGCTGATGCTGTACTTCCCCACCGGAGTCGTTATCTCCAGGAGGGTTGTTATCGTTCTTGTCGTGCAGTTCACTTCTGCGATTGACGTCGTTTTCCTCAGCAGTTGTGGCTCGTATGCCCAGTTGAGCGGGTTCAGGTTCTCGTAGAGCTTTATTCCCCTGCAGCAGTCGACTGAAGATCATTTCCCCAAGCGGAGTCCAATTGAGATTGGCAGGACTTCTTATCCTCGGCAGGATGATTCCTCCTCTCCACCAGAGTGGTCCTTTCTCCTTGACAGGAGGATCCTCCCTTCAACATTTATTTTGCTGATGGGGTCGTAGCATTGTGCATGATTGCATAGCATTTACCCTAAACGCGTAGCATTTCCACCGTGTGGAGCATTGCGCCATTGCCAAAGCATATGCATACGAAACATGAGCTAGGTTGTTACCGTTCTTGTTTTGCAGGTGTTCCCCGGCAGGGCGTCCGCTCAGGATGATTCCTGAAGTCTCAGAAGAGTTGTGTGGCTCAAGATGATTCTTGAATTCCCCCAGCAATGTCGCTTGCTCAAGATGATTCTTGAATTCTCCAGCGAAGTGGTTTGCTTAAGGTGATTCTTAAAATCTCCAGTGAAGTCGCCAGAGAGGGTTGCTTAAGTTGATGCTTAGAGTCCCCGACAGAGTGTTTGCTCAGGATGATTACTGAAATCTCCAGCAGAGTTATTGGTTCAGGACGATTCTTGAAGTTCCCGATGGAGTTGTTGTTCAAAATGATTTTTGATTTCCTCAGAAGAGTTATTGGTTCAGGATGATTCTTGAAGTTCCCTGCGGAGTTTGTTGTCCAAGATGATTCTTGAAGTCCTCAACAGAGTTGATTCACCCAGAATGATTTCTGGATCCCCGAAGCAGAGTTACTTGATAGTTCTCCAGAATCCCCAGTGGAGATGTGTCATCCCCATCAGGTTTTAAATAGAGAAGTTGAAATTCCCTTGAAGACTTGATGATTGAAGCCCGACAGCAGTGTCAAAACCCTAGACTTACTGATAAAGTCCAGCTGCGATGTCAAAGCAGTTTGCCTAGCTGACGCAGGGGGCCTGACGGAAAAAGATTGTATATCCTTAGTGGTTCATGATGGATTAAGGATCCCATTTTAAGATTACTGACGAAGTCCAATTGTGATGTCGAAACAATTCTCTCAGCTGACGCGGAGTGCCTGATGATAGAAATTTGGGTATCCCTATTTGGTTCATGACTGGCCAAGAATTCTATTCCCGACCTATTGACGAAGTTCGGCTGATGCCCAAAAACTTCTTTGAGTGCCTGATGGCATGATTAACTTGATTATTGACCTGATGAGTCCCGAGGAATCCTGATGCCTGACGGCATGGTCGATCGTGTATCACCGGTTACCGTGTGACCAATTCCCCAGCAAGTTGCTGTGCAACTGTCATGTTCAGTTTTGAAGATGTTCCTACCAATCAGAGTATCGTTTACCTGTGAGGTTAGCCAATCGCCAGTTATCGTGTAATCGGTGATCCCTTGATGATTTGAGGATGCAATGATATCAGATAAATCAAAGAATCATCCTGACGGAGATTCAAATCGGTATTTCTCCAGCTAGTTGCCGTGCAACTATTATTTCAGTTTCCGAAGATTTGTCCCCATCAGAGTACCGTGTACTTGTGCAGTTGGCAAATTTCCGGGTTTGTTGGTATTCAACCGTCTCGTACCTTGATTGTTTGAGAGCCGTTCGCTTCTCACCCAGTCAGGTCCAAGCCGTTTGAATAGGGGCAGCTGTTGCACCCCAAAATTTGCCCAACATTTCTTTACCTAGCTTATGTTTCATTTCATGCACATTAGCATTATCATTTGCATTTCATTGACATGTATGCAGGAGATCAAGAGGTATGATTACCAATCAAGGGCTACACAAGACTATGAAGCTAGCTAAGAATGTTATTCAAGTGTCCAAGGGTTGATATCCTTGTCAGAGAAGGTAAAAGATCCTCAGAGAGTGTGGTTGAAACCAAGAGTGTGTGTCTCCTAACTTGAAAGTTGTGGAAAGTCATCAGATGATTCTAAAGCCATGAAGTTGGACTTGAGGTCTTGAGAGAGCTCATGATAAGTGTTGAAGATCACTTTGAGGCCTAGACAGGTCATTGTGCAAGATTAAGAAGCCTCAGCCATGACTGGTGCAGCTAGGGTTTGACTGGGTCAACCCTAGGTCAACTGATGATTTGGAGAAGGTTGAGACCTAATCCAAGAGCCATGTGATCATGGATTGATACATTAAGATGTTCTAAGGATGATTCCAAGGTTAACTCATCATGATTGAGGAGTTTGAGAAGTTTCAAGCTAGGGTTTCTAAGGCTTGACAGTGTAAAATCCCCTAGTTTGACCCCTATCTTCAATGCAATTTAGCCCAAGATGTGATTGTCATATCATCTTTCCCTCAACATGAATGTTGTAGATCATGATCTTAGCTTTAATTTGAGTGCTAGAAGTCCTTGATAGGATTTGTAGAACTCAAGTTATGACTTTGACAAGTTACAAGTCATCTGAGGCAAGTGAATTTGGAGCTTGAAAGTTGTCCAACTTGCATGAAACGTTTGCCCTAGAAGGATGATTCCTATGAACTATTGGTCAACATGAATATTGTTCCTTATCCTCTTAGATTTCTAGAAAGTACTAGAAGTCCTTGATAGGATTTGTAGAACTCAAGTTATGGCTTTGACAAGTCAAGGGTATTTTGGTCATTTGGAGATTATAGGTCATTTCAATCATAAGGCCATAACTCCTATGTGCAAGCTTCAAATGAGAAAATGTTCAACATCAAACTTGTTCAAAATGATGTTTTAAGGCTAGCCAAGAGGTCATTAGAGGTTGGAATTGCTTGTAGCTCAAAATCACAAAAATGGCTTAAAATAAGGGTGAATTTCAAATGAACCAAAGAGGGAAATTGGGATTTTTGACCTACATGTCCAAACCAAGCCATATGACATACCAATTTGATTGTAAAACACATTTTAAGAACATTAACATTGCCACAATTTTGAATTGAGGGTTAATTTGAGGACTTGCTTTGGAAAGTGGTTACTTACATCATAAGTAACAGTTGCCAAACCAATATGCAAGGCACAACCAAGGTTCCTTTCAATCCAAACACTTTCATAATCTCATTTGGAGATAATTTGGATGAAAAGCATGATGAATACAAGCTGATGCAAGGACTGTCTTGAGCATACCATGAGATTGGATTTTCAAGTGAAGTGAGATATTGAATTTCTCATTAGAGTGATCTTGAACTTTCTAAATCATTCATCCTTGTTCTATATATGATTTAGAAGTGGTTCAGAGTGAAGGTTGGTGAGAATTGAGAGAGGAAAGTGAGATTGCACTTTGAAATTTCTCATTGCAAATCAAAATCGGTTACAAGGTTTGAAGCCATTTCAATCCAAGATTTTGATCTCAGAAGCTTGCTCTAGCATTGGTGGAGGATTCCAGATGGAGAATTGAGCAAGATTGGTGAAGAATCGTGTGAGAGCCATTGAAATTTTTCATCTGCAACTTAGAATCGAATTCAAGAATCCAAGCCATTTCAATCAAGTTTGTTGCATACATAAGCTTGATTGTGCTCCATTGAAGGAATCTGGAAGCTCTTGAGGATTGATTTGAAGGTTTGAGGGTTCTGTTCAATCGATTTTGACAGGTATGTAGTTCTCATTCCATGGCTTGATTTAGGCATAATCAATAGGAATTGTTAGCGTAGATGTGATGTAGGTTAGTGTGCGAAGCTTTCTGGTAGCAATTGGTTAGGTTTAGAGACATTAGGTTAGGTGCCACAATTTCTGTTCTTGATCGTATCTTGGTGGTTCTTGAGAGTTAACCCTAGCTAGATGGTGGAATCAACTCAGGATAACATGGTGATGATGTTAGACACTTTAATTTGAAGAATGAAGATGATTGAATCTTGAGCAGTTTCTGAGTTTTTGATCGTGTTTTGAGGATGATGATGATTCAATAAGAATGATTGGTATGGTTGAAATCAGTGTGAAAAATGGAGTGAATTAGGGTTTTCAACTTTAAGTTTTGATGAGATATTGGAGGAATCCGATTGAGGAAGATGAAGTTCTGGGCTATATTCATCCATGGAGGTTCTTCCCTCCAGATTTTTGAATTGGGGAAGATGATGTTGTGGCCATTAGATTAGGGGAGAACTTTGACTGAAGGCATGGTCCAACGACCACGAGTGATGGAGATTTTGTGAAGGATTTCTGAATCAATATGAAACGCATCGTTTCATTTATTTGCTGGTTCTGGGCTTAAGATACAAGTTGATGCTCACACCCCTTTTTTGGGCCCAACCCTAAAATGAACTGAATTCATTTGCTATTCACACCGCGCGCATCTTATTTTATTTTGATTTTCATTTTAGTTTTCATTTTATTCATGGTTGTTGGAAAATTCATAAAAAATGGAAAAATAACTTAATTAATCCCATTCCTTTTGCCATGGATTCATGATTGAATCTAGTATTTTTTAGATAAAAATATTAATATTACATGCATTTTCTGATTTTATGGGCATTTTTACATTTTAATTGACATTAAAATAATCATGGTTGATGCTTGATTTTGTTGAATTTGGTTTGATTATGTGATGATGATTCTTGCCCTGATTTTATGTGTGTAGCTATCATAGATATGCATGATCCCCCTAGATTTTTCTCACATTTTTGTGATGAATATAAGTGGTAGTTTTAGGTTGAAACTTGATGAGCTCCATTTTTAGGGTTTATGGTTGATACCTTGTGATTTAGATTTTATTTTTGGAACTTGGTGGATGATTCAACCTCTGATTTTTGTATGGTAGATTCATGATTGAATTAGGATCCTTTAGAAATTTTTGTAGGGATTTAAAATGTAGTTTACTATTTTAGTTTGATTTTAGTTTAGGTGCTAGCTTTAGATGATTCTAATGCACTAATCCAACTAGATTGACTTCTTTAGTTCCCTTAGATTAGGGTTTTCTCTCCCTTGCTCTTGGATGATGATGAAGACAAGCTTGGGATACCATGGATTGCTTGAAGAAGCTTGGATGTGAAGATATTCCCTTCTTTTGGTGTACTGTTGATTAGGTGATAAGATTAGGGTTTGTAGGCAGAGCTTCTAGATAGATTCTCTTCCTTCATAAACATGGAAGCTGTTGATCACTTCCATTCTTCCCCATGATGTAAGCTCCCCTTGTAAAGGCCTCATCCCTCCTTTGGTAGGATGTGTGGCTCTTTGCAAGTTGGTAGAACCTTTGAGGGTCCCTTTCTCTGATGATAGGATGCTTAGTGGTGACCTTTGGTCTTCACTTTGCTACCAATCATCCAAACTTTACTCTTGTCAAATGAATCTTTCTCCCTTGCTAGAGGATGGATTTCCTTGTTAGAAGCTTTGAAGAGGCTCGAGGTTGCTACTTCTTTGTGGTTGAGGACTACCCTTGGAGCTGAAGCTTGAAGGTCCAGAAGAACAAGTTGACACTTGTGGAGGAGATCAAATTGAGATTGGGTGAAGAGCTGAGGCTTGAGGAAGAAAGGATAAGTTGATACTTATGTTGAGGCACTGAGTCCCTGAGGGAACAAGTTGATACTTGCTATTGAAGAGGATTAGCCTTGAAGGGTGGTTGAGGACTAATGACTGAGCTGATGTCAGAGGAGCTTTGCTGTGAAGCTGTGGAGGCTGTTGATCTGTTTCCTTTCTTGTGTGATTTGCTTGATGCATTAGAATAAGTTCATGTTTAGATTGTCTTAAGCTAGGAGCATGATTGCACTAGAGGTTGAGTTGCTCCCTCTGCTTGTATTTTTACTATATGGCTTTGCTTGCGGGTATTCGGTAGAGCCCAACTCCCTTGCCTATGTGGTTTGTGTGTGCTTGATGGCACTTCATGTTATACCCTCTGTATGATTGCAGTTATTCTATTTTGCTTGATAGCATGTTATTTTCCTCTGTATGATTGCAATTATTCATATCTGGCTTGAGGTCGAGACGAGCTTGTGGAGGCTGATGCCCCACACACAATTCCTCCCTCACTTGCATTGCATGCATTTTACAGTCGTTTACTGTTTACTGTTTAAGCTGATGCTTTATCTGTTTCCGTTTATCCTTGACATGATCCCCTAGGAATCTCACTTCCTTTGACAAGGAAGTGATGATAGAACTTTAGGTTGAAACCTATGCATGATAACTTCTAGGAGTTCCCTGTTTCAAACCTCAACTATAGGATGAATCCTTGGCATGACAACATTAGGACTTGATAGTCTCCCCTTAGTTGAACCTGTTCGTTCTCTCTTCTCATCTCGAAACAAATTAAAATACAGTAATAAAGGTTAACTGACGTCGTACGTTACGAGCCTTAAGCTATCTGAGAAAGGATTGTTGGAGAGTTTCTTTTCAATAGTCTGGATGTTTAGTATGGTACCCTTTGGGTGGCATGCGACACATTCACTCTCAGATCATAGTCTCTAGTACGATATTGGTTGCAAACATCCATAAAAAATAGTTCTTCCGTAAAAGACAGAAAACAAACTTCAAACCTTTTTGCCCCATGGGCCCATAATTCAAAGAAAGCTTTTCTGAAGAAAAGAGTGTCGTTAACTCCCAGTTCTACCGCAAACGGTAACGCCTAAGTCTCCAAGGGTCGAGCTACGTACACCAAACTGCTGGAACTGTTTGTTAACCCTACTCGATAAAACAGATGAATCTGAATCCCCGTAATCCGTATTATCCCGAACTACGTAAGCTCTGATCTCTCATATCTGTTGAGAGTACGTAGGCACAATATTGACGTATTGGCGAGCCACCTTCCCCCATAACCCGTAGTTAGGCGAACTACGTTGACTCTGATTTCTCATTCTCTGATGAGAATACGTAGGCATAAAGTGCGACGCTTTGCCGAGTCATTTTCTTTTATTTGTGAACCAGCCTTGATAGGTAGATAGATAAAACCAACCCGTCAGATAAACACAACAAGTGTGGATCCCATCGAGTACGATGGACGTGAGGGGTGCTAATACCTTCCCCTTGCGTAACCGACTCCCGAACCCAGACAATGGTTGCGATGACCTTGTCTTATACCTTTTCGTCAGGTTTTTCCGATCGTTTCCTTTCTCGTTCTGAGGGATAAATAACGAAAGGTGGCGACTCTTCTGTTTTTCCGGCACCTTATTTTCGCGGTAGCGGCACCCATAAGGAAAACCTTAGAGCATCGCACTAATAACTACATAACACATTCATTCCTACATAGAAATCTTGTCCCATTAGGGAAACTTTTTCCTTAATATTTATCGATTAATGAAAACTATACCCATGAATCGATTCCCTACATGAATTTGATCATACTCCCTGTTGCGGTGGAAATAGGATCACAAACTATTAATGAGTTTGAATCGCAATTCAATTCACAACCGCTCTTTGATTTATCCGAAGGAAAAGGTCAAAAGAGGGAAAACCTATTTTTGCATCGTAAACACAATGCGGGGAAAGATCTAGGGTTCGGGGGTTGGTTAAATTTAGGGAAGGTATTAGCACCCTAAACTTCTGTAGTACTCTACAGGAACCTTTTGTTCAAATGTTTACTATTTGCTTTATTCATTTGCTTAAGGTATATGTACAAAGGATTAAAAGTGAGAAAAGAGACCTAAGGGGTTAATTCTAAGTTTACTCGGCAAGACATCGCATCTTGTGCCTACGTATCCTTACGGGAGTGGAATCAGAGTAATCGTAGTTCCCCTCAAAAGGGAGGTTAGAGACTTCTTGACTGTGGTCAAGGTCTCAAGGGGAATAAACATGTCTTAAGGACATGCTTACGCGGAGTGTAGAAACTCCAAATCTCTACGTTGAATTATTAAGTTGTAATTAGGGTTAAATTAGGGATTCCACGGCGGGAAACCCTAAAATGAGCGCGGCGGCTCTTTGACCTAATACTAGGGGTAAAATTGTAATTTTGCCTGCGGCGAGGCATTTGTGAAAATTAGGGTTTGTAGTTTGTAGTTTTGAGGATTTGAAATTGAATGTGTGAAATTTGAGGGTTTGAGGACTATTGGCATGGCGGCCAAACGGCTAGACCTAATCCTTCGGAGGTGTGATGTGACAGAAGTAATAGTGATGAAAGTGTGAGAAATTTAAATCATACAAACGGAAATAAAATGCAGAAAGTAAACGCGATTGTTATGTTCGCGAGGTTACAAACGAGGAGCAGTTACAATTATAATAGCTAAATATAAAACCGAAAATAAGTTTCAAATTGAACATAATAGCTGCAAGAAACAAAACAAACAAAAATGTCAGTATATGGGGTTAGACGAAAACGAAATCAAAATTGAACGAGAAACAAACCGTATGAATTTTGGAGGACTTTTATGGTCTTTTTAACCAAGGATTTAAATTTGTGAAAAGAGAGATTAATTTTAATTAAAAGAGTTTTGAGTTTTAAAAAAAATTATTAATAAAAAAGTGAAAGTTTGGTTAGTTATTCTAAAAAAGGAGTTTTAGTGATAATATTTTGAAAAAAAAGATTTAATCATTAAAAAAAACAATTTGTTTAATTTAAAAAATCCTAATGTTAGTTAAAAACACGTTTTACTTTAAAGTTATAAAAAAGTTTTATTATTTGAAAAAAACATTTGATTATTTTATTTAAAAAGAGTTTTAATTAATTTGAAAAAGGTTTTTGGTTATAAAAAAGAAAGGGCCTTCTTGATTTTTTTTAAAAAGATAAACAAAATAAAATAACAAATGGAAAAACAATAAATAATAAAAAAGAGGGTGGGGCCGGTCATCACTCTTCTTCTCTCTGCTCTCTGAGTTTGCGTGTGTTCCTCTCCTTCTTGTTTGCCTCTCACGGATGTTATCTTCTTCTTCTTTTGCATGGCCGCCGATTTGTCTTCTTCATCTCTTTTTCCTGAAAAACATGAAAAGCAACACAAAAATTGTAATTATATTTTTTGATCCTTACGGAATGATGATGGCCGATGATGCTTTGTCCTGAGGCTAGAGGATTTTTGACGGAGTTTGCTTGGATTTTACGAAAAAAGTTCTCCTTCTTGTTATGATTTTCGTCCCCTTTATACTTGATTTTTAAATCTTTTTTAATCTCAGATTTAATTTGAATATCTCAATCTTTTTCAATCTCGGATTTGATTTGAGTAGATTTTTATGATGATTTCAGATTTGATTCAATGATGGTGATGCTGATTTTCTTATGATGATGATATGATCTGATTGATTTGATTTAACTCTATCTGGAATTCATTAAGATTGGATTAGATTAAAAAAGTGTTGAGATTTAAATTTAAAAAGTTAGCAAAGAAGATTAGAGTTTCAAGTTAAATAAAATATGAGTTTTAAAAAAAAATGAGTTAGAATAAAAAAAATATTTGAATGTTGATTTAAAAAATGTTAGAATTATTTTAAAAACTGTTAGAATTTAATTTTAAAAGGAATTTAAAATTTAAAAAAAAAAAAAAAAAAGAAAAAGAAAAGGGCGTTAGAATTTAATTTTAAAAAGAATTTAGAATTTTAATTTGAAAAATAAAGGTGTCAAAAAAAAGATTTAGATTTAATTTTAGAAAAAAAGATAAATTTAATTTATAAAAAAAAAGGTTAGATTTAATTTTTAAAATAGTTAGAAAAAAAAGATTTAATTTTAAAAAGTTAGAAAAAAAGATTTAGCTTTAAAAAGGTTAGAAAAAAAGATTTAATTTTGAAAAAGTTAGAAAAAAAGATTTAGCTTTAAAAAGGAGTTAGAAAAAAGATTTAATTTTAAAAAGAGGTTAGAGAAAGATTTAACTTTAAAGAGTTAGAAAAAAAGTTTTAATTTTAAAAAGTTAGAAAAAGATTTAACTTTAAAAAGAAGTTAGATTTTTATTTTAAAAAAGGTATTAGAATTTGATTAAAAAATGTGTTAGAAATTAATTAAAAAAGGTTATAAAAAATTTACTCTTAAAAAAAAGTTAAATTTTAATCTAAATCCTAAAAGTTAGTAAGAAGAGCTTAAAATGATTTAAATAAATAAAATAAATAGGAAAAAGTTAATAAACAAACATTAGTAAAGTTATAAAAAAAAATTAATTAAATTATTATTAGTTAAAAAAACAAGATCTAAAAAAAAGGTTAATTTATTAGGTTAATAAGAATTTAAAATAAAAATAAAAAAGAAAGGGTAAAATTTGGGGTATTACAGTTGCCCCTATTTAAATAACTACACCGGATGATTTGAGTGGCGGAGACTCGAGGAATCATGGTGGAGGGATTTAAATATAGATAACCGAAAATTTTGCCCTTATATGTGGCGATATGCAATGCTATGGACAAAACGAGAACAGACTAATGCAGACGATGCCATGAATATGATATGATGCGTATGCTGGAATGATGAATGCGAAAATGCTGACGAATACGACGACACAGGGACAGACGCTACGAGAAGAACACACTGGGAAAAACGACGCGCTGGGACGACAACACAACACTGGGGAATTCCAAAAAAGATGGTCAACTGGTGCGAACACGACCAATTGTCTTTTTAGAAAAGGAACGAGATTCTCAAATGGAGATGGTACCTATGAGACGGCCTCCACTGGGGAATCTAAAAGTAAAACTGGATCATGTACGACTGCAAGATCGATTACAGAATGCTGGAGCATTGAGCAAAGAATAACATCCAAGCTTCTGTAAACTATCTCTCGTGACAGGATCAAACGGACTTTTCGGGAATCCGTAGCAAATATACAGGGTGAAAAGAACCGGCTGTATGCCAAAATAAATGGACTTTGAGAATAAGATCCTTAAATGGAGATGGCACCTATGAGATGACCTCCACTTGGGAATGTCTAATAATAACTGGATCTACACGGTTGCAAGATCGATTACAGAACACTGGAGCATTGAGCAAAGAATAACATCCAAGCTTCTATAAACTATCCTTCGTGATGGGATCGAACGGACTTTTCGGAAATCCGTATCAAATATACAGGGTAAGGACCGGCTGTATGCCAAAATAAATGGACTTTAATGGGAAGTGCCCTGATAAGCTTCTTGAGGGAGAATTGTTACTCATCGTTGGAGGGGACTTACATGCCAAAATGGATAAGCACTCAAATAAAGAGGCTGCTGCTTATCTGATATATATATCTTCTCATATTTAAGGTCGGCGCCTGGAATACAATTCAGATTCTTCTTTTACTAAAGGATAAATGAACTTCTTCATGCTTCAAGATCGTGCTCTCCTGAACATGAAAAGGGTAAACTGAACTTCCTCATACTTCAGAATCGTGCTCTCCTGAATATGATTCTGCTCCTTCGGGTAAATGAAATTCTTCATACTTCAGAATCGTGCTCTCTTGAATATGATTCGGCTCTTTCGGGTAAATGAAATCTTCATACTTCAGAATCGTGCTCTCCTGAATATGAAACTGGCTGACTGGATTTACTCATACTTCAGAATCGTGCTCTCCTGAAAATGAAAGTGAATAATCGAACTTCCTCATAACTCAGAATCGTGCTCTCCTGAATATGATTCGGCTCCTGAAATTTCTTCATTCTTCAGAATCGTGCTCTCCTGAAAAACGGCCAACTGAACTTCCTCATAACTCAGAATCGTGCTCTTCTGAATATGATTCCGTTCCTTCTTTTACTAAAGGATAAATGAACTTCTTCATAACTCAGAATCGTGCTCTCCTGAATATGATTTCGCTCAAACCTTCCCGTAATTCAAGATCGTGCTCTCCTGAATACGAATTGGTTCGTACCTCAAGACGGCAGATAAATGGAAGTCCAACTGCTTCATGGAGATGGCCATTTGCTGCGAGTCATAACGAGGATATGATCGACTTCTTAGGTGAGAAATGTCGTGTGTTGATGCTGTAAGATGTAAAGTGTAAAGGGTCGTAACATGTAGGATTGTAAAGTGTTTTACTGATAGATTTTCCAGGCGTGAACTGGCGTGTATCTGTAAAGGATTGTAGTTGATTTTCTTGAAAGATAGTGCAAAATAAATGCACGTCCGGGTACAGTGATAAACTTCTCGGGCGAGAACAGTCGAACATCTGTCATGGTATGGTGAAAATCTTTAGATGGTGCAAAATAAATGCACGTCCGGTTGGGCTTGACTACCGACAAGACTGAGATTCAATCTAGGATCGAGCTAGAAAGAAGACTGGTAATCAAGACTCCATCGAGGGAATGAACTCGAAGGGTAAATATCTTATCCTGGCGAGGAAAGATAGCTGAAGTAACCGTCATCCACGAGGATCGATCTCTGTGGGGAAACTGGAAACACCTATGTATTTTATGCTTAGGGCTGACAATCTATTTGGAGAGAATGGACAAACCCAGTTACTCGGCGGTAACAACCAATGGATGGTGAAACACAATGAACCTGTGAATGCTAATGCATATGTTGATGCATATGTTAATGTGAATATATGTTAATGTTTATGTATGCAAGATGTTATGAAATGAGTATGTAATGAGTATGTAATGAATATGAAATGAAATAGGCATTGATGCTTATGCCCCTGCGTATGCTGACGAGACAGACTAGAGACAGGACGAGAGACGAAATAAACATCTCAACGGAGATACCCTGCGTTCTCTGCAACCAATACGTCAATCATGGGTAAGAAAGATTAATGGTAGAATCAAATCTGGTTTTAAAGTTCTGAATTCTCTGGGGAGAAGGTAATCTGCTTGGGTGCATAGTACCATGTCTTCACCTGGGGAGAAGAAAACCTGAGGGACACTTTTGAGTTACCCAAGAAAAAGTTGTCAGCTTATAGTCTCTCTGGGGACTATCACTGGGCAATGGTTTGAAAGTGTTTCTGCAATAATGATATTTCCGGGGAATGAAGAGATCCTGTCGGAATTTCCCCTAGTCAAAGCAATTTATTACATTTCAAATTCGTTTGTTTTTTGAAAAACAGTTTTGAAAAATCTACAATGCACCTTTCATTTTCAAATTTTAAGAATAAACGCATTTTGCATAACAATAGAAAATAAAGAGTAATGCACCAAGGAATGTAAGTAACGAGATGGTATCTTTTATTAAAGGGTGGCTGCTTGCTGAAGGCATAGCTCCACAGATGATTACATTTTGAAATTGGCAACATGGGAAAAAGGTTACATTGAATCCAATAACACCTACTGACACTACTAACTAAGACTAATCCAGAATCCTGCTTTGGGCAAGGATGAAAGAACTGGAACATGGCTCTCATGCGGAAAGTGTGTTCGAGATAATCAGTGTCCTCTGATGCAATGAAATGCCTTTGTCCCTAACTTTTGCCTGGACCGCCCTTTCGGGTTTTCAATCCACCGGGACGCTCTTTTTTGCCTAAGCCGCCCTTTCGGGTTTTCAACTTAGCGAGTTTTTGTTATTATTTCTTTTTTCTTTTCAACCCTTACTTTTGCCTAAGTCGCCTTTTGCAGGTTTTCGACTTAGCGGGTTTTTAGGCATAATATTTTCGGACTGCATCAGAATTCACGGGGTGTGCTAGTTCTTCACCATCCATTGTCGTAAGTATCAGAGACCCTCCGGAGAAAACGGTCTTTACAACAAACGGGCCTTCATAATTGGGCATCCACTTTCCACGCATATCTTTGTGTACTGGCAAGATCTTTTTGAGTACGAGCTCTCCTTGACGGAACTCACGGATACGAATCTTCTTATCAAACGCTCTTTTCATCCGTTTCTGATATAATTGCCCATGGCACATGGCTGTCAAGCGCTTCTCGTCAATGAGATTCAACTGATCCAATCTGTCCTGAACCCACTCAGCTTCCTCAAGTTCAGCTTCCATTAACACTCTTAAAGAAGGTATCTCTACTTCGATGGGGAGCACGGCGTCCATTCCATATACCAGTGAGAAAGGTGTTGCCCCTGTCGAAGTTCTTACTGAGGTTCTGTATCCATGCAAAGCAAACGGTAACATCTCATGCCAATCTTTGTAAGTCACAACCATCTTTTGCAGGATCTTCTTGATATTTTTATTTGCAGCTTCAACGGCCCCATTCATCTTAGGACGGTACGGAGAAGAGTTATGGTGAGTGATCTTGAAACTATCACACAGCTCTTTCATAGTCTTGTTGTTCAGATTGGTGCCATTGTCAGTTATTATCCGGCTTGGGATTCCATAACGGCAGATGATTTCTTTCCTGATGAAGCGGGCAACCACTTGCTTGGTCACGTTGGTGTAGGAGGCAGCCTCTACCCACTTGGTGAAATAATCTATAGCAACGAGGATAAAACGATGACCATTAGAAGCCTTCGGCTCGATTGCCCCAATCATGTCAATGCCCCACATAGAGAACGGCCATGGTGAAGACAAAACATTCAACGGTGACGGAGGTACATGCATTTTATCAGCATAAATTTGGCACTTATGGCATTTCCTAGCGTATTGGATGCAGTCGGCTTCCATGGTTAACCAGTAATACCCAACCCTTAACATCTTCTTGGACATAGCATAACCATTGGCATGGGTTCCGAAGGTCCCTTCATGAATTTCCTGTAGTAACATGTCCGCTTCCCGTTTACCAACACATCTGAGCAGGACCATGTCGTGATTTCTCTTGTACAGCACACCATTACTGATAAAGAATTTGGACGCCAGTCTTCTCAATGTTTTCTTGTCCAGACCAGTAGCACCCTCGGGATATTCCTGCTTGACGAGATAGTTCTTGATATCGTGAAACCAAGGCTTTTCATCCACCTCAGCTTCTTCGACCAACTGACAATAAGCGGGCTCAACCTTGCGCTCAATATGGATAAGAGGTGCTTCATTAACGAATTTAACTTTCCACATAGATGCTAACATGGCTAATGCATCAGCTACGTGATTCTCGGATCTAGGAACATGCTCGAACTCTATCTCGTCGAAATACTTGATCAGTTCAATAATGTAGTCCTTATAAGGGATCAGCTTCTCATTCTTCGTTTCCCATTTGCCTTGTACCTGGTAGATAACCAAGGCTGAGTCACCACTTACTTTAAGAAGTTTGATTCGGAGGTGAATCGCTGCTTCGAGGCCGAGGATACACGCTTCATATTCTGCGACGTTATTAGTACACTCAAAATCCAACCTTGCTGTAAATGGAGTAAATCCACCCTTTGGATTCATCAAAACGGCGCCTATACCATGCCCATTGAAATTCGAGGAACCATCAAACATCATCTTCCACCAAAGACCTGGTTCTGGACCTTCGCTCGGATCTGGCTCTTCGCAATCTCTTTTAATCAACAAAATATGCTCATCAGGAAAATCGAGCTTAAGAGGTTCATAATCTTCAACTGGCTGGTCTGCAAGATAATCAGATAAAATACTACCCTTAATCGCCTTCTGGGGTACATATTGGATGTCATATTCGGATAACAACATGTGCCAACGGGCTAGCCTCCCGGTTTGAGCAGGTTTTTCAAAAATATACTTGATCGGATCCATTTTAGAAATCAATAACGTGGTATGACAGACCATATACTGCCGAAGGCGCTTAGCGGCCCATGCTAGTGCACAACAAGTTTTCTCTAATGGTGAGTATCTGTTTTCGCAATCGGTAAACTTCTTGCTCAGGTAATAAATTGCATGTTCCTTTTTCCCAGTCTCATCATGTTGTCCAAGCACACAACCCATAGACTTCTCGAGAACAGTAAGGTACATAAACAACGGTCTTCCAGGTACGGGCGGGATCAGAATAGAGGGATCTTGCAAATAACCCTTAATCTTCTCAAACGCTTTCTGACAATCAGGGTTCCACTCAACTGTCTGCCCCTTGCAAAGCAACTTGAATATCGGCTCACAAGTAGCGGTCATATTAAAGATAAACCTGGAAATGTAATTCAGACGTCCCAGAAAACCCCTAACTTGCGTCTCGGTTCGCGGAGCCGGCATATCTTGAATGGCTCGGACTTTGTCAGGATCCACCTCAATCCCTCGCTGGCTAACAATGAAACCAAGCAATTTTCCGGATCTGACACCGAAGGTACATTTTGCAGGATTCAATTTCAACTGATATTTCCTGAGTCGTTCAAACAGCTTCACCAAGTGGTCTAAATGCTCCTCTTCACTCTGAGATTTGGCTATCATATCGTCCACATACACCTCAATCTCTTTGTGCATCATATCATGAAAAAGAGTGGTCATAGCACGTTGGTAAGTTGCCCCTGCATTCTTTAAACCGAAGGGCATGACTTTGTAGCAGAAGGTTCCCCAAGGAGTAATGAAAGTAGTCTTCTCTCGATCATCGGGATCCATCTTGATCTGATTATAGCCAGAGAAACCATCCATAAATGAAAACAACGCAAAACTGGCTGTATTGTCTACAAGTGTATAAATATGTGGCAGTGGGAAGTCGTCTTTCGGACTTGCTTTGTTCAGATCCCTGTAGTCTACACACATCCTAACCTTACCGTCCTTCTTGGGCACTGGCACAATGTTGGCAACCCAATCTGGATATTTCGCGACTGCCAAGAAACCTGCATCCAACTGCTTTTTAACCTCATCTCGAATCTTCAAAGCCATGTCGGGTCTCGTTCTTCGAAGCTTTTGTTTGATAGGCGGACAATCTGGCTTAAGCGGCAGCTTGTGAACAACAATATCCGTGTCTAGGCCTGGCATATCTTGATACGACCACGCAAACACATCAATATACTCTTTTAACAACTCAATCAACCTCGGCCTAATCTCCGTCCCAAGCATTGCACCAATCTTGACCTCTTTCTTGCTCTCATCTGTACCGAGATTAATTAGGTCCACTTGCTCTTTATGCGGTTGAAGCTCTGTGTACTCGTACTCAATCAATCTTGTCAGTTCCGCGGGTACTTCAAGATCTTCTTCACCCTCGTCCTCAGCTTGATTGATGGGTGCATCCCAGTCAGGAGTGTCAGCAAAGTCATTGGATCCAACAAGGTTTATGATGTCTCTGCATGATGGAAGGCTTACTTAATTAAAATGCTCGAAGATTTGTAAGAATGAAATGCTGTTTTTTTTTTATTTATTATTGGAAGAAAAGGTTGCCAATTTCATTTTTAAAGGTGAAAACGAAACACGCAAATGAACCAAAGTGGAATTGAACAAAATGCTTTTATTAATATCTTTTTAGAAATGAAAGGTGGCCCGACAAAACGACCCTATAGCCTTGGGCAGAGCTACAGATTTTTATTTGAAAATGTAAATGAAACTTAAAAAAATACAATTACTTTGACAAGGGGAAAATAACAGGGATCTCTATGGCCTCCCAGTTGTTCAAAACTGCATCACCCTTAAACACCAGGTTGCTCAGCTCTTCATTTTCTTCACAGTCGCTGATGGCATTGACTTGGAAACCTCCGCTGACAAATACCTCTTGGATGACCTTCGGACGCCCTTCGACGGTCGTGGCAGCTCCATTCTGAGTTGGTTTGTAACCCAACCCAGAGCGATCAGTCTTGGTCTTGACATCAATTACTTCTCCCCAACCTTCAGGAATGCCCCTGTCAATTGTTGATTTGGTACTCTTCAGAGATGCAAAAGATGGATTGCCCTGACCCACTGTCTCTTCGACTTCCAGCAGAACAGCATTGGCGATTTCAAGTGCTTGAAAGGAAATGTCTAAAGCATTCTCGTCGGCCTCGATGTAACGGAAAGAGGACAGGTTACTGACCATCAGATCCTCCTCACCGTGTATAATAACCAACTTTCCATCGATCACGAACTTCATCTTCTGATGTAAAGTTGAGGTCACTGCCCCAGCGGCATGGATCCACGGCCTTCCAAGTAAACAACTGTAGTTGGGATTAATGTCCATGACTTGAAACGTGATATTAAAGACTTGCGGACCAATCAGGATAGGAAGCTCAACCTCCCCCATTACCGACCGACGAGAGCCATCGAAAGCCTTGACAACCAAAGGAGTAGGTTTCAACACAGTCTCTTTACAAGCCAACTTATCAAGAACCCTCTTGGGCAGAACATTCAGAGAAGACCCTGTGTCCACTAGCACTCTCGCTAAATTGTCCTCTTGACATTTTACCGATATATGTAAAGCACGATTATGGTTCGGACCCTCCTTCGGTAACTCTTCATTGCTGAAACTGAGGGTGTTACAAGCGGTTAAATTGGCAATCACACTATCAAACCGACTGGTGCTAATATCTTGATCCACATGTGCTTGAGTCAAAACCTTCTGCAAGGCCATCCTATGAGCGGGTGAATTCATTAACAGAGATAGAATTGAGATCTTGGAAGGAGTCTGATGAAGTTGATCGATAACTTTATAGTCACTTTTCTTGATGATCCTCAAAAATTCGGCATCTTCATCATTCGTGACGGCTCCCTTACCTTTGTCTTTGGCAGGCACAGGGATATTAGTGGTCTCCTTAGGTGGATCCTCATTAGAATGGGGAGTGTACACACGGCCACTGCGAGTCATCCTGCTTGCCTCTGCGATATTGGTCACCGTGCCCTTAACCTCTTCATTTGGAATAACCTTCCCAGACTCCTTGTCAATCATAGTCACGTCATATTTCCAAGGCACAGCTTTAGGATCACTGAAAGGAAACGGACTCGGTCTTCGAATAACTATAGGCTTAGGCTGATTCACTTCAGGGATAAACGGCTTTGGTATATCGAACACGGGATTGGCGGAGCCTGCCCCTGATAAATTAAACACTGGTACCTTACCCTTTGATTCAGGCTGATGGAAGACAGGCTCAACCACAGCGACCTCATCCTTCTTGGCTTGGCTTGTCACTTGTAAAACACCCTCATTAATTAACCTCGGAACATCATTCTGAACCAACACACAACCCTTAGTACTGGCTTCACAACTTACACATGCAACGTGGGAAGTATCTACCAAACCAACTTCAAACAGTTTCGAGTGGAACATCTTGAGAGGAGTCTTAATCTGTTCAACGTCAAGGGCATAACCTTCTCCCGAATCAGCACTAATGGCATTGACACTCTCATGGTTAGGAAAAGGGTTCTTCTTAACATTTGGTTGAGGATCTTCAAATGACAAAATCTTCTTTTCCAATAGGTCCCTGACAATATTTTTGAGAGCATAACAATTCTCCAGATCATGGCCAGGCGCGCCCTCATGAAATAAACAATGAGCAGCGGCGTTGTAATTGGCGGGTAGAGGATTAGGAGGCGGACCCAAAGCCCGAGTAGTGATGAGACCCTGCTTGACCAAAGAGGGATACAACTCGGTAAAAGTCATTGGAATCGGCGGACAAGGTTTATATGTTCTTCTGTTCGGCACATTCTGGCGAGGAGCCGGACTCTTTGGTTGTTGAGGAGCAGGAATATTGGGTGCCTGTAGGTAGCTGACAGGAGGCGGATAAACAGGAGGTTGTTGCATAGGTTGATACATGGGAACCTGTTGATTGAAAGAAGGTGTAATAGCTGCCACATAGGGTTGTTGAGCATATTGGACTGGGTACCCTTGAGGTTGAGCATAACCTTGCGGATGCCGATAAAAGCGTTCCCTTGGTCTACCAGAGGATATAGCATTAGTCTCACTCTCCTTCTTTTTCTGGGAGCTATACGGAGGTTTCTTCGGCTGATCCTTAGAAGTACCATGATTATTTGTCATTTTACCACTTTTCATACCCAATTCAATCTTGACACCCACAACAACGATGTCGGAGAAATTTGAAGTCACACTACCCACCATTCTCTCGTAAAATTCTGGACGGACTGTGTCGACAAACCAATCAGCTAACTCTTTCTCGGTCAAAGGAGGTTCTACCTGCGAAGCAGTCTCTCTCCACCTTTGAGCATACTCTTTGAATGACTCAGAATTCTTCTGTGACATACTCAGCAACTGTCTTCTGTCAGGAGCCAGATCCATATTGTACTTGTAGTGTTTGATGAAAGCGTCAGATAAATCTTGAAAGTTCTTAATGCGAGACTGGTCTAAAGTTAAATACCACTTGGAGGAAGCACCCTTCAAACTATCTTGGAAACAATGGATCATCAGTTTATCATTCTCAACATGGGCAGCCATTTTGCGATAATACATGATCAAATGACTCTTAGGACAGGTGGCACCTTCATAGCGATCGAAGTTCGGAGTTTTGAACTTCGGGGGAATAACTAAACCCGAGACCAAACAAACATCCCTTGCAGCAGTCCCAAAGATTTGGTCACCCTCTACCTTTTTCAATCTCTGGACGATAGTGTTTACTTCCTCACGAAGCTTATCATGTTTCTCATAACCCTCAACATTCTCATCAAGATTATCAAAAACTGTCTCATTGGAGTACGGTTGCGCACGAGTGTGTACAACAGGTGGTGCAAAGATAGGAGCCCCTCTAGAAACTTCAGAAAACAAAGGCACGACTTGCTGAACAGGTTGATTAATCGGAACAGTGGCTTGAGGAGGCACAAAACCGGGAGCAAGACCATAAGGTGGGTCCCTTGCTACGGTCACATTTGGTGAAGGGTCCACAGTAACGCCGGTAATCTCAGAAACAACAGTGGGCTGGGTATCCATCTTAGCATTCATGACATGTAACAATTCCATCATTCGCCCCATACCCCCTCGAAGGTCTTCGAGTTCATTGCTAAGGCGATCAATCTCTTTTGCCTGATCCTCCATTCTTTTCCGAGTTTGAGCTCTGGTGTTGTATTGGTGCCGAGAACTCAGGGTGACGAAACTGGAAGGTGAGAGAACCGAGTGTGAGAAATCGGGAGACACATGCAATGCAAAAGTATGATGCCAAAATGTGAATGTAAATGAAGATTTCATGGAATTCAAAACATTTACTAATGTCGTGGGGTACCAAGGAAATCTTTCCCTTGTTTTTTCATTTTATATATTTTTTTTTAATTTATGGTATCCCGCGATATCCATAAATGATGTTTGAACTCCATGAAATACAATGCAATGAGATGCTTTATGGATGCAATGCATGAAAACACACAAAGTCCTAGGTTAAAGGAACGTGAGCGGAGTCAAGGTCTACCCATCCCAAAAGGAGTGTACTATAGGTTAGTTGTACCTGCCGAACAAGGTTCTACAAAGTGCCCAAAGTCATCAGCCCATCTTTCGGATATTATCAACCTTCCGACTGACTCGGGGGTGAATAATATTCTCAAGAGAACCTCTTTTGAGTGTAGTATCGCGTAGCAGCCGTTGTAGGATTACTCCCACATAGCTCCCGCACTACGTCCTAAATAAGGCCAAGGTGGTGTTAAGGTACTACGGTCCTCAATATCACAGACTCCAATCGACAATGGAAAAAGTTTTCATGATTACTCGTTCAACCGAACCATTTTCGAAAAGGTCTCAACTGAGCGGTGATTCTCGAATCAGCCTGGTCGGGATTCACTCCCTATAAGCCTCATCGAATATATCCCCATCCTATAATAATGTCACTAGTCCGGGCGTAGGACTTATCTCACAGCACAAGGAACGGTCCCACCATGAAAGCATAAATATATACATGTAAATGAATAATAACACAGATAGTAACAAATATGAACAAGTTAGGGATAACCCTCAAAAGTTTAGGATCCCCAGTGAAGTCGCCATTTTCTGTTGCGGTGGAAATAGGATCACAAACTATTAATGAGTTTGAATCGCAATTCAATTCACAACCGCTCTTTGATTTATCCGAAGGAAAAGGTCAAAAGAGGGAAAACCTATTTTTGCATCGTAAACACAATGCGGGGAAAGATCTAGGGTTCGGGGGTTGGTTAAATTTAGGGAAGGTATTAGCACCCTAAACTTCTGTAGTACTCTACAGGAACCTTTTGTTCAAATGTTTACTATTTGCTTTATTCATTTGCTTAAGGTATATGTACAAAGGATTAAAAGTGAGAAAAGAGACCTAAGGGGTTAATTCTAAGTTTACTCGGCAAGACATCGCATCTTGTGCCTACGTATCCTTACGGGAGTGGAATCAGAGTAATCGTAGTTCCCCTCAAAAGGGAGGTTAGAGACTTCTTGACTGTGGTCAAGGTCTCAAGGGGAATAAACATGTCTTAAGGACATGCTTACGCGGAGTGTAGAAACTCCAAATCTCTACGTTGAATTATTAAGTTGTAATTAGGGTTAAATTAGGGATTCCACGGCGGGAAACCCTAAAATGAGCGCGGCGGCTCTTTGACCTAATACTAGGGGTAAAATTGTAATTTTGCCTGCGGCGAGGCATTTGTGAAAATTAGGGTTTGTAGTTTGTAGTTTTGAGGATTTGAAATTGAATGTGTGAAATTTGAGGGTTTGAGGACTATTGGCATGGCGGCCAAACGGCTAGACCTAATCCTTCGGAGGTGTGATGTGACAGAAGTAATAGTGATGAAAGTGTGAGAAATTTAAATCATACAAACGGAAATAAAATGCAGAAAGTAAACGCGATTGTTATGTTCGCGAGGTTACAAACGAGGAGCAGTTACAATTATAATAGCTAAATATAAAACCGAAAATAAGTTTCAAATTGAACATAATAGCTGCAAGAAACAAAACAAACAAAAATGTCAGTATATGGGGTTAGACGAAAACGAAATCAAAATTGAACGAGAAACAAACCGTATGAATTTTGGAGGACTTTTATGGTCTTTTTAACCAAGGATTTAAATTTGTGAAAAGAGAGATTAATTTTAATTAAAAGAGTTTTGAGTTTTAAAAAAAATTATTAATAAAAAAGTGAAAGTTTGGTTAGTTATTCTAAAAAAGGAGTTTTAGTGATAATATTTTGAAAAAAAAGATTTAATCATTAAAAAAAACAATTTGTTTAATTTAAAAAATCCTAATGTTAGTTAAAAACACGTTTTACTTTAAAGTTATAAAAAAGTTTTATTATTTGAAAAAAACATTTGATTATTTTATTTAAAAAGAGTTTTAATTAATTTGAAAAAGGTTTTTGGTTATAAAAAAGAAAGGGCCTTCTTGATTTTTTTTAAAAAGATAAACAAAATAAAATAACAAATGGAAAAACAATAAATAATAAAAAAGAGGGTGGGGCCGGTCATCACTCTTCTTCTCTCTGCTCTCTGAGTTTGCGTGTGTTCCTCTCCTTCTTGTTTGCCTCTCACGGATGTTATCTTCTTCTTCTTTTGCATGGCCGCCGATTTGTCTTCTTCATCTCTTTTTCCTGAAAAACATGAAAAGCAACACAAAAATTGTAATTATATTTTTTGATCCTTACGGAATGATGATGGCCGATGATGCTTTGTCCTGAGGCTAGAGGATTTTTGACGGAGTTTGCTTGGATTTTACGAAAAAAGTTCTCCTTCTTGTTATGATTTTCGTCCCCTTTATACTTGATTTTTAAATCTTTTTTAATCTCAGATTTAATTTGAATATCTCAATCTTTTTCAATCTCGGATTTGATTTGAGTAGATTTTTATGATGATTTCAGATTTGATTCAATGATGGTGATGCTGATTTTCTTATGATGATGATATGATCTGATTGATTTGATTTAACTCTATCTGGAATTCATTAAGATTGGATTAGATTAAAAAAGTGTTGAGATTTAAATTTAAAAAGTTAGCAAAGAAGATTAGAGTTTCAAGTTAAATAAAATATGAGTTTTAAAAAAAAATGAGTTAGAATAAAAAAAATATTTGAATGTTGATTTAAAAAATGTTAGAATTATTTTAAAAACTGTTAGAATTTAATTTTAAAAGGAATTTAAAATTTAAAAAAAAAAAAAAAAAAGAAAAAGAAAAGGGCGTTAGAATTTAATTTTAAAAAGAATTTAGAATTTTAATTTGAAAAATAAAGGTGTCAAAAAAAAGATTTAGATTTAATTTTAAAAAAAAAAAGATAGATTTAATTTATAAAAAAAAAGGTTAGATTTAATTTTTAAAATAGTTAGAAAAAAAAGATTTAATTTTAAAAAGTTAGAAAAAAAGATTTAGCTTTAAAAAGGTTAGAAAAAAAGATTTAATTTTGAAAAAGTTAGAAAAAAAGATTTAGCTTTAAAAAGGAGTTAGAAAAAAGATTTAATTTTAAAAAGAGGTTAGAGAAAGATTTAACTTTAAAGAGTTAGAAAAAAAGTTTTAATTTTAAAAAGTTAGAAAAAGATTTAACTTTAAAAAGAAGTTAGATTTTTATTTTAAAAAAGGTATTAGAATTTGATTAAAAAATGTGTTAGAAATTAATTAAAAAAGGTTATAAAAAATTTACTCTTAAAAAAAAGTTAAATTTTAATCTAAATCCTAAAAGTTAGTAAGAAGAGCTTAAAATGATTTAAATAAATAAAATAAATAGGAAAAAGTTAATAAACAAACATTAGTAAAGTTATAAAAAAAAATTAATTAAATTATTATTAGTTAAAAAAACAAGATCTAAAAAAAAGGTTAATTTATTAGGTTAATAAGAATTTAAAATAAAAATAAAAAAGAAAGGGTAAAATTTGGGGTATTACACTCCCGGTTATAGAATTGAACCCCACCCTTACCTTAGAATTGAGGCCAATTCCACGCTTTCCGATTCCGCTTCTGCTCTACGGTGATTTTTCTGCAGAAATCTTCTGAATTCACCGATGGATGATTCTTCGCTCTCCACTTCTCTCAATGCGTAACTTCTCTTTTCCGTCTTTCCTTTCCCAAAAATGATGTAATTGAGGGTAAAAGAGTCTACGGGAATATATTTTTGCTACAAAATCTCATTCCACCAGAACACGTTCAAATTCTGCATAACTGCAGTTTTTGCTCGTGTGACGGTCGTCATAGCAGCAAAATTTCATTTTTTTCCAGATATAACATCTTTTTAGCTTTCCAATGCTTCGAACGAGGGTCAAATCCGACTTACGGATCAAGAGATATGAATTTTCGAAGTTTTCTGACAAAACCAGAATTTTTTTGACAATTCGACCGATTCAATTCCTTCCTTCGATCCAAACACATACTCAACTACGACTACGATGCAACGAGACATAGCAAAGTCATAATTGGATTTAGTCGAAGTAAAATGGGCGTTACAACTCTCCCCTACTTACAAGAATTTCGTCCTCGAAATTACCTTAATCAAACAGCTCGGGATAAGACTCCCGCATCTTGCTCTCTAGTTCCCACGTCAAGCTTTCGCCAGCAGCTCCCAACCAGACTACTTTCACCAAAGCAATCTCTTTACCTCGTAACGTCTTCACTTCCCGATCATCAATTCTCACAGGCTTCGTCTCCACAGTAAGATTCTCGCGTACTTGCACATCGTCCATGGAGATGACATGCGATGGGTCTGAAATATACTTGCGGAGCTGTGATACATGAAATACATCGTGTAAATTCGAAAAATTTGGCGGTAACGCCACTCGATATGCCACCTTCCCAACCCTGTCCGATATCTGGTACAGACCAATGAAACGAGGAGTAAGCTTTTTAGATTTCAAAGCTCTACCAACACCGGTCACAGGCGTGACTCTAAAAAATACATGATCTCCTGCTTCGAATTCTAAATCCTTCCTGCGCTTATCATGATAACTTTTCTGCCTACTCTGTGAAGCTTTCATCTTTTCTCGAATTAACTTCACCTTCTCGGTAGTCTCTCGAACAATCTATGGTCCGAGTACCACACTTTCTCCCGATTCATACCAACACAACGGAGTCCTACACCGCCGACCATACAAAGCTTCGAACGGTGCCATTCCGATACTAGAGTGATAACTGTTATTATAAGTAAACTCTATCAACGGAAGGTATGTATCCTGTTGCGGTGAAATTTGGATGTCAAGCTATTGATTAACTTGAATCTTAATTCATTTACAACCGGTCTTTGATTTATCCGAAGGAAAGGTTAAAGAAAGGAAAAACCTAAAGGGGAGAGATCTAAGGTTCGGGGGTTGGTTAAGATTAGGGAAGGTATTAGCACCCTAAACTTCCGTAGTACTCTACGGGAACCTTTTGTTTATTTTTTTATTTGTTTCATTTTTTGCTTTAAGGGTATGTACAAAGGATTAAGGGTTTAAAAGACCTAAGGGGTTAATTCTAAGTTTACTCGGCAAGACGTCGCATCTTGTGCCTACATATCCTTACGGGAATTGAATCAGAGTAATTGTAGTTCCCCTCAAAAGGGAGGTTAGAGACTTCTTGACTGTGGTCAAGGTCTCAAGGGGAATAAACGCATCTTAAGGACACGCTTACATGGAGTCTTAAACTCCGATCTCTATGTTATAAATTGTTAAGTGCATTAGGGTTAGGTTAGGGATTCCGCGGCGGGAAACCCTAAAATGAGTGCGACGACTCTTTGACCTAAAGCTAGGGGTAGTTTTGTAATTTTGTCCACGGCGAGACATTTGTGAAAAGTTAGGGTTTGTAAGGGTTTGAAGTTTTGAGGACTATTGGCGTGGCGGCCAAACGGCTAGACCTAATCCTTCGGAGGAATGCAATGGGACAAATTAACGATGCAAATGCGAGAATTTAAACCATACAAACAACAGAAATTAAAGTGCGGAAAGGTAAACGCGATAATTTGTTCGCGAAGTTACAAATGAGAAACAGATACAATTATAATACAACTTGAATTGAAAAACACATTAAAATAGCTAATAGCAACGTAACAAGCTGCACATTGAATACACAAGGTTAGTAGACAGAGTCAGACAGTAATCAGACGAGTTATGAAACGGAAGTGCGAAAGTTATAGATATTCTTTGTTGTTTATTTGTGATATATAAAAAAGATTTTGATTTAAGTTAAAAAAGAGGTTTTAGTATTATTAAAAAAACTTTTCAAAAATAGTCTTAATTTAATTATCTAACAAAAAGGTTTTATTTTTTAAAAAAAAGGTTTAATGTTATTATTATATATTTTTTTTAAAAACGGTTCTAGTTATTATTTTAAAAAAAGATATTAGTTTTTATTTTAAATTTATCTAAAAAAAAGTTTTTCTTAAAAATAATAGGTTTTCATATTAACTTGGAAAAGATGTTAATGTTATTTATTTTAAAAAACAGATTTTTATATTATAACAAGTTTTAATAAATTAATGATAATAATAATAATAATAGTAATAACAATGATAATAATAATAAATAATGATAATAATAATAATAATACTAATAATAATAATAATAATAATAATAATAATAATAAATAATGATAATAATAGTACTAATAATAATAATAATAATAATAATAAAGCAATAATGAATTTTAAATGTGCCAAATAACCCAACAATGTTGCTAACGCAGAAATGCGCTCAGCGCAACCAGATCTAAATCGGACGAAACGAAATTTATCGCAAAGAAAAAGAAATTAAGCAAAAAAACAGTATTATTGCTCACACAAAAATGTGATCATCGCAACCAGATCGAACTAACATAAATGTCACGCGTCATGCACACAAATGTGCAAACATCGTATCGATATAATTCGATCAAAAATTAATCTTATATATATATATAAACTCTAACAATTTAAAAATTATAAATATATAAACGTAACAGTAATAGATGAAGAAAAAGAAATAACGGTAATAGATGAAGAAAAAGAAATAACGGTAAAAGATGAAGAAAAAGAAACAACAGTAATAGATGAAGGAAAAGAAATAACGGTAAACGATGAAGAAAAAGAAACAACAGTAATAGATGAAGAAAAAGAAATAACAGTAATAGATGAAGAAAAAGAAATAACGGTAAACGACACTCACTCCTCTTAGGTTTTTTTTTCATTCTCCCCTTTTTCAACAAGGCAACACATGTATATATAGGGAACAAATTAGGGTTAACACCAAATTGTCAATAATGTCCCTAAAGCCCATTTTAAAGCCCAAACTAAATAATTAGTTAAGAAAAAAAATTTTAAATAATTTAAAATAATTAAAATAAACTTAAAATAAAAACTAATAATCCTATTGATTCCTAAAAATCAAAAATATTATAAAAAGAACAAAATTTTTTTCAATATTTTTTTATTTTATGATTTTTTGGATATTTTTATGAATAATTTAGAAAAAAGTGAAAAAATAATATTTTAAAAAATGATTTAATTAAAATACGAAAATAATAATTAAATAATAAAAAAACTATTTTTGTTATTTTTTAATGAGAGATAGAAACATTTAGAGTAAAAATAATAAAAAACAAAAAGTGACTAAGGTGAGATTCGAACTCTCAACCTCTCACACTCACAACTCCTTACACATGTCCTCTTGCCAATTGTGCCATTTTATTTATTAGAAAAAAAATGCATGCCATATGATATTTATCTGCAAAAAGTCAAACGACTACACAAATTTGTTAGTAATTGATTAAATGCAATAAAAATGCAATGAAATGCGATGGCAAATCTTAGGGCAAAATTTGGGGTATTACATATCCCACGAACCACCTTCCTCAAGGACACACGCTCTCAGCAAATCTTCTAAAGACTGAATGGTCCATTCAGTCTGACCATCTGTCTGAGGATGGTATGCCGAACTCAACCTCAACTTAGAACCCAAAGCCTCTTGCAGACTCTTCCAAAACTCAGAAGTAAACCGCGGATCTCTATCCGACACAATACATAACGGAACACCATGCAACTTAATAACCACTCTAACATAAATCTCTGCCAACTTCGATACTGGAAAAGTGATGTTAATAGGAATAAAGTGAGCTGACTTTATAAGCCTATCAACAATCACCCAAATAGAATCACATCCTCTCAAAGTGTTCGGCAAACCCGTTACAAAGTCCATCGAAATGCTGTCCCATTTCCATTCTGGAATTTCTAACGGTTGCATCAACCCAGCAGGTTTTTGATGCTCAACTTTTGATTTCTGACAAGTCAAACATGCATACGCAAAACGTGCTACATCACGCTTCATACCAGGCCACCAAAACAGGTTCTTCAAATCATTATACATTTTTGTCGCTCCCGGATGAATACTCAACTTACTTCTGTGACTTTCTTCCAGGATCGCTTCCTTCATATCTGCATCATTAGGAATGCAAATACGACCACGAAATCTCAACACACCTTGCGCATCCAACTGATAATCATTATCTTCCAAATAATCTACTCCAGGCATTTAAATCTACCAAATTCACATCTAATTTCTGAGCTTCTCTAATGCTGTCCAGAAAATCATTATTAATCTTTAACATGCCCAACTTTACACTCTTCGGTGTTACTTCACAAACTAAACTCAGATCTATGAATTGCTCAATCAACTCCAATTCTTTAGCCATCATTGCTGACATATGCAAAGTCTTGCGGCTCAAGGCATCAGCTACAACATTAGCTTTCCCCGGATGGTAATGTAATCCAAAATCATAATCTTTTAACAACTCTAGCCACCTTCGTTGCCTCATGTTTAGTTCTTTTTGGTCAAACAAGTACTTCAAACTCTTATGGTCACTGAACACTTCGAATCTTGAGCCATACAGATAATGTCTCCAAATCTTCAGCACGAAAACAACGGCAGCAAGTTCTAAATCATGCGTAGGATAATTCTTCTCATGGATTCTCAGCTGTCTTGAGGCATAAGCAACTACTTTATTATTCTGCATGAGTACTCCTCCTAAACCAAACTTAGAAGCATCACAGTATACAACAAACGGTTCTTCTGCGTTAGGCAAGACCAACACCGGCGCAGACGTCAACCTCTTCTTTAACTCTGTAAAACCTGCTTCGCATTGAGCATCCCATACAAAAGTCTTCCCTTTACAAGTCAACTTAGTTAACGGAAGGGCCAACTTAGAAAAACCTTCAATAAACCTTCTATAATAACCAGCAAGTCCCAGAAAGCTTCTAATCTCCGTTGCCGACTTCAGAGTTTCCTATTTCAACACAGCATCAACCTTAGATGGATCTACGACAATTCCATCACCTGATATAACATGACCCAAAAATCTAACTTCCTCCAACCAAAAGTCACATTTCGACAGTTTCGCAAACAACTTCCTTTCTTTCAACACTTGTAGCACTAATCTCAAGTGCTCAACATGCTCCTCCTTCGACTTTGAATAAATTAGGATATCGTCAATGAATACTACCATGAACCGATCCAAATACTCATGGAAGATATGGTTCATGTATTCCATGAAAACTCCCGGCGCATTAGTAACGCCAAAAGGCATTACCGTAAACTCATAGTGTCCATACCTGGTTCTGAACGCAGTTTTCTGAACATCGTCATCTTTTACCTTAATCTGGTGATACCCCAACCTCAAATCAATTTTACTAAACACTTGCGCTCCAACCAATTGATCCATCAAGTCATCAATCCTCGGAAGCGGGTATTTGTTCTTAATCGTAACTTTGTTCAGTTGCCGGTAGTCAATACACAACCTCATACTGCCATCCTTCTTCTTCACTAACAATACCGGAGCTCCCCACAGTGATACACTTGGTCTAACGAACTTCTTCTCAAGTAAGTCTTCCAACTGTTTCTTTAACTCTGCCAATTCAGATGCAGACATCCTGTACGGTGCCATAGACACAGGTCTGGTACCGGGTACAAGATCAATAGAAAATTCAATTTCCCGTTCCAGAGGAACTTCAGGAATTTCATCTGGAAACACCTCAGGGAAATCACAAACAACTTCCAATTCATCGATTATCGCTTGATTCTCAATGGATAATGATGCCACCAACGCAAACACCTGAGCATCTTCTAGCAACATCTGCTTCATCTGTTTGGTAGTTACCAAACGCGCTCCTTCCTCCTCAGGAGTAGAGAATCTCACCGACTTATTAAAGCAATTAATGTGAACGCAGTTATACTCTAACCAGTTCATGCCCAAAATTATGTCTATCCCACTTAGTGGCAAACAGACTAAGTCAACCAGGAAATCTCTATCAAACATTGACAGAGGACATTTCAAACACACAAGAGATGTAGTTACCGATCCCTTAGCTGGAGTCTCAACTACCATCTCTCCACTCATGTGTGACAGCATAAGACCCAAACGTTCGATACAATCCGCAGCAATAAAGCAATGAGACGCACCAGTGTCAATAATAGCAAGTAAAGGAATACTATTAATGAAACAAGTACCTTCAATCAATTTGTCATCACTGGATGTCTGAGTCCCAGATAGCGCGAACACTCTTCCGCCAGTCTGTTCCTTATTAGGCTTCTAACACTTGCCACTGATGTGCCCCTCCTCACCACAGTTGAAACAAACTATTCCCTTGCGTTTGCACTTAGCAATAGCGTGTCCCAACTCTCCGCAACGGTGACATCTCAATGATCTAGCAGCACACACATTACTCTTGTGACTTGGCTTTCCACACTTATAGCAAACAATACCAGCAGGAGCATCTCCCCTACTAGTTTTCTTGCCGTCAGTTACTTTCTGTTTCCGTTTGCCAGCTGGAGGGTCATAAGGTTTACCACGACTCTGCTGTGATTTGCCTCTCCTCTCACTCATCAACTTGTAATGAGCGTTGCTATCTTCTTCATAAATCCTACAGCTTTCGACCAATGAATCAAAGACACATATCTTCTGATATCTGATTGCTTTCTTGATTTCAGACTTCAATCCGTTCTCAAACTTGATACATTTAGAGAATTCAGCAGTCTCTGCGCTGTAGTGCGGATAAAACTTAGCCAACTCCTTAAACTTTGCCGCATACTCAGTAACAGATTTGTCTCCTTGCTTCAGTTCAAGAAATTCAATCTCTTTCTTACCACAGACATCTTCCGGGTAATACTTCTTCAGAAATTCCCTACGGAATACAGTCCAAGTAACTTCTTCACCTGTAGCTTCCAACACTGGACGGGTCTCTAGCCACCAGTCATCAGCTTCTACCGCTAGCATATGAGTCCCATAACGGACCTTCTGTGCTGGAGTACAATCCATCACACGAAAGATTCGCTCCATTTCCTTTAACCACTCCAATGCACCATCAGGATCATGCTTACCCTTGAAGGTAGGCGGATTCTCCCGTTGAAACGTTGCCAAATTGCGAGACCCAACATCCCCAGCAGGATTCGGCTGATGTTCCATAGCATTAGCTAAAGCTTGCAGAGCAGCAGCGATTGCAGCATCATTCCTACCAGCCATTTCACTTAAGCTGCAACGACCAACAGTCAGATTTCACAATTAACGAAACTCTAGTGCTAGGCACGACGACTGACGCGACGACACTAGACAACTTGGCCGGACGGACCAACTGCTCTGATACCACTAATGTAACACCCCAAATCTAAACTTGCGGATAACAGGAAAAACAACAATTCATATAGCAAACAAAGCGCAACAGCGCAAACATTGACTGCATGACGGTCGTCATGAGCCTGTGACGGTCGTCACACGGGAAAAATTCCTCACATCAGAGATGTTACACTTCAACCTGACAGACAATACTCATTATGCAACAACTTGCAATTATCATACGTAGCACGAAATTAGATGAACAATCACCAATGTATTACTTAACCATTTAATCATAAAACAACTCGTCATTACTTCCGGTGTAAGTTCGATAAAGTATACAACATGTTCTCTTAAAACAATTTAATAAAAACATCATAACAAGTTCAATCAACAATAACATCGACTAAAATAATAACAGCAATCGTCCATCCCCCCAAGAGTGCTACGTATCAGAGCGACCAACGACACCTTAATGGGAACTACGCTCTATTCCTGACTACCTGCAAATTACCACCAGAAGAGGTAACATACAATGGAAAAGGGTGAGATATCAATAATATAACATAGAGCATGATAGAAAACATGCCAGAAACTCATCACAGCATTATAAGTTTCGAAATCATAAACCTCATCGACAACAACTGCAACAATCCATACCTCACGTAAAACAACATTAATATACAACTAACATAATTATGCAACTTCATGTGACTCAACAATGCGTCTCAACGGTGCATATGCATATGGTACCAATTTGCCATCAAGGCCGCCAATACAGGCCATCGCAGAATTTGCCACTAAGGGCCGCCAATGCAGGCCATCGCAGAATTTGCCATTAAGGGCCGCCAATACAGGCCATCGCTAATATGCTATGCCATGAAATACCTCTATTATGGACCACAACATCACCGACTATGCAACAAGGCATCAAGCCTACAACAAAACGTCCATAACAGAACATTTCTATTTCATATGCATCATATGTTCATCATCCCAACTATTCATGTAAAGGAACATTACAACATCGTATCAACAATTAAGAATTCAGCATATTATCGTAATAACAACATTACGGTGTTTTCTCACACAATTAATTACAAATCAATCACAACCAGGTAACTGCCCTTTTTGGCCCATTAGGGAAAACCATTAGAGCGTTGTACGAATAACCGTATAGCATATTCGTTCTATGTATTTGCCCATAAGGAAAACCTTAGAGCATCGCACTAATAACTACATAACACATTCATTCCTACATAGAAATCTTGTCCCATTAGGGAAACCTTTTCCTTAATATTTATCGATTAACAAAAACTATACCCATGACTCGATTCCCTACATGAATTCGATCATACTCCCGGTTATAGAATTGAACCCCACCCTTACCTTAGAATTGAGGCCAATTCCACGCTTTCCGATTCCGCTTCTGCTCTACGGTGATTTTTCTACAGAAATCTTCCGAATTCGCCGATGGATGATTCTTCGCTCTCCACTTCTCTCAATGCGTAACTTCTCTTTTCCGTCTTTCCTTTCCCAAAAATGATGTAATTGAGGGTAAAAGAGTCTACGGGAATATATTTTTGCTACAAAATCTCATTCCACCAAAACACGTTCAAATTCTGCATAACTGCAGTTTTTGCTCGTGTGACGGTCGTCACACTCCTATGACGGTCGTCATAGCAGCAAAATTTCATTTTTTTTCCAGATAGAACATCTTTTTATCTTTCCAACTCTTTGAACGGGGGTCAAATCCGACTTACGGATCAAGAGATATGAATTTTCGAAGTTTTCTGACAAAACCAGAATTTTTCCGACAATTCGACCGATTCAATTCCTTCCTTCGATCCAAACACATACTCAACTACGACTACGACGTAACGAGACATAGCAAAGTCATAATTGAATTTAATCAAAGTAAAACGGGCGTTACACTTAACGGTTCTTGAGAACAGTATGGGTTGTGTTCTCGGTCAACACGATGAGACTGGAAGGAAGGAGCATGCGATCTATTATCTGAGTAAAAAGTTCACAGATTGTGAGTCCCATTACTCAATGCTCGAGAATGTAAGAACAGAGTATGCCTAAGAGGGGGGGGGGGGGGTGAATTAGGACTTTTGAAATTTTTCCGGTTTTTATATGGTTCTTGGAAATATACTGGATGGTGTTCTTGGTTATGGAAAGCAGTAAATCAACAGAAAGAAAGAAAGACACATGATTTATAGTGGTTCCCCTCACAATCCGAGAGTACTCCACTCCCCTTTCAACATGAAAGAGAATTTTCACTATTGTTTAAAACAGTACAACCTATCACACCATCAACCGGTGAGGCCTACTATCAAACAATAAAATTCACAAGTGTACAAGAACAATCCTCTTGTAAACACTCACCCTTGTATCCAACAATCCTGGATCACAAGTCAAAAAATAAAATAATTGTAATGAATTTGGATTGAGTATAACTGTCAAAGTGATCTTCTCCAATGAATCAAAATTCACTCTTTGTAATTTTTCAATACAAGTGTTCAATGAATATGAAATTTTCAATGCAAGTATGAACACTTTTGAAAAATGAATTTGATTCCAATACAATTTTTAAAAATGAGTATTGGAGGTTGAAAGGTTTTGAGTTATGTTCTATTGGTTGTTTTTCAAAAATGAAAAACTCAGAATTTATATGAGTAAAATAACCTTTCACAAAAGGTATGATTTTAAAAGATTCAAACCATGAAAAGGTATGTTTTTAAAATAATTTTTGAACTCAAAACAAAGCAATTTTTCACTGCACGTTCAGTGTTAGTCGGTTAACCCATATGGTTAATCGGTTAACACTGGTACGTTAGCCCAGAAAATTCAAAATTCAAATTGGTTAACCGGTTAACCCATATGGTTAATCGGTTAACACTGCTAATTTTCAGAAAAATGCTTTTTAAAATTATGTTATACCATTTTTAAGGTTTCAAAAACATGCTTATGTATTATGCACAAATGATTGATGTTTTTGAACACTTGTATATCAAATTATAAAGGTGGATTTGATATACCAGTAATGCAGCCAAGTCTGGAAGAATCAGTTCCATATGTAGCTTGACTTGAAAGATAGCTTGATGACTTTATCTTGATGACTTTGAACGGCTTGTCTTTTTGCAATCAAGAGATGATCTTGAGTAGTATTGACATCATCAAAACTTGAGACTGAAGCACGCTTCTACATTCTCCCCCTTTTTGATGATGGTAATCAAAAAAATGTTGTGCGATATCTCTTGGTTCTTGATCTGGTTCTCCCCCTATGTCTAGCAACTCCCCCTATCTTAACAGAGAAAAAAAAAATCTGCACACAGAGAGACATTAAAAGAACCAAGCTCTTCTCCCCCTTTGACATCAGCAAAAAGGAAGAGCTTTTAAAGAAATCACAAGATAGCAGCATATATAGTAATAAGCACATGCAAAGCCCAGTAAACACAAAACACAAACAGTAGTACATATAAGATGCAGCAAATAGAAATTGTACTTGTTACAATAAAACATAGTTCAAATGAAAGCATAAAAACTTATAACTAGAAAGCAAAGCAATAAAAACAACAGCAGCAACATATTCTCTAAAAATCCTCATCCGCCATATCCTCCTCCTCTTCTTCCTCTTCATTTTCTTCATCAGATACAACAGGACTGTCAGGGTTGGTATGGTGAGAAGAAAGGACAAGGTTCCGGAGGGAAGCAATGGCCCGGGAGGTTTCTCTATGTTGAGTCATGATAGTTTGGTAAAGGAACTCGTTGGTGATGCCTCCTGCAGGTACGGGAAAGGCCTGGTTAGCATTGGCTCCTTCTTCTGAGTACTTGTAAGTACCGTCATTATCCTTAAAAATTCCAGTATTCTTGACAATTGTAATCTCGTTGATCTCATTGGTGGTTGATTTCATCTTGATGGTTGGTTCACGGTTAAGATCCAAAGTAGTCAATTCCAAAATTCTTGATATCAGCCGTGCATAAGGAAGACGGGTCGACAGAGATAGTTGTTGTTGAAGGTGATACATGATGGTCAGAATCCAATTGACACGTATCTTGTTCTTGATGGCGAAAAGAAGTTGCATTTCCAGATCATTAATTTGTGCATGATTCGAATCCTTGGGAATCAGCACATAGCAGATTATGTAGTGAAGCATCCGATCAGAGACAGTAAGATTCTTTGCATAGCACAACAGACGAGCAGTACGTTGGTTGGCGATAATCATCTTGTCGTAGTTGGACCACGGCCCTTTCACGTGGTTAACTCCCTTTCTCAGAAAATACCCAGATGATGGTATGTTCAGCATTGCAGCAACATCAGACAGATTTTCTTCAACAACACAGTCTCTAACAATTGTTTTCATAATATGCTCATCATTTGCATTTAGAAACACAGACAGTTTATGCAAAAAGGATTTGACAAGATCCGGGTAGCAGTTTCCAGAATCAGACACAAATTTATCGATCCTCTGATATTTGAGCAATGCAGGAAAATCAAAAGATGATGCAGGAAAAGCCTTAAGATTCACATACTTTACCGGAAGGATGGAACGAACTCGGACTTTGAAATCCATTCTGCGCTTCTTGGTTGTTTCCATAGGAATATCTTCATCAGATACAGAGTGATGTTCTGGAAGTTTTCCCTTGCCGCGGTTTGATGCTGAAGCCATGGATGGAGGTTTGAGAGAACTGGGGTTGTGGGTTCTGAGGAAGTTAGGGTTTGAGAAGTTATGGGGAGTTTTTCCAACTTTTAAGAGTGGGAGAGAGAAGTTAGGATTTAAGAGGGAATGTGGATTTTGGATATGGATGTGGATATTTAAGAGAATATGGACCACACAAAATATATAAAGAAAAATATAAAATTTTCAAAAATTTAATTAATTTTCGTTTCTGATTTTTTTGAAAAATTAACAGTGTTAATCGGTTAACCATATTGGTTAATCGGTTAACACATTAAAAAATTTAATCAGAATTGAAAATTCAACAGTGTTAATCGGTTAACCCATATGGTTAATCGATTAACATGCTCGAATTTTTGAAAAATACATAAAAACAGAATGCATACACATGAAAACATATCACAATTAATGCATACATATAATAGAGACAAGGATCAGATGTCACCTTCATCAAGAATCCCAAGTTCTCTCTGAATTTTGTAGAATAATTCTTTTGCCAAAGGCTTGGTGAAGATGTCGACGAGTTGGTTGTGTGTGTCGACGAAAGTCACATCAACATCTTTGTTTAATACGTGATCTCGAAGGAAATGATGCCGGATATCGATGTGCTTTGTTCTGGAATGCATAACCGGATTCGTTGTGATATTTATGGCACTAGTATTGTCACATCGTAGAGGAATGCATCCGAGGTCAACACCATAATCCAAAAGTTGTTGTTTCAGCCATAAAATCTGTGCACAGCAACTTCCTGCGGCGATGTATTCTGCTTCGGCGGTGCTGAGTGCTACACAAGCTTGCTTCTTGCAGGCCCATGATACTAGAGCATTTCCGAGAATATGACATGTACCACTTGTACCTTTTCTATCGGTTTTGCATCCTGCATAGTCAGCGTCAGAATAACCAACTAAAGAACAAATACTACCTTTAGGATACCATAATCCGACGTTGGTCGTTCCTTTGAGATACTTGATAATTCTCTTCACAGCAGTGAGATGCGATTCCTTCGGATTTGCTTGGAAGCGCGCACACAAACAAACACTAAACATAATGTCAGGACGGCTTGCCGTCAAATATAGTAATGAACCAATCATACCTCGATATTTAGTAATATCAATCGGAGTACCAGATTCGTCTTGATCAACATACGTTCCGGATCCCATAGGAGTAGACATCATCTTGCAACTATCCATATCGAATTTCTTTATTAATTCCTTACAGTACTTGGATTGGTTGAGGAAGATTCCATCCTTGGTTTGCTTGATTTGTAGTCCAAGAAAATAATTTAACTTTCCCATCATGGACATCTCGAATTCTTCTCGCATCATGAGTGAGAATTCTTCGCACAGTTCTTTGTTTGTTGATCCAAATATGATGTCGTCGACGTAGACTTGTACTAACAAGGTGTTACCCTTGATCTTCTTTATAAACAGCGTCTTGTCAACCTTTCCTTTTGTAAATCCTTTCTCACATAAGAAGTTGCTAAGGCGATCATACCATGCTCGTGGTGCTTGTTTTAAATCGTAGAGAGCCTTCTTCAGTTTGAAAACATGTGAGGGATTTTTGAAGTCTTCAAAACCCGGAGGTTGTTTGACGTAGAGTTCCTCATTAATGTACCCATTCAGGAAAGCGCTTTTGACATCCATCTGGAATAACTGAAAATTCATAGAACATGCGTAAGCAAGTAGTAATCTAATTGCTTCTAACCTTGCTACCGGAGCGAATGTTTCATCAAAATCAATTCCTTCTTCCTGGTTGTAGCCTTGTGCGACCAATCTTGCCTTGTTACGAACTATAATCCCATTCTCGTCAAGTTTGTTCTTGAACACCCATCTGGTTCCTATAATATGCTTATTGTCCGGTCTTGGTACAAGGGTCCAAACTTGATTTCTTTCAAATTGATTAAGTTCTTCTTGCATTGCTATAATCCATTGATCGTCGCCTAAAGCTTCATCGATCTTTGATGGTTCAATTTGAGATACAAACGCCATGTTGAGACAAGCATCCTTTAAATTAAGTCGAGTTGCAACGCCTTGACTAATATCACCAATAACTTTATCAATTGGGTGATCTCGGTGTGTTCTCCATTCTTTCGGAAGATCTTGATTTTCTTGAGTAACATCCTCTTGTAAAGTTGTTTGATCTTTTGAAACAATTTCTTCATTTTGTGAAGTATCTACAAAATCATCATCATCATCCAAAACAATATTATCCTCTTTCGAGGGGTTAGTCTCATCAAACGAAACATGAATGGACTCTTCAATGGTAAGAGTTCTTTTATTAAAAATTCTAAAAGCTTTACTATAAAGAGAGTAACCAAGAAATATACCTTCGTCGGACTTCTCATCAAACTTACCGAGATTGTCCTTATTGTTGTTGAGAACGAAGCATTTGCAGCCAAATATGTGGAAAAATGATATATTCGGTTTCCTTCCCTTGAACAACTCATACGGAGTCTTTTTGAGTAGCGGTCGAATATTCACGCGGTTGCTTACAAAGCATGCCGTGCTTACTGCTTCTGCCCAGAAATATTTTGGAAGATTTGTGTCGCTGAGCATTGTTCTAGCAAGTTCAACTAGTGAACGATTCTTCCGTTCTACGACGCCGTTTTGTTGAGGAGTTCTTGGTGCCGAAAAATTATGAGAAATTCCATGTTCTTCGCAAAATTCTTCAAAGTCTGAATTTTGAAATTCTCCACCGTGGTCGCTTCTTATGGAGGCTATAGTGAGTGACTTCTCGTTTTGAATTTGTTTTGCATACTTTTTGAATGCTTTAAACGCATCATTTTTCTGCACTAAAAACATTGTCCAGGTATATCGAGAAAAATCATCAACAATAACTAAAGCATAAATACTACCTCCAAAGCTCTTCGTTCTTGATGGACCAAAAAGATCCATGTGCAACAATTGAAGTGGTCTTGATGTAGAAACCACTTGCTTGGATTTGAAAGTTGTCTTGGTCTGTTTTCCCTTTTGACATGCATCGCATAATTTATCCTTGATGAATTTTATCTTCGGAAGCCCAACAACCAGATCATGCTTGATTAATTTGTTTAAATGCTCCATGTGAATGTGAGCAAATCTCTTATGCCAAAGCCATGCCTCGTTGTTGTTCGCCATAAGACACTTTACCTTCAAGGAAGAGTCATCAAAAGAGATCATAAAAATATTATTATATCGTTTACCTTTTAGCAGAATCTCATGAGTGACTTCGTGTTCGATCAAGCATTCCTCTTTTGTGAAGTTGATTTTGAACCCTTTGTCACACAATTGACTGATGCTAAGCAAGTTATGCTTAAGGCCTTCAACAAAAAGAACGTCTTCGATGATTGTACATGGAGGTGCACCAATGGTTCCAACTCCAAGAATTTTTCCTTTATTATCATCACGTAAGTGACGTATCCTTTGGCCTTTAATGATAGACTTGAAAATTTGTTTATATCTCCCGTCATATGCTTCGAGCAGCCACTATCAAGATACCATTGATTTGTGGTTGTCTTCAAGCATACCTACAAAACAAAATTAGGTAGTGTTAGGTACCCAAGTTGCTTTGGGTCCTTGATAGTTAGTACCTTTTTCCACCCACACATAATGCCCCTTTGCAACACCAATATTACGTACATAGCAGGCATTAGGTGTGTGCCCTTTAATACCACAATAAAAACATGTAGGTTGAAAATGACTTCTATATCTAGGAATATAATTCTTTTTCTTATTAATTCTTTTCTTGTTATGATTTTGATGCTGAGTTTTAGAAGTGCTTGTCTCTTCCTTCATAATTTGTTCACTTGCTCTTACAAAAATGGTCTTATTGGTGCTTGGTTTTGAAAATTTAGAATATCCCAATCCACTTTTATCATTAGGATACCTTTGATGTTTAAGAATCTCTTCCAAGCCAATTTGACCTTTTTCGTATCTTTCTAAAACTCTTTTAAGTTGAACAATTTGAAAAGATAAAGACTTACAATTCTTACATACAAGACTTTGTTTTTCATCCATCACTTTTTGTTTTTCATCTTCAATATTTTTTAAGAAATCAGAATTTTGTTTTTCTAAAAGTAAAATTCTTTTCTTTTGTGATGAGATGTCTTTATACAAAGTCTTGCACTCTTTTAGAAGTTCATCTATAACTTCTTGTGCATCATTATCATAGACAGAAAAATTACTACTAACCTTATTTTCGTCATCGGAATGGTGAGAGGCCATTAAGGCAATATTTGCACATTCATCGCTATCTGATTCCGATGATGAACTCACTTCGTTGTCATCCCATGCGACATAAGCCTTCTTTGTTTTGAAATCCTTCTTGCCCTTGAATTTTCCTTTATTTGCGAGTTTTGGGCAGTCTGGCTTTATGTGACCTTGTTTTCCACATTCATAACATGTAATTTCTTGGTTTGATGTGGATGCCTCCTTTTTCCTGAAATGTCTATTCTCTTTAGAAAAAGAAGAAGTTTTATTATTATTAAAAAAATTACCAAGCTTCTTCACTAGAAGCATGAAATTTTCCTCTTCGGAAGATTCGTCAATTTTGTCATCCTTTGTGTTAGTCTTCAAGGCAATTCCTTTGGAATTCTTGTCTTGACTTTCATGTTTCTCAAGCCTTCCAAGTTCCAGTTCATGCTCTTGAAGTTTCCCGAATAATGAAGCGGATGTCATTGTTGAAAGACTTTTCTTTTCCGAAATGGCGGTCACCTTTGGTTGCCATTCTCTTGTCAAGGATCTTAGGACTTTTAAGTTGAGATCATCGTTGGTGAAGGTCTTCCCAAGAGCAATCAGGTGATTTGTTAGATGAACGAACCTCTTTTGCAAGGCAACAATAGATTCACCGGGCTGCATACGGAACATCTCATATTCTTGACTTAACGTGTTAAGTCTTGATCTTTTTACTTCTGCTGTTCCTTCATGCGTTTCTACCAAGGTATCCCAAATCTGTTTTGCCGATTTACACTGTGATATGCGAAAGAATTCATCCATACTGAGAGCGCTTTGAAGTATGTTGATTGCTTTCTTCTCATTCAAGATTCTCTTCTTGTCATCTTCATCATATGAGGATTTGATCTTTGGGGTTTCAACACCATTTACCACACTTGTAGGAACATGTGGACCAGTTTCAACGATTTCCCATATACCATCTCCTTGAGCCTCAAGATGTGCCTTCATACGGATTTTCCAAAAATCAAAGTATTCTCCAGAAAAGAGTGGTGGTTTGTTACTACTTCCACCATCTTTGAAAACCGGGTTGGTACTTGCGGAAGCCATACTGAATCGTTAGCAACAGGTTACCTTAACCTGCTCTGATGCCAATTGTAAGAACAGAGTATGCCTAAGAGGGGGGGGGGGGGGGGGGTGAATTAGGACTTTTGAAATTTTTCCGGTTTTTATATGGTTCTTGGAAAAATACTGGATGGTGTTCTTGGTTATGGAAAGCAGTAAATCAACAGAAAGAAAGAAAGGCACAGGATTTATAGTGGTTCCCCTCACAATCCGAGAGTACTCCACTCCCCTTTCAACATGAAAGAGAATTTTCACTATTGTTTAAAACAGTACAACCTATCACACCATCAACCGGTGAGGCCTACTATCAAACAATAAAATTCACAAGTGTACAAGAACAATCCTCTTGTAAACACTCACCCTTGTATCCAACAATCCTGGATCACAAGTCAAAAAATAAAATAATTGTAATGAATTTGGATTGAGTATAACTGTCAAAGTGATCTTCTCCAATGAATCAAAATTCACTCTTTGTAATTTTTCAATACAAGTGTTCAATGAATATGAAATTTTCAATGCAAGTATGAACACTTTTGAAAAATGAATTTGATTCCAAGACAATTTTTAAAAATGAGTATTGGAGGTTGAAAGGTTTTGAGTTATGTTCTATTGGTTGTTTTTCAAAAATGAAAAACTCAGAATTTATATGAGTAAAATAACCTTTCACAAAAGGTATGATTTTAAAAGATTCAAACCATGAAAAGGTATGTTTTTAAAATAATTTTTGAACTCAAAACAAAGCAATTTTTCACTGCACGTTCAGTGTTAATCGGTTAACCCATATGGTTAATCGGTTAACACTGGTACGTTAGCCCAGAAAATTCAAAATTCAAATTGGTTAACCGGTTAACCCATATGGTTAATCGGTTAACACTGCTAATTTTCAGAAAAATGCTTTTTAAAATTATGTTATACCATTTTTAAGGTTTCAAAAACATGCTTATGTATTATGCACAAATGATTGATGTTTTTGAACACTTGTATATCAAATTATAAAGGTGGATTTGATATACCAGTAATGCAGCCAAGTCTGGAAGAATCAGTTCCATATGTAGCTTGACTTGAAAGATAGCTTGATGACTTTATCTTGATGACTTTGAACGGCTTGTCTTTTTGCAATCAAGAGATGATCTTGAGTAGTATTGACATCATCAAAACTTGAGACTGAAGCACGCTTCTACAGAGAAAACATGTTGCGCACTTGCTTGGGCTGCCAAAAGTTTGAGACAATATATGCTCAATCACACAACCATGCTGATTTCGAAGATGGATCCGATCAAGTATGTCTTCGAGAAGCAAACGCTCTCAGGAAGAATTGCCAGGTGGCAGATGGTACTGACAGAGTACGATATACAACATGTTTCCCAGAAAGCCATCAAAGGAAGTGTTCTGTCAGAATACCTTGCTGAACAGCCAATCGAAGATTATCAACCAATGAAGTTTGAATTTCCTGATGAGGATATCATGTTCCTCAAAGCGAAAGATTGTGAAGAGTCGTTGCCCGACGAAGGTCCAGCGAAAGGTTCTCAATGGAAGATGATATTCGACGACGCTGTCAACTCCTATGGTAGTGGAATTGGAGCAATTATTACAACCCCTTATGGTACTCACATTCCGTTCACTGCCAGGTTGACATTCCCTTGCATTAACAATAAAGCTGAGTGCGAAGCATGTATCATGGGTCTGGAAGAGGCTATTGATTTGAGAATAAAAAATTTGGATGTATATGGCGATTCAGCGCTAGTGGTTAATCAGATCTTGGGAGAGTGGGAAACTCGTCAGCCGAATCTAATTCCTTACAGAGATTACGCAAGGAGGCTGTTACCCTTCTTCGATAGGGTAGAGTTTCACCATGTGCCACGAGCAGAGAATCAGATGGCCGATGCTTTGGCAACGCTATCTTTGATGTATAAAGTGAATTTCTAGAATGATGCTCCCAGAATAGTCATTTCTCGCATGGATAGGCCCGCTTTCGTATTCGCTATTGACGAGGCTGCTGATGGCAAGCCATGGTTTTACGATATACAGAACTTCCTCAAGAAGCAAGAGTGTCCACCAGGGGCTTCGGCTCAGGATAAGAAGACGCTGAGGAGGTCGTTTGGCAACTTTTATCTAAACCCAGATGATGTGCTTTACAGAAGGAACCATGATTTGGTGTTGTTGAGATGCACGGATGAAAAGGAAGCAACATTGCTTATGGAAGAAGTCCACGAGGGTACTTTTGGTACACATGCCGGCAGGCATGTCATGTCTCGAAAGTTATTGTGTGCAGGGTATTATTTGCTAACCATGGAGTCAGATTGTTTCAAATTTGCAAAGAAATGCCATAAATTCCAGATTTATGCAGACAAGATTCATGTACCGCCGTGCCCATTGAATGTTATGGCGTCTCCGTGGCCCTTTTCCATGTGGGGCATTGACATGATTGGCAAGATTGAGCCAACCGCATCCAATGGTCATCGTTTCATCTTGGTCTCCATTGATTACTTCACCAAATGGGTTGAAGCAGCCTCGCACGCCAATGTCACAAAGCAAGTCGTAGCCCGATTCATAAAGAAGGACACCATATGCAGATATGGAGTACCTGAACGAATCATTACTGACAATGGTTCGAATCTGAACAACAAGATGATGAAGGAATTGTCACAGAATTTCAAAATCGAGCATCACAACTCATCTCCCTATAGTCCGAAGATGAATGGCGCTGTTGAAGCGGCCAACAAGAATATCAAGAAGATAGTGCAAAAGATGGTTGTCACTTACAAGGATTGGCATGAGATGTTGCCCTTTGCTTTACACGGTTATCGTACGACGGTACGCACATCAACTGGGGCAACTCCTTTCTCGCTGGTATATGGTATGGAAGCTGTCCTACCATTGGAGGTCGAGATTCCTTCTTTAAGAGTGTTAGTCAACGTCAAGCTTGATGAGGCAGAATGGATAAAGAACAGATTGAATCCGCTTAGCCTGATGGATGAGAAGAGGCTAGCATCTATTGCATACGGTCGGTTGTATCAGAGTTGGATGAAGAAAGCTTTTGACAAGAAGGTGCGTCCTTGGAACTTTCAGATGGGCGATCTTGTGTTGAAAAAGATTCTCCCACCACAATCAGATCACAGGGGCAAATGGACTCCCAACTATGAAGGCCCATATGTCATTCAAAAGGTTTTCTCTGGAGGAGCCTTGTTGTTATCCACCATGGATGGTGAAGATTTTACATCCCCTGTGAATGCAGACGCAGTTAAAAATACTTTGCTTAAAGAGACCCGCTGGAAAGAAAAAAGAATATCTAGGCAAAATGGGGCATCCCGGCGAACCATAAAAAAGAGAATGGGTTCGGGCAAAAATTAGGGATAAAAATGAAAAAATGTAAACCCGCAAAGTCAAAAACCTGAAAAGGCAACTTTGGAAAAAATGGGTATCCCGGTGAATCGAAAACCCGAAAGGGCGGTTCAGGAAAAAGTTAGGGATTAAAAAGCAAATGACTGTGGTCTGCGTTGGAACCTCATTGCCTAATGGATTGGGAGAACCTGAAGGCCGTTTATCCGAATCAATCTCTTCTGAATACGAAGCGTCGGGAAAACATCAAGGTCAGGCGAGTCATAGAGGGATCAACTCATGGTGTTTGTCTGTGCCACATTGCCGATATTTCTCTACACTTTTATATATATTTCTGTGCATATCTGTATTGTTTTTGCGTAGCTTCCTCTTTTCAGGGGTTGCATCTGTTGTAAAACTTTGCCTATTTACAGGCCATTTATCAATAAACATATACTATTCAATATCTCGTTTGTTTTGTTTTAACTTTTACTGTTTTATTTGTGAAAAACGCCCAATGTTTTGATAAACTTGCACATACATAAACTTGCAGGCCTTGGCCAATAATTGTTAAAACTTTGAATTAATTGAACAACGTCACAAATGATGACTGAGATAGTTCCGTTTGCGTAGGATATCTTGTCTGTTTGTTCAGTTTTGTAGGGTCGTTACCCTTGGGGCAAAAAGGTGTGGATGAAATTCGTCTTATCTCCAGCCGGAGTCTGTTTCCCCAGCAAGTGGAGTTTGCATCTCTATCCCTAATGGAGTTTGTACGCAGTTTAAGTGAATAGATAGTGTGTACGCTTTCCCTCGGCGGTTGGTGTACATTTAATCCCCGCAAGGTGCATGTTCGTATGCACTCCCCAGTGTGTTGCGATTGGATTTCTGTCCCACTGAGCAATCTATAACCTAGGTAGATTCGCTTCCAGTTCAGTAATCTCCAGCAGGACGGAGGAATATTGTTACCCTGACATTTTCTTTGTAGGAGGTCAGCGAGGGCCCATTTCCTCAGCATAAGTCCAATTGTTATTGGCATGAGTAGGTTGTTTCCCCAGCAGGGTGGTTTCTGTATCTCTAGCATTTATTTTGTTGATTCAGTTCCGTTGCATCTGCATGCGTGCATAACATCTACCCAAATACGTAGCATGTCCATTTTGTATGGAGCATTACGCCATTTTCAAACATATGCATATGAAATATAAACCAGGTTGTTATCACTTTTGTTTCAGGTGTATCTCGCAATTGGTTGGTATCTTTGCCCGTGTGGTATCTAGACCCCGACTTATGTTATTTCCCCAACGGAGTTTCCTTGTGGTTGTTATCATCGGATGATTATAACTTTGTATGACTCTTGATGCTCATATTATTTAGCGAAGGCCTGATGGCGATGTCAGATGCCCTTATCTTTGGGTCCGATGCAAATTTTTTTATCCCCTACAGATGCCTGACAGCGATGTCAGATGTTTCTCAAGTTTACAGATGCCTGACGGCGATGTCAGATGTTTATTCTACTGTGATTATTTGACAGCGATGTCAGATGTTTACCAGAAGCGTGATTATTTGACGGTGATGACAGATGTTTACCAGAAGCATGATTATTTGACGACGATGTCAGATGTTTCTACTTGTACTAACGGCGAGGTCAGAGGTTTCATAGATTTTTGGTTACTGGCGGCGATGTCAAGATCTATTATCAGATCCTTTGGTTTCTGGCGGCGATGTCAAATGTTTCGGTTTTCTGGCGGCGATGTCAGATTATTTGGTTGTCTGGCAGCGATGTCAGACGTTTATGAATCTGTGGTTACTGGCGGCGATGTCAGAGTTCTTTTATCCCCACAGGTGCCTGGCAGCGATGTCAGATGTCTTTACCTTTTGGGTTCAAAGTTTTCTTTTATTTAGTAAGTTACTGCGGCGATGTCAGAGGTTTCTTAACTGCGCAGAGACTTGACGGCGAGGTCAGTTTGTTTTATCCCCTGCAGATTACTGATAGCGATGTCAGATGTTTCTTAATTTCATGGAGTTCTGGCAGCGATGTCAGAGGTGCATCAGTTTAATGGAGGCCTGATGTCGGATATTCTATTTGGATTTGATCTTCAGATTTATCACTCGCTTTTATTTAGCGATGACCTGGCGGCGATGTCCGACGATCGTATCTTTGGATTCGATATCTGTTTTTATTTAATAGAGGACTAACGACGATGTTAGCTATTTTACCGACTTGAGGTAGAAGATTGACGGTGATGTCAAATGCTTTTATAGACGTAATATCTATGCCCGACAGCGAGGTCAGGTGTCTGACGGTGATGTAAGAGGAATTTAATATGGATAACTGACGGCGAGGTCAGAAGTTTCTCCGAACTGGTGGCGATGCCAGAGGTTTACTGAAATTGATGTTGATGCTTGACGGCGAGGTCATGTATTCTTCAGACTGCGTGTCATTTTTGTTTATCGGGTTCAGTTATCTCCGGAGGTTTCTACGGTTGGAAAATTTCTGGGTTCGTTGGTATTCAACCGTCTTTTACCTCGATTGTTTGACAGTCGTTCGCTTTTCACTCAGTCAGGTCCAAGTCGCTTGAATAAGGGCAGCTGTTGCACCCCAAAATTTGCCTAACCTTTTCTTAACTTGGTTTATGTTTCATTTCATTTTCTTCTAGCATTTGCATTGCATAACCTTGTTCATTTAGCAGGGGATCAAGAGGTTGTGCATAGCAAGAGAGGGTCACCAAAAGTTTTGAGCCTAAGCAAGGGGTTTACTCAAGCATGAGTGGTCATCAAAGTCATCAAGAGTTGGTCAATGCTCCTTGAAAGAGTTGATGGGTGTATGTGGATTAGCTCCTAACTTGGAGGCCAGTTGAAGATCATCAGAGGTTTGTGAATTCATGATTATGGATATGAGATGTTGAGGAAGCTCATTGAAGGCTTTGAGAGCTATGTTGGAGTTTATTCAAGTTGTTGTGTCATGTGTAAGAAGCCACAGTCAAGAGTGGTGCACCTAGGGTTTTCATCTGGTCAACCCTCAGTCAATTGTGAAATTGAAGGAGATTAAGACTCAATTCTAAGTCTTTGTGATCATAGAATGTTGTGTTGGGATGTATAATATATCATTTCAAGATCAAATCAAGAAGAATCAAGAGTGTGAGAAGTTACTAAATTAGGGTTCTCAGTGTAAAATCCTCTATTTAGTGCCTAACTTCAAGACCACATATCTGAAGATACAAGTTTCATATCATTTTGACCCTAACATGAAACCTGTAGAGCATGTTTCTAGCTTTATTTTGAGTACTAGAAGTCTTTCATTTGATTTCTAGAACTCAAGTTATGATGCTGACAAGTTACAGGTCATCAGATGAATGTGATTTTGGTCAATAAAAGTCAACCAACTTCCAAGCCACTTTTGACCTAGAAGGATGTTTCTCCTCACTTTGACCCAAACATGAAAGTTGTTCCTCATGATCTTAGATTTCCAAAAAGTACTAGAAGTCCTTCATCTGATTTGTAGAGCTCAAGTTATGAAGCTTACAAGGCAGGGGTATTTTGGGAAAGTAAGATTACAGGTCATTTTCATTATAGGTCCATTTCACAACCTTACACACCTCAAATGAAAATCTTTCCAAAATTAAAATTTCTCCAAATGGGGTTAATTTCATTACCAAACCATCTTATGTCATGGTTGAAGCTTGGATTGAAAGATTGATGGAAGAAATTTCATGAAAAAGGCATTAAAAGGAGAAAATTCAATTAAATTCATTTGGAATCATTTTTTATCAAGTGTGTGCATTTTTTGAGTACCAAAGTCATTATAAACACAATGCCAATTTTGAATTTGAAATTTGAGTTCATTTTCATGGCCATTTTCATGCTTGCTTCACCATGAAGTAACAAATGCAAATCATACCACAAGATTAAATTGAGGAGCAATTCTTGGCCCTTGGATCAATTCACCCCATGTGCAAGCTAATTGAATCAGGTTTGAGGCATGTGCAGCTCTTTTCACACAGTTTTGCAAGCTTGCCAACACAAGAAAAGTTGAATTTTGATTGGGCTTTTAGGGACTACAATTGTGCTCCAAAGTGATCAATACCCATCATATATAACTTCATGATCATGAACAAAGCATCAGAACGAAATTTGGATGAAAATTGAGAGAGAAAACAGTTGGAGAAAGTGAGAGAAAAGTGAAATTCGAATTTGGAAATTCATCAGGATTCAAGCCAAATTGAACGTTCAAACAACTCTAGGAATGATCAAGCATTGTTTCTGGATAAAATTCATCAAGTTCCATCAAGGTTTTAAGGCTCAGTGGAAGAACTCCACTAGGTAAGCTTCAATTCAATTTTTCTCTCTGTATGTGATGCAATTGAGTGCCATTTTTGCATAATCATGATCAATGAACTGTGTAGATCGTTTCTTGATAGTATTTGTTCTTGTTTGTGTTGATTTGTGATTTGAGCTCCAAACTGTTTGGCTTCGATTTGCTTTGTCTATGAACTGAAATTGAATATGGACCATGGATTTGTGTTCTATGTTGCATGAGGATGAATTTGGACTATGATTTTGTGTGTTTTGGTGAAGTTGATGTTCATCTGCGTTTTGTTCATGCCGGAGAAGATGACCGGAGCCTCCGTGCTCCGGCCACCTGGTCTTCTCCCTTTCTTTTCATGTTTAAAACCAGCCTGAGATGCGTGTGTGTATGTGATCCCTTTGATGTGTTTACTTTTTGATCCAACGTGCCATAACATGATGTACCGTGCACCTTATTTGACCAGCCTCACCTGATTCCTTGAAGCGTTGCGTTTCACTTAAAACGCTTGTGGAATGGGCTTGTTTTTACTTTCTAAACCCCCCTTGCCTGAGGCCCGTGATTTTGCACGTGTACTGATTACTTTCTGCACCACGCTTTTATTTTTTATTATTTTTTTTTTGTTTTGATCTGTTTTGAATTAGTTCAATATAAAATACTTCCATAATTGATAAAATCCTACAAAAATATGTTTAAGATATTTTAGGATGTCCTTTATTTTTAGGAAATTTTTATTTTATTTTTTGGTTTATTTTTCATTTAAAAAAGGAATTATCAATTTGAAGTGTTTTGTTTGAATTATTTCTTGACATGCCTTTGTTCTTGATTTATTTCTTCTTTTTCCTTTTGATCCAATGACTGAAAATTAATACTCATATCCATGATGAGTTGATTGATTTTTGAGGACCATTTTTCCCCTGTTTAGTTGACTTTTGGTTTGACTTTGGTTGCATTTCATTTGACCCTCGACAATCTGTTGCACCCCAAAATTTGACCAACCAGGTCTCGTATCTGGCTCGAGGTTTCGACGCATAACCGCATTCGCATCTGCATATTGCATACATTGCATTGTTCATTTGTTTTGATTTTATCAGGGATCACAGCTCCCGTCTCGCGTCTCGGGTGTTTTTTATCAGTTTAGATAGGTAGAATCGTATTTTTGGGATATTTCGGTGCCCGTTTATTTTTACCGATTATTTTTTGTGTCGTCCGGTGCTTATTTTGTTCCCTTGGGAATTATTGCGATTTTTCTGGATTTTATTGGCATTTTTTAGGGTTTAAATAGCTTTTAAATTTTTTTTAGGTTTAATAGGATTTTTAAATAGATTTTTAATCATTTTAGATATTTTTAAATAGCATTTTCTCTTTTTAGAATTTAAATAGGATAATATAGATTTTCTTTTAAATAATATAGAGTAATATAGTTTTAGAATATTAATAGAATTTAATAGCTTTTTTTTTAATATTAATAGGGTATTAATGATTTTTTAAATAGTTAATAGTTTTTTAATCTTTTAATATAGATTTTTCCTTATTAAATAAATAGTTTCTTTTTTTTAGAATAATAGTTTTTTAGGACATAATGTTTTTAGATATGAATAATAATAGATCTTTTTCTTTTATTTTCTTTTATAGAGTTTATAATAATAATATAGTTTTATTAGGGTTTATAGAATTTAATTAGGTTAGTTTTTAGATTTGATTAATTGAGTATTAGTTAGGTTAATTAGCTCTAGGTTAATCAGAATTTTAGTTAATGGGTAATTAGTTTTGTGTATTTCGTTTAATCCATTTTATGCAGTGTTGGTTTTTTTGGCATCAGTTTTTGTAGTGGGCCCATATCAGAGTCGCAGCCCAATTTGTCCAGAAAGTCCAAGATTTTCCCAGCGTTATCCAGAAGCCTCTAGAAGCTGCCAGAATTTTCTCAGCTTATATAACCAGCATCACACGTGTAATGCAGAGGAGGACCCACGCTGCAGCGCTCCAGCACGCCACGTATCCCTCAGAGCTCCACACTCTGCCACGACCTCACACGTGGAGAGCATGCAGAGACTCCACCCACTGTCCCTAGCCACGCGTCCAGTCCCCGTTCCTCACCGTGAAACGGTCACCGGCTGGCATGCATGGCCGGCGACCGCCGCCCTCCACCGTCTACCTCACCGGAAAACTGCAAAACCTCCATTCTTCATCGTTTCAACGAATTCTTCCCCTCCAATCTTCATCGTTTTCCCTTCTTCATCCGCAACCATCCATCTTCATCCAATCACCACCAAACCCAAAAAACCAGAATTCATATCTTCATCTTCTCCGGTAAGACATTCATCTTCCACTATCCAGAAAATCCAGAAACCAGAGAGTTCATCATCACCACCGCCTTCAACCGTTCAACAACACAAGAGTAACCTTCAAGAAAATTCCAGAAAATAATCAACACATCAAGAAATCCAGAAACCGATCAAGCTCCATCACGCATCAACAAACTTCCAAGAAGAACTTCTTCAAGCATCATCATGTGTTCAACCAGATCTTCATAGAGCTTCATCAAGAATCCCAGAAATCTCCCATCTGCATCGTGTTCATCACGAACCTTCAACCACCTTCATGTAAATTTTCCAGACTTCGTCCTCCATCATCAACGAACTCTCAGAATCCACAAACAACTTCCAAGAACGCTCATCAACGAAGAACACTCCGTGAGCTCCAAGATCTTCATCAAACGAGCGTCACCAGAAATTCATCAGGAAGAACATTCATCATATTTTTTTCCAGACGATCCAGATTCTCCAACGAACTTCAACAAGCTTTCATCAACATTCATCATCCTTTCCATTTTCCAGTTTTAAGCATCCTCATCTGTGAATCTTCGTCAGGAATGGATCTTCAAGTTTGTTGATGATCGGATTCATGGTGCGTTTGGTTTGAGATTATTTGATAGAAAGAATACTGTGAGGGAGAGATTTTGAGACTGAGAGAGGATTTGAGAGGAAGATCGAAGAACGAGGGTGAGAAAGAGAGAACGGCGGCGCCGTGAAAGGAGGGAGAAAGAATTCCCCTAGGGTTTCAGAATAGAGATGGAGAGAGGGGGAAGAAGAGAATGGGCCTCAGGGCCCAACTACGTTTTTTGGCGCCTCCCCTCACGTTTTTGGCTGAGAGTGGGCCTGGGCCCTATTTCTCCATACACTGCAGTTCGCTCATACACCCCCCCTATTGTTTTTTTTCTGAAATCTTTATTGGGCTGGGCCCTCATTGCTTTTTTTTTATTTTTTGTTAATCCCTTGTAGACAGCATACCCCCATTCCCATCTTTTTTGTATTTTTTCATTATTTTTCTTTGTTTAAAGTTTGTTAGAAAAAAAACAATATATGAAGAAAGTATTATTGTGAAAAAAGAGAAAAAAAAGAAAAAGAAAAGAAAGAGAAAATATTGAGAAAAATAGAGAAAAGAAAAGTGAAAAACAATTAAAAAAATATGAGAAAAATACATGGAAAAACAAGGAGAAAATAGAGAAAGGAAAAGAAAAGAAATATTCAAGAGAAAAACATATAGAAAAATATGTGAGAAAATGATTGGAAAAGAGAGGAAAAATATTAAAGTGTCGATTTAATATTTTTAAGTGCATTTTCTTTTAGGGTATTTTTTCATAGGGATTATTTTACGACTTTTAGGATAGTTTAGAAGCCCATTTGTTAGGGGGCTCTTTCCGTTCGATTTTTCAGGATAGAATAGGATAGTATTTCCTAGGAGATTTATTTTCAGTGTTCAACCATTGTAATCATTTTTCAGAAGATTAATAAAACGAGATTTGAGCTGTGGTCCCGAAGTAGCCGAACTACAGCTGCTCTGATTCTTCGTACCAGACGAAGATATGTAGGCATAGGATGCGATATCCTAGCGAGCACACTAACGACTAACATTTGTTCTCTCGCGGCTGTGCGATCGAGATCTTCCCGCTGACGATTAATTTGTTACCCCCTTTTTCTCTCTTGCCCAAGTGCATTTGAGACCAAGCCATAGTTTTGCCCATAGGTTCCCGACCCTGTGAAGCCAGTTGTTTTTCTCACTGCCGTGTAAGAATGTTTGTTTAGCCGTAGTTAGTCTGAACTACGTAAAGCTCTGATCTTCCATACAGTGTGGAAGTACGTAGGCACAAGACGCGAGGTCTTGGCGAGCCAATTTCCCTGTAGTCCCGAACTACGTTGACTCTGACTTTCTCTCTTGAGAATACGTAGGCATAGAGTGCAACGCTCTATCGAGTCAATTCCCTTCTGTTTAGATTTAGCAGCCGTAGATAGATTGTTTTGCATCCAGTAGACAACCCAAGCAAGCGTGGATCCCGTCGAGTACGACGGACGTGAGGGGTGCTAATACCTTCCCCTTGCGTAACCGACTCCCGAACCCAGGCTATGGTTGCGATGACCATACCTTTTCCCCGTTTTTTGCGAGGTTTACTTCGAGCGTTTCCTTTCCCGCTCTGAGGGATAAATAACGCACGGTGGCGACTCTTCTGTCAGCCGGCGCCGATTTTCGCAGTAGCGACAGCTGGCGACTCTGCTGGGGACTTGATAGTTTCCTAGGGATCCAACGTCCCGAAAGCGAGTCAATTTTGGGATCCAACGTCCCTTGAGAGAGTCAATCCTAGCGCTCGTTTGCTTGTCTATTTGGGGATTATTTATTGATATTTATCTGTTGCTATTAGGGTGTTACGGGTATTCTATGATTGAGAGAAGCCGGACCTGGGCTTGGAGTGCACCCTAGACTTAGAGTGGAAATTAGTGGGCGCGTGCTTGCTTTGTAGGCACTAGTGTCTCATGAAATCCACGCTCAGACGAGATTCATCCGGTTGGCTTCACTTTCAACCCTTTGGGTTGAGACGGTTGCTGGTTTGGTGGATTGTCGACTCTGGGAACCGATCATTTGGAAGTTAGCTAAGTGAGGCCTCTTCAGGACTCGATGATGCCACTCCTCCTGGGAATCGTATCGTCAGTCTTGAAAGTCTGTGACGCTAACGACCGCATAGGATGCCGTACCTTGTCAGATATAGGTCCACACCTGTGAGTGGGGGGGTTTTTTTTGTGCAGGAAACTTGACTTCCAACCTACCCGTTATTCTGGTCTTCTTTTCAGAGAACGTCTCCGTCAGCAGTGCAGCAGTATTTAAATTGTGTGGGGGCTGTGATCCCGTGTTTGTTGCATTGCATTGCATTTGCATATGCATCATATTGCATACCATTCGCCAGCTAGCCAGAGCTCTTATCCAACCGTTATTTTGATTTTGAAGGTGAGTATCGAAGACGTCCAAGGGGTTGAAGCAGATTGATCAGAATCAAGCATCGAAGTCAGCTAAAGACCATTGGTAGCTATGTCAAAGAGCAGCTTCCAGTTTGTTGATACCTTGTCAGGGTTCACCGTGACGTCCAATCCTCTGTATGGATCTCCGCGCGACGAAGACTTTCCGCAAGTGAACAACCTTACTGCAGCTCAGCTGGTACAGCCATCCGTTGAAGACCAAGGTCTGCGTGAGCAGTTCGTTGTCCGAGGTGAACGTTCTCCTTCTGTTGATGTCTCAGACTACCAGGGTTTTGCCTTCCCTGTGCCAAAGTCCCGAAGAGAGGTCCCGACAGCAAAGAATGAAGACCCATTAGCTCCCGTGTATGCTGAAAGGTTTCGTGCATTAGAGGAGAGATTCAAAGCCTTGAAGGGTAAAGACGCTGTTACTCCTAGTGCTGCAGATATGTGTCTGGTTCCTGGCCTAGTGTTACCTCCGAAGTTCAGAATGCCGAGGTTCGAAAGGTACAAAGGAGATAGTTGCCCGAAGCAACATTTGGTGATGTTCTGCCGAAGAATGACTTCGTTCGTGCACAACGACAAGCTGATGATTCATTGCTTTCAAGATAGTCTGACTGGCGCACCTCTGAGTTGGTATATGCAGTTAGAGCGTGATCAGATCCGATCATGGACGGACTTAGCCAATGCCTTTCTGAAGCAGTACGACTATAATCTTGACGAAGCTCCTATTCGCATGCAACTGCAAGAATTGTCTCAAGGGGACAATGAATCTATCAGGAAGTATGCTCAGAGATGGAGAGAATTTGCAGGTAGAGTGCAACCACCGCTCCTAGACCAAGAGCTGAAAGGCATGTTCGTAAACTCCTTGCAGAGCCCGTACTTCGAAAGAATGCTTGGAACCGCACCAAATTTCTCTGAGTTGGTAAGGACGGGAGAGCACATCGAGTATGGTGTAAAGACTGGAAGAATCCCGTATGTTTCAAGAGGTCAGGCTAGTGAAACTGAATCTCTCTGTAGCTCTCAATCTGAAGATGAAGCTATGATCAATGCGGTCCTGACAAATGTTGGATATCCTCAAGTCGAATCGGTGAAATCTGTTGGTTCTCCGTCTTCTCAGCGATCAGTATCTTCTGTGTCTCGTTATTCTGAACAGACAGCTGTGCCTGGGGCACCCTATCAGGAATCTTATGTCGCTTCCATTGCAAATCAGCGAGCCCGTGGCCGAGATTATCAGAATCAGCATCAGAATCAGAATCGACCTCGCAACAACTTGGAACGAAGGAAAGCTCCTTTTCACCCAGTGCCGATGCCGTATAGCCAGTTGCTACCATCTTTGATTCAGAAGTCTTTGGTGGAGCCGAAAGCTCTTAAGCCAGTTCCAGAACCTTACCCTCCTGGGTACAATCCCCACGTTCAGTGTGGTTATCATGGTGGCTCTCCAGGGCATTCGACGGAAGATTGTAAAGCATTTCAGGCGAAGGTACAGCAGTTGATTGATCAGGATCGCATTTCCTTTCGAGAAGGATTTCTGTTTGTTCATCCCAACCGCTCAGCGGTCTAAGCTCGTAGACTCGGAAGGTATTCCCCAGCAGAAGCCAGTGGTTCAGACAGGCGGGCGCCTCAGCATTAGCAGTCTTTAGACCCTTATATCATTTGCAATTGTAGTTTCTTTTTCTGTTAGTTACTACCTGCTTTAAACATTGTATGTTTTGGATGGTGATAATAATAAAGTGACTATGCATTTTTCTGAATTAGTCATGTCGCTGTCGCTTATTTATTGCATTGCACTGACACTCGCATTTTTATTCACTCCACTTTATCGCTGTGACTAGCAAAGTTAGGAGGGAGGGTGACGAAACTGAAACTCATAACCGATGGTCGTATGCTTTCAGATAAGACCGTACCGATGACGTACAAGGCATTGTTTCAAATTCCCCAAACACTGGAGATATAAGGAGTTAGTCCCTTGTTAACCACTTCGAGCCAGGAAGTAGAAGTTTTTTCGGACTTTTAAACCCTCACATCTTAATCCGGGGCAGGGTAGTTGTCAGTTAGCTTGACCGAGCATTCAAGTCTTACAGAGGAGTGTTGTCTTTCGAGGACCAATCAGTTTATACCTTTCAAGAGGTCAAACCTCACCAATCAGGAGTGAGACAGTTACAATCCCTTCGGAGCAATCAAGACAACCAGTGTCACACGACTTTGTTCCAAAAGAAAGAAAGAAAGGAAGCCCGCTAAGTAAAAAGAAGGAAAAGCTGAGAAAGCTAATACTTAGGCAAAAATTAGGGCATCCCGCTGGACTTCAAAAGAAATCGAAAAATCGAAAAGAACTCAAAATGAGTCAGTCCAGGCAAAAGTTAGGGAATTAAAAGAATGAAAAAGAGGGATTAAAAAGAAAATTTCCCCAGTAAATCACAAAGTCGTGTACACAGACACCGAAAGCGAAGAAGGAGTAACTATCACTCTGGAAGAAAAGCTTGTGAATTCCTTAACTGTAGGTCTTACCATTCAACATACCTCTCGAAGAGGCGAGCGCTTGTGCCAGGTTAACTGAACCTTAGGATCGGAGATCATCACGTAGAAGGGGTGGGTACAAATCAAAATTTGAGCCAAATATCCTTTGTTTCACGAACCGTGAACCCGACCACGATACAACCCTTAAAAGACCTAATTGAGGTAGGGTAAATTTGAAGCGCATTACGATAAGGTTGAGTAACCTGACTCCTTCTTGACTTGCTAGTCACATCCTTGTTGTATTTTTCACTGATCACGTAAGCACTACGTTTGAACTTCGGTTCATTCGTCACTCACAATCATATGCATGTAAATGAGTGACAGCTCAAATTTTTTTCAAAATCTGCATAACCGCTGCATTAAGATTACCATTCGTAAACAGACGATTCTAATTGCAGGTTAGTAGTTGGCATGAAAGAAATTCCACCAGGGAATAACCAAGCAGGACTGAGTAATTCAGCAATCTGAACCAGAATGGTGTATGTTGGGAAGCCTTGTGAATCAGGGGCATTGACTTCCAGTAAGTTCAGTATCAGTCAGTCTGAGGACAAGTCCCGACGCTTCAGTTGATCAGGGGCATTTTGTTTGAAAAGCAGTTGATCAGAAGTGAGTCTTCTCGAGACCCGATCAGGGGCAGCTATTCAGAGCATGGATATTGGAAAGAGATACTTCCAATGGATAATCAGAGCGGGTTGAGTCGCTAGAACGCTCATTCAGGGGCAAGTCATCGCAGAGAATGTTGAAACCAACTGGGTTGTTAGGTGTTTAATTGGAGATTGAATTCTGTTGTCGTGCAGATGCCGGGGCAAATATTCTCGAAGTATTCTCAAGGCAAGCTGTTCAGAGCAAGTACTCCCAAGAGTTAGATTGGGGCAAGTTGAATTGTACTGGGAGCAAGTTTTGCAAGCCAGTCTTTTTATCCCCAGCTGAGTGCATTGGGGGCAAGGTGTTCAAACCAGCCTGTTTATCCCCAGCCGGAGTTGAGCATCGGGGAATCGTGTCAATACCCTTATCAAAACCTGAACCTTTCAAATAAGAAGACCTTGCTGTCGTTGGATCATTATCCTACAGTTTAAACCTGTTGCGTGTCAGTAACCAGTCGTTTCCAAAGTCCAGTTCTCGCCTGGCAAACCGGTAACCAGTTCTCGTCTGGCCAACCTTCCGTAAGCATCAGTTCCCGTCCTGGTGCAGTTTATTGTAAGCATCAGTTCCCGTCCTGGTGCAGTTTATTGTAAGCAGCAGTTCCCGTCCTGGTGCAGTTTATTGTAAGCAGCAGTTCCCGTCCTGGTGCAGTTTATTGTAAGCAGCAGTTCCCGTCTGGTGCAGTTTATTGGTAACCAATTCTCGTTTGGTCACCGTTTCTTCGAGTGTTGTATCAGTTCTCGCCTGGTACAGGTCGTCGCGTAACCAGTTCTCGCCTGGTCATCGTGTGTTTTACCTTATGTGTTATACCAGTTCTCGCCTGGTGTACGTGAGCTTTCAGCCAGTTCTCGCCTGGTTGTCTTGTTCTTAGTCTGTTATCCAGTCAGCCCCGTCTGATGTTCAAAAACACAAAAAACAAATCAATGTTTGTTCAATTTACCTTACCTATCAGTTCTCGCCTGGTAGTCTACCTTTGAATGCTAGTTCTCGTCTAGTATTTCCATATTTTCCACTGTGTACATAGTCCATGTGTATCCTAAACCAGAAAAAACAAAAAAACCTAAAGGTATCTGACACAGTGTTTCCCAATGACCCGCATGTTGTCATGTTCCCCGATACGAAGCTCAACGGATGCCAGTGCTCCGAGTAATGTTTGAATTCCTCACAGAGGTTGTTAAATCAGAATTGCCACTCTTCAGCAGATAAAAGTTGCTTATTATCCCCGGAAGAGTCGAGATCGTATTTCACCCCGTATCAGAGTAGGATCAGGAGTATCTTCAGCAGATTAAGATTGACATCCTCGATAATAGGAGCATTTCCAGCAGTGTGTTGCGCGTAATCAACCTCAGTTTAGGTCAGTCCCCGCAGAGTAATCAGTTGTCAATGGTTTGAAGAAAGCATCCCCAAGCAGAGTTGTTTTCTTTCCCCAGTGAAGTCGCCAAGCAGGGTTGCCTTTCCATTTCTCTAGCAGGGCAGTTATCCTCAGCGAATTTGATTTCTCGTTTCCAGCATTTATTTTGCTGAGATGTTCTGTGACTTCAGTTCATCCCCAGTAGAGTTGGCATTGCCTTCGGCATTTATTTCGCCAGGTGGTTTTCATACCTGGTGTTCTCTGGCAGCTCGAGCCTGCATTAGCATTTGCATATGTAGTCATTGCATCTATCAAACATATAGCATATCCATGCCGTCTGGGCATCGCATTTTCGAATAGAACGCATAACATTTACATGTCATATAGGACATTGCATCGTTATCAAGCATACGCATGTTGAAACATAGACCAGGGTGGTTACCTATTGGATTTCGAATTTGTTCACCTGCAGAGTTGTTTGGTTCAGCTTCTCGTCTTCCCCAGCGGAATGATTCTTCATATTTGGTTGTTACATCAGCATCGGAAAAAACAACAACAACAACGAAGATTGACATATATCAAGCTTTTCTGAAGCTGCCGCCTTCGTCAAGTTCGCAGTGAACTGTGAGTTGACCAGATTTGATCCCCTGAGAGAGATGGGAATCAAGTCGTTTGCTTTTCCGAAGCATTATTTCAATACTTGTGGCGTTACACAGGTGTTGAAAAGGAGAAGAAAATTGTATCAGAAAATTGACCAGTTGTTGCCGTGACTACCAAACTTCAGTTTATTGGAAGCTTTTCCTCAAGCAGTTTTGCAGTATATTCCCGCGGTTGGCAAATTTCAGGGTTCCATTTGTATTCAACCGTCATCTACCTTGAATGTTTGAAGGCCGAGCGCTCTTCACCCATTCAGATCGAAGCCGCTTGAATAGGGGCAGCTGTTGCACCCCAAAATTTGACCAACCAGGTCTCGTATCTGGCTCGAGGTTTCGACGCATAACCGCATTCGCATCTGCATATTGCATACATTGCATTGTTCATTTGTTTTGATTTTATCAGGGATCACAGCTCCCGTCTCGCGTCTCGGGTGTTTTTTATCAGTTTAGATAGGTAGAATCGTATTTTTGGGATATTTCGGTGCCCGTTTATTTTTACCGATTATTTTTTGTGTCGTCCGGTGCTTATTTTGTTCCCTTGGGAATTATTGCGATTTTTCTGGATTTTATTGGCATTTTTTAGGGTTTAAATAGCTTTTAAATTTTTTTTAGGTTTAATAGGATTTTTAAATAGATTTTTAATCATTTTAGATATTTTTAAATAGCATTTTCTCTTTTTAGAATTTAAATAGGATAATATAGATTTTCTTTTAAATAATATAGAGTAATATAGTTTTAGAATATTAATAGAATTTAATAGCTTTTTTTTTAATATTAATAGGGTATTAATGATTTTTTAAATAGTTAATAGTTTTTTAATCTTTTAATATAGATTTTTCCTTATTAAATAAATAGTTTCTTTTTTTTAGAATAATAGTTTTTTAGGACATAATGTTTTTAGATATGAATAATAATAGATCTTTTTCTTTTATTTTCTTTTATAGAGTTTATAATAATAATATAGTTTTATTAGGGTTTATAGAATTTAATTAGGTTAGTTTTTAGATTTGATTAATTGAGTATTAGTTAGGTTAATTAGCTCTAGGTTAATCAGAATTTTAGTTAATGGGTAATTAGTTTTGTGTATTTCGTTTAATCCATTTTATGCAGTGTTGGTTTTTTTGGCATCAGTTTTTGTAGTGGGCCCATATCAGAGTCGCAGCCCAATTTGTCCAGAAAGTCCAAGATTTTCCCAGCGTTATCCAGAAGCCTCTAGAAGCTGCCAGAATTTTCTCAGCTTATATAACCAGCATCACACGTGTAATGCAGAGGAGGACCCACGCTGCAGCGCTCCAGCATGCCACGTATCCCTCAGAGCTCCACACTCTGCCACGACCTCACACGTGGAGAGCATGCAGAGACTCCACCCACTGTCCCTAGCCACGCGTCCAGTCCCCGTTCCTCACCGTGAAACGGTCACCGGCCGGCATGCATGGCCGGCGACCGCCGCCCTCCACCGTCTACCTCACCGGAAAACTGCAAAACCTCCATTCTTCATCGTTTCAACGAATTCTTCCCCTCCAATCTTCATCGTTTTCCCTTCTTCATCCGCAACCATCCATCTTCATCCAATCACCACCAAACCCAAAAAACCAGAATTCATATCTTCATCTTCTCCGGTAAGACATTCATCTTCCACTATCCAGAAAATCCAGAAACCAGAGAGTTCATCATCACCACCGCCTTCAACCGTTCAACAACACAAGAGTAACCTTCAAGAAAATTCCAGAAAATAATCAACACATCAAGAAATCCAGAAACCGATCAAGCTCCATCACGCATCAACAAACTTCCAAGAAGAACTTCTTCAAGCATCATCATGTGTTCAACCAGATCTTCATAGAGCTTCATCAAGAATCCCAGAAATCTCCCATCTACATCGTGTTCATCACGAACCTTCAACCACCTTCATGTAAATTTTCCAGACTTCGTCCTCCATCATCAACGAACTCTCAGAATCCACAAACAACTTCTAAGAACGCTCATCAACGAAGAACACTCCGTGAGCTCCAAGATCTTCATCAAACGAGCGTCACCAGAAATTCATCAGGAAGAACATTCATCATATTTTTTTTCCAGACGATCCAGATTCTCCAACGAACTTCAACAAGCTTTCATCAACATTCATCATCCTTTCCATTTTCCAGTTTTAAGCATCCTCATCTGTGAATCTTCGTCAGGAATGGATCTTCAAGTTTGTTGATGATCGGATTCATGGTGCGTTTGGTTTGAGATTATTTGATAGAAAGAATACTGTGAGGGAGAGATTTTGAGACTGAGAGAGGATTTGAGAGGAAGATCGAAGAACGAGGGTGAGAAAGAGAGAACGGCGGCGCCGTGAAAGGAGGGAGAAAGAATTCCCCTAGGGTTTCAGAATAGAGATGGAGAGAGGGGGAAGAAGAGAATGGGCCTCAGGGCCCAACTACGTTTTTTGGCGCCTCCCCTCACGTTTTTGGCTGAGAGTGGGCCTGGGCCCTATTTCTCCATACACTGCAGTTCGCTCATACACCCCCCTATTGTTTTTTTTCTGAAATCTTTATTGGGCTGGGCCCTCATTGCTTTTTTTTATTTTTTTGTTAATCCCTTGTAGACAGCATACCCCCATTCCCATCTTTTTTGTATTTTTTCATTATTTTTCTTTGTTTAAAGTTTGTTAGAAAAAAAACAATATATGAAGAAAGTATTATTGTGAAAAAAGAGAAAAAAAAGAAAAAGAAAAGAAAGAGAAAATATTGAGAAAAATAGAGAAAAGAAAAGTGAAAAACAATTAAAAAAATATGAGAAAAATACATGGAAAAACAAGGAGAAAATAGAGAAAGGAAAAGAAAAGAAATATTCAAGAGAAAAACATATAGAAAAATATGTGAGAAAATGATTGGAAAAGAGAGGAAAAATATTAAAGTGTCGATTTAATATTTTTAAGTGCATTTTCTTTTAGGGTATTTTTTCATAGGGATTATTTTACGACTTTTAGGATAGTTTAGAAGCCCATTTGTTAGGGGGCTCTTTCCGTTCGATTTTTCAGGATAGAATAGGATAGTATTTCCTAGGAGATTTATTTTCAGTGTTCAACCATTGTAATCATTTTTCAGAAGATTAATAAAACGAGATTTGAGCTGTGGTCCCGAAGTAGCCGAACTACAGCTGCTCTGATTCTTCGTACCAGACGAAGATATGTAGGCATAGGATGCGATATCCTAGCGAGCACACTAACGACTAACATTTGTTCTCTCGCGGCTGTGCGATCGAGATCTTCCCGCTGACGATTAATTTGTTACCCCCTTTTTCTCTCTTGCCCAAGTGCATTTGAGACCAAGCCATAGTTTTGCCCATAGGTTCCCGACCCTGTGAAGCCAGTTGTTTTTCTCACTGCCGTGTAAGAATGTTTGTTTAGCCGTAGTTAGTCTGAACTACATAAAGCTCTGATCTTCCATACAGTGTGGAAGTACGTAGGCATAAGACGCGAGGTCTTGGCGAGCCAATTTCCCTGTAGTCCCGAACTACGTTGACTCTGACTTTCTCTCTTGAGAATACGTAGGCATAGAGTGAAACGCTCTATCGAGTCAATTCCCTTCTGTTTAGATTTAGCAGCCGTAGATAGATTGTTTTGCATCCAGTAGACAACCCAAGCAAGCGTGGATCCCGTCGAGTACGACGGACGTGAGGGGTGCTAATACCTTCCCCTTGCGTAACCGACTTCCGAACCCAGGCTATGGTTGCGATGACCATACCTTTTCCCCATTTTTTGCGAGGTTTACTTCGAGCGTTTCCTTTCCCGCTCTGAGGGATAAATAACGCACGGTGGCGACTCTTCTGTCAGCCGGCGCCGATTTTCACAGTAGCGACACAATCCTCATTCACAATGGGACACCCTTGTGAATCAATTTCTTTAGTGGTGTTGTGAATTGACCTTGATTGTAATTTCTTGGCTTCTGTTTGCCAACATGTTTATTGACTTTGTGCATTTTATTTGGTTATTTTTGAATCATTTTCCTAATTTTGAGGTAACTTGCAAGTCAAGTTACCCCCAAGGGAGGTTCATACATACACATTGACCTAGTTTGCTTTGGAGATGACATTTATGGATCCTTTGAGCCTTTAATTTCTTTTGATTCATGTTGCTAACATGTTAAGGTTGCTGGTTGCTCAATTTTAGGTCATGATATTGTGTTTTTCTTGTTCATTTGTGTGTTTCTTTTGATGTTTCCATTTAGGGTTTCCATATGTGACATGCTTGCATCCTCTTGTGTATAAGTTTGTTTTTTCTTATGATGTGATTGCTTTTGCTTTTGAGCACTCTTCTCTCATCCCCTCTTCTGTCCTATGACCTTGGAGTCTCATTTAAGGTGTTTTGGTCCCTCCTTTGGAGGTATTTGAAACATACCTAAAATGATTAATCCATGAGGACTCCTTTGTGCTTTCTTTTGCACTTTGTTTGTGATGCTTATGGTTAAGTGCATATTATGAGTTCCTTGCTGTCCTCATATATCCTCCATCCTCACTATTGTTTTGAGTTTACTTTCCTATCATTTGATTTGGATTTTGGCACTTGTGGTTGATGTTGTTTGACTTAGGTCATTTCATCCCATTTTTGGTGCATTTTTGTGTGGTTTCTTCTTGTTGTTTGGTTTCACTTTGTGCATTCCTTTCTCTCTTCTTCTTTTGCATTCTCATATGCATGCTTGAGGTTGAGATGAGCTTGTGGAGGCTACTTCCCCACCCATATTTTCTCCCTCACTTTCATCTTATGTGTGCATCCTATGTTTGCATTCTTACATTTTCATGTTCTTTCTTTTTCTTCTTCTTCTTTCCCTTAGGATCTCTAATCTCTCTTCTTCAAGAGAGGTTATGATAGACCTTAGGTGCTTAACCATGCATGATAACATTAGGTAGTTACCTTTTGTATCCCGACTTTAAGTCCACTTTGCATGACAACTTTTAGGATTGAGTTAGTCTTCCATTAGTGTGTCCTTTCTCTCCTCCTCTTCAAACACTCATAAAATACCTAATAAAGAATGACAAGTGTTGTACGCTACGATCCTTAAGCTACTTGGGAAATGGTGATTGGGGGGCTTCCTCTCAATGGCCTAGAGTGTTTAGTGTACACCCTTTGGGTGATATGCGACGCATTCGCTCCTAGGTCATAGTCTCTAGTACAACATGAGTTACAAATCAAATTCAAAACACTTATTCTCTAAAAAACACAAAAACACTTCAAATCTTTTCCCCCCTTTAGGGTTCTTAATCAGGAAATTTTTTTCAGATAAAAGAGTGTTATTAACTCTTAGTTCTACCGCAAACAGTAACGCCTAAGTCTCCAATGGTCGAGCTGCATACACCAACTGTTAGAATTGTTTGTTAACCCTACTTGGGCCTAAAAACTTTTGAACCAACCTGTGGTCTTTTTTAAGCCGAACTACGTTTGCTCTGATCTTTCATACCAGATGAAAGTACGTAGGCACAAGACGCGATGTCTTGGCGAGCAACCTTCCCCCCTTCACCAGTAGTTAGCCGAACTACGTTGACTCTGACTTTCCTATTGCACGAGGGAATACGTAGGCACAGAGCGGTGATGCTCTGCCGAGTCTCCTTTCTTTTTCTTTTGTCCCTTGACCTTTAGCTAGATAGATGATCACACTTTTTTTAGATAGACAACAAAACATGGATCCCGTCGAGTACGACAGACGTGAAGGGTGCTAATACCTTCCCCTCATGTAACCGACTCCCGAATCCAAACATGGTTGTGACGACCTTGTCTTTTCCCTTTTCGTCAGGTTTTTCCGATCGTTTCCTTTCCCTCTCTTCAGGATAAATAACGAAAGGTGGCGACTCTTCTATTTTCCACCGGGTGTTTTTCGCAGTTGCGACATAACATAGTTTGGAAAACTACGGGTGAAGGTGGGGAAAGGTTGCTCGCCAAGACATCGCCGTCTTGTGCCTATGTATCCTTTTCTAGTATGAGAAATTAGAGCAAACGTAGTTTGGGCTGACACAACCATAAATTGGTTCAAGTGTTTTAGCCGAGTAGGGTTAAACCTTCGTTCTAGCAGTTAGGTGTATTGCTGCTCGACCATTGGAGAGTTAGGCATTACCTGTTTGCGGTAGAACCAAGAGTTAACGACACTCTCTTTATGAAAATGATTTTCCATTAACCCCGAAGGATAAAAAGGTTTGGTTTTTGTGATTTTTTTAAGACAAGAAGTGAATTGCACTAAAGACTATAACTCGAGAGCGAATGCGTCGCATATCTCCCGAAGGGCATACGCTAAACACTCTAGACAGTTGAGAGGAGGCTTCCCAACCATCATTCCTCGAGTACTTAAGGCTCGTAGCGTACAACAAAAACTATTCTTTATTAAGTGTTTTGAAGTGTTTAGGAGATGAGAAAAGAAAGACACAAACTAAGGGGAAACTGGACCCTAAAGTTGTCATACACAATGCTCCTAAAGTTGGGACGAAAGGGAAAAACTACCCTAATGTTTTCATGCATAGGATTGAACACCTAATGTATCTCCTACTCCCATCCTAAACAAAGGGACTAGGAATCCTAGGGGGATCATGGCACAAGGCCAAGTAAACACCAAATAACTCAATCACAGATGAAATAAGAAAGAAAAGAAATTGACTTGAACAAGTCAACATGCAATACAAACAAATGAGATGCAAAGAAAAGATGCAAAAAATAAAGAATAGAGGGAGGAAAAGTGTGGGGCAACCACCACCACAAGCACATCTCAACCACCATCCTTAGGATTCAAACAAAACAACGCAAACAAAGTAGGCAAACAAACACCAATGTTCATGACAAGTTCAAATCATACACAAATGACACAAAACTATCATGAACAAGGGACAAACCACATGGGACAGAAGGGAAACTCAAAGGAAATGATCCAAAATCAAACCACAAACAAGAAGCAAAGCACAATCACAATCAAATGGAGTGAAGGAAGCAAAGTCCTAACCTAATCTCAACACTTAAACAAATGGAGAAACATGATTCATAAGTGACTTGTGATGCAAGTTAAACATGCCATTGACCTCTAACAAGAAAGGTAGAACCTCAAGCATGTTAACATGAGCTAACAAAGCTTAAGAGGTGCTCAAGGGATCACTCATGATCATATCCCAAAGATTAGGTCAAAACTAGCATGTATAAATAACCCTAGAAGTGACTTGACTTGCAAGATTCACTAAAAGTAGGAGAAAACTTCAATAAATGCCAAGTAAATCACATAAAGTAGCCAAGTCAAGTGACAAACAGAAGCCAAGACCTCATGATATAATTCCACTCAAGGAATCACCAAATAATTTAAGGATTGATGGTGCTCCACCTTATCGAACATAAATCGAGGGGAAACTGAAGTCAACTCAAAGTCAAATGAAAAATGCTTAACAGTGACTCAAACCAGCCCTCAAAACTTCTTCAATCCATCACCTAAGTGGGATAAAAAGTTTGGTCATAGGGGGTTTTATTTGAGGTTTAAATGAGCAAGATTAAATTAGGTGCACACTATTAAACATATTGATTTAAAAAAATTCAAAATAAAATAATAAAATAAAATGAAAAAAAAAATGTGGAAAAAAAATAAATAATACATTAAACTGTAAGGAAAATATTTTTTTGGGATTTTTGTGAAAATTAGAACTATTTCTAAATGCATAAAACAAAAACTGAAATAAAAATGGAATAAAAGGGAAATAAAAACCAAGAGGGGTGTAATAGTAATATCAGCTTGAACTGCATTCATGTGTAACGTGCTTGGGCCCAGCAAAGTGTGGGGTGTGAATAACAAGAATCTGAGCCCAAACCAAACCCAGATGCCCTGTTGGCACCTCATTAATTGATGTGGCAAAGACTTACCCGCACGGGTAAATGGGCAGCGATGATTTACCCGCACGGGTAAATGGGCACACAAATTTTAATTTTAAAAGAAGGCGCCAACTCAGCCCAGGTCAGGTTGTCTTCAACCTCCAGACGCCAGAACCCTAGTTCCGGTCGTCTTCTCCGGCGACCAATCACCGGAGCAAGGTCAAACACGCCCAGAAATAAAAAAGCAAGGTACATTCCCACTCAAAATCTGATGGGGATTCCAAATCCAAGCTTATTTTTCACAAAAAAGGTCATTTTCAAGGTGTTTTGAAGGAAAACAGTTGGGGTGTCAAAACAAAAAACTCCATGAAACTCAACCAAAATAATATGAAAACATTGCCTACATGAGTAGGGCTTCAGATGTACTCAGTATGCTCCTATTAAGTGCCTAAAATGGAAGGAAAAAGCTCAAAAAAAAATACCTAGTGGAGTATGTCCACTGCTTCTTCTATGCTTGCTGAAACACCACCAAAAAGTGCAGAATAACTCCTTGACACTTGAGAGGGTTGAAAATGTGCTTAGGTTGCTTTGAATCTCCTTCAAAAACTCCAAATGATTTTGAACAGTTGAGAAACAATGTGCTCAAAGCTGTTTCTTTTTGTAAACAGTTGAAAGAAGAACTTGTGGTGAAGATGGAATGAGTGAAAGCTTGTGGAATGGCTCAGTGAGGAGAGAGATTCGAAGGATTTTTCAGAGGAGCTCCAAGTTTCAACTTCAGATTTTTTGTTCTAATGGTGGCTCCTTCCCTCTAGGGTTTCTCTTTAAGCTTATATATGAAGTGAAAATGATGTTTGGAGAGTTTAATTGTGTTGAAAAATGAAGGGATCAGATGCTGCAATCAAATGGTTTTTTGGGATCAATGGTGGATTGTATAGTGGTACACAAGCATGCTTGCATTATGTTAGTTTTGTTTGAGGCAACTTGTCTCTTCCTTCTTTTGAGTAAGAAAATTCAAAAATGCACCAATGTAGTACAAGCTTGGTTGGTCTTGATATGGTAATGTTTGGAGTGCATACAATACCAATTCATGCGCATGAAAATGATAAAGACAAATGTTGTATGGCTGATTCACTCATGAAACATTCCATTTCTAAAACCCCAATTTATCCGCACGGGTAAATTTCATTCTAAAACCCCAATTTACCCGCACGGGTAAATTTCATTCTTCTTGATTTTTTTTATGACTCCCTTGATATTTCTTGATCAAATATCATCCATCGGCCACATTTAACTTGAGGAACATGATTTTGACCTTAAAAAGTCAGGAGTTGACTTTTTCACTGCACAATTGACTTTTCCCCCCAAATCTCCTGATTTGCAATTGACTGACCAATCGAAGGTCTTCTGATTAAAATTGATGATCAATCTCCCATCCCCAAATACCTTAGGACATATGGAAGACCATGGAAACAAGTTTTGCTTCAAGAAACAAATTTATCCTGATTAAAAGATGAAACCCTAATTTCATGCTTTTTGCCTAGGCATTGCTTGGATGAACTGAGTGACCATTCCAGCTTCACAATGACCTCTGAGGTACTCAACAAGCTTCCTCCTCATGATTACACCAATGATAGGTCTTCATGAATCCCTTGACAACCCTCTGAGGGTTCTTTGACATTGAGCTATGGCACACCTCTCCTCTCTAGGAGCTTTAATAACTTCATGATAATAAACACCCACTTGATGGCTTGTACCAATGCCTTTGCTTGATCTTGAAGCCAATGAAGCTCTCCTCTTATATGTCACACAAACAAACACTTGATCCCCTGTAAGAACAATGCTACGCAAATGCAGGATGCTAAAAATGCAATGAAACATAAGCCAAAGATAAGAAAAGGGGTGGTCAAATTTTGGGGTACAACAGAAGTCAAATGAGAGGAGAAGCAAGGTAGGGCAATATAAACATCCCATCATGTCAATGATCAAAGAAAAAGCACAAAGAGCTAAGTCATGCACCACATTCACAAACAAAACAATTGCCATACAAAACAAGCATGCAAGACATAACCTTAAAGGAAAAAACATGGGATTAGGGCATGAAACCAAGTGTGGGAAGCAACATCAACATGAATATTAATTCAAATATTTTCTCATGAAGACACAATAGAAGCAACAAGGATTGAATCCAAGGACATGCATCAAGAAGCAAGCATACATCAAAACCATCCTTAAAGTAAGGAAACATTCAAATAAGGACACAAATGATCAAGTATCAACTCATCAAGGTCAGAAACAAACTCAAATGACATGCATCATGTTCAAATTCAAATCAACTATTGAACTCAAGAAGAGACAAACTCAAGTTGAAGCACAAAAGTCAAGCAAACATGTCTCATGTTAACTCATAAGAGAAACAAATGATCATGTGAGTAAAATGAGATAAAGTGGTCATGCAATGAACCTCTATACATGAAAACCAAGACCTTAAATATGTTAAACAAAGCATACAAGAATCATCAAACATCCATTGAATCAACCAAGAAACAACCTCAAGAGACTAGGTCAAGACATACACAAAATCATGGTCAAAGCAACAACAACATGATGCACCATCTAAAAATAGAAACAAGACCAAATAAATTCCAATTAGGCAATAAAACTCAAGTTATGTCTATTAAGAAACAATGTGCAAAGGATCACAACAAGGATTGCATGGAAGCATCATCAATTACAACAAACAAACTCAAGTATACAACTAGTCGAACATATTTTGAGGGCTAAACAAAATCAACCAAAAAATGATCATCAAGGCATAAATATAGCATCCGAACACTCATCAAATATGTGCCAAAACATGGTAAAAAGTTAGGGTTAAAAGTCACTAAGGAAGGTCATGAAACAAAATCAAACTTCAAAATTAGGTCAAATAAACACCTCACAAAATTAAATATAAATAAAATATTAAAATAAAATATAAATAAAAATAAAAATTTGCATAAAAAAGTTAAGACATAAAATTGTCCAAGATATATTTTTGGTGATTTTTTAAATGGATGGAAGATTAAAAATAAAATGGAAAAGTTAAAAAAAAAACAAAGAGAGAAAATAAAATACAAAGTGGAAAATAGGGGGTGAGAAAGTAAATTGAAGAATGAACTAAAACCAATGTAATACACGCTGATGGGCCTGAAGCGTGGGGTATGAATATCAAAGTGAGGTCTGTCCCATATCATATAAAACAATCAGAATAAAAAAACAAGACGAAGCCCACGTGGACCTCATTAAATGAGATGGCGAACATATCATTGCCACTAGGGCTGGACAGAGAGTCAGCCAGGTGACAACTCATACCTGAGCCCTAGACGCTGGAGCAAAGCTCCAGTCGTCTTCTCTGAGCAGCTCGCTGAGTTTACAGGCCCAAACTTCACTAAAACATGCGAAAGAAAACCCTGTAACACCCCCTTTCTATACCCCCAAATAATGCAATTAATCATTTAGGCACGTATTCAAAATTTCACCAGATCATATTTATAACACAGTATAAAAGGAGCATATCACATTATACAATTTTTCAACACATACAACACCTGCTCATACAGATATGCAACATCGGGGCAAACACCCACATCACAATATTCAGAATAAAAGTAGAATCATCTAAACATTGCATAAACTCAAACAAAATGTATTCATATACATATACATCATTCAATATGATTCACAACATCATCAATATACAATATTCATCCAGCATGTTCACATAAACATTCATCAGTAGATACATACTCAGATGTATCACAAAAGAGTCAAAATAATCCCTAGCTACCCGGTGCTACATATCAGAGCCGATCGACCAAAAAGAATGAAGCCACGCTTCACAAAAGACCTCCAGCAAACTAATCTGCAATGCCTCATAGAGCATTATAAAACAACAGAAGGGTGAGAAACAATATCATAATAAACAATGCATATAAGCATATATATATATATATATATATATATATATATATATATATATATATATATATATATATATATATATATATATATATATATATATATATATATATATATATATATATATATATATATATATATATATATATATATATATATATATATATATATATATATATATATATATATATTACGCATTCTCCGCGTCCTCACCACAACTCACCTCACCAAACCATACACCGCAATGTATCCACACATGTATCTATATATAAATAGAACACCAAGCATACACAATATGCATCATCAATGTTTATATCAATTCATAAACATACACACATCAATGTTTATATATATATATATATATATATATATATATATATATATATATATATATATATATATATATATATATATATATATATATATATATATATATATATATATATATATATATATATATATATATATATATATATATATATCTTCAAGCATCTTCATTCATACCAAACATCACAATTCACATTAACTCAATAAACATACGCAACATGTTTATTCCATCACCAATTCACATAAACATCTACATTCATGTTTATTTCACCATACATCATATAAAGATGACAACATGCAACTCGTAGAGACCGACACACGACTCTATGCAGATGAAAATGCGGTACCGACTCATTTCAGCAGGTTCAATTGAAGAACCAAAAATAACCATCGCTCACACCCCACATGGGCACACGAGGTTCTGCAGATTCTACGAGGAATCAAGTATAACCATCGCAACATACGAGGTTCTGCAGATTCACCGAGGAATCAATATATAACAATCACTCACACCCCACAAGGGCACACGAGGTTTTGCAGATTCACCGAGGAATCAATATATAACCATCGCTCACAACTCACAAGGGCACACGAGGTTTTGTAGATTCACCGAGGAATCAATATATAACCATCGCTCACACCCCACAAGGGCACACGAGGTTCTGCAGATCCACCGGGGGATCAATCAACACAAGAATGCATACTATGATGCTTCACATGCAACATGACTCATGACACTTTTGAAATGCATACATGTTTACAAACATACTCATGCATTCATCACATTCATCGCATATATTCATTATGCACTCACAATACATACATATCACAATATATACATGTATTAATCATTCATTCACACCATTCAAACATGGTTCACATTCACAATCAATCTCACCATGCATTTCTATTCAATTCAAGTAAATGCACAAAATTGCCAAACGACCACATTTCACACTTCATATTTCACAACAAAGGATTCACGCCATACGACCACCCACAACATACATAACAACATATAATTAATCATCTCAGATAAGGAATTATCGCAATCAAACCACACAACCAACCCATGGATGGAAAACACAAGAAAGAAAACATGTCGCTATGCTCGCTATCCTTCGCCTGGCGAAGCCTCCAGCAAATGCTCGCTGCCATTCGCCTGGCGAACTCGCTGGCGAAGCCAGACAAAAGCTACTGCCAAAGGTTCGCTGCCACGTTCGCTGGGATTCGCATGGTGAACCTTCGCCACCACCTTCGCCTGGCGAACAAGCCAGCGAAGGCTAATCTTGGCCACTGCCATAGGTTCGCTGCCCACTCGTTGGGCTACGCCTGGCGAAGCTTCGCTACCACTCGCCTGGCGAACTTGCGAAACCAGAAAATCCCAACTGTTCCAAAATCACCAAAACCTCAAAAATCGACCGATTAATTCCAAACCAGTTCCAGTTGTATAGCCCACTCATCACCCGACTAAACTATACCATCTATTCCAGATTCTAACCGATAAAACTCAGTTTCTACCGATTAAACCAACTTTGACCTAGAAATGGAAAACGTAGAAAACAATCCAACAATTCCAATCTAGAACATACATGATCATATACATTATTAAGATGATAAAACTTCTCACCCTTACCTGATTAATTGCAAGCTAAGGTTGATTCTTGATGATTCTAGGTTTTCCTCTTCTTTTCTCTTCTCTTTCTCTTCTCCTCTTTTCTTTCTCTTCTTTTTCTTTCTAATGTTTCTATCTTTCTCTTTTTCTCTCTTATACTCATATTCTATTTTCTTTCCTCTCAAATTCTTTCCAAACACGTACCAAATTAATTCTCACAAAATATTCTAACTTAGCATTATTACTAATGCCCAAAACACCCTCCAACCTATTTTTTACCCGAAACTCTCAAAAATTGGTAAAAATAGCATAATATGCCAACATAACATATTAACACATGAATTCCACATTAAAATAATACTCATACAATTAAATCAAAAGGACTTAATAAAACGGGAATGATCGAAATCGGGGCGTTACAACTCTCCCCCACTTAGAAACTTTCGTCCTCGAAAATATTACCTGATCCAAACAGCTATGGATGCGACTCACACACCTTACTCTCCAATTCCCAAGTCATATTGCCTTCCGCAACACCTCCCCATGCTACTTTCACAAGCGTAATATCCTTGCCCCTAAGCCTCTTAACTTCACGGTCCAAAATTCTAATCGGTAAAACCTCAACCGTAAGGTTATCTCTTACCTCAACCTCATCCATAGGAATAACATGCGACGGATCCGAAATATACTTTCGAAGTTGCAAAACATAGAACACATCACGCAAAATCGAAAGATTCGGAGGCAACGCCACACGATAAGCCACGACACCAACTCGTGCAATAATCTGATACGGACCAATGAAACGAGAAGTCAACTTCCTCGACTTCAACGCACGACCCACACCCGTAACCGGTGTAACTCTCAAAAACACATGGTCGCCTTCTTGAAACTCAAGATCCTTTCTCCTCTTATCATGATAACTCTTTTGTCTACTCTGAGAAACTCTCATCTTTTCCCGAATAAACTTCACTTTCTCCGTCGTTTGTTGCACCATCTCCGGTCCAACTACCGACTTCTCTCCGGTTTCATGCCAACACAAAGGTGTTCGACACCTCCGACCATACAAAGCCTCAAATGGTGCCATAACAATACTCGAGTGAAAACTATTTTTGTAGGTGAACTCAATCAATGCCAAATAACCATCCCAAGCACCACCTTGCTCGAGCACACAAGCACGCAACAAATCTTCCAATGATTGAATCGTCCTCTCGGGTTGACCATCCGTCTGCGGATGATAAGCCGAACTCAATCTCAACTTAGAACCCAAAGCCTTTTGCAAACTTTCCCAAAATCTCGAAGTGAATCTAGAATCCCTATCTGACACAATACTCTTAGGAACTCCATGTAACTTCACAATCACACCAACATAAATCTCGGCTAACTTTTCCAAAGGATAACTAATATCAATCGGAACAAAGTGAGCAGATTTAGTAAGCCTATCAACAATGGCCCAAATAGCATTATGTCCTCTTTGCGTATTCGGTAATCCCATAACAAAATTCATGGATATACTATTCCACTTCCACTCTGGAATGTCCAACGGTTGCATCAAACCGCTAGGCTTCTGATGTTCCACTTTAGACTTCTGACAAGTCAAGCACGAATACACAAACTGAGCTACATCCCTCTTTAATCCGGACTACCAAAATATTTTCTTCAAATCTTGATACATCTTATTCACTCCCGGATGAATACTTAAGTTACTCCGGTGTCCTTCCTCTAATATCATCTTTTTCAACTCCACATCATCGGGAATACAAATATGACCATGAAATCTCAAGACTCCAAAATTATCAACCTTGAAGTCCTCATTCTCGTTCATTATAAAATCAACAAACTTCAAATCCAACTTTTGCTTTTCACATACGGTAGCAAGGAAATCGTTCGCAACATGCAACATACCAAGTCTCACACTTCTCGGTGTCATCTCACAAACCAAACTCAAATCTCTAAAACTCTCCAACAATTCCCATTCTCTTACCATCAATGTTGACATATGAACCAACTTCCAACTTAAAGCATCGGCTACCATGTTTGCCTTACCCGGATGGTAATTCAAACCAAAATCATAATCCTTCAAAAACTCTAACCATCTTCTCTGCCTCATGTTCAACTCTCTCTGATCAAACAAATACTTCAAACTCTTGTGATCGCTAAAAACTTCAAATCTTGCACCATAGAGATAATGCCTCCAAATTTTCAAAACAAACACCACAACCGCTAACTCCAAATCATGCGTAGGATAGTTCTTCTCATGCACTCCTAATTGTCTCAAAGCATAAGCCACAACTTTCCCATCTTGCATCAAAACACCACCTAAACCAGACAAAGAAGCATCACAATAAACCACAAACGATTCTGTCGGGTTTGGCAAAATCAAAATCGGCGCCGTTGTCAACCTTTTCTTTAGCTCAACGAAACTCTTTTCACAATTAATATCCCAAACAAAAGCCTTTCCTTTACAAGTCAATTGAGTCAACGGAAGTGCCAACTTCGAAAATCCTTCAATAAACCTCCGATAATAACTGGCTAATTCCAAAAAGCTTCGAATCTCCGTAACTGACTTAGGAGCTTCCCACTGCATTACCACATCAATCTTGGATGGATCAACACTAATACCATTACCAGAAATAACATGCCCAAGAAAACTCACTTCTGATAACCAAAACTCGCACTTCGACAACTTAGCATATAATTGCTTCTCTTTCAAAATCTGCAATACAACTCTCAAATGCTCTACATGTTCTTCTTGAGACTTAGAGTAAATCAAAATGTTGTCGATGAACACAACCACAAAACGGTCCAACTGATCATGAAAAATATGATTCATGTATTCCATAAACACACCTGGCGCATTAGAAACTCCGAATGGCATCACAGAAAATTCATAATGACCATACCATGTCCTAAAAGCCGTCTTTTGAATGTCCTCTTCTTTAACACGAAGCTGGTGATAACCTAATCTCAAATCAATCTTACTAAAAACACGGGCACCAACCAATTGGTCCATCAAATCATCGATTCTAGGAAGCGGGTACTTGTTCTTAATAGTTACCTTGTTCAACTGCCGATAATCAATACACAACCGCATACTCCCATCTTTCTTCTTAACCAACAATAACGGTGCACCCCAAGGAGAAACACTTGGACTTATAAACCTCTTGTCCAATAAGTCATTCAACTGTTTCTTCAACTCTACCAACTCCGATGCTGACATGCGATACAGTACCATCGAAATCGATCTAGTACCCGAAACTAGATCAATGGAAAACTCAACTTCTCTTTCCGATGGTACGTCCGTAATGTCCTCCGGAAATACTTCTGGAAAGTCGCACACCACTGGAACCATATCCAGTTCAACCTTACTCTCTACCGACAATGATGCAAACAAACAAAAAACTTGAGCTTCATCCGTCAAAAGTTTCTTCAACTCTTTAGTGGATATAAAACCCTCTTCCTCATCATCTTCCAAAGAAGGAAACCTTACCAACTTGTGATAACAATCAATACGAACTCTATTATACTGCAACCAATTCATACCCAAGATCACATCTAATCCTTCTAATGGCAAACACACCAAGTCCATAGCGAAGTCTTTACCATACATGGTCAAAGGACAACTTAAACATACCAAAGACGTAGTTACCGACCCCAAAGCGGGCGTCTCAATAACCATATCACCACCACAAGAAGACAAACACAAATCCAAACGCTTAGCGGAATTCTCACAGCATCCCTAATAGATCGAAGCTCTCATTTCCCAGCAGAGGTGGTATTTCGGTTTTCCTTTTGCCCCAAGCAATCAAGAACATCCTAATCTTGTTCTTCACCAAGCGGAATCGGTTGTTTCTTCATTTCCAGCAGCAATATTGGTAGTGGCTTGGAAATTTGAGATTCTAGATATGTTTCCCAACGAAGTGGTCATCGCTTATCAAGCATCATGTAGGATCAACCATACATAACATATGCATCAAGCATACATCCCATTGACTGATTCATCTCCACGGTATATTTCAGCCAGTTTCTCACCTAATCAAAATCTCTACAGTTTCACCTTACCATCGTTTGTCGCCGTCGGCCAAATTTTTGAGCTACTCTTTTATTTAATCCCTTTCCACCTCAAACAATCGAAAAGATGGCGCAATTCGAACATTCAGGTCCAAGAGGATTAAATTAGGACAGTTGTCGTAACCTGCAACTTGACCTTCCCTTTTGCCTTTTGCATAAGCATGTGCCTTCGCATCGCTGACATACGCATTAGCTTTTTTCTGTAGTTTTTGTTGCAGGAATATTCAGGTTTTTAAATCTCGACTAATCACATCTTCACAAGGACATCACATTATCAATACAAGCAAAGTATAAGGGTTTATATGCCTGTTTATCAGAGAAGAAGGTTGAAAATCAGAACCGTGGCCATAGCACCTTGTTTCAAAGAAAAATGGGCAATTTGTGGTTGTGTTAATCGATGAACCATTTGCTAGTGCAAAATGGTTAATTTATTAATCCTTGTATTTTGGCAGGTATTTGCTGCATTTTCATGACAACAACATTTTTCATGACACTTCAAGAGTTCATTTACATTTACTGCAATACATTATTTCCAATCAAGACCACCATGTAACTTCATTTGTAAGTATGTGAACCGTTGGATTCGGACTTACATTGGGATTGCTCCACTGAGTTAACAAATAACTAACTGAGTCAACTTCAGACTCAGTGAGTTAGATGTAACTAACTCTAAAGCTAGTTCCAAAGCAAGCTCCAAATCAAACTCCAAACCTAGAAACTCCAAACCTCGACTCTATATAAAGGAACCTTGGCATTTTTTCTTGGGGGATTCAACCATTTTCACAATTCTCTCTCAATTTTCACTCTTCTGTCTCACATTCTCTCTAAAGTTTCCACAACTTTTTCTCACATTCATCTTCATCTTCTTCTCCAAACCACACACAAAAGCTCAATTTCCACCATTAGAGTGTAATAATCTTCATATCGAAAATGTTATCCTCTTGAGCTAAATCTCTATTTCATTGCATTTCTACTTGTATTTTTGGATTTATAGTAGCTTTTACTTCAAATGAAGCAATCATCTCAAGCTTCTTCGGTGCAAATTCGTGTTTGAAGGTTTCATCGTGTTTTGATAGGTTTCGCTACAATTTGATCTCAAGCTTGGAATTTTCTGGTTTTCTTTGCTTATTATCATCACATTTCACTTGCAACAATCACCAATGCAATCTTCCTCCTCGTAGGTTGGAATTTCTTACTCGATTTACAGTTTTCGATCATTTCCGCATGTTCACAATGTAGATCCGATATTTTTTGGTGTGAATTGATCATTTAATTTTTTGATTCTTGATCATTGTTGAGTTAGTTGATTCAATTAATGCTTAATTGTTGATTTTTGGACTTGATTTTCGTGCACAAATATTTGCCCTAACATGTGAATGATTGGATAATTGATAAGTTGCTAAAAGTGCTTTTGAAAAATCATTTTTCTATCACTGCTACAGGGTTAATCGATTAATCATTTTCTAGGCAAAATGTGTTAATCGATTAACACCTCTGTTTTAGGGAAAAAAATACCATTTTAAAAGGGTTAATCAATTAACCATTTTTGCCTAGCAAATGGTTAACCGATTAACACTGAACCAGAATGCCATTTTTGTGCTTTTTCAAGCTTTTTTTATCTTGTTTCCTCAGCTAACTTCCATGGCTTAATATGCTTGATATTTGTGGCTATTTTATGATCTTTTTAGCCTCTGTTTGAAGCATGTATGCAAACTTTGATGCTCAATTTATCGATTATGTGATCGTTTGTAATTTTGACATTGTATGATCATGATCATTCTTGCACACTTGTGTTTACATGATAACATGGTTAGTGATGCATGTTAATAGATGTTTGCTACTACCTTGCAAGTTTATCCTTGATTGCATTAAGTTTTTTCTTTATTGAACAAATTTATTTTTGTATAATCATTACTCCGTACGCTCGCTTTAACGATCTTTTGTTCGTGTGAAAGATTGTTAACTTATTCATTCCCTTGTGATCGATTGATCGAAACTTTGTTTCGATTAGTTGATCTTTACTCTTTCTTATCTTTAGGATTTTAGAGCCTTGTTCTTTTGAGCCCCTGCTGAGTTGGATGTCTACATAACATGTTGGAGTATTATACACGTTTTTATCGTTATTCTGTCGATTTCGATTCCCGCAGTATACTTTGGTGCTAGAGAGGGAATGAGAGTGAAGAATTCCTACACTCAGTCTAATTATTTTGGGTAGGGGACGAATGACCCTGTGCCTGGAATGGTCGTCTCTATTTCCTTACTATAATGTATTCCGGTTCCAAGTCCAGTCGATCCTTGATCACTTGTACCTTAATCATTTGTCCCTGGATTTAACTTCCTCCTTTCAATTCAACACTCCATTCTCTTTTGGCCAATCATTATTCGTTGATTCTCTAGAAGGCTTGTAATCATCTCTTTCTTTGGTTAATCAATTGTTCTTTGGTTAAGACCAATTCTTATCTTCCCCAACAAATTCGCATATCCTTCTTTTGGGTTAATCACCTTCTCTTGGTTAATCACCCTTCCTTTGGTTAATCACAGTCTGCCTATTAGAACCAATCCTTGGGTTAATCAGCTTCTCTTGGTTAATCACCCGTCCTTTGGTTAATCACAGTCTGCCTGTTAGAACCAATCCTTGGGTTAATCACATTTTCTTGGTTAATCACCCTTTTCTCAGTTAACCACAGTCCGTCTATTAACATACTAATTTTTGCTTGAGTTAATCACATTCTCTTGGTTAATCACTCATTCTTTTCGGTTAATCATAGTTCGTCTGTTAAAACACCAAATCCCCTGTATTTGCAACTTTGTTTTGGTTCAAACACTCGCACCTTCAGGTTAGTAACTTCTTTTGGTTCAAATACCCTTTCCTTCGGTCAAGTACTCCTTGTTCAGTCAGTGTACCTTCCTTTGGGGTCACAACCTTCACTTAGTTCCACACCCATCCTTTCGGTTAACCACTGTTTATCAGTTAACACGTCGAGTTCTCCAGAGAGTCAAACACCTTCCCTTGGTTCAATACTCTCATTTTGGTTCATCATAGTCCGTCTGCTGACACCAACCTTTTACTTTTCCCACAAAGTCTTTCTCTTATATTTCTTTGGTTAATCATTGCCTTCTAGTTAATGCACCGAGTCCCCTGTGGATTTTACCTTTACCTTGATTCTTGTCCTTTTACTATCTTGGTTCCAACACCATTCTTTTGTTTTCTCCCACAATGGAGTCATCAATTCTCTTTTGAGTATCTCAGCAAAGTCTTCATTTTCCTTCCTTTCTTGGTTTTGACACCATTCTTTTGCATCCCTACTTAGGTCTTGCTACCTCCTTTTGCTCTTGGCTTGACACCATTTCCCTTTTCCTTTCCCTTCGCCGTCTTGGTTCCCCGAAAAACGTAGCCTCTTAGTTTCTCATTGCACTCTGTGGATACGTAAGCACGAAATTGCGAAATCTTGGCGAGCCACCTTCTTTCACCTTCTCTCTCTTTCTTGGTTCCATGAACTATAGAGCTATGAATTCCCTATTGCACTATGAGGATATATAGGTACGAGGGCCCCAATCCTCCGTGAGCACTTTATTTCTCTCTCTTTTATTTCCCCTTTTCCTTTTAGCTAGTAAGATTTAGATAGATAACCCATCCAAGCCTAGAAGCAAGCGAAATGGTTCCCGTCGAGTATGACAGGTACATGAGGTGCTAGTACCTTCCTTTCGCATAACTGACCCCCTTACCCATTCCTCTTCCCTGTAAGTTTTATCGATATTTTCCCTGTCCTTTGGGACTAAATAAAGTTCGGTGGTGAATCTGTTGCATCTTTGAATGTGTGATTCACTCAGGTATAATCCTGCTAACTCCAGTCTCACCTGACCCGTTATTGCAGCTACACCCTCGTCTACCTGAACCACTGTTTAAATCGAGGCCTAGTGAGGAGAGTTTTCTTCAGTGTCGAACACTATAAGCTTCTGATAAATAATGAAACAATCTACTACTTAGGCCTACCACGCCAGGGGAGAACCAACATCCACAAGTAAGAGAATTGGTCGTACCCTTTAGAAGTCTAAGATGAGACACCTCATAGACCTAAGACCCTTCTGTTCCCTAATATCATCATACACCTCTCTCAGATAGGACCATAATTTATTCTTCTAATTATATTTTTCAAAGGCACGATGTCTACTCTGAGTTGGATACCATGTGTAAAGATATGATCTCTCTCTCTCTCCGTGAAGATCTTACTGAATTAACCTTGCAGATGGAGGTAGCTGATGCCAGACATGCTTCAGAGACTGATTTACTTTATCAAGAAATCGGCAGTCTCCGATGCCAATTAGAATAGGCCCGATGCAAATCACCTTAGAGGAGTTACTAGAAGCACTGAGGACACTGCTCACATTAAGTGTGGGAGATTTACCGCAATTTTCACTATTATATGATTCACCGTTACTAGATTTTTTTTCCGCATTTATTTCCACACCATCAGACTTAAAATTTTCACATTTTGAATTATCTGGATATTATTTTTCCGTTACTAAATTTTAATAAATTTCATGTTACCAAATTTATCAAGATATTTTGCAATTATTTCAGTTATTTTTGTCAGCGAAATTTCAGATTTTCAAGAATTATGAAAATCTCAGATTTTCAAAATCTTTTATTTTATTTTATTTAAAAGAACTAATCTTTTTCCAGGCTTCAATCTTAAGGAGGAGGTTAAATTTCATCCCGTTTATGATAGCACACATGTGTGCCGTTGTGGAAAAGGGCGAAACCATGTCATTTGGAGGATTGATTACCTCTATAGCACGAGCTCTACACCTGGACACTGAGCTGGCTACTTTAGAACCACTTCCATCCCGCATGATTAATTTAAATTTTTTGAGAAATACGCGTTTATGCAATGTGAGGAAGGAGGGAGGTTTTAACCTCATGGTTCATAATGTGTCCATTCCAAGCGTAGCTTTACCTTATCCCTGTCGTACAGATATGCAATATGAGAGGAACTGGATGTATGACTTATAGGCACCACCTGTCGTTGGTCTATTACCATCGAACGTCCCAGAGGATGAAGGTGGCAAAACCGATGACGGATATGAACGAAGGGACCAGTCTCCCGTTCATCACTCACCCCCACCTCATGCATTACCTGCACACACACCACCTTTTACATATCCTTCTGCAGGTACTTCTTCTGACTTTTATATTACTGGGGAAATATGGAGAGAGCAGAGAGCTCGCGAAGAAGAACAGAACGGTCTGTTGTATGCCATGTATGAGCATCAATAGGAAGTGATGAACTTCATGCGAGAGTCACAGAGATAGACTGAGCGCTCTCTACGTACCATTATGTTGTCACAACATAGTCTCCCAGCAATAACGCCAGCAAGCCTATCTGCACAATAACTTCAACCTAGTGGTGGCTACTCAAGGTTCCATACTTGGAAACCTCAGACATCTCCAAGAGTATAATGCCTCACTAGCAACGAGGGTGGAGTAGCTTGAACTATCACAGAGTGCACGTCACCGCAGTAGGAGCCGTCATCCTCGATGCTCAGAGCAGGGAGGAGAAGGTACCAGTGGCCATCGGTAGCATTGTCCAGGTTCCACCTATTTCTTTGCACATTTTATCGAAACATTGGAGACAATGTTCGGTTTAAGTGTGGGAGGAGCTATTTATTGCTTTTTTTTATATTTTATTTTATTTCTTTTTAGTTTAGTTTTGATTATGCATTTTCAGTTTCTAGCTTAGTTTTAATTATGCTTTTAGCTTGATTTTAGTATGTTTTAAATAAGTACATGTGCTTGACGAGTTGTATGTGTAGTTTTCCTATTTTCCCTAATTTCTTGAGCCATACCAAACAAATTTTGAATAAGAAAACAACTTTTATTTTGAAAATTTGGGTTGTTAGACAAGTTTAAGATAGTTTGCAGAGACTTGGGAAAACTTTTGAAAAACTGATATCGTCTTAACACCTTGAGTTTCTTAATTATAAGAATCAATATGTATACTTATTATGCTATGAGCTTAAATTTTCACCCTTGAATTAATCCTTAAGCAGTTTATTTCAACAGTTAACACCATCATAGATACTGCTAAGTGGACAAACCGATGCAAATAGGTGAATGGTCCCGTAAAAAGAAAAAAAGAGAGAAAAAATACATGTAAAAAAGAAAATAATTTGAAAAAGGATCCGCCTTCTAAGTTAGGTATCCCTCACTCGGTTACTTAGCCCAACGGTAGCGAATCTTCAAAAAAAATGCTTATGAGAAGTCATCTTGAAGCATCTAGGATGTCATGTTGAGATCAAATCAAGGAGATTCAAAGAGTTCAGCGAGTAACTAAATTAGGGTTTCAGTTGATTTCAGTGTAAAATCCCCTTCTTTGGTGCCTAACTTCAAGGACAATTTTCAGTATGATGCAAGTTCAATATCACTTTCCAACGAAAATGAGACTTATTCATAATCCTTTAAGATTTCTTTTGAGTACAAGAACTCATTCATTAAGTTTGTACATCTCAAGTTATGGTGTCATCAGATGAAAAGAATTCTGGTCAACTCAAAGTCAACTCACTTCCAAAGCATTTTTCACATGGAACTAAGCCCCTCCTCATTTTCAAGTGAACATGAAATTTTTTCTTCATGGTCTTAGCTTTCAAAAAAGTCATAGAACTCATCATTCTCATGTGTGGAACTCAAGTTATGGTCTCCACAAGGCAATGATATTTTTGTAAACTTCATTATAGGTCTTTCACTTCAATGATCAATTTCATGCACTTCAAGGCCTCAAATCCAATTTTGTGCCACATGAAAGTTGTGTCACATTGCCTTAGCTTCATCATAAATTTGATTTCCATGGCATTTGATGTATTGTGTGATCTTTTGAGCCATTTTGAAAGTGAAAACTTGATTTTTGGATATGATTTGGATTTCTTCCATTACAAGTCATAAGATGAGTTTTTTTTTGAATTTTTGAAACTATACCAATATCATTACATGGTCATGATATGTTTTTCCCAATTTGAACAAACAAGAGTACATGTATCATGCCACTTTTCAAAATTCCATGCTATAAAAAGTATTGAATCAAACTTGGCACACATTAATTCTAAATGACCAAAACCAACTTCATTCATTTCTACACACCTCACTTACCTATTTGTTGACCAAAAGGAATGAGACAAAGCCATAACCCGTGTGTGTGCTAAAGTGGAAGTTTTTGGCATTTTTTTCAAATCACACAAAGTAACCATTATGGGTCTGCATGGAGTCCTCAAAGCCCTCATATATAAGTTCAGAAACGTGCCCTAATGATCAGAGATAGGCTTGCTGCGTGGGAGAGAGCTCATTCACTCCAAAATTCATCAAATTTTCCTTACTTCGAATATGAGATTTCCTTGGGTATTTCTTAAAGTTTTGGGTCAATTATTCTTCACCAAAGCTCAAGGAAGAGTTTAACATCTTTAAAGTGAAGCTTGCATCCATTTTCAAGAGCCAATGAAGCAGCTTCTTTAGGTATTTTCTCAATCTTTAAACCTCCATTTTAGGCATTTATTAGGTTGCATATTGGGCGCATCTGAAGTCCTACGTCTTGTAGGCAATGTTTGCAATCCTTTCATGTTCGTTTGGTGAGTTTCAGAATGTGCAGTAAGAAACTCGTGGCATGATTTCACATGTTTTTAAGAGCCTTTTTTAAAAATGGATAGTGGATTTTTGTTCTACGTGGTTAGGGCTTTGAAATGGTACAAGAATCTGGCATTTTTATTGAGATTTCATCTCTGAGCTCCGGCGAGCTGGCCGGAGAAGACGACCGGAGCCTTAGCTCCGGTGTCTGGTTCAGTCTATGTTGAAGGCTGAGTTGGCAAGGGTTGGACCATTTGACTTGTGATGTGTCGTGCTTGGGTTGGGTTGACTTTGCCAACATGTTGGTTTGAATCCACATTGTTTAATGAAACATTGAGTTCTGGCTTTGTGTGGTTTGGGCCTTGACAAATTAATATTCACACCCCCTTTGTGGGAGGCCCAAGCGAGATACAAAGGGATTCAGTGTAACCCTATTTACTGAATGCACCCCTCTTTTTGTTTATTTTATCTTTTATTTTCTTTTTTGTGTTATTTCAATTTTTATTATTTTAAAATAGTTCCATAGTTCTAAAAAATCCCAAAAAATAGTTTTCTGACATTTTGAGATGTTAATTAATTTTTCAAGATTTTTATTTTTATTTGGAATTTAAGATTTAATGTGTTTTATGGTTCATACCTAGTTTTAAATTGATCATTTGAACCTCAATTAAATATCTCCTATGATAAAGCCTTCTCCCTCACTTAGGTGATGGACTGAGGCATTTTTGAGGATGGATTTGAGTTGTTCATGATCATTGTTCATGGGTTTTCCTTTGACTTTTTGTTGACCCTTGACTCACACTCAATAAAGTGCACCATCATGCCTTCTTGGACTTAGTTGATGGTGCTTTGAGTTGAATTTGATCATGAGGTTTTGCATTCTGTTTTTCACTTGATCAATCTTGCTTTGAGTTTTTTATTTGGCATTTATTGGGTTTATATTTTATTTTTAATGGATTTTACAAATTCAAGTCATTTTAAGGGTGTTTACACATACTAGTCTTGACCTAATCTTTGGGATATGATCATGAGTGATCCTTTGAGCATCTTTTAAGCTTTTTTAACTCTTGTTAACATGCTTGAGATGTTTCCTTGCTTGTTTATAGGTCATTGGTGTGTGTAACTTGCATCACAAGTTATCTTTTGATCACATCTTTCCATTTGTTTGAAATGTGAAACAATTGTTTGAACTTTGGTTCTTCAATGTGATTTGATCTTCCTTGTGCTTGCATTTCATTTTGACATTGAATTTGGATCATTCCATTTGTGATTTACTTCTGCCCTAGTTGGTTTAACACTTGTTCATGATGATTTGGTGTTAACGTTTACACTTTGAGTTTGTCATGAACATTAGTGATCCTTTTGCACTATTTTGTTGCATTGTTTTATTTGATCTTTAAGAAAGTGTTTGGTTGAGTTGAACATGTGTTGGTGGCTGCCCCACACTCTTTCCTCCCTCATTTCTTAGTTTGTGCCTTATGTAGCACTTGTTTCTCTCTTGATGATTGGTGGTAATTGGTTGTAGGAGCTTGCTTCTCCTGTTTCATCTCATCCTTCTTGACTTGTTTAAGTCATCTCTTGTGTTTGAGTCTCTTTTGTATTTGAGTCTTGTTGCATCATTTCATACTTGCATTTATGTTGCATTGATTTGTTTAAGTCTCTCATCTCTTTTCATCTGTGATTGAATTGCTATGTGTTTACTTGTGCTTCTTGCCATGATCCCTTAGGATTCCTAGAACCTCTGTTTAAGATGGGAGTAGGAGAGACATTAGGCTTTCAATCCTTTACATGATAACATTAGGCAGTTCCCTTTTCAATCCCAACTTTAGGATCACATTGCATGCTAACATTAGGGTTTATCAGTTCCCCTTAGAGTCTTGTGTATTCTCTTCTCATCTCATAACTTCATAAGACATCTAATAAAGGTTAACAATTGTTGTACGCTACAAGCCTTAAGTACTTGAGAAATGATGAGTGGGGGGCCTCCTCTACATTTTCTAGAGTGTTTAGTGTATGCCCTTTGGGCAATATGCGACACATTCGCTCTCAAGTCATAGTCTTTAGTGCAACATGAGTTACAAACTAACTCAATTCACTTCTTCTCATAAAAAACACAAACAAAATCAAATCTTTTTATCCTTCGGGATTGTTTGCAAAGTCATTTTCAGAAAGAGTGTGTTAAGTTTTTGTTCTACCGCAAACAGGCATTGTCTCTAACTGCTAGAACGGAAATCTAACCCTACTCATTAAAACACTTGAACCAACCAGTGGTCGTGTCAGCCCAAACTACGTTTGCTCTGATTTCTCATACCAGATGAGGATATGTAGGCACAACACGGAGATGTCTTGGCGAGCAACCTTCCCCCCATCACTCGTAGTTTCCCGAACTACATTGACTCTGACTTTCCCATTGCACGAGGGAATACATAGGCATAGGGTGACGATGTCCTATCGAGTCTCTTTTCTTTTCTTTCACCCCTGTTCTCTAGCCTTTAGATAGTTTTTACACCCATAAATTAGACAACAAACGTGGATCCCGTTGAGTACAACGGACGTGAGGGGTGCTCATACCTTCCCTTTTTGTAACCGACTCCTGAACCCAAGATTTGGTTGCGATGACCTTGTCTTTTCCCTTTTTCTTAGGTTTTCTTCGATCGTTTCCTTTCCCTCTCTTTTGGGATAAATAACGTTCAGTGGCGACTCTTCTGTCTAGTTTGCTGGCTTTTCCCTTTTTCGCAGTTACGACAGTATCAAGGTCACATTCATCTTCTAAATCTTCACCATTTGACACAAAAGGAACATTTTTCTTCTTTTCAGACTTTTCACGGATTCCTAACTCAAAAGTTTGAAGGGATCCCATAAGTTCATCAACTTTGATGTTTTTATGTCTTGAGCTTCTTCTATGACAGTTACCTTCATGTCAAATCTCTTTCGAAGAGATCTGAGAGTTTTTCTGACTAATTTAGCTTCTAACATCTTCTTTGCAAGGGCATTTGAAGCATTGGCTATCTCAATGATACTCATGTGGAAGTTGTCAATGCTTTCTTCCTCCTTCATTTTCAAGTTCTCAAACTTGGTGGTAAGGAGTTGAAGTCTTTACATCTTCACCTTAGAGGTTCCTTCATGAGTGGTCTTCAAAATCTCCCAAGCATCTTTAGCCATAGTGCAATTATTTATTAGTCTAAAGATGTTCTTATCCACTCCATTGAACAAGGCATTCAATGCTTTGGAGTTTCCCTGAGCTATCTTCTCATCTTCATCATCCCAATATTCCTCATCCTTTAGCATATCAGTAATATTACCATCCCCATCTCTAACTTTTGGTGGATCCCACCCCTTGATCACTGACTTCCACACCTTGTTGTCCATAGACTTCAGAAAGTCCCCCGTTTATGCCTTCCAATAATAATACTTGGTTCCATCAAGGATGGGTGGGATGTTTACAAATCCTCCTTCCTTGTCCGTTGTACCAGAAAGTATCTTCCCTATATCTCACCCAGATGCAGAGCAGGAAACCCGCTCTGGTCCCAATTGAAATTCTAGTATGCAGATATCATATGTCCTAAGTGATGTTGAGACACTGATATCTGTTAAACACACAAGAGCCAAGATATACAAAGTTAAAAGTACAGAAAATAAACAAGAAATAGATAGTTTTTAACCCAGTTTCGTGCATAACAACACCTACGTCTTGGGGCTACCAAACCAGGAAGGAAATCCACTATTAGTAGTATTAGTTCAAAGCTAAACAACCTAGTTACAACTTCTCACTTAATACCTAACCAGTGCAACTTCTACCTAAGACACTCATAGGTATTAAAAACCCCTTTCACTTTCTATCAGTCACCACAGTGAAAAAATTATAACTTTTTCAATGTTTTAGAAGATACATTTCAAAAGACACACAATCACTCAATGCTTAAAAGCTTCGGAGTAATTGACAAAACTTACAACTCAATAAAGAAAATTCTACTCTTATATTAAGATGATATTAGAGAGGCTCACAAATAACATTCACACACAAACCCTAAACAGTCACACAATAAACAATACATTTTTTCTACACCAGAACTAGGGTTGTGCTACCCTATTTATAACCATCATCTGGACTGGATTTTGGGCTTCAAACGCAACACAACAATACTAAGAATCTCCGGAATTTTCTCCATAAAAATAGGTCTTCAATCAAGAGTTTCCTAAAATATCTTCAACATTTAAAAGGTATAGAATAACTTTAAATTCAAATTGAATATCTAATTCCTCAATCTTGGACACCACATAGGATTACTTAATATTCACAGAATATTTCATAATCTGTAATTACCTCAGCTGAACAATCCTACAGACCTATAACAGATAAGATGTTGAGACATCTTATTAAGATATCTTGTCCAACAAGTTAGTTTTACCAAAATTACTGCTAATCATAAACACATAGACTTAACAACATTAATGGTTACAACAACTGGTAGAGTTTTCTCTAGGTTTGATGAAGACGACATTATTTAGAATTTGTGAGTAGCTTTAGAGAAGATGAAGTTTTGAAAGAAGTTTACAGTTTTTTCTAAACACTAGGAAGTTGAAGATTAATGGGGGAAGAGAAAAAAAATGGTGAAATAGGGAATATTTATAGTCATATGAGAAAGACCCTTCATTTATCCTTTTCTCTCTCTCTCTCTCTCTCTCTCTCTCTCTTGAAAGTAAATAGTTGACACCATTTAGTTGACACTTGTCTTTACATTCAGAGGTGGAATGGAAAAGGTTGATTGTCGTATGACCCATGTTGTTTTTGGGAAAACAAAGCCATGATGGAAATATTTTAAATGCGTGTCTCAAAAAAGACATTTTGATAAATGGGTTATAATGACTATGACGGCAGCGCACCACTTTAAATAGTATTGGAAGTTTAAAAAATGTCACAAATGTCTCTCGGATGGTCAAAAGTGGCATTTTTTGGGGTCAATTTTCTAGCATAGAATTCTCGACGTGTTGAGTTCAAAAACGAGAATATTATGTTCAGAAAATACTTCATTAAATATGAGGACATATGGTATGTGTGAGACAAGAATAGTGCTCGACCATGATGTTGAGTTCGACACACTGACCATGGGTTTTTTCCTAAACTATGAGAGTTCTTCTCCTTATAATTTGACAAGTTAAGCCCTCAACTGTGATGGTTGAGATTGGGAAAATGAAGGTGTGAGAGAACACAAGAAATGGGGGGTTTAATTGGGTTTTCAAAAATGAAAGCTTTTTGTGAAACTCAAACAAAGATCACAAATAGACTAATCAAAAAAGAAAGACACACGATATATCCTGGTTCACTTGAAAACTATCAAGCTAATCCAGTCACCCCACGAAGGTGATTTCGCCTTATATGCAAGGACTTAATCCACTATAATCAACCGATTACAATGCACTAGCAACTGTTGGTGACTAATAACACAAACATCCATCTCTTATTAAGGATTCTGACCCAACTAGTCCATTAAGGAATTACAATATGTACATGCAACCGCTAGTGACTAACAACAAAGGCTAGTCGTCTTTTCTTAAGGATTCAGACATAACCGGTCCCTTAAGGAGTTACAAACAACAGTTTGAACAAATATGTTTACAATGAAACTGCTTCTAAACAAGCAAATATAAACACTATTAATAACTCAAATGTCTTAAAGACACTAATACAATATGAACAATATTTTTTTTGTATTGTGGTGCTTCAATATTGTAGCTTCAGTTCTTCATTGCTTTCAATCAAAGTATAACCTTTGTATTAATCATTGTAAAGCTTCTTTTTGTCTTCAAGTAATCAGGTCCTTATATAGTCATAAAAAAATTCGTTGGAGGGCAGATCAAGAATATCCATTAGGTAGCTGGCGACATGAAATAATGTCGTTATGCATGGATGAAAATCGTACACAAAAGTTGTTCTTTGTACCACCAAATCAGGGTAGTGGAATGGTAAAGGAATGAGACGTTAAAACATATTATGTACTATTTTCCCTCGTAGACGTTTGAGCTTATCTTTTTTACATCAGAGGCTTCTGAATAGAGATGACTGAAGCATGAGTAGAAGAGTTTATCAATAAGTCTTCAAAGTATTGAGTCTTTAGAGTCTTTAGAAATTGTTCACCAAAACCTTGTCTTCATAACTATAAGCACTTAGTCTTCAGAACCTTTGGTCACTAGTAACTTAAGTCTTCAGAGTCTTCAGAATATCGTTCAATAGAATGTTGCCTTTAGAGTCTTCAATACTTATTCTTTAGAAAATCAAGTCTTCAGAGTCTTCAGAACTTTGTTCAACAGAACCTGGTCTTCAAAGTCTTCAGCATTTAGTCTTCAAAAGATGATTACTTTAGAAGCTTGATACCCTTCAGAAGTAAAGTATTAGAGTCATGATCAGAAGCAGAAACCAAGAGAGCATTGCAACAACAACATATTGTCTTCTTAGAATCTTTCTGAATAGGAGTAGATTAGAAGAAAACTTGCTTCTTATAGCACAAAAGTGACTTTGGTCAGATTAGAGTAAACATTGAATATGATCTCTATCAGAGTCAGAGCTTTCTCTATCAAAGTCAGAACCTGTTTGTTAATTCTTCAGAAAAACAAACGTTAGAGTACCAAAACTATTCTCACACAAATACCACTATGTTATTATCAAAACTTAGAGATATCTTGCAGAACCAAATCTTGTTCTAACAATATCCCCCTTTTCGATAATGATAAAAACATGTATTTTGTTGACAGAATTTTGTACGATGGTAATCAATAGAAAATGATAGGGATAAGTTTAGAAATAACTTCCCTTAATCAAAGCTCCCCCTGAATTTAAGATCTCAAAAATTATATCAGATTTGGGATACCAGAGCCCGATTGTAAAGTTCGTATCAGATACACAATAACATCGCTTGATTATATATCAGAGCCTGAATGAACTTAAAAAATCATAGATGGTTCATGTCTGATTCTTATCAAATGCACCAGATAGAGATAATGATTGGTTAAATCAGATCCTGATTATCAATATATCAATTTTCAATTTTTGTTCCTGAAAATATTCTAAGAAAAAAAATTGAATTCAATTAAAAAGTTAGAATGTTTGAGCTATGATTTAGAGACAAGATATTCATTATCAAAATAATTTTCCATTTCAAGTACTCCCCCTTTTTGTCATAATAAAAAAGGTAAAAAATAGTTCAAACAATTTGAGGAATGAAGTTGATTCAGGAGAAAATTAAAATCAATACTTCTTTTCCTTTTTGTTAGCAAGAAAAAAGAATACAATAAGATAGAACAAAAGCAAACATTTTTCATTGATTAATAAAAATGCCTGAGGCGTAGGTACAGGAACACAAAACAAAACAACATGAAACTGACAAACAAACATTTAATTAAAGGACAAAATGAGATAGATCAAGAACAGAGAATTCAATAAGAACACACCACCATCAATCAAAAATATTTAACCTCATCAACCCTTTCACATCTTTCTTCAACCATTGCATTTTTTGGTCCAAGTATTCTGTCTAAACCAATGATTTCAGCTCTGAAGAACATTTCAGCAAAATTCTACCATAGGGAATAAAGGACTTATGCTGATATCTGGAGATTTCAATACAATACTTCAGATGAGTAAAGATAGTTTGAGGTAGGTTAACCCTGGCATTGTACATCATGAAGTAGATAAAAAGTCTATCATCATGAGACAAAGAACTTTTGGCCACTCCTCGGGGTCGAAAGTTGCTTAGAAGAAGTTGAAACCAAATTTTTCCGGTTGGAAGAAGCCCTTTAGGATTGTAGGGTTCGAATCATTTGAGAGAGACATCATGAATACTGATATTGGCTAGAGGTTTCTACTAAAGAAAGGTGACACAAATATTGGCTTGTGGGTCGATAGGCCGGGAAAGATGGTGAAGGAAATAAGGTAAGCTGGCGCCTGTGAAGGAAGGCTTGTGGGTCGACTCAGGCAGGTTCTGTTGGTAAGGTCGACTGATGGGAAAGGAGGCCAACGCAAAGGAGGAAAACATTTGAGCGGGAAGAAGATTTGAAAGCTGAGAACGTGGGAAGTTACAGAAGTGGTGGAAGGACATGTGGCACCACCAAATTCAACATGGAAGTTATTTTATTTTCCTATTTAAGGCAATGCCTAGTTTCATTTTGGGGGAGGATTTTGGTAGCATTGTAAGGGAAAAACACTCTGAGTACCAAGCGTTAAGAGAAAAGAGTTTCATTCTTGAAAAATTTATGATCGTGTCTACATTTCTTCTTAATAAGCAATTTATATCATCAACTTTAAAGATTTCTTGTCTTGTTGTTTTAGTCTTTTCTTGTTTATGCCTTCATCTTTATTTAAGTTTACACAACCTTGCTTTAATTTATCTTCAACCTACTCTAAACAAAACCTTTCGACCACCACCCCATACACTCAAAACCATCGTTCTGGGACTTGTTTGGCTGGTCCCGCAAGTAAACCTTAGAAGGTCAGAGGTTGTTTGCATGAAACCTGCATGCAAATAAATTGTCACACCTGGTGGGACCCGTTGGTTTGGGTGTACGCATCTGCGCAGTGGTAAGATGGTGATACCACGTCCAAATGAAGAACTGTCTTCGGAGGGAAATATGGTTGTGACTCAAACATTTGACGTTGGCATTGACGCTGTGTGTGCAGTTTCGACTGCTCATAGTGGGCCTGTCGTGATGCCACGTCGGTCGGAACCTATGCTTATGGTAATAGGAACTAGGGGGAATATATTCCTAGTTTCACAATTCCCACACCCGGGCCTTTAGGATGCCGACAGAGTTCATGTCGAGCCTACATCACAGCGGCCCACTCTTTAGGGAAAGAACTTCGTCAACTTTTTCGCCGTATCAAGGGTTAAGGCCTCTGGTAAGCCAAGTTACTAGGCCCACGGGGTTTAGTGTTCTATCACTTTTGTTTCCAACTTTCACTTCAAGTTTTGTTGCCATCATGAGATAGCAGATGTATGAAAGTAATCACGAAATTGTCCACATGTTGACCCAGCAAATGCGCACCATATTAAGACCACTAATACATGATTCGATTCAGAGTTACCAATAATTGGCAACTCAGATGACACGGATAGATGATCATTTAGACGCTTCAAGGGCTCCGGGTCGACAGACGCCGCCGCCTCGATCGGGGACGCCAATTCAACAAGATGAAGTCTTCAATGAGACAATTAACCAGCAACCCCATGAGGTTGAACACACAACCAGGGTGGCCCAAAGGCCTCCCGTTGTTATAGTTCATAGAAAACAGGACCAAGACTATGTGGTCAGACAAGCTCGACATGAAGCCATGGCTGGCGAACCCAACTTAGAAGCCACGGTGGAACGAATTATGGTTCGCAATAGGGCAAACCCAGGCCTTCGACGACCTACATATACGTCCCCACTACCAGACTTCGTTTTGCAAACAGAGTTACCCAAAGGGTGGAAGGTACCAAAGTTTACCAAATTATCCAGAGAGACCATGGAGTCCATCGTCGAACATGTTGCCAGATACGAAACCGAAGCTGGTGACATAGAAAACAACAAGGACTTAAAAATGAATTACTTTCCAAGTTCCCTCACCAAAAATGCATTTACTTGGTTCACCACCTTACCCCCACAGTTTGTCCATACCTAGGCACAATTAGAAAGATTGTTTCATGAATAGTTTTACACGAGGTAATCGAAAATTAGTCTGAAAGAGCTAGCCAGCGTCAAGCGACAGGCTACAGAGACGGTGGACCAATATCTTAATAGGTTTAGACTATTGAAAGTGCAACGCTTCACGCAAGTCCCTGAACATGAGCTAGTCGAGATGGCGGTTGGTGGCCTAGATTATACGATCTGTAAAAAGTTAGACACATAATATCTCAGAGATATGACGCAGCTAGCTGATAGGGTCCGACAGGTCAAACGTTTAAAAAATGAAAAAACCTAGGCTAACAAATACCGTAAGAAAGAGAAAGTTTCATACGTGGCCATTGACGAATACTCTTCTAACGATGAGGAGCTCGTCGATGATAACGAGGTGAATATGGCTGAACTGAAGCCAAGGCCTCCGTACACATGCAAATCGTTAAAACCATCGAATGGAAAAAATCCTGTTGAAATAAAAAAAAAGATAAATATGTCACAAAAAAGTATACTTTTGATGTATCTAAGTGCGATGAAATATTTGATTTATTAGTTAAAGATGGCCAGATTATTGTACCTCCTGGGGAAAAAGATCCCCCTTTAGACCAAAAGAAGAAAAGGGGATTTTGTAAATTTCATAATTTCTTGGTCATAAGACATCTCAATGTGTTCTTTTCAGGGAGTTGGTGCAGAAAGCTTTGAAAGAAGGTCGGATTCAATTTGGCGAAAGGCGAAAGATGCAGGTGGACACGAATCCTCTGAAGGTCAAAGAAGCCTTATATTCTAAGCTATATGACTGCATGATGGTTGAGGCTACTGAAAGTCTCAACGAGCACTTGACAACTGAAGCATTTAAATGCATGATGATCGAGACTACTGATGGTCCTGACAAGATGTCTGAAGAGAAACTCGAGGCAGTCTACCCTCAAGCTGGCGAAAGTATGACTGATTTCCAAGAGAAATGCAGGGTGAGCGGGTCGAAGGCTGTATTATGCCCAAAGTGCAACACCGTGTTTGATGAAAAAGCTGTTGAGAAGTACGAAGCAGGTAGGAAATGGCACTGCAAGACAGTAAGCCATCAGCCCCTAGGTTCGTGTTCAACAAGAACGGTGCTCCTCGTCGGAATGAAGAATACAAAAAGTTGTTCCAGCCGGCTCGGCCCAAGACTTTTATGCCACCATCAGATGCCCCGCAAGATAAGTGGGTATCGCCTGAAAGCCAAAAAGGGAGCAAGTGGCCGAAGTGGAAGGTATTAGATCTGGAAAAGAAGGCAAAGGCCTCAGACAAGAGTACTGAGCCCAGGGGTAAAATGGTTTCCCCCAAATACAAAGGTAAGAATCCTATAACAAGGACCCATTGGAGGCAATATCAACAAAACAAAAAAGCTGCCAAAGAGGCTTCAACTTTGCACCTGAGGCCTGTGGGACCCTCTGGATAAAAAAGGAAATGTCCAAAGACAAGGTGGGTCGAGAAGGAGAAAATTGTGATGAACCAGACTAAGGTAGTGACTGTGGAGACTTTGGGAGAGAAGGGGGTGGTGTCAACCCAGAGCTCAAAGTACATGTCTGGAGGTGAAAACAAGAAAGAACCAGAATATACTCCTCAGTCAGATGAAGAAGAACCAGAGTACACTCCCCAGTCAGATGAAGAATAGACCCTGTCACCACAAGACGATTTCGACGAAGAAATGTATGATGACACCAATGATGATACATATGGTGAAAACTTTGTTGTAAACTGAGGCATCATTTCAATACTGCCGGCAGAATATGATAGAGTGTCGAAAGTCTCTGAAGCAGAAGAGGATTTCATACCAGATGAGACTACAGAACACAAGCCACTATGTTACTACGTAATGACCAGTGTTGTGGTGGAAGAACGAACAACTATGTTTGAAAGACCTAGTCCTGGAATGATTTACCATTTAAAGCCATTGTTCATAAAACCGAAGGTCGACGGAGTGGCAGTCAACAAGGTGTTCATAAAAGCGAAAGGGCAACTGTCAATATAATGCCCCATACATTGTTCAAAAAGATTGGAAAGACTGAAGCCGATCTCAGACAACAAAACATGATTCTATCTAATTATGAAGGGAAAACCAGCAACATTTTGGGAGTGGTCTAAGTTGATCTAGTTGTAGGTACCACTACCCGATCAACGCTCTTCATGGTTATAAACTCGAAGGCAAATTTCAACCTCTTGTTGGGTCGAGAATGAATCCATTGGATAAGGGCACTTCCTTCAACTCTACATCAGAGGTTAAGCATTTGGAGAAAAGACGATATCATTGAGAATATCGAAGCCGACCAGAGTTATTACAGGACTGATGAAGCAAAGGGTGCAGAGAAATCTTTTGATCAACACCTAGCAAATGTGGCACCTTGTGATGATGGATCGGGATCTTATACTTCTGTCAACACGGGTCACATTATGAACTTGGATCCTAACTATGGATTTGCTTGGGATGCTACTGATGCTATAATAGAGCCTACAGAGGAACTTCCACCTAGAGGGTGGCCCACAATTGATGAAAATGACTACTAAGTTAGAGAGTTGTACTCGAATTTTGGCCTATTTGGCTGAAAAACAAGCGAAAGTCGGCGCTAGAAGCAGGAAAGTGATAAAACATAGCTGGTGACACCAACAACAGTATGCAATTAAGTGGCCAACAAGGCCAGACAACAGCTTTGGAAAGTCGGAGGCTTGATTGCATCTATCACAATGAACCTTTGGGGTTTGAGAAAAATCGATCCATTGAGCTGCAGAGAATGCAGGCGCAAGACCCACTCAAAGAAATTGACTTGGGTGATGGGGAAGCAAAGAGACCTACGTACGTAAGTGCTAAGATTGGGTCGAAGATGAAGGTCAAGCTGATCGAGGTATTGAAGGAGTACAAAGATTGTTTTTCCTGGGATTATGGTGAAATGCCTAGCTTGAGTTGAAGTGTAGTAGAACACCGACTACCAATTCAGCTAAGAAAAATGGCAGTAAAATAGCAGCCATGACGTTTCGCTCCAGAAATCACTTTAAAGATCAAGCAGGAGATTGAGAGACTGCTCAAAAGTCGGTTCATCAAAACTGCAAAGTACGTCGAATGGTTAGCAAACATAGTTCCTGTTCTTAAGAAAAATGTGACTTTGAGAGTCTGTATAGATTTCAGGGACTTAAGCAACGCTACCCCTAAGGATGAGTATTCAATGCCTATGGCAGAAATGCTGGTCAATTCAGCCGCGGGTTTCACGTATTTGAGTATGCTCTATGGGTACTTTGGTTATAACCAAACCCTCATAGTCGAAGATGATCTTCCCAAAGCGACGTTCCAGTGCCCCGGGGCTTTAGGAACGTACAAATGGATTGTAATGCCATTTGGTTTAAAAAAACGCTTGGGCAACTTATCAAAGAGCCATGAATGCTATATTTCATTATTTTATTGAGAAATTTATGCAGGTGTACATTGATGACATTGTCATAAAATCCTCATCAGAGAATGGTCACTTAGACCACCTTCGACGTTCATTTGAGAGAATGAGGAAATATGGATTAAAAATGAATTCACTAAAGTGTGCTTTTGTGTACATGTAGGAGATTTCCTGGGATTTGTAGTCCACAAAAGGGCATTGAGATCAACCAAAACAAAACCAAGGCTATTTTGGATCTCAAGTCTCCTTCGATGAAGAAACAACTCCAGTCTTTGTTGGGGAAGATAAACTTTTTGAGAAGGTTTATATCAAATCTAAGTGGCAAGATGAAGGTGTTCTCGCCATTGCTCAAGGCCAAGAAAGAAAGTGACTTTCACTGTGGACAAGAGCAGCAAGAGGCTTTCGACACCATCAAAAAGTACCTCACGAGGCCTCCCATTTTATTGCCACCCAGTATGAGAAAAATCATGAAGTTATACATCGCTGCGTCGAACGCAACTATAGGAAGAACGTAAGCACAAGAGGATGATTATGGTATCGAAAGACCCATTTATTACCTTAGTCGAAAGTTAATAGATGCTGAAACTAGGTATACCATGATCGGAAAGTTGTGCCTATGCTTGTACTTCTCATGTATGAAATTAAAACAATATATTAAACCAGTTGAGGTTTATATTTCGTTGCATTTTGATGTCATTAAGCATATGTTGTCTAAACCCATTCTGCATAGTCGAATTGGGAAGTGGGAACTAGCGTTAACTTAACTCTCCTTGATGTATGTACCTTTAAGGGAAATGAAAGGACAAATAGTGGAAGACTTTATTGTCGACCATGCAGTGGTCGAATTGTCGATGTGGAAGGTCGACGCCGATCCTTGGAAGTTACATTTTAACGGGTCAAGTCATAAGAATGGAACAGGTATTGGGATCTTGATAATATCCTTGCGCGGATATCCTACTAGATTCAAATGTAGGGTCGACTGAAAATGTTCTAATAATGAGGCAGAATATGAAGCCTTGATCACTGGCCTTAAGATCCTCAAGGATCTAGTGCCAAGAGAGTCGAAATAAATGGCGACTCTGAACTAGTGATTAAATAGATTACGAGAGAGTATGAATGTGTCAAGTAACACCTCGTGTTGTAATTCACGATGGCGAAATTACTCTTGGAATGCTTCGAGGTTGTTAGCATTACACACGTGCCTAGAATAGAAAATCAAGAGGCCAACGATTTAGTGAATATTGCCTCTGGGAACAAAGTGTCATCGGGAAGGCTGAGAGACCTCATTGAAATTAAGGAAAATATGGTATCTAAGGTACTACCATCATCAGGCTTGTCAGAAGCCAGATGGCAAACATCCCGACAAAGAGTTTAATTGAAAGTTTGGGAAATTGTGAAATCTTCGCTATCAACAATCTATCACTGTTAGACTGGAGAAAATGAATCGTCGAGTATTTGGAAAATCCGGTGGGAAGGGATGATAGAAATATTAAGTACAGAGCTTTAAGTTACGTCTTAATGGGGAATGAGTTGTTGAAAAAGACGCCATAAGGGGTGTTTCTTAAGTGTCTAGGGGACGCAGACGCGTACTTAGAAATTTTGGAAGTCCATAGTGGGACATGTGGGGCTCACCAAGCTGGCCATAAAATGAAATGGCTACTGTTTTGACAAGGTGTGTATTGTCCAAGCATGCTCAAGGATTGCATAGACTTTGGAAAGGGGTGCCAAGATTGTTAGAGACACGCAAACGTCCAGCACGTGCCAGTCAGCGAATTGTACACCATCGTTAACCCATGGCCCTTTCGTGGTTGGGTGTTGGATATTATATGAGAGATTCGACCAGCCTCGTCGAAACAACAAAAATTCATCCTTTTAGGAATAGATTATTTCACAAAATGGATAGAGGATGTACCTTTGGAAAAAGTAGACCAAGAGATTGTGAATGAATTTATCCAGAACCATATTTTGTACAAATTCGGGATTCCTGAAACCATCACGATCGACCAAGGTTCCGTGTTTTTTGGATAAAAGATGCAGGAATTTGCAGCAGAGACGTGTTTTAAGTTGATCACTTTGACGCCATATTATGCTTAGGCAAACGATCAAGTTGAAGCTGCCAACAAAGTGGTAATTGGACTCCTTGAGAAGCATGTTGCCAAGAAGCCCAAGAACTGGCATAAGACGTTAGATCAAATTTTATGGGCTTGTCAAACGCCCCTAAGGAGTCGACCAATTTAACTTCGTTTCGTTTGACATTCGGTCATGATGTTGTTTTGGCAGCAGATATTTGTTTACAATCAATTAGAGTCAATTAAAGATTTGTTTTTGTCTGAGCAATATTGGAGCATGATGCTGGACAAAATTGTGGACTTAGACGAGGAAAGGATGGTAGCACTAGACATGCTATTACGCCAAAAGGCACGGGTGGCCAAAGCATACAATAAGAAGGTGAAGAAAAAGACCTTTGTAGTCAATGGTTTTGTATGGAGGGCAGTATTGCTTATGGATCGACGAGATCGAATATTAGGAAAATGGTCACCAAATTGGGAGGGACCAATCCAAGTAATCCAAACATTCAGTAATAACACATACGAGGTCCAAGAGATAGGTAGGGACCAATGAATCATAAGAGTAAATGGGAAACATTTGAAAAAATATAGACCTATGTTACAAGAGGTTCATATCCAAAAATAATGTTTCATTGATAATTGGCCTATGTTGGTGGAAGGCTAACACAGTTTACAAAAGAGCTCTAGAATGGAGTTATAAAAAAAAATTCAACTAAAAGAAAAATACGGCTATGTTAGAAACTTTGACTTAAAGTCTTCAAAAAGGTTTCTTTCATGATCCACTTTACTTTCCAAGAGAAATCTTTTCGGCCGCATCTAGTCTATGGTCTTCTTTTGCGCAACGACAGTTTTGACATGGGCTATCCCCTAAGACACTTCTTGGTCGATGACCTCCTGAGCCGGTAGAGGTCCTTCAGAGTCCAAGGAAGCCTTCTGTTTTTCAACTTCATCAATCTTTCTCTCAAGTTCCACCATCTGGGCTCGTTAATCAGATATTTGTTGGTCGAAGGTATGACGCTTGTTGGAGCGCTCTTTCTTTGCGGTTTCAAAATCCTCAAGTTTTTTTCTCACAAAGGGAGCTGAGATACCATTCTCGTTTCATTTCATTAATCTTCACCCTAATTTGAGCATAAAATTGCTTGCACATTGATAGGTCCTTTACCAGCTGAGTAAAGAAGGTCTCGAACTCAATAAAATACTTGGCCATAGGGGCAGGCACTCTAAAATAAGAGAGTTCATCCAATATTTTAAAGACATCGCAGGCTACAACTGACTCTTCTGCAACTGCGTCCAAGAACTCATCCTCAAACAAATACTTCCTTAATTATTGAAGTTTAAGGGAAAAAGAATCATCCATCTCTGGGTTGAGAGTGGCCTTCGAACCAATAGTGGTGGCATCCACAGTCGGCTGGCGAAGCTTGAGAAGGGCCTTCAGAGTCTCTGCTGGGTTTGAATTTTTCATAGCCAGGATTTCCTCGGGGGTAGGCACCTTTTCAACAGAGGGGTTGCCTTCAGCAGAACATATGGGAGTCGGAGTCCTTTCAGCAGTGGTTGGGATAATCACAGGTTTTTCTTTACCACCAGTGGCCGCACCATCCCTATTAGCCTCATTATTGGTGTGGTCAATAAGGGGTGTTCTCACCATTGTGTCTTCTTATGTCGACGCCCCTTGGAATTGATCGACCTTTTGAGGGATAAAAAGAGGCGTCGTCTTAGAGGGATTGCCAACAGTAGTCATGGCATCATTAGCATTTACAGTAATAGTCGTGTCGACTGTGATGTCTTGTAGAAGGCAGCTTAAATAAGAAAACACCTATGTAATATATGGACCAAAAGAATAGGAACAATAAATACCTCAGCAGTATCTTGTGGTGGAGGGAGTTTAGTGGCGACAACTTGGAAAACTTCAGTTAGATTCTCAGGAACAGTAGGCCTTACGGTCGAGGTGACCGCTTTGGAGGGATTCCTTTTGTGGGAACCTTCTTCTTGTTGGCTAAGGGGGTAGTAGGGGAGAGTTCGACATCTCAGAGGGAAAGACCCGGGATTGGGTACTTTCATCCGACGCGCCACCTTCAGGAGCCGATACTTTTTCAGTAACCTAGCAGACAACAACGTGAGTTGGTAAGAAGAGGCAAATACAAATAGAAACCAAAGAATATGTGATACTTGAGGATTTGGGATTTTTTGTTTCTTTGTTAGCCTAGTCGAGGTCGACGCAATGGGTGGTTCCCATTTTTGACCCGTGGAAGGAAGCAAACAAAAAATAAGATATTGACAATCAATGAAAGACAAACAAGAAAAATGAAGAAAGTACCTTCTTGGAGGTATCCTCGGAGACACCGGCTCTTGGGGGATTCTCGACAGCTACAACGATTGTCGGAGCAGGGACTTCACCCGCGAGAGCAACAAAGATGTCAACCACATTCTCCAAGAAGAGGTCACAGTTGAAACATTGGGCTTGGTATTCTGACCACCAAATATTAAAGCCTTCAGTGGTGAAGAAAGATGGTTGAAAAGAGAAAACTGGCAACTCAAGACGCTGATTCGACCTAGAAAATTTGAGGAAGCTCTTGTGGCTTTCCAGGTTTAGCCGTGGACCAGCCCATACAATGTCAGAAGAGTGTTGTACCAAAGAATTTGGCAACATTTGGCTTAAGCTAAACTGTCGGGCCACCGGATTAGGCTGGTAGTTCATGAACCCATAACCGTTGTTTCCCGTCTCGATGCAAAACGACAACACAGTAGGAGTCAGAAACGCCCGCCATATTGAATTCGACATTACTGTTGTCTTTGGAGAAGTTCCCGAAAAAGGATTTCTAAACCATGACGGACCAAACCGTCGATGCACAAATGGAGTCATGCCAGAATAGAAGATGTTTTCCTCAACAAACATGGTGAGGTATTTAATGAAAAGAGCTTTGTTGGGGATCTCCTGTGTGGTCATCAAGGAGAGTCGAACGTCTTCTACGGGACGGTCGTCATTTAGGCTCTGCATTGTTGCAGACACGTGATAACCCATTTGATGCTCGAAGATGGCATTGAGCCAATGTTGTAGCAACCACATGGGCCCTAAAACATTCAAGAACTTGATAGTTTCATGGAAGAGTTTTAGTCTCAAGGCCGTTAGACCAAGAGAATGATAGAGGGAGGATAGCAGCAGCTTGCCCAAAGATACCTGTCGACCCTCATGTATCTGGATCGCCAGGCTGATATAACTCTTGGCTATTTGTAAAGAGCAAAGACAGAAGAGGTAGTAGGACAGCCAAAGAGTTAGAAAGGCAATGTGCTCTTCGTTCGACACGTCATTGGAACCTTTATTCTGGTGATTCTCTATGAAGTTCTGAAAGCGAGTGTCGCATCGCTGCGAAGAAGGTGCCGACAATGACAGAAGAGTCGCCACCATTAGTTATTTATCCCAAAAGAAGGAAAGGAAATGATCAGAGAAAACCTGACGAAAACGGGAGAAGACAGGTCATCATAAGCATATCTCGGGTTCGAGAGTCGGTTACGCAAGGGGAAGGTATTATCACCCCTCACGTCCGTCGTACTCGACGGGATCCACGCTTTGTTGTCTATCTAAAAGGGTGTTTATCTATCTAGCTAAAGGTCTCAGGGACAAAAGAAAAGAAAAGAGACTTGGCAGAGCAGCGCCGCTCTGTGCCTACGTATTCCCTCGTGCAATGGGAAAGTCAGAGTCAACGTAGTTCGGCTAACTACGGGTGAAAGGTGGGGAAGGTTGCTCGCCAAGACATCGCCGTCTTATGCCTACGTATTCTCATCCGGTATGAGAAATCAGAGAAAACGTAGTTCGGGCTAACAAGAACACCAGTTGGTTCAAATGTTTTACCCGAGTAGGGTTAAAACTTAGTTCTAGCAGTTAGGTGTATGCTGCTCGACCATTGGAGACTTAGGCTTTACCTGTTTGCGGTAGAACCAAGAGTTAACAAAACTCTCTCTTATGAAAAATATTTTCTAAATTAAGATCCCGTAGGGTAAAAAGATTTGAAGTGTTTTTGTGTTTTTTAGAGAAGAAGTGTTTTGAGTTTGATTTGTAACTTATGTCGCACTAAAGACTATGACTTAGGAGCGAATGCGTCGCATATCGTCATAAGGACGTACACTAAACACTCTAAGCAATTTAGAGGAAGCCATTCAATCACCACTCTAAGCACAACATTCATTATCCTTTATTAAGTGTTTTAAGAGAATTTGAAGATGAGAAGAGAAAGGACACACTATAGGGAGACTAACTCAAACATAAAAGTTGTCATGCAAAGTGGACTTAAAGTTGGGAAGAAAGGGAATGCTACCTAATGTTAAAATGCATAGGTTCAAGCCTAAGGTCTATCATAATCTAAAGAGATTAGAGGTCCTAAGGGAACATGGCAAAGAAAAAAAAGAAGAAGAAGGAAGCATGAAATAAGGGAAAGAGAAAAGTATGCAAACATGTAATGCACAAGTAGAATGATAGTGAGGGAGGAACAAAGTGTGGGGCATTAGCCTCCACAAGCACATAAACCTCAAGCATGCATATGAGAGATGCAAAAGAGAAAGAAGAAAGGATGCACAAAAAGAAATCACACAAGCACACAAAGATGGGATGAAATGGGAGAAAGAATCCTACAACCATTACCATCAACCAAAATGCCAAAAGGCAAAGCAAATGAAAGGAGATGGAACCAAAATGAAATGTGAGAATGAGAGGCAATATGAGGACAACAAGGAACTCATATAGGCAACTCAACCATAGGCTACACAAAGAACAAGCAAAAAGGCACCAAAAGGTCGTCAAGGATTCACCATTCAAGATATGCTTCAAGTCCTCCTAAGGAGGGACTAAGCCATCTCAACTTGGCTTCCAAAGTCATTGGACAGAAGTGGGGATGAGAGAAGAAGATTCACAAATCAAACATCAAACACAACCAAAAGAAATGCAAGAAGAGGCAAGGAGAAAGACCTAAGTCTTAATCATGTTCAACACTTGAAGCACAAGTGGAAAGCCTAAAAAGAAGTGCATAATTCAACAAGCAAAGAATAACTTTATGACCTAAAATTGAACATTCAAGTACCTTAATATGTTAAAGGCAAGAATCAAGAAGAATTCAGAGCTTACTGGATCCATAAAAGTTATTTCCAAAGCAAACTAGGTCAAGTGCTTGGGTGAACCTCCCTTAGAAGTAACTCGACTTGCAAGTTTCTTCAAAAATAGGAAAAAGGGTAAAAAATAACCAAATAAAATCTCAAGCAAGCATTAAAGAGTTGGCAACCAGAGGCCAAAATATTACAACCAATGTCATCTCAAATCATCATTAAAGAATTTGATTCACAAGGATGCACCAATTTGAGAGAGGGTTGTCGAGGGTCAACAAAAATGCCATCAAAGTCAAACCAAAATGCATCAAACCAGGGGAAAAATGGTCCTAAAAAATCATTCAACTCATTGTCAGCATGAGGATTGATTTTCAGTCATTAGATCAAAAGGAAGAATTAAAAACAAATCATGAACAAGAAAATCTCAAGAAATAGTTCAATTAAAACACCTCCAATTGATAAATTCTTTTTTTAATTGAAAAATAATCCAAAAAAATAAAATAAAAATTCTTAAAATCAGGGGACATCTCAAAGTGTCTAGAAAATATTTTTGGGGAATTTTGTCATCATTGGAGACATTTTATTTTGAAATAATTCTAAACAGAAAAAAAAACAAAAACAAAATAAAAAAAGAAATAAACAAGTGGTGCAAATAGCAAGCAGAATAAGTTCAAATGATTGGGATGCGCAGGGAAGGGGGTGCCAATAGCGCAATTGGCCCAAGTCAGTCCATGGCCAAAATGCAGTGCATCATTAATGCGCTGGCAGTCAACCAAATCAAATCAGCAAGTCAAGACGATCTGGAGCGTTGATCTAAGCTTAGTCAACAAGTCAAACACACACGTGGAGTGACACCTAGGCAAAACAGAGATTAAAGCAGATGTCGGAACCACTGTTCCGGTTATCTTCTCCGACCAACACTCTGGCACTGAGGATTCAAAACATCATCAAATCATGCGCAATTTTAAACCAAATTCAAAAGGAAGTCAAGCACAATCCAAATCCAGGTTCAGAATTCATTTATCATGCAAGAATAAGGCAAATCGACGCAAACAAAATTCATGCTCAAAACTGAAACACATCATGAACACGTCCTAAAACTATCTAGCATTTGCCTACTCACGTAGGACTTCAGTCTACAGCAACAATGGCACACAATTGATGCATAATGAGTGAGAAATCTTGATTTGAAGCTTACCTAACGGAGCCTTTCCGTTGGAGCTTCTACAAGTGTTTAAGCTTGATGAAATTGTGCAGATCCACTTACTAGAGCTCAAGGAAGATGATTTTGAAGTTGAATTGCTTTGAAAATGCTCCAATTATGATTCACGATTTTGAAATTTCAATTCTCTTATCCAACTGCAACTGAGCTCTCTGGGCACGAAATGGCATGAATTGAGTGTAATTATGAAATGCCCAATTTGAATTTTTAAGTTCCATGAACACGTGAAACAACCTCAAATCTCCTTGTTTTTTATTCAAATTCACTGATGGGACCTCAAACTGATCATGTGGACACAAATCATCCCTTGAATTGATCCAATGGTTGATGTTTGATTATGAAACTTCACCATGAAGTAATATGAAAATGCGCATGAGTTAGCCTGCCTACTTCAAATCTAAGTTGTGCATTTTACTTAGTATGATAGTAGGACTCAAAATATGCACAAATATGACTTGAAAAGGAAGTAAAATTAATCCAATTCAATTCATGCTTTTAAAGTACTTTTTCATGATTTTTCCTTCACCAATCTCCAAACCCTAGCCAAATCCGTGACAAATGAGTGTTCTAAGATGAAATTGGGATCATTTGAATCAACTTTCATGTTGGTAAAAGTTTCATTTGAAGTGCACAAGTGGATGAACAAGACCTATAATAAAAAGAACCTATAATCTTACTTTCCCAAAATACCCATGCCTTGCAAGCTTCATAACTTGAGCTCTACAAATCAGATGAAGGACTTTTAGGAATTTTTGGAAAGCTAAGATCATGAGGAACAACTTTCATGTTTTATCAAGTTAAGATGAAACATGATTCTAGGTCAAAAATACCTTGGAAGTTGGTTGACTTTTGTTGACTGAAATCACATTCATCTTAGGACCCCTAACTTGTCAGCATCATAACTTGAGTTCTAGAAACCCAATGGATGAGTTCTAGTACTCAAAAGAAAGCTAGAAACATGCTCTACCAATTTCATGTTCACATCCAAGAGATATTAGGCTTGTATCTTGAGATATGTGGTCTTGAAGTTAGGCATTAAATAAGGGATTTTACACTAAAACCCTAATTTAGTAACTTCTCACACTCTTGATTCTTCTTAAATGGATCTTGGAATAGCATATCATATGTATCAACACAACTTTCCATGACCATAATGACTTACAACTAAGTCTCAATCTCCTTCAAATCCCCAGTTGACTTAGGGTCGACCAGATGAAAACCCTAGATGTACCACTGTTGATTGTGGCTTCTTGCACATGATACAACACTTGGATGAGCTCCACAATGGCTCTCAAAGAACTCAATGAGCTTCCTCAACATCCCATAACTATAGCCATGGACTCACAATCCTCTGATGATCATCCATTGGTCTCGAAGATAGGAGGTAATCCACATACATCCATCTACTCTTTCAGAGGGCATTGACCACTTCTTGGTGACATGATGAACACTCATGCTTGAATAAAAACTCTTGCTTTGGTTCAAAATATTTGGCAACCTTCTCTTGCTATGCACACCTCTTGATCCCCTGCAAATGAACACTGATATGAAATGCAAATGCTAGAACAATGCAATGAAAACATAAGCCAAGTAAAGAAAAGGTTGGGAAAATTTTGGGGTACAAATGCGAGCACAATCGAAGTTGAAGGTAGTGTCCGTCTCCAGGGTAGGATTGTTACCGGTGGTGTGAATGGTGGAAATGGTTAAAGAAGCCATTGGAAAGGAAGTTGAAGAAACTTCGAAAAGCAAAGGTTTCAGGAAAGGTGAAGCGAGATAAGAGGTTGGGAAAAGAAACCAAGTGTGGAAATAAGCTATTTATAGGAAAGCTGGCGCACAGTTGAAAATGCAAAAGGGAGGTTCTAATTATAAGAGTGAGTGGGAGTGGTTCAAAACCCATGACGTTGGAATGTGACCAAACATGATTAGTTTTCTTGGAAATCATGGCGCAGAAAGGCGTCATTATCACGTCAGACTTTGGGTGACATGTGGCTGATTCGGCAGAAAACAATGATGGTCATAACCAAGACGCAGTCAAAACTCCATAGAACCAAAATTTCAAGTTTCTTGGTCGACAGAGGGTTCCGTCGAAACTAGGTTTTGAAGGAGCATCTTGTTGGCTGGAAGTTTCGACTAAAAAGAGGCGACACAAAGACTGGCTTGTGGGTCGACAGGCAGGGAAAGACGGTGAAGGAAATAAGGTAAGCTGACGCTAGTGAAGGAAGGCTTGTGGGTCGACTCAGGCAGGTTCTGTTGATAAGGTCGACTGATGGGAAAGGAGGCCAACGCAAAGGAGGAAAACATTTGAGCGGGAAAAAGATTTGAAAGCTGAGAACGTGGGAAGTTACAGAAGTGGTGGAAGGACATGTGTCGCCACCAAATTCAACATGGCAGTTATTTTATTTTCCTATTTAAGGCAATGCCTAGTTTCATTTTGGGGGAGGATTTTAGTAACATTGTAACAAAATAACACTCTGAGTACCAAGCGTTAAGAGAAAAGAGTTTCATTCCTGCAAAATGTATGATCGCGTCCACGTTTCCTCTTAATAAGCAATTTATATCATCAACTTTAAAGATTTCTTTACTTATTGTTTTTGTCTTTTCTTGTTTATGCCTTCGTCATTATTTAAGTTTACACAGTCTTGCTTAAATTTATCTTCAACCTACTCTAAACAACACCATTCCACCACCACCCCATACACTCAAAACCATCATTTTGGGACTTGTTTTACCGGTCCCGCAAGTAAATATGCGTTAGGAGGTCAAAAGTTGTTCGCGCAAAAACTGCGTGCGAACAACTGATAAGATCTATAACGAAGGAGTAATTCAGATGAAAATCTTCAATTGTAACTCTAGATTGAACACAGTTGATGGCCTTAGTGATATAGGTTGGTGTTATGAAGAACATAACACCAAAGACAGAAGACCAGATGAAGTTGTTGTCATCACCTATTCTAGCATAAGTCCATAATTCCTTTACAAGGACAAGATAGATAGGTCCATGCAGGATTGGATAGTAACCAGATCACCCTTGAATCTGCATACTAGTATATAGAAGCACCCATGAGTCTCTTAGTCTAGGAAGGTTTGGTATTTTCTCATAAATTACTTCCATAACTTCCTCATTTCTAAAGAAGGTTTTGATAGACATGATGAAAGAGAAGGAGAAGAAAACAGGAGGGAAAGAATATGAAGTTGAAGGACAGATGAAATGCAATGAGGAGGAGTAAGATATATATATATATATATATATATATATATATATATATATATATATATATATATATATATATATATATATATATATATATATATATATATATATATATATATATATATATATATATATATATATATATATATATATATATATATATATATATATATATATATATATATATATATATATATATATATATATATATGGAGAGGAAATATATCAACAATAAAAGCAATTAGGTTTAGATGATTTTGAAATGAAAATTCATCCCTTCTAAAATAAATGACGTGGAGCAAAAACAGAGAGAGAGAGAGAGAGAGAGAGAGAGAGAGAGAGAGAGAGAGAGAGAGAGAGAGAGAGAGAGAGAGAGAGAGAGAGAGAGAGAGAGAGAGAGAGAGAGAGAGAAAGATTTATTAAGGAATGGGAAAGGAGTGTATCAATTTTCTAGAGATCACTGATTAGGTATACGTTACTCAATAAAGACAAATTAAGTGTATACTTAAAAGTAAAAAAAATCTGACAAGGAATATTGGAAACACTTAGATAGAAACACTTTGTCTTAAAAACATCTTAAAGAATGCACAACAATAAGGGAAGGCATAAAGATTTACTCTATTCTCAAGAATATTTCCATACTCAATGCATTGAACCATTTTTATGACAGTAATAGGGAGATAGGAAATAATTACTTGAACCTAGTCTTACAAAATCACAATGCTCGAGGTGTCTCTTTAACAGTAAGATATGATTTGATTTTGGACAAGTGTCACAAGAAAATGATAGTCGTCAGTCGCTACTCAAAAAATGCAAAAACAGAGAGGTAAAAGTGGAAAAACAGAAGAGTCGCCATCAAACTTTATTTATCCCAAAAGCGGAAAGGAAAACATCGAGAAAACCCCAAGGAAATGGATAAGATGGTCTTGCACCAAGAGAAAGGGTTCCGAAGCTGGTTATGCAAAAGGAAGGTATTAGCACCCCTCACATCCATCGTACTCGATGGGAACCATTCGCTTGTCTATGTGTAAGGATGTCACTAAAGAAAATTTGTTTGTAAGAGTGTTCTAGGAGGGAGAGAAAAGGTTTGGAAACAAAGAATCGGAGAAAAGAGAAGGTGGAAACTGGGAGGAGACTCGTTAGGACCTCACAGTCATATGCCTACGTATTCTCATCAGGTATGAAAAAGTCAGAGTCAACGTAGTTCGGAGGATTACGGGTGAAAAAGATAGAAGTGTGCTCACCAAGGATTGGGGCCCTTGTGCCTACGTATCTTCACTTAAAAGAAGTGAAGAATCAGCGTGTCCGTAGTTCGCACTACGGTTTGTTGGTGTTTTTTATAGACAATTCCAACGTGCGCATTCTAGCAGTTAGGTGTATTTCAACTCACTTGTGGAGTCTTAGGTGTTACCTGTTTACGATAGAACAGACGTAACATGTCCTTTTTGAAAAGAAATAATTTTTGCCGTCAAGGCAAGATGCCACATTTGATTTGTTGACAGTTGGTTTTAAGGGTGAAATAAGTCCTCGGATAGTAACCCCTTGCGAGTAGTACCCAATTCTTTATCTCAAAGGATTTATTATGAAAATGGTATGGCGAATATAGTCACGTCTTCTTATTGAAAGATGAGTATTGAGACCACACACTCTAAAGTGAGTATCCTAATACCCGGAGAGGAAGAAGTCTTTACTTAATCCTCTCTTTTTAATTCAATACAAAGAGAACCTTATTATCTTGTTAAAGATGTTTTGATTTTGAATGGTAAGTACTTTACGATAGTGAACCCTAAAGGTAATGTCAAGCACTCGGGATAGGAAAAGGTCTTCACCTAACCACTCCACAACCATCCAAGTTTATTAAGAAAAGATTTTGAAAATGCACTTGGTACAAGACTAGGGTTTTTAGACTCAGGGAGACAAAAGAAATAGATAAAAGGTTTTGAAAAGAAAGGGTGGTGAATAGATCAATGTAGGTGTTGCACCCCAAAATTTGACCAAAAATTATTTATTCATTGAGTGTTTGAAAATGGATACCTTCATCAGACAGTTCAAGAGATCCTCAGAGGAGTGGGTTGAAACCAGGGTTGTGTGCTTCATAGCTTGAGAGTTGTGGGTGCTCCTCAGATGATTCTGAGACTTTTAGAATGAACTTGATGTTTTGAGAAAGCCTATGAGATGTCTTGATATCCATCATGAAGCCCAGAGAGGTCATTATGCAAGAATTCAGGAGATTCAACCATGAATGGTAGAATTAGGGTTTTTGACTGGGTCAACACTAGGATAACTGAAGATTTGGAGAAGGTTGATACCTAATCCAAGGGCCATGGGATCATGGAATGATGCATAGAGATGTTATAAAGAGGATTCCTAGACCAACTCATCATGATTGAGGGGTTTGAGAAGTTTTGAGTCAGGGTTTCCAAGGATTGTCAGTGAAAAAACCCTAATTTGATCCCTATCTTCCAGGCAGTTTTAGCTCTAGATGTGATTGATATCTCATCTTCCCCACAACATTAATGTTGTAGATATTGTTCTTAGCTTTAATTTGAGTGGTGGAAGTCCTTGATAGGAGTTGCAGAGCTCAAGTTATGGTTTTGACAAATTACGGGTCAGCTGAGGTGTGTGAATCTGGGTCCTTGAAAGTCTCCCAATTTGCAGACAACTTTTGCCCTAGTAGGATGATTCCTATGATCTATTGGTCAACATGAATGTTGGAGGGCATCTTCTTAGCTTTAATTTGAGTGGTAGAAGTCCTTGATAGGATTTGTAGAACTCAACTTATGGTTTGAACAAGACAGGGGTATTTTGGTCATTTGGTCATTATAGGTCCTTTTAAGCACAAGGCTATGTCTCCTATTTCCAAGCTTCAAATGAAAAAGTTCAAAACATGAAAGTTGCTCAAAATGACATTTGGAGTCTAAAAAAGTGGTCATGAACTGTTGGAAAAGCTCATAGCATGAGATGACAAGATTGGTAAAAAATGAACTAAAAAAGGCTTATAAGTTAATTCATGCCAAGTTGGAATATTGGTTTGGAGGATCTAGAAATCCAATATAGGTCATCCAATAGTCCATTTTGAGTGTAAGACACATTTTAAGAACTTTGGTTCAAGTGGATTTTTCATCTGAGGCTTAAAAAATGAGGTTCCTTTGGAAAAGTGTTACTTGCAAAAGAAGGCAACTTTGAAAAGGCTTGCACAAGGAAAAGTAAAGGGCTGATTTCATTCCTTATCACTCAATATCTCATATTAAGGCATTTTGGCAAGGCTTAATGCAAGGGATATGAGATTTTCAAAGTCTCTTTTAAGGAGAAGTTCATGAACTTTCTAGAGGATTCTAGATGTTTCTAGTGACTTCCATCCACTACTATAAGAAGAGTGTATCACATAGTGTTCAAGGTTGGTGAGGGTTGGTGATAGCAAGAGAATTCAGAGGGGAGAGAGAGAGAGAAGCATCCATTGAAGAGGTTTCTTCAAGTTGAAGCAATTCTGGTTTCCTTCCATTGCAGACCTTCTCCTTCATCACAAGTGCAAACAGAAGGCCATTGATCATCCAAGGATCCTTTTGAAGAAGTTCCAAGGCTTGAAAGCATCCACACGAGTCTCTACCATAACCTCTTGACAGGTTCTTTTTCCATCACCATTCTCTTAAATTATATAGTCTTGATTAGTTTTATAGGTTTAGAATCAATGTACTAGGGTAGATGATGAAATCCTAGGAAGTATAGCTCATTCCATGACAATTCACAACAGAGCCAAGAATCTTAGATCTTCAAGAATTGATTGAATTTGGAGTTTTAGTTATCAAGATTTGGTTTAGAGTAGTTAGGCTAGCTTGTAGAATATCTGTAGACCATTAGATGTAAGGATGATGAAGGTTGATAACAGTTGATATCAGGTGAATTTCATTTGGACCACGATCTTGCAAGCTTCTGTTAGGATTACTTAGAAAGAATTAGGAGAATTGGTACGTATCGTCTTGTTCTTCTTAATGAGTAGTGCATCTTTTGTTTTGGAATCGTGGAAAATCATGGCCTGTAGAGAGAGAACAAGATGCTAGAACATTAGTGCATGGAAGCATTTTTCTGAAACTTAGGGTTTGTGTTTGGGGACGAAAGCCCTGGACCCTTGGATCAGTTCCAATCCCTTGACTCTTTCCCTTGATCTAACGGTTGGCATTCAAATAAGATAACAGAGGGAAAATAGATCAGTGAGGCGCAGCGCTTTGAGTTAGTAGGAGTCTTGGGCTCAGCCTCCAATTCCTTTTCACACCACCCTTCATAGGCCCATTTCATATAACACGCGAATTCCATGCTTTTCCCACCTCCTGCGCCTTTTTATTTTTTGGATTATTTCTGAACATAATTGGGCCCTGACTCTCTTTTCTATTCGCACCCCACCTAATTCTGGCCCATTAAAAAACAACTAGCACGCCTTGCTTATCACACCTCCCTCCCCTTTATTTTGTTTTCTTTTATTTTCTATTCTTTTAATATTTTCTTGCACTTTAAAAATTCATATAAAATCCAAAAATGCATATTTTTTAATTCTTCTTTTTCCTACATGTTAATAAACATGTCTAGAAAAATATAAATAAATAAAATGTCCATTTTATTTTCTTTTCATATTTTTAATGAATTTTTCTTTTAAATAGCTTTTATAATGTTTAGTTTGATATCATGATTTTGTAGAATTTTGTTTAGGACCTTCCTTTAGTCTTTTTAATCCATTCTTTTTTTTGTAACTAGATATTGAATCATAGTTCCCCATAGGATTTAATTCTAGATTTTTAGATTAAATTTTGATTAGTTTAATTAGGGTAGCTTTAGGGTATCCTAATTAGGGTTTATGTTGTGTATAGGTGAGGAAATTCATTTTCTTTAGATAGTTTTGTCTTGATTTTTGGGTAGAGGCATATGTGGATGTTATGGGTAGATGTTGTAGACCCTTGTGAATAATTGATAGATTTTTCCCCCTTGGTTTAGTATTTTTAGGTATTTTCTGAAGTTGCCTATTGATTTTGTCTGTTCTGTGGTTATCTGTTCATCTTTGGGGTTCATTGTGGGGAATTGGTTGTGGGGCTTGTGTTGTTTTTAAGACCTTGTTGGAGAGCATGATGAAGTGAAGATTGAAGATCAAGACTCGGAGGCCCAGAGCTTAGCTTATCCCCTGTCTGTGAGGTTTGAGATCCTGAAGTTTGAAGGAAGTTCATGGTACTTTCCTGAGGAAGGCACTATGAATGACTTTCATTCTTTCTTCTCACCTCTTTCTTAAGTATCCAATGATGTTGGAGCCAACTTGTGAGTTTAATTTCTCCTGAGGAGGAATGTAAACTGATCACATGTTGTTGAGCCACATGGGATACAACTCCTAAGTGGAGGCCTCCTAGTACTTTCCTGAGGAAGGTCCTATGAGTCTGTTCACTTAGTTCCATTAGTTGATCTAGGATTTCTTAAGTATCCAATGATGTTGGAGCCAACTTGTGAGTTTAATTTCTCCTGAGGAGGAATGTAAACTGATCACCTGTTGTTGAGCCACATGGGATACAACTCCTAAGTGGAAGCCTCCTAGTACTTTCCTGAGGAAGGTCCTATGAGTCTATTCACTTAGTTCCATTAGTTCATATAGGATTTCCTAAATATCCAGTGATGTTGGAGCCTGCTTGTGAGTTTAATTTCTCCTGAGGAGGAATGTAAACTGATCACAGTGGTTGAGCCACATAGGATATGACTCCTGAGTATACACCTCCTAGTGCTTTCCTGAGGAAGACACTATGAGTCTGCTTACTTAGCTCCCTTTCTTTGGTAAGCTTGTTTGAAGCTTGAAGACTGGGATTGCTTTATTTTGGTTAGGTTTGCTTTAGGGCTTTGCTTAGATTTGATCAGGATTCTGTGTTAGGGTTAGGATTAGAGAGTAGATTCTTTCTTTCTCAAGCATGTGTTTTGTTTGCCTGATGGCACTTCATTTCCCTTATCTGTTATTGCTTGACAGCATGTTGTTTATCTTCAGTATGATTACTGTTATTTCATGACTGGCTTGAGGTCGAGACGAGCTTGTGGAGGCTGAAGCCCCACACACATTTCCTCCCTCACTTGCATTGCATGCATTTTACTGTTAAAGCTGATGCTTTTGTCTGTTTTGGTGTATCATTAACATGATCCCTTAGGACTCTCATTTCCTCTGATGAGGATTTGATGATAGACTTTTAGGTTGAAACCTATGCATGACAACATCTAGGAGTTCCCTGTTCAAACCTCAACCATAGGATGAATCCATGGCATGACAATAGTAGGACTTGATAGTCTCCCTCCTAGTTGGACCTGTTCTCCTCTCATCTCGAAGCAGTTTAAAATACAGTAATCATGAATGATTTCTTTCGTACGTTACGAGCCTTAAGCCATCTGAGGATGGATGTTTAGTATGGTACCCTTTGGGTGACATGCGACGCATTCACTCTCAGGTCATAGTCTCTAGTGCGGTTGAAATCGCAAACACAATAAAAAACATTTCTTTTAGGAGATAACCCGTAGTTAGCCGAACTACGTTTGCTCTGATCTTTCATACCAGATGAAAGTACGTAGGCATAGGATGCGACGTCCTAGCGAGCAACCTTCCCCACCTTCACCCGTAGTTAGCCGAACTACGTTGACTCTGATTTCTCGTTCCAGACGGGAATACGTAGGCAGAAAGCGCGATGCTTTGCCGAGTCAGTTTTCTTTTCTTTTTCAGCCAGCCTTGATAGGTAGATAGATTATAACCAACCCGTCCAAGTAAACAAACAAGCGAGGATCCCGTCGAGTACGACGGACGTGAGGGGTGCTAATACCTTCCCCTTGCGTAACCGACTCCCGAACCCAGACAATGGTTGCGATGACCTTGTCTTACCCTTATTTCATCAGGTTTTTCCGATCGTTTCCTTTCCCGTTCTGAGGGATAAATAACGAAAGGTGGCGACTCTTCTGTCATGCCGGCACCTTATTTTTGCGCAAGCGACAGTAGGTTGATGGCGATTGTTGCATCGCTGCGAAGAGGGGTCGGCAAAAGACAAAAGAGTCGCCACCGTTCGTTATTTTTCCCAAAAATGAGGGAAAGGAAACGATTAGAGAAAACCTACGGAAAAGGAAAGACAGGTCATCGCAACCAAATCTTGGGTTCGGGAGTCGGTTACGCGAGGGGAAGGTATGAGCACCCCTTACGTCCTTCGTACTCGACAGGATCCACGCTTGTTATCTAAATCTATGGGTGAAAGAAACTATCTAAAGGCTGCTGCTAAAACGGAAAGAACTGACTCGATATGACATCGCCGCCCTATGCCTACGTACTCCCTCGTGCAATGGAAAAGTCAGAGTCAACGTAGTTCGGAAAACTATGGGTGAAGGTGGGGAAGGTTGCTCGCTAAGACATCGTCGTCTTGTGCCTACGTATCCTCGTCTGGTACGAGAAATCAGAGCAAACGTAGTTTGCGCTAACAAGACCACAGGTTGGTTCAAGTGTTTTACCCGAGTAGGAAACACTTGATAGGCATGGTAAAGAACCAAAGTTCTAAACACTTTCAACATTAAACATGAAATGGAAAGCCTAAAAAGAATGCAACTTAGCACAAGAACCAAACAAATTTATGACCTATAAATTGGCATCCAACAACTTCAATATGTTATAAATGTGAATAAAAAAGAGTTGGGAGCATTTGGGATCCACAAGGGTCATTTCCCATCAAAGCTAGGTCAAGTGTATGTGTGAACCATACTTAGAAGTAGCTTGACTTGCAAGGCACCTCAAAAATAGGAAAACGTTTCAAATAAATCCAAATGAAATGATCAAAGCACAAGAGAATATTGGCAACCAGAGACCAAAAGCACAAAACCATAGTCCATTTAAAGCATCACCATAGGAATTGATCCACTTGGGTGTCCCACTTTGAAGGAGGGTTATCAAGGGTCAAAAGAAAGCTCACAAAAGTCAACCAAAAATAAGTCAAAAAAGTCACAAACCAGCCTCAAAGACCTCTCAACTCATCATTGAAATGAGGAATGAGTCTCATTCATATGTGGTGAAAAGTGGATCAAGAACAAGCAAGAAACACAAAGGACAAGGAAATATTAATTCAAAAACCACTCCAATCATAAAATTCCATTTTAATTGCAAAATAAAAGAAAAATGAAAACAAAAAATATCAAAAATTAATTAACACATGGAAGTGTCCTAAAATATTTTTTTATGGAATTTTATCATAACTGGAGCTATTTTTAAATGATTTAAATCAAAACAGAAAAACAAATAAAATAAAATAAAACAATTAAACATGAATGGTGCAAATAGCAGGAAAATCAGTTCAAATCATTGGGCTCAGTTAGGAGGGGGTTGCCATTAGCACGTTAGGCCCAATACCACACAACTCAGCTCACTTAACAAAATGCTCCGTTTCACTAATTGACGTGGCTGGTCAAATACACACGCAAGCAAGTCAAAACAATCACCACCATCCATCTGATCAAGTCAAAGGTTCAACCAAGCACACATCAGCACGCCTGAGTCATGAACCAGACGTCGGAGCCCTAGCTCCGGTCGTCTTCTCCGGCAAAGTGGTCGGAGTTCAGGGTTCCAAAATTCACCAAACGGCTTCAAATTTTACACTAAATTAAACGTCAAGTCACGTAGGTTCCAAATCCGGTGCTCAAAGTCATTTATCACGCATAAATTGTGAGATTCAAATGAAAAAAGAATTGAATGTTCAACTGCAAATCTCATCAAACAGCACAATCAAGTTACCAAACTTTGCCTACAAGATGTAGGACTTCAGATGCAACAAGAATGAACCTCAAACAATGCCTAACATGTGAGAAATTAGAAGAAGAAAATTACCTAACGGAGACACTCCGTTGGTGCTTCAATTGAGGTTAAGCTTGCTTGCAAACATGCAGATCAACTCCAAATCACTTGGGGAATGAGAAGCTTGCTTCAATTCGGCTTGAATTGATCTAGACCTGAGTTTCCAAATTTAAATTTCTCTGTTGAATTTCAAAAATGGCTCTGCTCTCTCCTCCACGAAAATGCCAAGGTGAGAGCTCTGTTTTGATTCTGAGCTTATATAGTATGGATATGTGATGGATTGGAGGCCCAATGCGTCTTGATTCATTTGAATTTTTGAAATTCCCAATTTGGAAACCAACTTCATGCACACGTGAATTCAGCTTCAAACACACTTGAATTTGGCATGGTTTTGCAGCTGGGAGTGTGAACTTCACATGTGGATTGAATTTGGGCCTTGAATTGGTCTAATTATGGAGATTGGAAGTGAAACTTTTTCATGAAGTAACTCTTAATTCCATGTGTTTTTGCACCTTATGACCAAAATTTTTTTTTGCATTTTGTTTGTTGGAGTATTGTGAGCCAAACTGGATTAAAAGGAGTCACGAAAAAGACCTATAATCACTTCAATTGAATTCACCTCTTTTAATGTCATTTTTCCCTTGAATTTCTTCACCAATGTCCTTAACCACTCATAATTCATGCCAATCTTGTGTTCCTTGATGAAATTGAAGTCATTTGGAGCAACTTTCATGTTGGTGAAAGTTTCATATGAAGTGCATAAGTGTATGTAAATGACCCATAACCAAAATGGCCTATAATCAAAGTTTCCCAAAATACCCCTGCCTTGCAAGCTTCATAACTTGAGTTACACAAATGATATGAAGGACTTCTAGGACTTTTTGGAAATCTAAGATCATGAGGAATAACATGCTAAAGTTTCCCTAATTTAGTGACTTCTCACACTCTTAATTCCCCTTGATTTGAACTTGAAATAACATGCTAGATGTCACAACATGACTTCCCATGACTCTAATGACTTAGAACTAAGTCTCCAACTCCTTCAAGCCAACATTTGACTTTGCACTAAGCAGATGAACCCCTAGATGCACAAACTTTGACTGCACCCTCTTGCAAATGATATAACCCCTTGGATAAGCTCCTCCATGACTCCAAAAGCACTCATTGAGATTCTCCAACATCTCCTATCCATATCCATAAGCTTATGATCCTCTGATGATCCTCAGTTGACCCCCAAGATAGGAGGTAAGCAACACATACCAATCCACTCTCTCAAAGAGCTTTGACTTCCTCTTGGTGACTATAAGCCCTTGATGACTTGAGTGAACACTCTTGCTTGAGCTTGGAACCCTTGATAACCTCCTCTTGAGTAGCACACCACTCTTGATCCCCTGAAAAGGACAATGCTATGCAGATGTAAATGCTAAAACAATGAAATGAAACACAAGCAAAGTAAAGAAAAAAGGTTGGGCAAATTTTGGAGTACAACAGCTGCCCCTATTCAAGCGACTTGGACCTGAATGAGTAAAAAGCAAACGACTTTCCAACAATCAAGGTAAAAGGCGGTTGAATACCAAAGAAACCGGAAATTTTCCAACCACAGAAATAGAACTGCAAACCCTCCTGGGGATAAAAATCTCCAGAAATAACTGAATGATAATTGCAACGGCAACAAACTAACTGATTACCAACCAGAAAGCATCAACATGCAGTCGGAAAAAACATCTGCTAACACGCAGCAACGACACTAAGTCGGAAAGGTCATCTGATATCACCATCAGGCGTGTAAGTGCTCTTGATTGGCTGCATTTTATGGCAAAACACTAGAGCATGTATGTATGTCATGACTGATGTTAGTGCATACATAATATGGTCTGTGCAGGGTAAGTTGATTTAGCTAAAAGCAAGTTAAGCTGAATGTCATACCCAATGTTATGACTTGGGTCGTATGACATCAAGCGCAGGTTTGTTTTTCTGGTAGCTAGAAACCAGGAAACATAATAGGATCTCAAGCTGGATATCAGGAGACTTTCTAGAAGCCCTAGGCAAACTAAAATATCCATGAATTAAGTGGCAAGCGTGCAGATTATTGAAAATAGGTTTGTTATGAATAAAACCTAATTTATGCACCAAAGCCCAAAAGGACTGACAGCTGCTATAAATATCAGAAGAAGCAATCCTGAACAGCAGCTCTTGACAGAAGAATAGAGACTGCTAATTGAGAGTCCTTGTGAGTGAAGAAGGCTAGTCTTCACGTGTGAATTGAGTCTTAGGAATATTTGTAATCCAAGCAGTTGTCTGTTGGATGATTGCATTGGTTAGATAGATTCTAAGTTGTGTCTCACTCAAAGCTGTGAAGCAAGAGTGTGTGTACCTTGATCAAAGCTGTGAAGCAAGATCAAGGTGTGTATGAAGTGTCTCTTCATATTGTTTTTGTAATTGTGAGTCATAAATCACTGTGGTGTGATTGAGGGGGAGTGAGTGGGAATACTCAGGTCTAGAGTGTCTCTAGGCTGAAGTGTTATTGGGTAGGTTTTAAGTGAGGAGTGCAAACTGTGTTGTTTGACTCTAAATTGATTCTTCTAATAGTGAAGTTCCTCCCTGGCTTGGTAGCCCCCAGATGTAGGTGTTGTTGACATTGAACTGGGTAAACAATTACTGTGTTTTTACTGCTTTCTTCTAACTGATAAATTAGTTGTTCAGTGGCCTATGTCATTGTGGATGTCATAACATCCATCTGTGTGCAAGAAGAATTTCAATTGGCCTCAGAGCAGGCACCCTGCCTGTTTAATTCTGGGTGAGATCTAGGGAAGACAAATTCTGCTACTATGGACAAAGCAATAGGATTCACCAATAGACCACCAATCCTGGATGGGTCAAATTATGACTATTGGAAACCAAGGATGATTGTATTCTTGAAATCTATAGACTACAAGGCTTGCAGAGCTGTGAATTCAGGATGGGAACATCTAGTGAAAATTGACAAGGATGGAGCATCAGTGTTGATTCCTGAAGAGGAATGGAATAAAGAACAAGAAGCTCTGGCTCTTGGCAACTCTAAAGCCTTGAATGCTCTATTCAATGGCATAGATAAAAACATCTTCAGGCTGGTACACCACTGTTAACTAGCAAAGGAGGTTTGGGACACTCTCAAAACTACTCATGAGGGAACCTCAAAAGTAAAGATGTCTAGACTACAAATGTTGACTACAAAATTTGAAAGTCTAAAGATGAAGGAAGATGAGACAATTCATGAGTTTTACATGAATGTACTTGAACTTGCTAACAACTCAGGAGCTTTGGGAGAAAAGATGTCTGAAGAGAAGCTTGTGAGGAAAATCCTCAGGTCCCTGCCTAGAAGGTTTATAATGAAGGTCACAGCCATTGAAGAAGCCCAAGACATACGCCACATGAAAGTGGATGAACTCATTGGTTCCCTTCAAACCTTTGAAATGGGAATGAGTGATTAGGTTGTGGAGAAAAAGAACAAAAGCATAGCTCTTGTTTCAAACACTGCAGAAGAGGTAGGAGGAGAAGATGGGGAAAAAGAAGAAAATTTGTTAGAAGCAATATCACTGCTTGGAAGATAATTTAGTAAACTGATCAAAAGAATAGATCAGAAGTCAAAGCCCTATGTCAAAAAAAAAAAACTCCTCTGACATCAGAAAAGATGAAGACAAAGCTGGCCAAAGCAAAGGAGTCCAATGTCATGAGTGTGAGGGGTATGGACATGTTAGAAGGGAATGTCCCACATACCTCAAAAAGAAGGGAAAATGCCTAATTGTCACTTAGTCTGATGAAGACTCAGGAAGTGAATCAGAAGGAGAGTCTGCCAAGCATGTCACTGCTTTCAATAGTGTGTGCATATCTGATGGTGACACAAGTGAAGAAGAGATGACATTTGAGGAGCTTGCAGCCTCATATCAAAAGCTTCACATCAGAAGTACTGATTTGTACCAGCAAGGAGAGCATAAAAAAACTCATCAAGGAGTTAGAATATGAAAAGAAGGAGCATCTAGTCACTATAGAATTACTCAAAGGTGAGGTCAACCTATTGAAGTCTAATTTGGAACAAAGGTCAAAATCCATAAGGATGCTTAATCTTGGAACTGACACCTTAGAAAAGATTTTGTAGAATGGTCAGAATTCAGGAAATAGGTCTGGACTGGGATTTGTTGAGAGACAAAATCCTGTGTTGAAACTCAAGAGATTACAACCTGAGATTCAAACATTAAAAAGGATGTCATGACCAATGTCACAACATCCACCACACAGAAACTGGAACCAAGTCAAGAGACAATTCCAAGGGTATTGGTGTTACCACTGTGAAAAGCTTGGACATATTAAGCCTGTGTGTTTCTGGCTGCATGGATATTCTACCAAACAATGTACTCATGGCAGGAGGCAGCATCATGCCAAACCCAAGAAGGAGGTTCCTAACAAGCAAAGACAATGGGCTGTGAAGACTGTTGCACTGGTAGCTCACACTTCCCTGAGAATGCCAACCAAAGAGGATTGGTACTTTGACAGTGGCTGTTCCAGACATATGACTGGAATTGAGGATCACTTGATAAAACTCAAACCTTATTCATCTAGTCATGTAACCTTTGGTGATGGAGCTAGAGGAAAAATCACAGGTGTTGGACAACTGGACAGTACTGAAGCACCAAAATTAAGGGATGTCTTGTTGGTTGAGGGTCTGATTGTCAACCTAATAAGCATAAGTCAACTATGTGATCAAGGTTTAAAAGTCCACTTTTCCAAGGATAAGTGTGTGGTCATCAATGATGAAGGTAAGAAAGTAATGAGGGGATTTAGATCCAAGAATAACTGTTACCTATGGGAACACAGAAGTAACAGAACTGGATTGATCATTGAAGATCCAATATGGGTGGATAAATGCAGACACCAACAAAGGATGAGGAAAACCATAGTCAAGAAATCCGAAAGAGAAACTCCAAAGTGTCTTCTAGATGGAAGAACAGGATATGGTGAATGGGAGGATGACAGGCAAGCCCAGAAGGGATACCCAAAGATTGGTCATCAAGGAAAGCTAGATATGGTATATTGGAATCTGATGGAGTCTATGGAAGCTGCCCTGCATACAGAAAGCAATGTCACTCCGGATGTCATGACATTATTCTATGACATCAAGTGTATCATCCAACCAAGCTCTATTAAGATCAAAGGAGACAAACTCATGGGTAACTTGGGTAAATGGCAACAGGGTTGTGCAAAACTTTATGATACTGAATTGGGTGCAAGAAGGGTCAAGGATCATCAAGTTAAAAAGTCTCCACAAAAATTGAGGTCTTTTAGTAATGATGAGTTGTAGCAATTAACAATAAGAGGGAATTACTTGGTGAAATTAAATTATTTAATAACAAATTAAAAAGTTAATTTCCCTCCTATTGGGAAACCTCACCCCATTGTTGCACCCCAAAATTTGACCAACATTTATATACCAAGCTTGTGTTTACCTAGCATGATCATCTGCTTCTCATTGATATGTGTGCAGTAGGTCAAGAGGTATGAGTACCAACCAAGACTTTGAAGCTAGCCAAGAAAGTTGTTCAAGTGTTCAAAGGTTGATATCTTTGTCAGAAAACTCAAGAGATCCTCAGAGAGATTGGTTGAAACCAAGGTTGTGTGTCTCATAACTTGAGAGTTGTGGGAGCTCCTAAGATGATTCTGAGACTATGAGGATGGACTTGAAGCTTTGAGAAAGCTTATGAGATGTCTTGAAAGCCATCATGAAGCCTAGAAAGGTCATTGTACAAGAATTCAGAAGATTCAGCCATGAGTGGTGGAATTAGGGTTTGACTGGGTCAACCCTAGGTCAACTGATGATTTGGAAAGGGTTGAGACCTAATCCAAGGGCCATGTGATCATGGATTGATGCATTGAGATTATATAAGGATTATTCCTAGACCAACGCATCATGATTGAGGAGTTTGAGAAGTTTCAAGCTAGGGTTTCTAAGGTTTGACAGTGTAAAATCCCCTAGTTTGATCCCTATCTTCAAGGCAGTTTAGCTCAAGATGTGATTGTCATCTCATCTTCCCCACAACATGAATGTTGTAGATCTTGCTCTTAGATTTAATTTGAGTACTAGAAGTCCTTGATAGGATTTGTAGAGCTCAAGTTATGGCTTTGACAAATTACAGGTCACCTGAGGTATGTGAATCTGGGTCCTTGAAAGTCACCCAACTTGCGTCCAACTTTTGTCCTAGTAGGATGATTCCTATGGACTCTTGGTCAACATGAATGTTGTAGATAATCTTCTTAGCTTTCTATAGAGTACTAGAAGTCCTTGATAGGATTTGTAGAACTCAACTTATGGCTTTGACAAGTCAAGGGCATTTTGGTCATTTGGAGGTTATATGTCATTTCAAGCATAAGGCCATATCTCCTATTTCCAAGCTTCAAATGGAAAAATATTCAACATCAAACTTGCTTAGAATGATGTTTTAAGGCTAGTAGGGAGGTCATGAGATGTTGAAAAGTCTTGTATCAAAAAGTGATAAAAATGACCTAAAGTGGAGGCATAAGTTAAATAAGTTGAAATTGAAAATTGGAAATCCCAAGTTATACATCCAAACCATGTCATATAATAGGTCATTTTGACTCTAAAAAACATTCTAAAAACAATGGTTCAGCCACAATTTTGATTTGAGGCCTAGATCATGGGGCTGCTTTAGAAATTGGTTACTTGCATCTTAAGGTTCAAAGGCAAAACTCAAAGAAACTCAATGTACAAGTTAGTTATGCATTTCAACACACCATACATCTCATATGGGGAGAATTTCAAGTCAGAATTGGTGGTTACAAGGACTATGGCATGATATGATACATGATATGAGATGAACTCATAATGTCATGACATGAGATTTCCAATTTCTCATTGGATGGTCCTAGATGGTTCTAGATGATTCTAAACCACTCTATATAACATGTAGAACTTGCTCAGATGCAAGGTTGGTATAAGAATTGAGAGAAGAGAGAGTTGGCCATTTCACTTGCTTCCATTGCAAGTTGAAAGTGAATTCCCTATTCTGAACCATTTCCATTCATTCTTTCCATTCATACACACTCCATTGATGATAGTGAAGCTGTGCAGATCAATTTGAGAGCAAATCCATGGTGAATTGAGGAATTGACAACTGGATTTTCAAGGTAGCAAGTCAGAATCGAATTTTGAGATTGAAGCTTCCTCCATCAAATCTTTTGCAAACAGTAGCAAGATCATCATCCAAGGAAACTTTCTGAAGAATTTCAAGGCTTAAAGTGAAGGTTTTCACCATCTGTTAATCAAGAAATACCAGGTTTGCAAATTCTCCACTACACCATAATTTATGCATTGCTAGGTAGAATTGTTAGTGTAGAAAGGTTAGAGACACATAGGTGATCATTTCTGGAGAGTTAGGGATCAATTGATGAAGATTGAATATTGGACACCATTTCTTTGATGATCAAGAACTCGTGGTATAGTGAGATACAATGCATGTGTGATAGGTAATTTCATTCAGTGTGAGTTGGTGAGTATTCTGATGCAAGAAAATCCAAGAATTGTTGAAGTTGAGGATTGACCATAATTTCAATTTTGAATCGTATTTCATGTTGGAGGAGGTTTCAAGGAATTCTAGGGTTATGGTTGTATTCAGCATGAAAAATGAAGCATGTTAGTGTTTTGAATTGTTAAATTTGATAATGATTTGAGAGCATACGATGGGAGGGAAATCTGAGGTTTGAAACTCTGTTCATGGTGGTTTTCCCTCCAAACCCTAGTTGAAGGTTGAAGACGACCTCTCCTCCGTTGGATCATCCCATGACTCGTTGACCCTACCCTAATCCCACGGCTTGCATTCAATCTCAGCATAAGAGGGAATTCTGAGTTAGTCATGAAACGCTCCGTTTCATTAAAGGAGCTTCTCGGGCCTTAGTAAGAGGATCACTAATCACACCCCCAATCCTGGCCCATTGTGGATATTAACTGAAAATTATTTCTATTCGCACCGTTTCTTTTTCTTTTTCTTTTCATTTTATTAATTGTTTTTCTGATGATAATTGGGCCCAACACGTATTATTGTCTGCACCCCCATTTTTAGCCCATTGAGGAAATGAACTGGACATAGTTACTATATGCACCCAAGTTTCATATTTTAGTTTCATTTTCTCCCATTTTTCATTAATCTTTGAAAAATCATAATAAATAGGAAAATAATGATTTTTAAGTGGGAATTTTTTCTCCTATTTTCATGATAATGTCTAGAAAATTGTCAAATAAAAATATTTGCATTTCATGCATTTTTAATATTTTTTGTGTATTTTCCATTTTAATAGCTTTTTATTTCTTTTATGTTGATACATGAATTTGTAGAATTTTGGTTAGCTAGTTCCCTTAGTATTTTTAGGCCATTCTTTTTAGGATAGTTATATATAAGCTTTAGCTCCCCCTGGATTTATTCCATAATTTTGTGATGAATTTTAGATTAGTTTGCTTAGATGACATTAGGTTGTGTAGAATTAGGTTAATCCTTAACATAGGTCCACAATAACACTAGAATTTTGGGTTTCTAGGTCAAGTTAGACATTGGGACATATAAGGGTATTAAGGGTAGGTATATAGGATCCCTTAGAAATTATATTAGATTTTAATATAGTAGTATACTATTTTTAGATGATTTTTGTACTTAATGATTGTTTGTGTTGCCCTTGTGGGCTTGAATTTTTGTTTGCTTTGCTTTGTGGGCTTGGAGAGCTTGGTATTGCTTTGGGAGCTTTGAGGAGCATAGTTGGAGCATTGAGGAGCATTGAGGAGCTTTAGAGCTTGATCTTGTCTGTTTTGTTGATTGTTTTAGGGTTAGGGATTAGGAAGAGTTTAGACCTAGTTAACTTCTTTCTTAAACATGGATGGTATCTTTCACCTCCATTCCTCCCTATGATTCAAAGTCCTTCCATGGTATACACCTCTCTCCTTTGGAGGGATAAGTGATAGTACCTAGGAAGTAGAACTTTTGAGGGAACCATTCCTTTGATGTTGAACCCTTATAGGTCACCTTTGGTGGTCAGTAAGCAGTTCAATGTCCCAGCTTATCCAGTTTAGTGATTTCCTCTGGTTTGAGTATCTTGAGAGATGTTGAGCTTGAATGTGAATATTAAGACTTCATTGAAGAGTGTAGAAGATGATGAATCCTTGAGTATTGCTATTCCAGCTGAAGCTTGAAGAGCAACAAGAGCAAGTTGATACTTACTTTGATACCTGAAGATCCAGTAAAGCCTGAAGGTGGAGCTGATCAAGGAACTGAAGCTCAGAGAAGATAAGTTGAAACTTATGTTGAAGGGTTGAAACCTGGAAGAGCAAATTGATATTTGTCAAGAGTGATGGAAGTCTGAAGACTGAGTTGCTGTTGGAAGAGCTGAAGCTTGGGGTTGAGAGAGGATTTGCTTTCTTTCCTTTTTCTTTGTTGTATTGACATGTTTTGTTTGACTTGTTTCATGCATTAGAATAAGTCCATATCTAGAATAGGTAGAATCTAGGAGCATGATTGCACTAAAGGTTGAGTTTCTCCCTCTGCTTGTACTGTTACTGTGTGGCTTTGCTTGCGGGTATTCGGTAGAGCTCAGCTCCCTTGCCCATGTGGTTTGTGTTTGCCTGATGGCATTTTATTTCATTTCTTCTGTATGATTGCAGTTTACTGTATTTTGCTTGATAGCATGTTGTTTATTTCAGTATGATTACTGTTATCCATTCTGGCTTGAGGTTGAGATGAGCTTGTGGAGGCTGAAGCCCCGCACACATTTCCTCCCTCACTTGCATTGCATGCATTTTACTGTTTAAGCTGATGCTTTGTCTGTTTTGGTGTATCATTGACATGATCCCTTAGGACTCTCATTTCCTTTGATAAGGAATTGATGATAGAACTTTAGGTTGAAATCTATGCATGACAACTTCTAGGAGATCCCTGTTCAAACCTCAACCATAGGATGAATCCTTGGCATGACAACAGTAGGACTTGATAGTCTCCCTCCTAGTTGGGCCTGTTCTCTTCTCACCTCAAAACAGTTTAAGATACAGTAATCATGAATGATTTCTTTCGTACGTTACGAGCCTTAAGCTATCTGAGAAAGGATTGGGGGAGAGTTTCTTTCCCACAGTCCGGATGTTTAGTATGGTACCCTTTGGGTGACATGCGACGCATTCACTCTCAGGTCATAGTCTCTAGTGCGATTGAAATCGCAAACACAATAAAAAACACTTCTTTCGTAAAAGACAGGAAATAAAACGTAGTGTCCCGAACTACGTAAGCTCTGATCTCTCATACCTGTTGAGAGTACGTAGGCACGGTACTGATGTATTGGCGAGCTACCTTCCCCCATAACTCGTCGTAGGCCGAACTACGTTGACTCTGATTTCTCGTTCTCTGATGAGAATACGTAGGCATAAAGTGCGACGCTTTTCCGAGTCATTTTCTTTTCTGTTTAATCCAGCCTTGATAGGTAGATAGATAAAACCAACCCGTCCAAGTAAACACAACAAGCGTGGATCCCATCGAGTACAACGGACATGAGGGGTGCTAATACCTTCCCCTTGCGTAACCGACTCCCGAATCCAGACAATGGTTGCGACGACTTTGTCTTACCCGTTTTCGTTAGGTTTTTTCCGATTGTTTCCTTTCCCGCTCTGAGGGATAAATAACGAAAGTTGGCGACTCTTCTGTTGTGCCGGCACCTTATTTTCGCGCAAGCGACAGCTGGCGACTCTGCTGGGGACTCCAACGGTTCCCTATGCGAGTCAATCCTAACGCTTGTATGTTTACCTGTTGGGTTGTGGTTATTTATCGCATTTTACTTCTCGCACTTTATTTCCCGCATTTTATTTTCAGTACAATATGATTATCTGTGCTGTTGTGGGAGGGGCATTCTGATGAGTGAGAAGCCATACCCAGGCTTGAGTGCACCATATAATTAGTTGTGGAAATTAGTGGGCACGTGCTTGCTTTGCAGGCACTAGTGTCTCATGAAATCCACGCTCAGACGAGGTTCATCCGGTTGGCTTCTCTTTCAACCCTTTGGGTTGAGACGGTTGCTGGTTTGGTGGATTGTCGACTCTGGGGACCGATCATTTGTGATTCAGCCGAGTGAGGCCGCTTCATGAGCTGGTGATGCCACACCTTCTGGGTATCGTATCACCCCTCTTGAATGTCTGTGACGCTGATGAACGCATAGGATGCCGAACTTGAGTCAGTTTAGGTCCATACCTGTGAGCAGGGTTGGGTTTATTGCAGGAAACCGTGACCTTCAGACCACCTGGTTTTCTTGACAGTGAATCAGTTTTGTTGGTACCAGGGTTTCTCAGTTGCAGATTTGTCTGTTCTTGATAGAGCAGGTTTTGATCAGAGGATCTTATCATCAGATGTGTATTTGTTCTTGACAGAGCAGGTTTTGATCAGAGGATCTTATCAGCAGATGTTGTTTGTTCTTGATAGAGCAGATTTTTGATTGGGGTCTGAAGACCTCATCAGCAGATGTTGTTTGTTCTTGATAGAGCATATTTTTGAGTGGGGTCTGAAGATCTCATCAGCAGCTGTATGTTTATTCTTGATAGAGCAAATTTTTGATTGGGGTCTGAAGATCTCATCAGCAGATGTTGTTTGTTCTTGATAGAGCAGATTTTTGATTGGGGTCTGAAGATCTCATCAGCAGATGTTGGTTATTCTTGACAGAGCAGATTTCTTGATCCTACATCAGAGGTCCTTATTATCAGACATTTGTTCTTGACAGAGCAGAATTATGATCCTATGTATATGGCCCTATCAGATGGTGGTTCTTGGCAGATCAGATTTGTGGTCCTATACCGGGGTTTTATTCTTATCAGTGGTTGAGCAGCGTCATGGTTTTGTTGATACAGAATCTCCACAACACCAGTTGCCCTGATCTCTTATTGCATGATTGCATTTTGCATTAGTTTGCATACTCATTTGCATTTCATTAACGTGTGTCTGTGTTGCAGGTACCGTTTTCCCCGATCCAGGATTTCTTGCCTCCTATTGTATTGTTATGGGCTCTTTGAGGAAGACCGTGGCTTACAAGTTCCCTGCCCCCGATGTGGTTAAGCTGACTGGTTTGATAGCTTTAGCAGATGATTCTGTGAGGGATGAGTTCAGAAAATCTTACGGCATGTTGCTCAGTTTGGTTCATAAACCTTCTGCATTCGAGATGAATGGGTTGCACGCTCTGCTGCAGTTCTACGACCCTCCGCTGAGATGTTTCACTTTTCAGGACTTTGTTCTCGCACCCACGCTGGAAGAGTATGCTGATTTGCTAGGTGTACCTATCAAGAGGCAGATGCCTTTTGTTCACATGGATGCTGAGCCTGATCTGGCCGGTTTAGCTCCTTCACTTCATCTGGACGCCTCCGAGTTAGTATTGACTAGTTGGAACAAGGTTCCTGGGTTCTCCTTGCAGTTTCTGGTAGGTAAAGCTCAGCAGTGTGCCAAGGACGGATGCTGGGTCGCGTTCAATGCCATCCTCGCTCTGTGCATATATGGCATCATTTTGTTCCCCAACATGCCCGATTTTGTAGACTTCGATGCATTTCACATCTTAGCATCAGGGAATCCAATCCCTACCATGATAGGAGATGTCTATCATTCAGTCCACTACAAAAACGAGAACAGGAGGGGAAAGAATGTCTCGTGCTGCGTACCCTTGCTGTACAAATGGCTTGATAGTTATTTGCCCAAGAGGGGTCCTTTTGTCTCGTCTGCAGCCACAGCTGAGTGGTCCGAGCGTCTGATGAGTTTATCTGCAGAGGATATCAACTGGTTCAACAAAGATAGGTTGGGTACTGAGGTGATCTTCAGTTGCAGCGGGTTTCCAAATGTGCCTTTGATAGGCAAGAAGGGCTGTATAAACTACAATCCGTCGTTGTTGGTCCGACAATTTGCATATGCTTTGAGAACTCCGCCGAAGGATGAAGAGGTACAGGAATCTCTGTACCTCACTGGTCTTCTAGAGGGGGATCTGTTGTCCAAGCTTCAGCGCGCGTGGAATGGTATCAATAAGCGAGGAAAGCCATTGCTGGGAAAAAGCAACAATCAAGCCTACCCTCCGTACGTAACTTGGATCAGAGCCAGGGCCGATGCTATAGGGATGCCGTTTCCTCATGCCAAGCCAGAAAGCCCTCCAATGTTGAAGAGCCTACTACTGTGCCCATCCAGCAGCATAATCAGGTGTTGGCTGAGCGGGATGAATTGAAGCGGGCAAATGAGGAACTGGAGAAGGAATTAGCTCAGCTCCGAAGCGAGAGGAACAAGGCCGTTCGTTCTTTCAAAAGGCAGACAGAGTTGGTGAACCAGCTAGGTATAGACTTGACTAAGCAGATAGCCGAGCGTGAACGCATGGGTCGAGACTTCAAAGCTGTCAACGACGTACTGGCTACGAAGAAGCAGCACTTGGACGAAGCATATCGGAGGATATCCAAGTTCAACCAGCACTGGAAGGCTTCCCTGGCCACCAGGAAAGAGCGAGAGGATAAGCTGATGTTGCGGATCTCCAAGCTGGAAGCCCAGGTGAAGGACAGTGAGAAGAGGTTTGATGAAGAAACCGCCCGCAGATACGCCGCCGAAGGCCAGCTCAACAAAGCTGAGATCCGGGTGGTGAGAATGTCGATGATGGTAGAGAAGGGAGAGTTTTTATGGTGGATTTTTCGGGTTTTCTTTCAAATCTGGGTTCTGAAGATGGTTGAGTTGAAGGTTCGATGGAAAAGTTTGAAGGTTTTTTGAAGGATTTTTGGGTATATGCAGAACATTATGCAGATTTCAGAAGTTGTTTGTGGTTTGAAGATGACGATAAAGGGGTGGGGCGGAAACGGGTTTGAGTTGTTTTGAAGTCTCACAGTGGTTGTTATGAGTTGAGTGAGGTTTGGGATTTGAGTTTAAGAAGGAGATAATGGTTTCGTTGTTGTTTCCCTTGCTTTGTCCATGCTTCAGGGGTTTGGATCCCTTCTTTTTACTTGTGTCACTTTGGTTGGTTTGTGCTTCGAGTCGTATGCTCAAGCTAGGTTTGTTATTAGGCTGTTTTTGGCTTGAAGTGCGTCTCGGTGTTGAGTAGGAGTAGTTTCAGATGCTATATTAATGTTATTCTGTTGTAGTAGGGTCTGTCTCTTGTCCTCAAATTTGTATGTGATCTTGCTGTATTTTTGCTACTGTGGATTTGATGTTGTTTTGCTTTTGATGGTTAGAGTTTGTATGTGTTCCTGCTGTAATCATGCTACTACGGTATTGGGGTAGTTTTGTTTTTTTTGTTGAATGATGAAGATGCATGAAAGGGAAGAAGGTTGAGGATGATGATGAACATGGGTGGCTGCAGATCTAGGTTTTGGTAGTTTTTGGTTTTGAGATTGGTGTTGGAAAAGGAAAAGGAAATGGCAGACGACCTTTGTTGTTTTAAAGATGGTGATGGTGAAGGAGAGATGATGATAGGTTGAAAATGAAATGTTGGAAGGTGGTTGTTTGGGTGGCTTGAAGAAGGTTAACTGAAAATGGTTTGGTCATTCTGAACGAAAGGGGATTTTGCAGATTTTTTTTGGTTCATCCTCTCTCCTTTGTGAATCCCCTCCTTCTTGTTATATCATTCTCAATGTTTTTGTACCACAAAGTCGTAAATGTGTTGTGTTGAGGACATTGAGGCTGGCCACATGAGTGAGCTGGCGGTACGATTTTGGGGGGAACGTGGTTTGCTTGGCAGGTTTTGTCTGCTGTTGTTGTGGGAAGGTTTTTGGTAGTTTTGGAGTATTATTTTGGAAGCTTGTATAGTAACAGTGTGGAGGGTAGTGATGCAGGTTTCTTTGGGGTGCAGTATTTTTTTGATGCAGAAAAGATGCAAGTTTATGGCAGGGCTGTTTTGAAGAATAGCAGGGTTTTTGCAGTTTAGTTTGGCAGTGAGTTGGCGCAACAAATTTGGACAGTTCTGGCCCCTTTGGCAGGATGTAATACCTTTGTTGTTTTCACTTTGCAATTTTCGTCAATTTTCCTCTTTTTGTTTTATCACATGTCTATAGGCTTTGTCCTTGTATGCAGAATCTGGAGCTGGTGTAGCAGATGTAGCCTGTCGAGGCGCAGGGTATTGAGCAAGGTGCTGCCTTTTGTGTTTTGGTGTAAATTCAAGAATGCGGGCTTAAAGGATGTAATTGGGCCCATTTTTATTTCATAGATCTTGTGAATTGTAGTAATGATTTTCTATGATGACAATGGGTCATGGGGCTGCATTTCTTTGCAAATTTGTTGTATGGGTTTGCGTTAGGTTGAGTCGTGTTAATGGTTAATTAAATAAAGTTGACTCTAAAAAAATTCTAATTAATTTCTAAACACTTAATTAATTTAAACTAAACAAAAATCTGACTATTAATTAATAATAATAAATTAATCCTAATACTAAAAATAAAATCTTAATAATATTAAAAAATGAAAAAACCTATTTCTACACTATTAATATTAAAAGCAAATAAAGTTCTAAACAAAATATTCTAAAAATTAATTAAAATCTATATTAAACTATCAAAATTCTAACAAAGAAAAACTATTTAATAATCTATTTTAAAAAAACATTTTGTAAAAGACTTAATCCCAGAAACTATTAAAAACCTAATGAAATCTATATTCTAAAATTATACTATTTCTAAAATATTCTAAAACTATTAAGAATAATAATAAAAATCTATATTATAAAAAATAAAATCTATAAGAAGAGAATAAAGCAAAAATATGAATAAAATATGCAAAATGCCATGGAAAAACAGGCGAGCACCGAAACGCGCCGATGTTATCGATACGGATTGAATCATAAAAAAGAGAGCGACTTTTGCTCGATTTCAACACTGAACTTATCGTTCGAATTTATTTGAATCGCCTGAAACGCGAGCAAAGCGGCTAAAGTCAGTCAAAGTCGGAAAACCGATGGGCAAATTTTAGGGTGCAACAGAGGTACGTACCGAAGTACGATATCCATGTAAAGCAAAGGGCAACATCTCATGCCAATCCTTATAGGTTACAACCATCTTCTGCACTATCTTCTTGATATTCTTGTTGGCTGCTTCGACAACACCGTTCATCTTCGGACGATAGGAAGATGAGTTGTGATGCTCAACTATGAAATTCTAGCACAATTCCTTCATCCTCTTGTTATTCAGATTTGAACCATTATCAGTAATGATTCTCTCGGGCACTCCGTAACGACAGATGATGTCCTTCTTGGTAAACCGGGCTACCACTTGCTTAGTGACATTAGCATAGGAAGCTGCATCCACCCACTTGGTGAAGTAATAAATGGCTACCAAGATGAAACGATGTCCATTAGATGCGGTGGGCTCAATCTTGCCAATCATGTCGATGCTCCACATGGAAAAGGGCTAAGGAGACGCCATGACATTCAACGGGCTCGGCGACACATGAATCTTGTCAGCATAAATTTGGCATTTATGGCACTTCTTTGCATGCTTGAAGCAATCCGACTCCATAGTCAACCAATAATAGCCTGCTCGTAACAGCTTTCGAGACATGGCATGCCCATCGACATGCGTACCAAAGGCACCTTTGTGGACCTCTTCCATAAGCAGACTCACTTCTTTTTCGTCATCTTAAAAGCACCAAGTCATAATTCCTCCTGTAAAGTACACCATCCTGGTTCAGGTAAAAATTCCCAACTAACCTCCTCAGAGTCTTCTTATCCTGGGTCGACGCCCCTGGCGGATACTCTTGGTTCTTGAGGAAATTCTGGATGTCATAATACCAAGGCTTTCCATCAGAAGCTTCTTCAATGGAGAATATGAATGTCGGCCTACCAAGGCGAGAGATGACTATTCTTGGAGCATCATTCCAAAAATTCACCTTATACATCAAGGATAATGTGGCTAAGGCATCCGCCATCTGATTCTCTACTCTCGACACATGGTGGAATTCTATCCGATCAAAGAAAGGTAACAGCCTCCTTGCATAATTCATGTAAGGTATCAGATTAGGCTGTCGGGTCTCCCATTCTCCCTTGATCTGATTGACAACTAGTGTTGAATCACCGTATACATCTAGATTCTTAATCCTCAGATCAATGGCTTCCTCTAACCCCATAATGCACGCTTCATATTCGGCTTCATTATTGGTGCAAGGAAATGTTAACCTAGCAGTGAAGGGGATATGAGAACCATGAGGAGTGGTGATAATTGCCTTGATTCCACTACCGTATGAGTTAACAACACCGTTAAATATCATCTGCCATTGGGAACCCCTCTTCGGACCTTCATCGGGTAATGGCTCATCACAGTCTTTCATCTTTAAGAACATGATGTCCTCATCAGGAAACTCAGACTTCATAGGTTGATAGTCATCAATCGGCTGTTCAGCAAGATACTTTGACAGAATATTCCCCTTGATAGCTTTCTGGGAAATATATTGAATATCATACTCTGTCAAAACCATCTGCCACATGGAAATTCTCTCCGAAAGTGCTTGTTTTTCAAAGACGTATTTAATCGGACCCATCTTCGAAATCAACATGGTTGTATGATTTAGCATATACTGTCTTAGGCGTTTGGCGTCCCAAGCGACTGCGTAACACGTTTTCTCCAACATTGAGTATCTGGACTCACAATCTGTGAACTTTTTACTCAAGTAGTATATGGCATGCTCTTTTCTTCCAGTCTCGTCATGTTGACCGAGCATACAAATCCATGTTGTTCTCAAGAACCGTTAGATACACTATCAATGGCCTTTCAGCTACTGGAGGTATCAGTATCGGAGGCTCCTGCAAATATTCTTTTATTTTATTAAATGCCCTTTGGCAATTTTCATTCCAGACAACCGCCTGATCATTCTTTAACAATTTGAACATGGGTTCACACGTGGCTGTGAGATGAGATATGAACCTAGCAATGTAGTTCAATCTACCCAAGATACCACGAACCTCTTTCTTCGCTTGTCGGCGCTGGCATATCTTGAATAGCTTTTATCTTTGCAAGATCGACCTCGATTCCTTTTTCACTAACAATGAACCCCAACAACTTTTCCGACCTGACGCCAAAAGTGCACTTATTCAGATTCAACCTCAGTCTGAATTTCCTTAGCCTTTCAAACAACTTTAGAAGGTTTACCAAATGTTCCTCCTCCGTTTGCGACTTTGCTATCATGTCATCAACATATACCTCAATCTCGTGATGAATCATATCATGAAACAAAGTGACCATTGCCCGCTGATACGTCGCCCCTGCGTTTTTCAACCCAAAAGGCGTTACCTTATAGCAGAAAGCCCCCCACGGTGTAATGAACATTGTTTTCTCCATATCCTCTGGCGCCATCTTAATCTGATTATATCCGGAAAAACCTTCCATGAAGGAAAATACGGAGTACTGTGTAGTATTATCAACCAATACGTCAATGTGAGGGAGCGGGAAATCATCATTCGGACTCGCTTTATTCAAATCCCTATAATCAACGCACATTCGTACCTTACCATCCTTTTTTGGTACCGGTACGATGTTAGCGACCCACAGAGGGTAAGTTGTTACAGCGAGAAACCCTGCATCCAACTGCTTTTGGACTTCTTCTTTGATTTTCACAGCCATATTTGGTCTAGTCCTTCTGAGCTTCTGCTTGACTGGCGGACACTCTTCACGCAAAGGCAAGCGATGAACCACAATATCAGTATCAAGACTGAGCATGTCTTCATATGACCAAGCAAAGATATCACTATACTCTCGGAGCATTTCAACCAATCTTTGCTTGATATGACTCTGCAACACAACCCATATCCTGACATCTCTTCTGACCTCCTCGGTACCCAAGTTGACGATCTCAATTTCCTCCTGATGAGGCAAAATAATTTTCTCTTCCTGTTTCAAAAGTCTAGCTAGCTCTTCTGGAAGGTCTTCATCTTCATCAATCTCTTCTTCGGCTTTAAATATCGGATTTTCAAAGTCAAAGCGAGTCATAGACGGCTCTGGAGCGGTGTCATCTGTAATGTGAAACCTGCAATGATGATGATTAATGCTTAAAATAATATGAAAACAAGCACAAACCACATTGCCATTTTATTGTTAAAAATAAAATAGGAAAGACGAGGATCACAATATTTGAATGCAGAAAAACGCCCTTTGATTGATTGATAAAAAGATTGTTCAAACATAAGCAATTAGGCCCTGAAGACAAATACCACTATGCTCCGGGTAGAACATAGGGCTATACAATAATCCGAAAAGCAAGTCATTACTCTTTCGTCGTCACTTGGATGATTTCTTCGACAGGCCAGTTGTTTAGGATTTGTCCTGGAGTGCACGACCGAATCCACACATCCATATCGCAGTCGGTGTCACCGTCTTCATCAGATATGGCATTAATCTGCTCAAAGATTACACCCCCACTGGTAAACTTGACAGGCCCCTTATAGCGCGACACGCTCTGGGAGGAGGAAGATGAGTTGTATCCCAAACCGAATTTGTCTTGCTTGTTGGGGATATTCAGCACTTGGGCCCAACCTTGCAATGTCCCAGCCTTCACCACTGCCTGGGCTTCCTTGAAAGATGACATGGCTACTTCAGGCGCTTTGCTCACAACCGGTGCTTTATCCTTGATTTGCACAGTTTCAAAGGCCTTGACAAAGTGTCATGGATTTCGCCATCAACCTCAACATACTTGAATGAAGACAAATGACTAATCATTATATCTTCTTCTCCGCAAACAATGACGACACTGCCACCCACCATGTATTTCAACTTTTGGTGCAGTGTAGAGGTTACGGCGCCTGCCGAATGTATCCAAGGACGTCCCATCAGACAGCTATAAGTTGGCTGAATATCTATAATGTAGAACACCGCGTCAAACACCTCAGGACCAACCTGAATTGGCAAAGTCAACTCCCTGAATACGGACCTTCGAGTCCCATCAAAAGCTTGTACTACCAAGTCACTTGGCGTAGACAATATACCACGGGTATCTAACTTCATCAGCGCCTTCTTCGGTAGCACATTCAAAGATGACCCGGTATCAACAAGCACGTGTGACAGAACGGCTCCTCGGCATTCAATAGATATGTGCAACGCACAGTTATGGTTTCTCCCCTTTGGCGTCAAATCCAAATCCGTGAATCCCAACCCATTTCTTGAATTTACATGTGCCGCAACTCCCTCGAGTTGGTTCACAGAAATCTCCTGTGGCACATAAGCTGTATTCAGGATTCTCAACAAAGCACTCTTATGCGCTTCCAAACACAATAACAAGGACAAGATGGATATCTTAGACGGATTCTGCTGTAAGTGATCAACAATCTTGTAATCACTTTTTCTTATCAAGCACATGAACTCCATCGCCTCCTTCTCCAAGGAGTCCTTCTCACCAACTTGAGAAGTTTCTTCCACCACTACTTTATTCTTTCGTTTGTTAGATTTATCAGCGACCACTTCAGGTGACGAAAATACTCTTCCACTCCGAGTAATTCCACCAGCTCCAACCAAGTTGTCCACAAAATCCACTGGTAAACTCTTCAACTCCTGCTTATGTCTGTTGAAGTATACTTCGGCTCCGTAGTTCCATGAAATCGCCTTAGTACTTTCATATGGTACAGGACCATATTTGGTAATGATGATGGTTGGCAGCTTAGGCGGCGCAAAAATAGTATTAGTCTTGTACAGAATCGAGATTGTTGCAACCTCATCCCTGTCTTCAACCATTAATTCCTCAGTCTTCTTCTCAGCAACTCTGTCAAATTGCAAGACACCATCATTCATCAACCTTTGAATATGGTTCTTCAGCTTCTCACATCCCTTGGGATTGCTCAAACATTCAGCACAAGCTTCATCACAACCTGGGAACACCCCTCCCCTCAACAACTTGTTCTTCATAAAGCTCAGCGACGTCTTCAACTCATCAACATCTGACACTAAATTCAAGCTCTCATCTTCAAGGATAGCACAGACCCCAGCTACCCCATGGTTGGGCATGGGGTTCTGCACGATATTGGGCGCATCGTGAGAAAATTTTATAGCCTTACTGTCTATGAGATCCTGAAATTTATGCTTAAACGCATTACAGTTGTCAATATTGTGACCTAGAGCACCAGAATGAAACTCACATCGAGCATTAGCGTCTTAACCAGAAGGTGTTGCACCTGTAAATGGAGCCAAAGTTCTCTTATGTATTAACTGTAACTTTAACAAATGCTAGAGTAATTGAGAATGTGGCATCGGAGGCGCGTCAAATTGCCTATTTACCGCCCTACTCCGATGCTGAAAATGACGAGGAGCAAAATTATGCTGATTCTGTTGTGGTTGTTGTTGTTGTTGTTGTTGTTGTGGTGCCGCAGGTATTGCGATACTTGCAACTTGCTTTTGTTGTTTCCGGTATTGTTGACGTTGATTTCTGTTCCTTCCCCGAGAACTAGCTACTGCACTAGCTTCTCCTTCTCGCTTTTTGTTTCCAAAAACCTTTTTATTTCCTCCTCCTCCTGAGGACCCTTCGCCAACTTAAATCTTTCCTAGCTTGATGTTGTTCTCGACCCTCTCCCCAGTAATAACCAGATCATAAATGCTTCCCGACATGTTACCGATCAGCTTCTCATAGTATACGCCTGGTAGCATGGCAACAAACATATCAATTAACTCCCTTTCAACCATGGGAGGCTGCACCCTAGCCGCCAGCTCACGCCACCTCTGGGTGTATTCTTTAAAGCATTCACCATTCTTTTGAGACAGATTCTGCGATTGAACCCTGTTTGGCGCAAGGTCACTTTTATATTGGTAGTGCTTAACGAAGGCCTCAGCTAAATCCCTCCAGCATCGGATATTGACTGGCTCTAAGCTCATGTACCATTCAAGTGAAGGACCCGAAAGGCTGTCTTGGAAAAAATGCATCAGCAATTTTTCATCATCAGAGTAAGCTGACATCTTACGGTAATAGGAACGCAGATGAACCCTAGGACAAGTAGTGCCTTTATATTTGTTAAAATTAGGAACTTTGAATTTCCGAGGTACTTTCAAGTCCGGTATCAGCCCCAGATTAGCCATGTCCAGTCCCATGGAGTTCTGATTCTCAAAGCTTTGCATCTTCTCTTCAATCAGCTTAAACCTCTTATCTGCCTCAGACGGTAACCCAACACCAATATCTCGCATAGAGAACGCATCTTCCTGCTGGTCTTCATCCCACTAAGGAACATTATTTCCGTGCACAGTATAAACCATTTCAGGCATAGAGATTCCACCTACATTACCTCCGCTCGGAGGGATCACAACTGGAGGAATAACATTAGCATGTGGCGTGCCACCATCATTACGAGGAGGATTAGCAGTAGTTCCCCCATGAGGAACACAATTACCATCAACCCTTACAATAAGTGGCTGCACCAGAGTCCTCAGTTGCTCTTGACCATTTGCCACACCCTGTATCAAATCCATAAATTGGGCCATCCTGTCCCGTAGTTCTTGCATCTCAGCTTGCATCTGTTCCATGATTTTACGTTGGTTTCTCCGAGTGGCATACCGGTGAGTAGTCTGGTTGTCAATCCTGAAACAAACTAACAAACCATGGAAATAAGGTTAACGGTCCTGGTGCACCTGCGATATAGAAAAAAATGCAAAATGATGCAATATGCAGACATGTATATATGCATTAGGGATATTTCCCCCTCGATTCTAGTTCCAAGAGCGCAACATGACAATGGAGAACTAACAGATAAGCAACAGGCAAACTCCTCGTAAATAAAATGAGAGCCAAGAGTCAGATACAGAGCACATCGCTACATCAATACAATGGAATCAGAATGACCTCAGCCAACAGGCCTGGTGATGGTCAATACATACATCATGACAACATACTGAAAAGAAAATACAATAAAGTACGAAAACTAGACTGGAAATCCTCTGACAACTCCTTTGTCTCTAGATGGTCAGGCCTAATAAGCAACCCTCAGATAAGCAACTCTCTCTGGCCAATAGTGGTCTGCAATTCCTGAGCATAGTCCTCCCAGGCGCCCTCACGAAAAGCCTCCTCAATCTTACACCTCTTCGTATCAACTCTAGACTTGTAATCATCCAACGTTGCAAGCGCTTTGTTAAGTCTACAATCACTATCACGTCGGAGAGAGGCTTCAGCTACAATCTTCTCATCCTTCACTTGGACTTGAGCTTTAAGCTTGACAATCTGTTGTTTGAGCACATCTTCCCGCTCCTTGTTATTAGTGAGGGAAGCATTCCACTGATCATTAAACCTGGAAATCTCTAGATAAGCTCTATCCAACTCCTTCTTCTTAGAAGTAAGGACATCACTGGTAGCCTTCAAATCTAAACCCAAACGCTCACCAAAGTAGATTACCTGAACCTCGTGATTCTTGTCTCAAACTCTCACCAAACTCCACCTTCTATTTTCTTGGACATTGAGAACAAAGAATGGAACCAAGAGAGATCCAGAAACTTGTGTGAAAGGGAGGTTCGAAGAGAGAAAAAAAACTTGAACAATGTGAGAGAAATTTGGTTATGAGTGGCTACATAATGGATGTCTGCCCTCTTCTAGGGTTTCATTTAGTTTATATATGAGGGTTTTTTAGGGTTAATAATGTTTAACCGTGGTTAAAACAAAATGGTTGATGATTTGGAAAACAAAATTGAAAATGAGAATATGGCATGGGTTATTTTTTATGTCATGGAATGTAGGTTGTTATATTTATCATGGTGAGTGGTTGCAGAGGGTATTCAGAATGAAAGAATGGGAGAATAACCTTGTCAAGCAAGTTTCAAGTTGTTTGCTTTTTTTGGAAAAAATGTGGCAAAGGTACAAAATGTTAGCAAAGCATGTTCAACTCAATATGGCAAATGTTTGGACAAAGTTTAGGCAAGGATTTTGGCAAGGCAATGCACATGAATGAAATCATGCTACGAGAATTGACACATGATGTGCATAAAGATGGCTTGGAGATCAAGTGATGACAACATCTTTGGATGATGATAACTCCCTGAATTCAAGTCCAAATAGAGAGGTTTTGGGTCCAATGGAAAGCTTGCATGAGGATGAATGAAATCCATGTTGATGGCAACTTGAATTGATGCTTGGAAGATCATGAAAATTAGGCTTGAAGTCATGTTTCTAAATCTACTCAAAGTAGCTTAGAAAAAATTATAAGTTATGAACTTTTGGCAATTTTAGGACCTTAACTTTGAAGCCACATATCTTGTTGAATTTTGATCCAATGAGAAAGTTCTTGTAATGGATGCAAAGCTTGAAGAGTGATCTTCAACTTTCATGTTATGGGAAAATTCATTTGAGATGAATAACTAGATGAAAAATGCCTTGGAATCTTTGTTGAAAAATCTGTCTAACAACTTGCCAAGCTTAACATCTTTGGAACCCTAATTTGGGAGCATCATAACTTGAGTTGTACACATCCAATGGATATTATCTAGTACTCAAAAGAAAACTTTGAGGATTTTCTACAACTCTTATGTTGTAAGAAAATTCATATGAAGCTTTTATCACCATGAAAAGTGGGCTTGAAAGTAGGAACTTCAAACTGATTTTTCTATACTTAGAAAAATTCTAAGTGTTGAAATGTCACAATTTCCATTTTCCCAACTTTAGTTTATCATATCTCTCAAACTATGAATCCTTTAGACATGCTTACTTCCACAAAGTTTTAGTTCATGATTTCCTCTTTAATTTGATAGCTATTTTGCTTTCATTGGATAAAAATGAGAAAGTTATGAAAGTTGCAAGATGGCTAGAATTAGGGTTTTCTACACTTAGATAAATTTCCATCAAAACCCTAATTTAGTCAAACTCTTGATTTTACGTTACTTCTTGATTCTTCTTGTTCCAAACACATGAAATCACTTGAAAACACCTATCATGCTCTTGATTGACCTTGAGATCCAAGATTTTGACCTAATTGAATCACAACTGACTTTTGTTGACCATATGAAATCCTAGGACCATTTCCACTAACTGAGGCTCTTGTGATGGCTTGTGATTACACATAATCCATTTAGGAAACCCTCAAGCTGTGTGTTGAGCTTTAGAATCATGTCTTGCACAAAGAAACTAGCCACAAATCTCCTTTTGAATCAAAACCCTAGACAATCATCCATGAGATAGGAAGAGAGGAATCAATGCTTGTGTTCTTGATTCAAGTGGTTGAGTGACATGCCTTGATGATGAAGACCTTCTGACTTGAGATTTCCAAAAAAATTGAGCTTGAGCTCTTGGTTGAGCTTTGAATATGAAGCTCTTTTGTTGACTGTTGGATAAGTTACCTTGATCCCCTATCTAAGGTCAATGCTAGGTGCAAATGCTAATGCAAATGATAATGATATGGAAGTTAAAGGTTAGGGTGAAAAAGAGGGTGTGATATTGTCTATTCAAAAATAACACGCTTGATGTTCCCAAGGTCAAGAATACCAAGAGGTATCTAACTAGACAAGTTTCTGACTAAGACATCTTCTAACTTGTAGAAGTATCGTCAATCAGAAAATCATTAAATAAAAGAGAAATAATCTGCTTAATCTTCAGAATCTTATAAGTTCTAGTGACTTGACACATTAAAAATTTCATCTACTTTTTCTGGACAAGGTTTTATAAATAAATTTTATAAAATGAATATGAATCTATCCTTAACAAGGGGTTTTGTGAAAATATCAGCCCACTGGTGATCTGTATCCACAAATTTTAATTGAAAAACACCCTTCTGAATATAGTCACGTAAAAAGTGATGTTTTATTTCAATATGTTTAACCCTAGAATGTGAGATAGGATTTTTGGATAAGCATATAGCAGAAGTATTATCACAGAAGATAGGAATGTTACTCTCATTTATCTGAAAATCTTTTAGTTGATTCTTCATCAAGAGTATCTGAATGCTGCACAATGATGCTAAGATATATTTTGCTTCTGCAGTAGATAATGCAATGGTTGGTTGTCTTTTACTAGCCCAGGAGACGAGGTTGTTACTCAGAAACTGACAATTTCCAGAAGTACTTTTTTCTTTCTTTTTTGTCTCCAGCATAATCTGCATCACAATAACCAGAAAGCTTGTACTCCGATGTTTTCTTATACATCAAGCCAAGGTTAGTTGTTCCTTTTAGATACCTTAGGATCCTCTTAACAACTGTTAAGTGAGTTTCCCTTGGATCTGATTAGAAACGAGCACAGAGACAAACACTGAACAAAATATCTGGACGAGAAGTAGTTAGATACAGAAGAGAGCCTATCATACCATGATAGAGCTTCTGACAAACTTTTTTACTTACTTCTTCTTTCTCTATAATTCATGTAGGATGCATAGGTGTCTTTGCTGGTTTACTATCTAACGTGTTGAACTTCTTCAGAAGTTCTCTTGCATATTTTCTCTAATGAATGTATGTTCCTTGTGAACGTTGATCAATCTGAATTTTCAAAAAGAATCTGAGTTCTCCCATCAGACTCATTTCAAATTCAATCTTCATTAACTTAGAAAATTCCTTGCATAAGGAAGTATTAGCAGAACCAAATATAATATCATCAACATAAATTTGCACAACCAGAAAGTCATTTTTAAAGGTTTTGCAAAAGAGTATTGTATCCATTTTTCCTATGGTGAAGTCAATTTCCAAAAGAAAGTTACTTATCCTTTCATACCAAGCTCTAGGAGCTTGTTCCAGACCATATAGCGTTTTTTTAAGTTTGAAAACAAAATCTGGGTTTTTAGAACTTTCAAAACTAGGAGGTTCGTGTACATACACTTCTTTAGAAATATATCCATTTAAAAATGCACTCTTTACATCCATCTGATAAAGAATGATGTTATGATTAACAGCAAAAAAACTAATAATCAAATAGATTCTAACTTGGCAACTGGTGCAAAGGTTTCAGAATAGTATATCCCTTCGTGCTGATTATAACCTTGTGCTACCAATCGTGATTTGTTTCTTAGGATCTCACCTTTCTCATCAAGCTTGTTTCTGAATACCCATTTTCTTCCAATGATGTGGACACCTTTAGGTTTCTGAATAAGATCCTAAACATCGTCTCCGATGAATTGATTTATTTCTTCTTGCATGGCTAGAATCCACTCATTCTCTTGGAGAGCTTCATCAATTGTTGTTGGCTCTATTAATGACACTAAACCCATAAGAGTTTCTTCAGAAGGTTTGAATGATGAACGAGTTCTGACTGGATCAGTTTTGTAACCCAGACTCAATTCTTCAAAATGAGAAGTCCTTGGTTTTTTTTTTGTTCTGATGAGTTGGACTATTTGATGTTTTTGGTGAGATTGTATCTGATTCCATAGTTTCTGCATCTTTGTCTTCTTCATTAGAATCTTCCTTCTTGGATTCTGATAAGGTAATCTTTAGATATGCAAACTTTTCAACTAGCTTTGACTTTTCATGGTCAAGCTTATCATCAAATCTAACATGAATTGATTCCTCAACAATTCGTGTTTCTGTGTTATAGATTATGTAGCCTTTAGAGTGTTCAGAGTATCCTAACAATAATCACTTTTGAGCTTTGGAGTCAAACTTGCCAAGATTCTCCTTAGTGTTCAACATAAAACATATACAACCAAAAGGATGAAAATACAAAATGTTGGGTTTTCTATTCTTCCACAGTTCATATGGAGTCTTACCCAAAATAGGCCTAATAGAAATCATGTTCTGAATATAACATGTTGTATTTACTGCCTCTGGCCAAAAATGCTTAGCCATGTCAGTTTCTTGGATCATGGTATGAGTCATTTCTTGCAAAGTCCTATTCTTCCTTTCCACTTCTCCATTCTGTTATGGAGATCTGGGACTGGAGAAATCATGGGAAATATCATGGGAATCAAAAAGATTCTCAAAGTATATGTTCACTAATTCTCCACCATGATCACTTATGACTTTATAATTTTGCAATTCTTTTCAGTTTGCACTTGTGAGCAAAAGGTAGACAACACAGAATGTGACTCATCCTTGTGTTTCAAAATTTTTACCCATGTCCAACGACTATAGTCATCAACAATAACTAATCTATACTTCTTTCCACTGATTGAGGCAGTTTTCAGTGGTTCAAACAAACCAATGTGTAGATGTTCTAACGATCTAGAAGTAGAAACAACATTTTTCACTTTGAAGGAAGTTTTGGAGAACTTTCCTTTCTGACATGCTTCACAAAGAGCATCTGAAGAAAACTTCAAATTTGGTAAGCCCATGACTAATTCAAGCTAACATGGCCCAAACGTCTATGCCATAACCAATGCTCTTTATTAACAGACATTAAGCATTTGATATTCTGTTCTTTAAGATCAGAAAGTCTAATCTTGTAAATATTGTCTTTCCTCTTTCCATTAAAAAGGATTGAGCCATCCTTCTGACTAACAGCCTTATAGGAATTTTGATTAAAAATGATATCATAACCATTGTCACTAAGTTGGCTAATAGACAATAAGTTATGCATCAAACTGTCATGCCCTAATTTTTTACCCTAAGATTATGTTTTGCATCATCTGCATAGCATAACATGCACTTCATCTTGCATAGTATCTGAAATGTCAGTCAGAATAAATTTGTTGGATTTACAGACAAAATGGTCTAAATTTATTTCAAAATCTGACCAAACACTGTATTTTTCCAATATGTTTATTTCGCGCTGATTATTTTGGTGTGTTCATTTTATTTTTTCTAGCACTTTTTTGCCCGACTTTTTATTTTCTTTTTAAATCTTTTTTATTTTTATAATCATTTAATTTATTTAGATTTAATTATATATTTAATGTAAATTTTTATTTTTATTAATTAATTTTGTTTTTAATTTATTAATGTTTTCTTTTTAAAAAACATAAAAATATGATTTTTAATTCTTTTTATTCTTGTCTTATTATAAAAAACACAAAAACATAATTTTTAATTCTTTTTATTCTTGTCTTATCATAAAAAACACAAAAACATGATTTTTAATTCCTTTTATTCTTGTTTTGTCATAAAAAACACAAAAACATAATTTTTCATTTATTTTATTCTTGTCTTATTATAAAATTAAAATTAAAATATTGTGTTAATTGTTATTATCATTCTTGTCTATTTTCTAGTCCTATATATATGCATTAGAAAAAACAAACAATCACTCAAAAAAAGAAAAAACACTCATACCTCATCTTCCTCACATCCAAACCGCAAAGTTTTTCACAAACTACGACGTGGCATCGAGAGAAAGAGACAGAAAGGGAGAACACCGACGAGATGAGGGAAGACTCAAAGAGGTCGCGTGTGGGAACCATGCTTGCTGAAGATTTTGTTCTATCCTCTTTTAATCCAAATGAAATGAAGATTGATATGCCCACACGGTTTGTTTTGAAGCCTTCTATTTACTTTTATTCTTATTTTATTACATTTTTTATTTTTATTTTATTTTATTGTTTATATATTTTTTATTTTCTTGGGCTTAGGATGGCCCATATGTTTTTTGTTGCACTCATTTTTCTTACTAATAACAAATGTTATTTTCAAATTTTGAATTTTTTATGAGTATTTTTTATGATTTAAAATTTGTGATTTAGTTTTTATTAAAATTTATGACTGATTATTGACTTAAGTAAGATTAAGTTTTGTTTTGAATTGATGATTAATTTCTTGATTCAAAGTTATAAATCATGGACAAGTATCTGAAGGTAGGATTGACGCGCCTCTGGGTGGTATTTCTATATGATTTCGATGTTTTGCCTGATAAATGCTTGATATCTTTTAGTTTAGGTTTAATTTCCTATCTTTTCGATTTCCATGATATCCTAAGATATCTTGACTCAATTTAATCTATGACTAATTTGAATTAAGATTAAACTTTAGGATCAATCCCTTATTGCATGATAACAATAAGATAGCTTTCCCCTTTAATCTTATTTTAGATTTATATAATTAGGTTAGTTCCCTTCGGATGTTAACTAGACAACCTACAATTAGGTTCCCTTTTATCCCATAAGAGAACTAGACATGAGCCATCCTTAGTCGAGATAACATTCTCCTACCCCGTGACATAGTTGAGAAAGATGTAGATTCTTTTCCACTTGAGAGAGGTATGTGGCATACTCATCGATTATATATCTGAGTTAGAGTCCTTCTCTTAATGTGAAGCAAAGATCCATCTTCCACATGTTTGTGATGGTTTAAGTTGAGTATTCTCCTTAAGATGACAACTTGTCTCTTCTCCTAAAAACCAACCAACAAACTTTGTTTACCCTTAGTGAGGGGAACTACGAATGCTTTGATTCCATTCCCGTCAGGATATGTAGGCACGGGATGCGATGTCTTGGCGAGCATACTTAGGAATAATACCTTAGGTCTCCATTTACTCTTTTACCCTTTAGCAAACAAATTAACAAATAACATAATAAAACAAGAGGTTCCTGTAGAGTACTACAGATACTTAGGATGCTACCACCTTCTCTAGGTATAACCAACCCCCGAACCTTAGATTCTTTCTTGCACTGCATTGCATTGCATACTCATGGGTTATTCGATCTTTTCCTTGGAGAAATTAAAGACCGGTGGTGAATAATGATTTGTGATTCGAGTTAATCAAGAGGTTCTTGAAGACAAATACCGCTATGCTCCGGGTAGAACATAAGGCTATACAATAATCTGAAAAACAAGTCATTACTCTTCCGTCGTCACTTGGATGATTTCTTTGACAAACCAGTTGTTTAGGATTTGTCCTGGAGTGAACGGCCGAATCCAAGCATCCATATCGCAGTCGCTGTCAATGTCTTCATCAAATATGGAATTAATCTGCTCAAAGATTACATCCCCGCTGGTAAACTTGACATTCCCCTTATAACGCGGCGCACTCTAGGAGCAGGAAGATGGGCTGTATCGCAAATCGAATTTGTCTTGCTTGTTGGGGATATTCAGCACTTGGCCCCAACCTTGCGATATCCCAGCCTTCACCACTGCCTGGGCTTCCTTGAAGGATGACATGGCTACTTCAGGCGTTTTGCTCACAGCCGATGCTTTATCCTTGATTTGCACAGTTTCAAAGGCCTGGCACCAAGTCTCATGGATTTTTCCATCAACCTCAACATACTTGAATGAAGACAAATGACTAATCATTATATCTTTTTCTCCGCAAACAGTGACGACACTGCCACCCACCATGTATTTCAACTTTTGGTGCAGCGTAGAGGTTACGGCCCTTGCCGAATGTATCCAAGGACGCCCCAGCAGACAGCTATAAGCTGGCTGAATATCTATAATGTAGAACACCGCGTCAAACACCTCAAGACCAACCTGAATTGGCAAAGTCAACTCTCTGAATACGGACCTTTGAGTCCCATCAAAAGCTCGTACTACCAATTCACTTGGTGTACACAATATACCAGGGGTATCTAACTTCATCAGCGCCTTCTTCGGTAGCACATTCAAAGATGACCCGGTATCAACAAGCACGTGTGACAGAACGGCTCCTCGGTATTCAATAGATATGTGCAGCGCCCAGTTATGGTTTCTTCCCTTTGGTGTCAAATCCAAATCCGTGAATCCCAGCCCATTTCCTGCATTTACATGCGCCACAACTCCCTCGAGTTGGTTCAAAGAAATCTCCTGTGGCACATAAGTTGTATTCAGGATTCTCAATAAAGCATTCCTATGCGCTTCCGAACACAATAACAAGGATAAGATGGATATATTGGACAGAGTCTGCTGTAAGTGATCAACAATCTTGTAATCACTCTTTCTTATCAAGCGCATGAACTCCTTCGCCTCCTTCTCCAAGGAGTCCTTCTCACCAGCTTGAGAAGTTTCTTCCACCACTACTTTATTCTTTCCTCTGTCAGATTTATCAGCGAACACTTCAGGTGACAAAAATACTCTTCCACTCCGAGTAATTCCACCATCTCTAACCAAGTTGTCCACAGAATCCACCGGTAATTTCTTCAACTCCTGCTTCTGTCCATTGCAGTATACTTCGGCTCCGTAGTTCCACAGAATCGCCTTAGTACTTTCATATGGTACAGGACCAGCTTTGGTAATGATGATGGTTGGCGACTTAGGCGGTGCAGAAATAGTAATAGTCCTGTACGGAATCGAGATCATTGCAACCTCATCCCTCTCTTCAACCATTAATTCCTCAATCTTCTTCTCAGCAACTCTGTCAAATTGCAAGACACAATCATTCATCAACCTTTGAGCGTGGTTCTTCAGGTTCTCACATCCCTCGGGATGGCTCAAACATTCAGCACAAGCTTCATCACAACCTGGGAATACCCCTCCCCTCAACAACTTGTTCTTTATAAAGCTCAGTGGCGTCTTCAACTCATCAACATCCGACACCAAATTCAAGCTCTCATCTTCAAGGATAGCATTGACCCCAGCTGCCCCATGGTTGGGCATGGGGTTCTGCACGACATTGGGTGCGTCGTAAGAAAAGTTTATAGCTTTATTGTCTATGAGATCCTAAACTTTATGCTTAAATGCCTTACAGTTGTCAATATTGTAACCCGGAGCACCAGAATGAAACTCACATCGAGCATTAGCGTCGTAACCAAGAGGTGGTGCACCTGTCAATGGAGCCAAAGTTCTCTTCTGTATTAAATGTAACTGTAATAAATGTTGGAGTAATTGAGAATATGGAATCGGAGGCGCGTCAAACATCCTATTTACCGCCCTGCCCTAATCCTAAAAACGATGAGAAGCATAATTATGCTGATTCTGTTGTGGTTGTTGTTGTTGTTGTTGTGGTGCCATAGGTATTGTGATACTTGCAACCTGCTGCTGCTGTTACCGGTATTGTTGACGTTGATTTATGTTCCTTCCTCGAGAACTAGCTACTACATTAGCTTCTCCTTCTCGCTTTTTGTTTCAAAAAACCTTTATATTTCCTCCTCCTGCTGAGGACCCTTCGCCAGGTTGAATCTTTCCTAGCTTAATATCGTTCTCGATAAGGACATCACTGGAAGTCTTCAAATCTAAACCCAGACGCTCACGAGCGTGAATATCTTTAGTAAGATTTGTACCCAACTTGTTTACCAGCTAGGTTTGCCTCTTACAGGAATGAGTAGCTTCAATCTTTTCACTTCGGAGCTGAACAATCTCTTTCTCCAACTCTTCATTTACCTTGCACAACTCTTCTTTCTCAGACCACAACTGATTATACCTCTGGATATCAACAGTAGTAGGTTCCTCAATCATCAGAGGGTACAAAGGCTCACGAGGTGGAAAAGGCATCAACACTCTCTCAGCTCTCTTCTGAATCCAAGTCACATAAGGGTCGTAAGCTCGACTGTTACTCTTCACCAAAGAAGCTTTCCCTTTGCGATGAACTTTTTTCCAGGCCTTCTCAACTCTAGTCAAGGTATCATTCTCCAGCAATCCGGTGAAATACAGAGATTCCTGTATTTCCTCTTCTCTCGGAGGCTCTCTCAAGGCATACCCAAACTGCCCCACTGCAAGGGATTAGTTATAGTTAATGCATCCTTTCCTTCCGACCAACGGGACGTTAGGAAAACTTCCACAACTGTACCCAACTGATCTCTATCAAACCAAACGATATTCTCAGAAGTCAATCCCATCAATCTCTCTGACCACTCTGAGGTACCAGTAGTATCAACAAAAGGACTGGATTTGGGAAGGTGACTCACAAACCACCTGTACAAAAAAGTTACGCAACAAGATACGTTCTTCCCTCTCCGATTCTCATTCTTGTAATGTACAGAATGATAGACATCGCCTAGAAGCGTAGGTACAGGATTCGCTGAAGCAAAAATGTGGAAGGCATCCATATCCACAAAATATGGAATATTAGGAAACAACATGATACCATAAATGCACAGTTCCAGGATGTCATTAAACACAACCCAACAACCCTCCTTCACAAAGTGTCGAGCTCTAGAAACCATAAAAGGTAGAGGAAATCAGGGCATCCCATTTCTCTTAACCAACTTCCCTTGTAGCTTAGAAGCTTCCAAATGAAGGGAACCAGCAAGCTTAGCCAAATCAGGCTCAACATCAGTGTGATAGAAAGGCATCTGGTCCAAGATAAGCACTCCAAGTAGCACAAAGAACTCCTCTAGAGTAGGCAGTAATACGTATCCTGGAAAAGTAAAACACCGGAGTTGGGAATCATAGAACTGCAGCAGAGTATGGAGACCACCCAACTCATAAACTGAGGGCTTACAGACAAAACTCAAAAGCTTCCCATATGATTGCTTGAAATTTTCCATCACCTTCCTGTCAACCACATAGATCAAACTCAGTAAAGATCCAATGTGAGGAGTAGGGAACTTATAAACCACTGTCTTCATCAGGATAGGCTCCATGTCAGCAGAGGAAACAGATCAATAGAATCGAAGGGAAAATATACACCTGCAACATAAATACATGTCAATGTTAATATGCAGATGAAAAATGCAAATGCAAATGTAATAGGTAATCAAGGTTGTTATGCTGTTGATTGAGAAGAACCAGCAGTTCGCTTTAGCAAGAACATAGCACCATCATAAGGACCGTCTGTATCAAAGTCACAGGTTCGCACTGACGAGAGTCGTGTAGGTTGAGGGTTAAGGTTTCCTGCATAACCCACCCACTCATAGGTATGGACCTATCTCCGATAAAGGTTCGACATCCTATGTAGTCGTCAACGTCACAGACTTTCGAAAAACGATGATACGTTCACCATTTCCGGTTTGACATCATAGTCTAATGAAGTGGCCTCACTTAGATGACTCCCAAATGATCGGTCCCCAGAGTCGACAATCCTCAGATCCAACAACCTCTCAACTGTCCGAAACGAAGTGGAAAGATAGTCCTAAAAGAGAATCTCGTTTGAGCGCAGATTTCGTGGGAACTAGTGCATGTCAAACATACAGGTTCACCACTACTTTCCGCTACTAATGTTATGGTTGTACTCACGCCTGGGTTTGGTTTATCTCACAGTGGAACATTTCCCCCCAACAACACAGCAATAATGATAATATACAATGCTGAACGTAAAATTCGAATGCAGATAAAGTACAACACGTATATACACACCTAGAGATAAACACACAAGCGCTAGGATTGACTCGCATAGGGGATCGGGGAAGAGTCCCCAGCTGTCGCATCGCTGCGAAGAGGGGCTGGAAAAAGACAGAAGAGTCACCACCATTTGTTATTTATCCCAAAAAAGAGGGAAAGGAAACAATCATAGAAAACCTACGGAAAAGGGAAAGATAGGTCATCTCAATCAAATCTTGGGTTCGGGAGTCGGTTACGCAAGGGGAAGGTATGAGCACCCCTCACGTCTGTCGTACTCGGCGGGATTCACGCTTGTTGTCTAAATCTATGGGTGAAAGAAACTATCTAAAGGCTGCTGCTAAAATGGAAAGAACTGACTCGATAGGACACCGTCTCCCTATGCCTACATACTCCGTCGTGCAATGGGAAAGTCAGAGTCAACGTAGTTCGGAAAACTACGGGTGAAGGTGGGGAACGTTAAAGACATAGCCATTGTAGACAATTATTTATATAATAGTATAAATAGTGGTTCTAGCATTAGGAATCAGATGTGAATTTCACTACAAAATCTTTATAGAACTCAAAGTACTCAAGTCAGAGTGAGAAATGAGATTATGAGGAATATGTATGATTTTGTACATCAACTTTCATTTATTTAATCAAAATAACTTTGTTACCTTTTTCATTACTTTCTTCAATCCTTTATTACATTTCCCAGTTCATTTCACAGTAGATTTTGACATAGTCGAAACCTTTAGGGCCCGTTTGGTGCGTAGGATAAGAGACATAATAGGATATTTGTATCTTAACCTATCTCAATTCAGTGTTAATGACACAACAGGATATGATAAGTTAATCTTGAAACTTATCCTATCATGTTACACTAGTTCAAATTGTAACCTGAATATGAGCTTGGTTAGATTCCGACAGGATAGGATAAAAAAATAATTTACAAGTTTACCCCTATAAAATATTGTTGCGGTGGAAATAGGATTACAAACTATTAATGAGTTTGAATCGCAACTCAATTCACAACCGCTCTTTGATTTATCCGAAGGAAAAGGTCAAAAAGGGAAAACCTATTTTGCATCGTAAACACAATGCGGGGAAAGATCTAGGGTTCGGGGGTTGGTTAAATTTAGGGAAGGTATTAGCACCCTAAACTTCTGTAGTACTCTACAGGAACCTTTTGTTCAGATGTTTACTATTTGCTTTATTTATTTGCTTAAGGTATAGGTACAAAGGGATTAGAAGTGAGAAGAGAGACCTAAGGGGTTAATTCTAAGTTTACTCGGCAAGACATCGCATCTTGTGCCTACGTATCCTTACGGGAGTGGAATCAGAGTAATCGTAGTTCCCCTCAATAGGGAGGTTAGAAACTTCTTGACAGTGGTCAAGGTCTCAAGGGGAATAAACGCATCTTAAGGACACGCTTACGTGGAGTGTAGGAACTCCAAATCTCTACGTTGAATTGTTAAGTTGTAATTAGGGTTAAATTAGGTTAGGGATTCCACGGCGGGAAACCCTAAAATGAGCGCGGCGGCTCTTTGACCTAATGCTAAGGGTAAAACTGTAATTTTGCCTGCGGCGAGGCATTTGTGAAAATTAGGGTTTGTAGTTTGTAGTTTTGAATTTTTAGGGTTTTGAAATTGAATGTGTGAAGTTTTACGGACTATTGGCGCGGCGGCCAAACAGTTAGACCTAACCTTCGGATGTGTGCAATGTGACAGAAATAATGGTGAAGTTTAAGATCATACAAACAGAGAATTAACGACAGAAATTAAAGCCATACAAGCAGGAATTTAAAAGACGGAACTCAAAGCGCGATTGTTAAGTTCGCGAGGTTACAGATGAGAAGCAGTTACAATGATATGAAATTTAATTTGAAAATACGCAAAAATAAAAAGGCAACGGATAAAGCTGCACAATGAACAAATGTGTTAGTATATAGGAATATATAACTTTCCCGACAAGTCATGAGACGGGGTTATGAATTTATGCATGTTTTTGTGATTTTTATTTTTTATGATATGTGCACCTTAACTAAAATATAATCTATTTAATTTTTGAAAATTATTTTAGCTTGATTTAAAAAAAGTCTTAATATTAGTATAGAAAAAGTTATTATTTATAATGTTATATAAAAGAAATTTAGTTTTTTTTTTTAAAAGTTTAAACCTAAAAAAAGACAGTTAAAATAAATAAATTAAAATTAAACTGATTTGATAAATGAAACCGGGTCGGGCTGGGTCATGACCCACCAGCTCCGACCCATTTGAACTAAGTATAAAAGATAAGAAAAAAAAGAACAGGGTCAGAAACCCTAAAAAAAACGACGGCGCTCTTCGTCCTTCCCTCTTGTCTCCCTCAATCTGTTCCGATTCACTCTTCTTCCTCTCCATTCGCATGGCTTTCTTTCACGTTCTTAACCTGTCACAAAACAAACGAAACGTCGAACATCAAAAGCGCGAGCTCTCTACTTACGTTCTTTGCGATTTCAATGAGGAATGTCTCGTGGAGATTATGATCGGTGACGGTGATGGCGTGGGGCTTTGAAGAGTTTCGATCGGCCGATGATGTTGAATATTGATGACGTTCAATCTGAGGTCGCGATGGCTCGACTCCGTTGAGGATCCTCAGACGAGGAGCTCCGGGGTTCCGTCGAAAGTTGGGGTTCTTAGTTAGGGTTTCGTGATGAACGGCCGCTTTTGGTGTTCTCCGTCTCTCGCATGCGACTACCAACCCCCCCCCCTTTGAACGAGGTGATCCCATCCCTCTTTATATCCTTTTGACCTTCATGATATTCGTGGGCTTTATTTGGATTTACGTTTCACTTTGGTCGTTCATTTTTCAGAAACTATACTTTTGGATTTGATTGATTTCTGATTGAAAAAAACTTTCCTTTTCGGATTTGATTTGATTTCGTTTTGTACTGATTGGATTTACTTGGAACTTTCCTCTTTCAAACTCAGGATTTCAGCTCGTTTTGATTTGCATTATGATTTATCTCCACTTTGTGATTCAAATTGGATTTCGCAACTTCCTGGATTTTTCTGATACCGTTTGACCTTTGGATTTCGTTGGATATCTGCTTAGGCTTTTAATCCCCTTGATTTTCTGGTGCAGATTCTTCACTTCGGTCATCCAATCTTGATGTTGGATTCTGGATTTACTCTGATATGGTTTTATCGTGATTGGCTTTGCCCCTTTTTCAGAAGTGGATATCGAACTGGTTTTTTTTTTTATACAAGTTCACTGACTCTTTTTTTTTCTTCTTTCAGATTTAGTATGGATGCTTTGGTTGGATCCAAACTGCCGAGAAGGGGTATACGGCGATGATGACGTTCCGTTTGAGCCCAAAAGCTGACTATAATATTGTTTGATGTTGTGAGCAAAGCAATGGTGTTCAGCCAGAACCGTGACTTTCGGTGATTTGTTTATTGGGCAATGATGTCTCATACTGAGCCCTACTTCTCGCGTTTGGGTAACTTGGAATTATGCAGGTTTATGACATTATTCTGTTGTGATTCCGTTCCGATATGGGCTTGAGACTCTGACTTGGCTCGGATTTTCCAGTTTTTTTCTGAGGCGATTTGCTGATATTTTGGCTTGATTTTATAACTGTGTTTATGCTGATACGATCCTGGTGTTATGCAGACTCATATGTCAGTTCTGGTGTGAGCTGATATATTGGCCTGTTATGTGGACTGATGTGCTATCTTGTGAACTGATATGCTGGTTGTTTATGTGAACTGATATGCTGCTGATACTTCATGAACCAATTTTGCCAATTTCTGGATTTCAATTGCGGGTCGGCTTATCCTTGTGTCTGCTGTCCCAGTGACTTATGAATTCCATGATGTTATTTCCTTTGTTGTTTTCAGACTTTGGCTCGTGGGGTCTTATTGGAGGCGAATTTCGACTGACCAAACTTGGGATTCTTGTTGGATTGTTCTTGCACTAAGCTTGTTTTGCACTGAACTTATCCTTTTGATTTACTTCCCTGTCGCTGTTGTTTCAGATGTGATATGGCTTGTGGATATTGGATATCAGTTCATTTTGGTTATCAAATTGGGGAATTTACTTGATAGTGGCTGTTATATTTACTTGATGGTGTCCCTTTGAATCCAGAGTCGTGCAAATCCTTTTCGGCCCGAAAAAAAAGCTTCTTTTACCTCTCTCTCTCGGCTGTCCCGCGTGATAAGAACCAATACTACCTGATCTGACGCCAATGGCGCGGATCGGTAACGGGAGTAGGATGCGGCTTCGGTTGTGCCCTCCCGGCACTCGATGATGACAAATGTTCTGAGAGTGTCAAACAATCTCTAACACTTTTCCCTATTCTGTTTTGTTTTCTTTTCAGGTGATCGAGGATTGCGTGAGGCGCTTAAAAGAGGCTTAAATGAAGAATGCTTGAAGCTCTTTTCTCTTTTGAGGACTTTAGGACTTAGAAATAGATACTCCTTGTAAATGTACAATACATTTGTAAACTGAATGATTTATCATGAATAGAATTGTTTTCCACTTCTACTTATAATTCCTAATTGTTTGCATAATAACATCCGCCAAATATTCATCCACTTTCCATGATTATGAATTTTAAATATCCATGAATAACATCCACACATCATTTAAATTCAATTTTGGTTCATGAATATTCAGTATGCAAATAAAATCCAAATTGAGATCTTTCCTGATGAATTCTCAGATGACTTTAACGAACGTCCCTTTTATTTTCAACTTCATTTCAACTTAATATGAAAATTTAAACTGCTTGCCGAGCATCTTTTGGAATGATCATTCACGTGAGCCGATGCCTCAGTACGACATTTCTTTTGTCCCAAAAAATCATAAATTTTACTTCAAATGACCAAACCATCCCTGGGATAATTCCTGCGAATCAAATCATACTCAAACATTGGTTAATGGTTAACAGATGAAAAATGACATGTTTATGCGAAATGACTAACTAGATGTAAGGGTAAAATTTGGGGTATTACAGTTGCCCCTATTTAAATAGCTACACCGGATGATTTGAGTGACGGAGACTCGAGGAATCATGGTGGAGGGATTTAAATATAGATAACCGAAAATTTTGCCCTTATATGTGGCGATATGCAATGATTTGGACAAAACGAGAACAGACTAATGCAGACAATGCCATGAATATGATATGATGCGTATGCTGGAATGATGAATGCGAAAATGCTGACGAACACGACAACATAGGGACAGATGCTACGAGGAAAACACACTGGGGAAAGCGACGCGCTGGGATACAGTACATCACTGGGGAATTCTAAATGATGGTCAATTGGCGCGAATACGACCAATTGTCATTTTTTAGAACTGGAACGAGATTCTCAAATGGAGATTGTACCTATGAGACGGCCTCTGCTGGGGAATCTAAAAATAAAACTGGATCACGTACGACTGCAAGATCGATTACAGACTGCTGGAGCATTGAGCAAAGAATAACATCCAAGCTTCTGTAAACTATCCCTCGTGACAGGATCAAACGGACTTTTCGGAAATCCGTATCAAATATACAGGGTAAAGACCGACTGTATGCCAAAATAAATGGACTTTGAGGGGAACTGCCTGGATAAGCTTCTCGAGGGAGAACGGTCACTCATCGTTGGAAAGGGGCTTTATATGCCAAAATGGATAAGCACTCAAATAAAGAGGTTGCTGCTTATCTGATAAATAAATCTTCTCGCATTTAAGGTCGGCGCCTGGAATACGATTCTGATTCTTCTCTTACTGAAGGGTAAATAAACTTCTTCATGCTTCAAGATCGTGCTCTCCTGAACATGAAAAGGGTAAACTGAACTTCCTCATACTTCAGAATCGTGCTCTCCTGAATATGATTCGGCTCTTTCGGGTAAATGAAATTCTTCATACTTCAGAATCGTGCTCTCCTGAATATGAAACGGGCTAACTGAACTTCCTCATACTTCAGAATCGTGCTCTCCTGAATATGAAACTGGATGACTGAATATACTCATACTTCAGAATCGTGCTCTCCTGAATATGAAACTGGATGACTGAATATACTCATATTTCAGAATCGTGCTCTCCTGAATATGAAACTGGATGACTGAATATACTCATATTTCAGAATCGTGCTCTCCTGAATATGAAACTGGATGACTGAATATACTCATATTTCAGAATCGTGCTCTCCTGAATATGAAACTGGATGACTGAATATACTCATATTTCAGAATCGTGCTCTCCTGAATATGAAACTGGATGACTGAATATACTCATATTTCAGAATCGTGCTCTCCTGAATATGAAACTGGATGACTGAATATACTCATATTTCAGAATCGTGCTCTCCTGAATATGAAACTGGATGACTGAATATACTCATACTTCAGAATCGTGCTCTCCTGAATATGAAACTGGATGACTGAATATACTCATATTTCAGAATTGTGCTCTCCTGAATATGAAACTGGATGACTGAATATACTCATATTTCAGAATCGTGCTCTCCTGAATATGATTCCGCTCAAACCTCCCCGTAACTCAGGATCGTGCTCTCCTGAATACGATTTGGTTCATACCCCAAGACGGCAGGTAAATGGAAGCCCAACTGCTCCATGGAGATGGCCATTTGCTGCGAGTCATAACGAGGATAGAATCGACTTCTTGGGTGAGAAATGTCGTATGCTGATGCTATAAAATGTAAAGTGTAAAGGGTTGTAACATGTAGGATTGTTGTACTGATATATTTTCCAGGCGCGAACTGGCGTGTATGATTGTAGTTGAAGATAGTGCAAAATAAATGCACGTCCGGGTACAGTGATAAATTTCTCGGGCGAGATAGTCGCGTATCTGCCATGGTATGGTGAAAACCTTTAGATGGTGCAAAATAAATGCACGTCCGGTTGGGCTCGACGACCGACAAGACCGAGATTCAATCTAGGATCGAGCTAGAAAGAAGACTGGTAATCAAGACTCCATCGAGGGAATGAACCCGAAGGGTGAATATCTTATCCTGGCGAGGAAAGATAGCTGAAGTAACCGTCATCCACGAGGATCGAGCTCTGTGGGGGAACTGGAAACACATATGTATTTTATGCTTAGGGCTGACAATCTATTTGAAGAGAACGGACAAACCCCAGTTACTCGGCGGTAACAATCAATGATGGCGACACGATGAACCTGTGCATGTTATCGCGTATGTTAATGAATATGTTGATATGAATGTATGCTAATGTCTATGTATGCAAGATGTTATGAAATGAGTATGTAATGAGTATGTAATGAATATGTAATGAAATAGGCATGTGATGCTTATGCCCCTGCGTATGCTAACAAAACAGACTAGAGACGGGACGAGAGATGAAATAAACATCTCGACGGAAGTACCCTGCGTTCTCTGCAACCAATACGTCAATTACGGGAGAGAATGGTAGGATCAACTCTGGTTTTAAAGTTCTGAATTCTCTGGGGAGGAAGTAAATTGCTTAGGGGCACAGTATTATGTCTTCCCATGGGGAGAAGAAAACCTGAGGGACACTTTTGAGTTACCCAAGAAAAAGTTGTCAGCTTATAGTCTCTCTGGGGACTATGATGAGGCAATAGTTTAGGAGCCTGTTGCAACACTGAGATTTACTGGGGGATGAAAGCCGCTGTGAGTAAAATCCATCGGGTGCATGAAGAAAAGTTGTGAAACCACATGGTTTTGATCTTGAAGGACCTTGTAGTAGTCGCCATTTGTTTCTTTTTTTAAAAAACACGGTGCCCCAGTGTAATACCCCAAATTTTACCCTTATATTTAGTCAGGCATTACGCATATTCATCTCATATGTACATTTGCTAACCACTAACAAGTTATGAAGGTTTTTGTTTTGCAGATTGGGTCTCAGGGGTATTTTGGTCGTTTCACGCAAATTCTGCTAATTTCTTGAAAAAGGGCTGTTATTACATTCTGAGGCATTTATTTGCCATTTGGGTCAAGGTGCCAGGATGTTTTGTCAGAAATATGATTGGACTCGGGGGCCGTGCTTTGTTTGATTCTGAAACGTTTCCAAACAATTTTGTTTCCTTTTATAAAAAGCGGGGTTGAAAAGGAAGTGGATACTGTTAAGGTTATTTTGAGAAGAGATGTGATCAACGAGGTTTTAATTTGAATATGTTTGGATATAATCATATGGCGGGATATCATTTATAAAAAAGCAAAGGAGAGGTTAAGTTTTAATATTTGTGAGCTTTTATTCATGAATGTTCATAAGCTACAAATCAAAGTTGAATTTAAATAAATAATGGATGATTATTCATGGATATTTAAATTCATAATTGAGAAAATAGAAATGAATATTTACTGGATTTTATTTCATAAACATCTAGAATTACAAGTTGAAATGGAAGTAATTTTTGGATTTTATTCATGATGATCTTTCATTTACAAAAGGATTATACATTTACAATAAGTATCAACTCTAGGTCCTAAAGTCCTAAAAAGAGAAAAAACTACAAGTTTCTTCATTGGTCCTCCCTTGAGTTCTTCACGCAACTCTTGATCACCTGCACATCAAAGCAAAACAAACCACAGGAAAAGAGGTTAGAAGATTGTTTGACACTCTCAGAACATTATCATCATCGAGTGTCGGGAGGGTACGACTAAAGCCGCATCCTACTCCCGTTACCAATCTGAGCCACCGGCGTCAGATCAGGAAGTTATTGTTCTTATCATAAGGGACATCCGAGAGATAGAGAAAATAAAAGAAGTGGGGCTGATTCGTTTTGCCGCGATTGGATTTCCAGACTGATACGAGAATAAGGCAACATAGGCAAGTTTTGACTCAGACCCGGATGCCGGCAGGTCTGAGTCACCTTGGTTTCAAACTTCCAACATCTGAAAAAAACATAAGCATCATCAGAACTCAAAGCATAAAACAAAACTAGGAAGGAGTTCGCGCCAATACAGGTATGAATAGCCACCAAAGGAAACAAATCTGTACCAAACAGAATGAAAATCAAGTCCACAGCAGAACAAGAGAAACCAAAATATGGTATCAAGCTGCATCAGTTCAAACAGAACAGAGAAATGAGACACAAAACAAGCTACGTCAAAATTACATAGGACAAGGTATCAAAAAGTCTCAGCAGCATCAGTAAAGGCCATCAAACTTGGTTCAAAATCAAAGCAGATAAGTTATAATGTTAGCAGCAGCTCTGAGGTCAAACAAGTAAGAAAAGCCCATCAAACCAAATCAGAGCTAAACTGCATCAAGCAATTAGTGTCTCAACACAATCTATCGATCATCAGAAAAGTACACCAGCAACATCAACATCTGCAAAGCAATATCAAGAGGTTTCAGTATCAGGCATCACGAAAAACATAAGAATGGGGCTACTGCTAAAATGTCACAGAAAAATCTATCTGCTGGAAATCTAAACTAAGCCATCAAGATGGGTCACAAACATCATAGAAAAACAGACGTTTGCAAGCATCAGCAGTTGAAACAACTCAAAGAGAATAAACGATAAACCCCACGCGAAGATCCTCAGAAAGCAATCGCAGCATCATCGAAGAATACAAGCGTCGAAGGCTCAGATAAACATCATTGCCGTATACCTTCCTCGGCCACCCCGACTCAACCAAAGTCGTAGCATCAACCCTCTCTGAAAGAAGAAGAGGAAAAGGATCTGAGCTGCATCAAAAAGCAAACCATATCAGAAAAATAGAGAGATTTTGACCTGATAATGAATCCCAAAACAGATCAAAGCAAATCAGTTCAGACTACTAAAATTGAATCAAATCGAAAACGCATCAGCATAGTCCAGATTGAATTCAAGTAGAACAAATGAACTAATCCAGATATCAATCAGATCAAATAAACTCAGAGGTAATCCAAATGATCAAACAAAGCCGAAGCTGGAAATGGAAAGTTTCGAGTCAAATGCATCAGGGAATATCTCCATTGGAACCAATCTGAATCAATTTGAGACAATCTGAATCAATCAGACAAGTCAATAAAGCAAGTCAGCCAAAAAACGAATCAGTAGAGAGCAATTAGACAAATTAACGAAATCCCAATCGTATCAGAAAGCCCTTATTGGAACTCAATCTGAAAACCAAATGATCAAATCAAATCGAATCCCCCATTTGCACTTAACCTGAATCAATCAAACAAATCAGTTCAGATTGCATTCAATCACAAAGTTCTGAAGATAGAAATCTTTGAACCGAATCAGAATAATCATATCAGCTAGGATCGATTAAACCCTAAAAAGGGAAACAGAGTTCAATCAGCATCCAATCGTAATCCAATCAATATCTGAGAAAATCACAACAAAATCAAATAATATCAACATAAAATCGAATCTCAGAAGTAACGCAAATCCAAGGCCCAGAAGTTAGTTATAAAAAGGAATGTACAACCTGATGAACAGGGAGAGCCGTGAGAGAGAGAGGATCATAGAAACCCTAACGAACGAACGAGAGAGAAACCACCATCGCAAACCCTAAGCGACCGCGAGAAAAAGGAGGAGATTTTCGAGCACTCATCGAGAGGTTGGGGAAGGTCCACCAGCGCCGCCTCCATCTACGACGGGCAAACCCTCCACAGAGGCTCAGTCCACCATCATCGCCTCCCTTCATCACCGATTGCGAACGAGAATGTAAGCCAGGAACATAATATCTTCACTTTTAACAGTGTTCGGGTTGATTTCAGGGTTTTCCATATGATTGAAGAAAGAATCACAGAGAGAAAGGCGAGAGGAAGAAGAAGAGAGCGCCGTTCGCGAATGGGGGGGCATGAAACCCTAGCAGCGAATTGGTGATTTGCATGGTGTGGGTTATGAGGGTTGGGTCTGGGGTTTGATCACTCAGCCCAACCCGTTTTTTTTATTCTTATTTTTATTATTTTTATTTTCTATTTATTTAGTTATATTTTGTTAAAATTTTTAATTAAAATTGTTCTTTTTTCAAAAATAAATAAAAAAAAAAACTTCTTTTTCATAATAAAAAAAAACTCTTTTAAATTCAAATAAATAACATAAAGCTTTTATATATATATAATAAAAAACCTTTTCCAAATAAATAATTTAAAGGTCATTTTAAAAATATGTAAGTTAGTTTTTAGATTAAGTTTAAAATATTTTAAAGGTTAAAACAACATTTTTTTTCTTTTATAATTTTAATTAATATCTTTTCTTTAAAAACCATAAAAATCTTCAAATATTACACTTTTTCTCCTGGCTTGTCCAATTACTGTCTAATTTTGCTTATTAACAGTGTTCATCGTTTGCAGCTCTTACGGTGTGTTTGGTTTATTTGAATTTCATAACTATATTGTAACTGCTTCTCATATGTAACCTCGCGAATCTAATAATCGCGCTTTAATTCCTGCTCTTTAAAGTTTCCGCTTGCATAGTTAAATTAGGTCATTGTTCTCTGTCTGTATAATTCAATTATCTCACACACTCATCGAACATTCCAAACACACTACACACATCCGAAGGTTAGGTCTAGCTTTTGGCCGCCGCGCCAATAGTCCTCAACTTCAACCCTTACACCTTTTCAACCCTAAATTTTCACAAATGCCTCGCCGCAGGCAAAATCATAACTTTATCCCTAGCATTAGGTCAAAGAGCCGCCGCGCTCATTTTAGGGTTTCCCGCCGCGGAATTCTTAACCTAATTAAACCCTAATTACAACTTAACAATTCAACATAGAGATCGGAGTTTAAGACTCCATGTAAGCGTGTCCTTAAGACATGTTTATTCCCCCTGAGACCTTGACCACAGTCAAGAAGTCTCTAACCTCCCTTTTGAGGGGAACTACGATTACTCTGATTCCACTCCCGTAAGGATACGTAGGCACAAGATGCGATGTCTTGCCGAGTAAACTTAGAATTAACCCCTTAGGTCTCTTTTCTCACTTTTAATCCTTTGTACATATATCTTAAGTAAATGAATAAAGCAAATAGTAAACATTTGAACAAAAGGTTCCTGTAGAGTACTACAGAAGTTTAGGGTGCTAATACCTTCCCTAAATTTAACCAACCCCCGAACCCTAGATCTTTCCCCGCATTGTGTTTACGATGCAAAAATAGGTTTTCCCTCTTTTGACCTTTTCCTTCGGATAAATCAAAGAGCGGTTGTGAATTGAATTGCGATTCAAACTCATTAATAGTTTGTGATCCTATTTCCACCGCAACACCCAGGATACTTGCGTTGTGAGGTAGGGTCATCTCAAGAGGATTTTATAGAGAACACCGAGTCCGGTTGCCCCATTGTTCTCAAACTCTTTGAGAGATTTGTCAGGTCTCGACGTAACTGGCACAAATTAATCGTGTTACGACGAAATCTTTGGGAAATAGCTCTTAAGAATGTCAGACTCGCGTTGGTAAGCGAATTGGGAAACTGCCTGCCTCTGTTCAGCAGGATCTTCAAGTTCCACGGGTTATGTCCATATGTAAATCTCTAAGATATCAAGCAAAGTTGTCATGCCTGAAATGCCTATCCTGAGCTTGTCAATGTACACATATATTTGTCTTGAATTTTTGTTTTGAAAAAGATATCGCAATAACTTGTGACCGAAATCACTAGTCCGGATATAAGTTTTAATTATAATGCCAACATGAATTTTTTCTGAGCATAACTCGTAGGAGTCAGGAAACGTGATCTTGTCGAGTATGCTTTCAACCGAAGTCCTACTTCAATTAGGTCTTTTAAAGGTTGTATCGTGGCTCGGTTCACGGTTTAAGAAACAAAGGATAAAGGCTCAAAGTTATATTTGTACTCACCCCTTCTTCGTGATGTTCTCCGATCCTAATTTAGTTAACCGGATACGAACGCTCATACCTCAAGCGGATTTGCTATGGTCGAGAACTTATCAAGGCTTTGGACATGGCAGTCACTCACCTATTTCTTTTGGCAATTGGTCACACGACCTTGTTCTTTATAGGGATTCTAAAACTACTGGTTTGTTGTTCTTATTCCCTGAGTTTTGCCTGGACGACGTCTTTTGGTCTGACTTTGGAGTCCAGCGGGATGCCCCAGTTTTGCCTAAGTCTCCTTCATAGGTTTTGACTTAGCGGGCTCTCATTTTTTGAATATTCTTTTATGCACAAGTCGTGTAAATCTTTTGAAAGGCTCGTAACTGCCCCACTCCTTAGGTAACTGAGGGATAGTCATTGTATTGGACTTCTTAAGATGCTAAGGATAAATTCTCGAAGGTTTGCTCTTCCTTTTTGAGGATCTAAGCGCTCGATCGGTTTAACTGAAACCTACCCTGCCCCAGGTTAGGATGAAGGTTCTTAAAAAGAAAGAAAAACTCCTACTTCAAGGCTCAAAGGGTTGACTAGGGATTAACATCCTTATATCTCCAGTGTTTGGGATTTGAAACAATGCCTTACATCATCAGCGGGTTTCAATCGAAAGCATACGACAAGGAATCCGCCGTTTTGGGTTCGTCATCCTCCCCCCAATTCTCCATCAGAACAAGAGATCGGGTAAAGTTGGCATTATAATTTATGAAAAATATATTTTGAATGAGTGAAACGAATGGATTTATTCAAGACAAACCTATGTGTTGCATTAATTAATCAAAGATAAACAAATTCGTACATGCTAAATATGCTTAATCAAAGAGAAATGCATATAAATAAACAAATGAACTGTCGGAAAAATCCTTCTAAATGTTTATGAAATCTTGCATTCGAGAGTAACAGTTTCCTCTGGCGGAGCCCCAATGGAAGGGACGTCGGGTTTACGATCACTGTGAGCCGTCATGGCTTGCCCCAGTTACGCTGGTCGCATCTTCAACAGTTTTCAGTCGTTGCTTCAAAATAACTTTCCCAGATTCTTTGTTGATCCCGGTCATATCATCTTGAGGGTTACTGAAATGAAGCGAGCTAGGCCTTTGAATAATTACTGGATTCGGCTGATTTGCTGAGAGGTCAACATACTTTGCAGAATTCGAACTCGACAAGTGAGGGACCCCGAGAGGAGTCTCGATCTTCAGCCGAGCATCGCTAAAGGACAACTTCTTCGTTTCTAGCAAATTTCTGACAACCTTCTTAAGAGCATAGCAATTCTCTAGATCATGGCCGGGCGCACCCTCATGAAATAAACAATGAGCGGTAGCGTTGTGACTTGCAGGTAATGGATTAGGTGGAGGACCCAAAGCACGGGTGGTAATCAGACCCTGTTGTACCAAATGGGGGTATAACTCAGTGAACGTCATCGGAATTGGAGGACAAGGCTTATACTGACTCTTACGGGGATAAGGAACCTGATCCTGTGATTGCTGGTGAACAGGAGCGTTGGGCACTTGTTGACTGTTGACAGGCACTTGCATGGGCGGATAACCGGAAGGTTGTTGATAAATCGGTGCCTGATACACCGGAGCTGACTGCACAGGCTGGTATGTAGGAAACTTCTGATCGTAAGAAGGCGCTACAGTAACTACATAGGGTTGTTGGACATATGGAAGCGGATAACCTTGAACATAACTCTGCTGATGTTGCCAAGGTTGAGGAGTATCCATTTTGCGGTTCCTCGAGCGTGTAGGTCCTTTACCATGGTCGGAGTTAGGAGTTTTGCACTTTGGAGGGGTAGCTCGTCGAACTGGTTGAGCACTAGGAGGCACCAAACCGGATTGAAGACCGTGAGGAGGTACATTCTTGACAGTAACAGCTGGTTGAGGTTCCATAACGGTATTAGTAGTCTCAGAAACAACAGTAGACTGAGCATCCACCTTCACACTAAGAGCTCGTAGCATCTCCAAAATCTGCCCTACACTTCCTCGAAGATCTTCGAGTTCATGGCTGACACGGTTGATCTCTTGATTTTGATCTTCCATCCTTTTGAAGGGTCGTATTGACGCAGAGAACTTAGGGTGACAAAACTGGAAGGTGAGAGAACCGAGTATGAGAAACCGGGAGACACATGCAATGCAAAAGTATGATGCTAAAATGTGAATGCAAATGAAGATTTCATGGAATTCAAATATTTACGAATATTGCGGAATACCAAGGAAACTTTTAATTCATTGAAGACAGATTACAAATAATATTCTTGCAACCAAAATAGCTAAATAAAAGCCTGGAAAGTCCTAGAGAAAGCATCTCCCACAACTTCAGTGAGCAGACGGAGAGTCGGAGGAAAATAAATATTCGTAGAGCCTTCTCTTCTTGTAGGATTGTATCTCATCATTCTTCGACTGAATCTGCTTTTGAAGTTCTTCGTACTCGCTGACCATCACATGGTATTTGTTCTTCCATGATTCTGTTTCGCGTTGTGATCTTTTCAAAGTAATCTTCAAAGTCTCAACTTCAGTCATGAAATACTGGACAGGTTCTTCTCTTTGAGGTAAAGGATCTTGGCGAGAGTAGGGCATCTTCAACTCAATAGCTCTTCCTCGGACCCATTGAAGGTATGGTTCCATGGATACACAATTAGGTCTTCCCAAACTTTCTTTGTCTTTCCTATGCAGATGATTCCAAGAAGATAGAATCTGATCTTGAAGCTTTTTGTCGTCTTTGAAAAAGATTTTCTCCACATGAATACCTTTAGGCGGTTCCTTCAAGGGGTATCCCAACTGTCGGCGAGCTAAGACTGGATTGTAGCTAATTCCTCCATTGAAACTGAGCAAAGGCACATTGTTGAATTTTCCACAACTATCAATGATCAATATCCCATCGTACATGCGATTATACCAATCAATATCAGAGTGAGTTAAAGCCATAACTTTTTGCGACCAACGTTCTTGATTAGGGCTCCAGAACGGACCGAACTTGGGTAAGTGAGAAATAAACCACTTGTATAGTAATGGCACACAACATGTAATCATTCCCCCACCATGAAAGTTTCGAAGATGTACTGAATGATAAGTATTACCCAATAGCGTTGGAACTGGATTTCTCCTCATGAAGGTCTTAATTGCATTAAGGTCCACAAACCCCTCAAAACTAGGAAAAAGCAGCAACCCATAAATAAGCAAAGCAAATATTGTTTCAAAGGCAAACATGTCTTTATGATCGGCATAAAATTGGGCCTTCTTAATTAGGAAGTCCCTGAGAAAACCGGAGGTCCCCCCTTTGGTGATCATATTGTTTTTGACATCGGATATCCTTAGACAAATGGCTTTAGCAATATCTCGTTCTTTAGGGTCTTCCTCCAAGAAAGGGAATGGAGACTTATCCAAGATAGGTAATCCCACCAACTGAGAGTACTCTTCTAAGGTAGGTAAAAGCTGATAATCTGGAAAGGTGAAACAGTGATAATCTGGATCATAAAACTGTAGCAAAGTCGCAAGAAGTCCTTCGTTTACTTGAATCTTCAACAAAGACAATAGCCTTCCATATCTGTTTTGGAACTTTTCTTAATCTTGAACCAAATCTCTTAGCTTCTCTAGGACTTCCAAATTAAAACCCTTAAAAGTAAATTTCAAAGTATGCCTTCTAGAGTGATCCATGGTATCCTACAATGTTCATAAATAGAGTTTGAATTCCATGAAATCTTAATGCGATATGATGTTTTATGAATGCAATGCATGAAAACACACAAAGTCCTAGGTTAAGAGTATGTGAGCGGAGTTAAGGTCTACCCATCCCCAAAAGGAGCGTACTATGGGTTAGTTGTACCTGCCAAACAAGGTTCTAAAAAAGTGCCCAAAGTCATCAGCCCATCTTTCGGATATTATCGACCTTCCGATTGACTCAGGGGTTAATAATATTCTCAAGAGAACCTCTTTTGAGTGTAGTATCGCGTAGCAACCAGTGTAGGACTACTCCCACATGGTTCCCGCACTACGTCCTAAATAAGGCCAAGGTGGTGTTAAGGTACTACGGTCCCCAATATCACAGACTCCAATCGACCATGGAAAAAGTTTTCGCGATTACTCGTTCAACCGAACCATTTTCGAAAAGGTCTCAACTGAGCGGTGATTCTCGAATCAGCTTGGTCGGGATTCAACTCCCTATAAGCCTCATCGAATATATCCCCATCCTATAATAATGTCACTAGTCCGGGCGTAGGACTTATCTCACAACACAAGGAACCATCCCAAATCAGAGCACAAATATATACATGCAAATGAATAATAACACAGATAGTAATAAAGGTGAACAAGTTAGGGATAACCCTCAAAAGTTAAGACGGTCCCCAGTGAAGTCGCCATTTTCTGTTGCGGTGGAAATAGGATTACAAACTATTAATGAGTTTAAATCGCAATTCAATTCACAACCGCTCTTTGATTTATCCGAAGGAAAAGGTCAAAAAGGGAAAACCTATTTTGCATCGTAAACACAATGCGGGGAAAGATCTAGGGTTCGGGGGTTGGTTAAATTTAGGGAAGGTATTAGCACCCTAAACTTCTGTAGTACTCTACAGGAACCTTTTGTTCAGATGTTTACTATTTGCTTTATTTATTTGCTTAAGGTATAGGTACAAAGGGATTAGAAGTGAGAAGAGAGACCTAAGGGGTTAATTCTAAGTTTACTCGGCAAGACATCGCATCTTGTGCCTACGTATCCTTACGGGAGTGGAATCAGAGTAATCGTAGTTCCCCTCAATAGGGAGGTTAGAAACTTCTTGACAGTGGTCAAGGTCTCAAGGGGAATAAACGCATCTTAAGGACACGCTTACGTGGAGTGTAGGAACTCCAAATCTCTACGTTGAATTGTTAAGTTGTAATTAGGGTTAAATTAGGTTAGGGATTCCACGGCGGGAAACCCTAAAATGAGCGCGGCGGCTCTTTGACCTAATGCTAAGGGTAAAACTGTAATTTTGCCTGCGGCGAGGCATTTGTGAAAATTAGGGTTTGTAGTTTGTAGTTTTGAATTTTTAGGGTTTTGAAATTGAATGTGTGAAGTTTTACGGACTATTGGCGCGGCGGCCAAACAGTTAGACCTAACCTTCGGATGTGTGCAATGTGACAGAAATAATGGTGAAGTTTAAGATCATACAAACAGAGAATTAACGACAGAAATTAAAGCCATACAAGCAGGAATTTAAAAGACGGAACTCAAAGCGCGATTGTTAAGTTCGCGAGGTTACAGATGAGAAGCAGTTACAATGATATGAAATTTAATTTGAAAATACGCAAAAATAAAAAGGCAACGGATAAAGCTGCACAATGAACAAATGTGTTAGTATATAGGAATATATAACTTTCCCGACAAGTCATGAGACGGGGTTATGAATTTATGCATGTTTTTGTGATTTTTATTTTTTATGATATGTGCACCTTAACTAAAATATAATCTATTTAATTTTTGAAAATTATTTTAGCTTGATTTAAAAAAAGTCTTAATATTAGTATAGAAAAAGTTATTATTTATAATGTTATATAAAAGAAATTTAGTTTTTTTTTTTAAAAGTTTAAACCTAAAAAAAGACAGTTAAAATAAATAAATTAAAATTAAACTGATTTGATAAATGAAACCGGGTCGGGCTGGGTCATGACCCACCAGCTCCGACCCATTTGAACTAAGTATAAAAGATAAGAAAAAAAAGAACAGGGTCAGAAACCCTAAAAAAAACGACGGCGCTCTTCGTCCTTCCCTCTTGTCTCCCTCAATCTGTTCCGATTCACTCTTCTTCCTCTCCATTCGCATGGCTTTCTTTCACGTTCTTAACCTGTCACAAAACAAACGAAACATCGAACATCAAAAGCGCGAGCTCTCTACTTACGTTCTTTGCGATTTCAATGAGGAATGTCTCGTGGAGATTATGATCGGTGACGGTGATGGCGTGGGGCTTTGAAGAGTTTCGATCGGCCGATGATGTTGAATATTGATGACGTTCAATCTGAGGTCGCGATGGCTCGACTCCGTTGAGGATCCTCAGACGAGGAGCTCCGGGGTTCCGTCGAAAGTTGGGGTTCTTAGTTAGGGTTTCGTGATGAACGGCCGCTTTTGGTGTTCTCCGTCTCTCGCATGCGACTACCAACCCCCCCTTTGAACGAGGTGATCCCATCCCTCTTTATATCCTTTTGACCTTCATGATATTCGTGGGCTTTATTTGGATTTACGTTTCACTTTGGTCGTTCATTTTTCAGAAACTATACTTTTGGATTTGATTGATTTCTGATTGAAAAAAACTTTCCTTTTCGGATTTGATTTGATTTCGTTTTGTACTGATTGGATTTACTTGGAACTTTCCTCTTTCAAACTCAGGATTTCAGCTCGTTTTGATTTGCATTATGATTTATCTCCACTTTGTGATTCAAATTGGATTTCGCAACTTCCTGGATTTTTCTGATACCGTTTGACCTTTGGATTTCGTTGGATATCTGCTTAGGCTTTTAATCCCCTTGATTTTCTGGTGCAGATTCTTCACTTCGGTCATCCAATCTTGATGTTGGATTCTGGATTTACTCTGATATGGTTTTATCGTGATTGGCTTTGCCCCTTTTTCAGAAGTGGATATCGAACTGGTTTTTTTTTTTATACAAGTTCACTGACTCTTTTTTTTTCTTCTTTCAGATTTAGTATGGATGCTTTGGTTGGATCCAAACTGCCGAGAAGGGGTATACGGCGATGATGACGTTCCGTTTGAGCCCAAAAGCTGACTATAATATTGTTTGATGTTGTGAGCAAAGCAATGGTGTTCAGCCAGAACCGTGACTTTCGGTGATTTGTTTATTGGGCAATGATGTCTCATACTGAGCCCTGCTTCTCGCGTTTGGGTAACTTGGAATTATGCAGGTTTATGACATTATTCTGTTGTGATTCCGTTCCGATATGGGCTTGAGACTCTGACTTGGCTCGGATTTTCCAGTTTTTTTCTGAGGCGATTTGCTGATATTTTGGCTTGATTTTATAACTGTGTTTATGCTGATACGATCCTGGTGTTATGCAGACTCATATGTCAGTTCTGGTGTGAGCTGATATATTGGCCTGTTATGTGGACTGATGTGCTATCTTGTGAACTGATATGCTGGTTGTTTATGTGAACTGATATGCTGCTGATACTTCATGAACCAATTTTGCCAATTTCTGGATTTCAATTGCGGGTCGGCTTATCCTTGTGTCTGCTGTCCCAGTGACTTATGAATTCCATGATGTTATTTCCTTTGTTGTTTTCAGACTTTGGCTCGTGGGGTCTTATTGGAGGCGAATTTCGACTGACCAAACTTGGGATTCTTGTTGGATTGTTCTTGCACTAAGCTTGTTTTGCACTGAACTTATCCTTTTGATTTACTTCCCTGTCGCTGTTGTTTCAGATGTGATATGGCTTGTGGATATTGGATATCAGTTCATTTTGGTTATCAAATTGGGGAATTTACTTGATAGTGGCTGTTATATTTACTTGATGGTGTCCCTTTGAATCCAGAGTCGTGCAAATCCTTTTCGGCCCGAAAAAAAAGCTTCTTTTACCTCTCTCTCTCGGCTGTCCCGCGTGATAAGAACCAATACTACCTGATCTGACGCCAATGGCACGGATCGGTAACGGGAGTAGGATGCGGCTTCGGTTGTGCCCTCCCGGCACTCGATGATGACAAATGTTCTGAGAGTGTCAAACAATCTCTAACACTTTTCCCTATTCTGTTTTGTTTTCTTTTCAGGTGATCGAGGATTGCGTGAGGCGCTTAAAAGAGGCTTAAATGAAGAATGCTTGAAGCTCTTTTCTCTTTTGAGGACTTTAGGACTTAGAAATAGATACTCCTTGTAAATGTACAATACATTTGTAAACTGAATGATTTATCATGAATAGAATTGTTTTCCACTTCTACTTATAATTCCTAATTGTTTGCATAATAACATCCGCCAAATATTCATCCACTTTCCATGATTATGAATTTTAAATATCCATGAATAACATCCACACATCATTTAAATTCAATTTTGGTTCATGAATATTCAGTATGCAAATAAAATCCAAATTGAGATCTTTCCTGATGAATTCTCAGATGACTTTAACGAACGTCCCTTTTATTTTCAACTTCATTTCAACTTAATATGAAAATTTAAACTGCTTGCCGAGCATCTTTTGGAATGATCATTCACGTGAGCCGATGCCTCAGTACGACATTTCTTTTGTCCCAAAAAATCATAAATTTTACTTCAAATGACCAAACCATCCCTGGGATAATTCCTGCGAATCAAATCATACTCAAACATTGGTTAATGGTTAACAGATGAAAAATGACATGTTTATGCGAAATGACTAACTAGATGTAAGGGTAAAATTTGGGGTATTACAAATATCATTTAAAATAAAAAAATTAAATATGATAAAATATAAATAAATATTAATTTGATATTCAATTAGAAAATATCAATAAATAATTTTTAAAAAATATGTATGATTTTGTCATAAGGGTAATTTTGTAACTTCATATAATATAAAAAATTAAAACTTAATAAATTGGAAGTATTAACAATAAAATAGTTAGTATAATTTATTTTATTTTATTTTTATCAAATTAACTTTATTTTCTTGCAAGGGTAGTTTTCTCATTTACTCATTATATATACATACTTTTATTTTGCTTATTTAACAAATATAATAAAATTCATGATCTTTTTAAGAAAAATTAAAATCGTTTACTCAATAGTGTTAATATGTTTTTTTTATAAAAATAATTAATTTTTTTTTTATCAATTTACAAAATTTAAAAAATAATTTCATATATATATATATATATATATATATATATATATATATATATATATATATATATATATATATATATATATATATATATATATATATATATATATATATATATATATATATATATATATATATATATATATATATATATATATATATATATATATATATATATATATATATATATATAATGTTATTATATTTGGTATCTTGTGTGAATCAGACACATGATAGGATAAGTCTTATCCTATCTATATCATATCATATCCTTATTCTGTATTATATCATATCATGTTTCTATCATATCCTACGCATCAAACGAACCCTTAATTTATTTTAAACTTCAAACTTATTTTTTGTTACTTTATTAAACACTTAACTTTAAACTCACAATAAAACATGGACACTCTTTTTCTCATAAAATTATGCTCAAAATATCTTAGGATTTTCTAGTTTGATCCTGCAAGTAATTATTTAAAATTAAGTGATTGTTAAAAAAAACATCGGTAGATAAATTGGCACTCCCAGCAGGATCCACAAGGGTCATTTCCCATCAAAGCTAGGTCAAGTGTATGTGTGAACCATCCTTAGAAATAGCTTGACTTGCAAGGTACCTCAAAAATAGGAAAAAGGTTCAAATAAATCCAAATGAAATGCTCAAAGCACAAGAGAATATTGGCAACCAGAGGCCAAAAGCACAAAACCATAGTCCATTCAAAGAATCACCATAGGAATTGATCCACTTGGGTATCCTACTTTGAAGAAGGGTTATCGAGGGTCAAAAGAAAGCTCACAAAAGTCAACCAAAATTAAGTCAACAAAGTCCACAAACTAGCCTCAAAGACCTCTCAACTCATCATTGAAATGAGGAATGAGTCTCATTCATAGGTGGTGAAAAGTGGATCAAGAACAAGCAAGAAACACAAAGGACAAGGAAATATCAATTCAAACACCACTGCAATCATCAAAATTCCATTTTAATTGCAAAATAAATGAAAAATGAAAAAAAAATATCAAAAATTAATTAACACATGGAAGTGTCCTAAATTATTTTTTTAAGGAATTTTATCATAATTGGAGCTATTTTTAAATGATTTAAATAAAAAAAGAAAACCAAATGAAATAAAATAAAACAATTAAACATGAACGGTGCAAATAGCAGGAAAATCAGTTCAAATCATTGGACTCAGTTAGGAAGGGGTGCTATTAGCACGTTAAGCCCAATACCACACAGCTCAGCTCACTTAGTGAAACACTCTGTTTCACTAATTGACGTGGCTGGTCAAATACACACGCAAGCAAGTTAAAACAATCACCACCATCCATTTGATCAAGTCAAAGGTTCAACCAAGCACACATCAGCACGCCTGAGTCTTGAACCAGACGCCGGAGCCCTAGCTCCGGTCGTCTTCTCCGGCGAAGTGGCAGGAGTTCAGGGTTCCAAAACTCACCAAATCGCATCAAATTTTACACCAAATTAAACGTCAAGTCATGTAGGTTCCAAATCCGGTGCTCAAATTCATTTATCACGCATAAATTGTGAGATTCGAACGAAAAAAGAATTGAATGCTCAACTGCAAATCTCATCAAACAGCACAATCAAGTTACCAAACTTTGCCTACAAGATGTAGGACTTCAGATGCAGCAAGAATGAACCTAAAACAATGCCTAACATGTGAGAAATTAGAAGAAGAAAATTACCTAACGGAGACATTTCGTTGGTGCTTCAATTGAGGTTAAGCTTGCTTGCAAACGTGCAGATCAACTCTAAATCACTTGAGGAATGAGAAGCTTGCTTCAATTTTGCTTGAATTGTCTAGATCTGAGTTTCCAAATTTGAATTTCTCTCTTGAATTTAATGGCTTTGCTCTCTCCTCCACGAAAATGCCAAAGTGAGAGCTCTATTTTGATTCTGAGCTTATATATTATGGATATGTGATGGATTGGAGGCCCAATGAGGCTTGATTCATTTGAATTTTTGAAATGCCCAATTTGGAAACCAACTTCATGCACGTGTGAATTCAGCTTCAAACACACTTGAATTTGGCATGGTCTTGCAGCTGGGAGTGTGAACTTCACATGTGGATTGAATTTGGGCCTTGAATTGGTCCAATTATGGAGATTGGAAGTGAAACTTTTTCATGAAGTAACTCTTAATTCCACGTGTTTTTGCACCTTATGACCAAAATTGTTTTGTGCATTTTGTTTATTGGAGTATTGTGAGCCAAATTGGACTAAAAGGAGTCATGAAAAAGACCTATAATCACTTCAATTGAATTCACCTCTTTTAATGTCATTTTTCCCTTGAATTTCTTCACCAATGTCCTTAACCACTCATGATTCATGCAAATCTTGAGTTACATGATGAAATTGAAGTCATTTGGAGCAACTTTCATGTTGGTGAAAGTTTCATTTGAAGTGCATAAGTGTATGTAAATGACCCATAACCAAAATGGCCTATAATCAAAGTTTCCCAAAATACCCCTGCATTGCAAGCTTCATAACTTGAGTTACATAAATGATATAAAGGACTTCTAGGAAGTTTTGGAAATCTAAGATCATGAGGAATAACTTTCATGTTCATCAAAAGTTGAGGAGAAACATGATTCTAGGTAAAAAGTGCCTTGGAAGTGAGTTGACTTTTGTTGACTAAAAAATATGTTCATCTGAAACCCATAAATTGATGGCATCATAACATGAGTTCCATAAACCCAATGGATGATTTCTAGTACTCAAACGAAATCTACGGACATGCCTTACAAGTTTCATGTTTTATAAGATAATGAGATTCAACTTGTATCTTGAGATATGTGGTCTTGAAGTTAGGCACTAAATAGGGGATTTTACACTGACAACCTCTGAAACCCTAATTTGGTGACTTCTCACACTCTTGATTCCCCTTGATTGAACTTGAAATAACATGATATATGTCTCAACATGACTTCCCATGACTCTAATGACTTAGAACCAAGTCTCCAACTCCTTCAAGCCAACAGCTGACTTTGCACTAAGCAGATGAACCCCTAGATGCACAAACTTTGACTGCACCCTCTTGCAAATGATATAACCCCTTGGATAAGCTCTTCCATGACTTCAAAAGCACTCAATGAGATTCTCCAACATCTCCTATCCATATCGATAAGCTTGTGATCCTATGATGATCCTCAGTTGACCCCTAAGATAGGAGGTAAGCAACACATACCAATCCACTCTCTCAAAGAGATTTGACTGCCTCTTGGTGACTATAAGCCCTTGATGACTTAAGTGAACACTCTTGCTTGAGCTTGGAACCCTTGAGTAGCACACCTCTCTTGATCCCCTGAAAAGGACAATGCTATGTGTTGCACCCTAAAAATTTGACCAACCGATTCTCCTATCTGACTCGTGGTTCAATTTCATATTCGCAAATCAGACGCATGATATTTGTGCACAAGCAGGGGATATCAGAGTTTACAGCCTGAGTATCATCTACCAGATATGGCAGATCCAGTCCAGATCACCAGGGTTTTATTTTCGGGAAATTGTGTGCTCCTCGGTGATTTTCAGCTTGCACAGCGATTTTGAGGATATTCTGATGCCCGGGGTTCTCTGTTCAGTTCGATCTGGTCTCGTGCGCTCTTTTATGGGGGTCATGTGCATTCATCTGCATTTTTAGGGTTTAATAGACTTTTGTGAATTTTTAATAGGCTTTACAGATTTTTCTGGAATTTAAATGGGGTTTTTGTATTTTTTAATAGTTTAATTCTCTTTTTAGGATTTTATAGAATTTTTAAATAGATTTTTAGAATAAATAAGATTTTAAATAGTTTTTAGAATAATAAAGAAAAAGGGGAATATAGTTTTTCTTTTATTACTAATAGATGTTAATAGTTTAGAATTTTTCTATAGATTTTAAAATAGGTTTAATTGTTTTTAAATCATTTTTAGAATTTTGTATAGATTTTAAAATAGGTTTAATTGTTTTTTAGATAATATAGAAAATAATATAGTTTTCTTTTATTAATGATAGATTTTAATAGATATTAAGTGATGGTAGAACTTTAATAGGAATTAGATTGATTTAGAGTTAATTAGGTTCTTAATCATTTTTTAGATTTAATTAGGTTGATATAGAATTAATTAGACTTTTAATCACTTTTTAGAGTTTAATTAGGTTAATTGCATTTTTTAGATTTAATTAGGCTTGAATAGAGTAATTAGAGTTTTAATCTTTCTAGATTTGATTAGGGCTTAATTTTTGTTTAGAGTTTTATTAGTCAATCATTAGATTAATTAGTGTTAATTAGACATTAATCAGGTTTAGTTTAATCCAGTTTTTTTTACAGTTTTTGTTGTCATTTTCGTGTGGGCCAGAGTGCTTTTTTCTGAGGCCCAACATCTAGTCAGTCCAATGCTTTTTTGGTGCAGGTTTTTGGCCAAAGGGACACTTGTCAGCATATATAAGGTCCCACGCGTCCCACTCAGGAGGACCCACCACACACTCAGATTTCCCCAGCTCGCGCCACGTCTCGCCCCAGCTGTCCCACACTCTCTCTCTCTCTGTGCATGCGCGCCACTTGTCACCTCACAGCTATCACCGGAGCTTCACCAGAAACCTCATCGGCGGCCATGCATCCGCCGTAACCTCCCACCGCCGGTGACCCCCAACGTCTTCCGGCCACCGCAACGGCTCGCCGGAGTTCGTTTCACACCCAGAATCTCCAGAAATCCTCCTTTCTTCATCTTCTTCCTCCGATCTCCTCCATCCAGCTTCGTCATCACCTCGCCGGAAACATCAAGTTTCGCCTGAAACTTCATACGAATCCCCAGACCTTCATACAACTTTTTCCAGAATCCGCTCAAACCTTCATCGTTCTTCATCCACTTTTCCAGAACGCCATCATCCTCAAAAATTTTCCAGAACGTTCAACGATCTTCATCTTCATAAGGAAGTTCCTGAAGCCACTCAAACCTTCATGCAACTTTTCCAGAAATCACTCAGAGCTTCATCATAGTGTCTTCGTTCATCATCGTCATCAAGAATCTCGTGGATCCATCAACGACTTTCAACAACGTGCATCTAAACCATCCCCAGATCTGTACAAGATTCATCAGCTCCAAAGATTTGTAAAGAACTTCATCAAGGTCTTAACGTCGTTCGTCACTACGAGGTGTCCTTCGCGCCATCAGAGCTTCAGCAAACATACATAGATCTTCAAAGATCCCTTGTTCCCCTCGCGTAAACCCAGGTTTGTCTTCTCTTCGTTATATCTCCATCGCCATTGATGAGTGTAGCTTCGATTTGGGTAGACTGTTTGATTAGGGTTCGAGTTTGATTCGTGTTGGATATGAGAGAGTGGTGAGATTGTTGTGGCTGCTTGATTGTTTCGTTTGAGTGTGGAGAGCTTTGGCTAGTTGTCTGAGAGATTCAGAGAAGGATTTGGGGGAGACGGACGAAAACGGCTAGGGTTGAGAGGTGAGTGAACAGTGTTAGGGTTTGGGGAGAGGGATCAGTTTTGTCTAACTGAGTAATTGGATTAGGGTTAGCGTATTGGGCTTAGGCCCAAATGTATTTTCTGAACACTGCCCCCATTGTTGCTCGTCCCCCCCCCTGGCGTGTGAGATCAGAGTGATTGATATGGGCCTTATGCCCAAATTGCTATCTGCACCCCCCCTGGGCGTAGGCCCAATGAAAATTGACTGGAAAGTTGCTAACAGCACCCCCAGGCGTTTTTTCTTTTCTGTGTTTGATTTTTTTGTTTTTGACAAACCTGGGCCTTGCGCCCATTTGCTGATGGCACCCCCCATCTTCAGGGCCCAATGATAAATAAGCCTGAATCCCTTGCTGTTAGTACCCCCCTCCAGTTTTATTTCAATTTAATTTTCTTTCAATTTCTTTTATTTCTTTGCATATTAAATAAATCATAATAAAATGAAAATAAGTGACTTTTTTATTCTTCTTTTTTCTACCATTACATCATAATTCCTAGAAAATTAAATAAAAATAAAAATGTCATTTTATTTTTGTTTGTTATTTTTTGTATATTTTCCATTTTAATTGATGTTTTTAATATTTTCAATGCATGCATATCATTAGAAAATTCATAAAAAATGGTAGATTTAGTCAAATAATTCCGTTCTTTTTTCTGTAGACTCGTAATTCAGTGTAGAATTTTATAGTGCAGAACATTAGCTTAATCATGCATTTTCATTTTAATTGCATGTTTTCATTGTTATTGATGTTAAATAAATTGGTTTGTGGATATGTCTGTGTTGCTGATTTTAGTTCTTTCATCGGGTGTTGAATTTTGTTCTGATTTTTCAGTATGTTGTCATAGAGCCATGCAGGTTTCCCATAAATTTTTGTTAGGTTTTTGTAGGATGTTCTGATGTGATTTGTTTGAGCCTGAAGATAGGAGAAGTCTTGATGACTTCTGACTTTGAAGTTCAACTGTGGTTGAACTTCAGAGATAGTCTCTTGTGGTTTGTTGGCCTGTGGGTTCTTCTCAAGGTGGGAGCTGATTGAAGTCCTGTTGGAGCTTGCAAAGAGGCATTGGATTGAGGCTTAGGCTAGAAGCTTGTTCTCTGTTTGTGAGGTTCGAGATCCTGAAGTTTGAAGGGAGTTTATGGTACTTTCCTGAGGAAGGTACTATGAATGACTTTCATTCTTTCTTCTCACCTCTTTCGTAAGTATCCAATGATGTCGGAGCCAACTTGTGAGTTTAATTTCTCCTGAGGAGGAATGTAAACTGATCACATGTTGTTGAGCCACATGGGATACGATTCCTAAGTGGAAGCCCCTTAGTACTTTCCTGAGGAAGGTCCTATGGGTTTATTCACTTAGTTCCATTAGTTTATCTAGGATTTCTTAAGTATCCAGTGATGTTGGAGCCAACTTGTGAGTTTAATTTCTCCTGAGGAGGAATGTAAACTGATCACAGTTGTTGAGCCACGTAGGATACGATTCCTAAGTGTCAGCCTCCTAGTACTTTCCTGAGGAAGGTCCTATGAGTTTGTTCACTTAGTTCCCATAGTGCATATAGGTATTTCTCAAGTATCCAGTGATGCCGGAGCCTTCATGTGAGTTTAATTTCTCCTGAGGAGGAATGTAAACTGATCACAGTTGTCGAGCCGCATAGGATATGACTCCTGAGTAGTAACCTCCTGGTACTTTCCTGAGGAAAGCACTATGGGCTTGTCTGCTTAGCTTCCTTTCTCTGGTAAGCTTGTTCTGAAGCTTGGAGACTGGGATTGTCTCCTCTTGCTTAGGGTTTTGATTAGGTGTTTGCTTAGATATTTGCTTAAGGTGTTGTATAGAGTTTTGTTTAGAGATAGATTAGGAGATTGTTTCAGGTTTGTTAGAGGCCCTGCTCAGGGTTAGTCTCTCTGTATTGTTTGACTTGAATGATGTTATGTTGCATTAGACTTAGGTATTCATCTAGATAGTTCTGAGTTAGGTGCATTGTAGAAGTAGACTTTGTGTGCATGAGAAGTTGAGGTGGTCCTCCTTCTGCTTGTTTGTTATTGCGTGGCTTTGCTTGTTGGTATTCGGTAGAGCTGAGCTCCCTTGCCTCTGTGGTTTGCGGCCTTTGCGCCTTGTTTGTTTAGTTGTTGCATTCATACATATTTTCAGTATTCCTTTACTTTGCAATTTCGTGTTTGTAGTTCAGTCCTGTTGCCATGATCCCTTAGGAGCTCTGACTTCTCCGCTGCGGAGTTGTTATGATAGACATTAGGATGGTCGACCAGGTGTGATAGCAGTAGGTAGATTCCCCTGTTTCTCAGGTATAGTTCTAGGGTTTCCCTTTCCTTTCTGTAGGAGCTTTTGAGTAGCTTGACCCGTAGTTAGCTGAACTACAGCTGCTCTGATTCTTCGTTCCAGACGAAGATATGTAGGCATAGGATGCGATATCCTAGCGAGCACACTAACGACTAACCTTTGTTCTCTCGCGGCTGTGCGATCGAGACTTCCCTGCTAACGACTAATTGTTATCCCTTTCTCTTGCCCGAGTGCACTTGAGACCAGATCGTATTTGTAGGTTCCCGAGCCTTAGAGACCAGTTTGTTTTCTCACTGCTGTGTGAGAGCCCCCTATTTACCCGTAGTTAGTCGAACTACGTTTGCTCTGATCTTTCATACCAGATGGAAGTACGTAGGCACAGGACGCGATGTCCTGGCGAGCAACCTTTTCCCCGTTTAGACGTAGGTAGTCGAACTACGTTGACTCTGACTTTCCCATTGCACGAGGGAATACGTAGGCCCAGAACACCGTATGTTCTGTCGAGTCCTGTCCTTTTATTTTCTTTTCAGACCAGCCATTAGCGTAGATAGATAATAAACCCTTTTACCTATGAACACCAAGCGTGGATCCCATCGAGTACGATGGACGTGAGGGGTGCTAATACCTTCCCCTTGCGTAACCGACTCCCGAATCCAGGTTTTGGTTGCGATGACCATACCTTTTCCCGTCTTTGCGAGGTTTACTTCGAGCGTTTCCTTTCCCGCTCTGAGGGATAAATAACGCACGGTGGCGACTCTCCTGTCAAGCCGGCGCCGATTTTCGCAGTAGCGACAGCTGGCGACTCTGCTGGGGACTTATAGCATCTAGGGACTTTTCCCATCCCTTATGCTGGGACCGTTTCCCATCCCCTACGCGAGTCAATCCTAGCGCTTGGGTGTTTATTTGTTGGGTGTTGTGCATATTGTGTTTTACTTTCCTGCACTTTACTTTTCTGTACCTTTACCTTTCCGCATTTATTTTCCAGCATTATATTATTATGATTGTTGCTGTGGGCGAAGGGAGGTTACTGTGAGTGAAAAGTCGGACCTGGGCTTGAGTACACACCTAGATATAGTTGCGGAGAAGTAGTAGACGAACCTGTCTGCTGAGCAGGCACAGTTCCCTACGAAAATCTGCGCTCAGACGAGATTCTTGCAGAGGTGCTCCTTTCCGGTCCTGAGGATCTGAGGGGAGTCCAGACGTGAGGGTTGTCGACTCTGGGGACCGATCATTTGGAAGTCAGCTAAGTGAGGCCTCTTCATGATTTGATGATGCCACTCCTTCTGGGAATCGTATCGTCATTCATGAAAGTCTGTGACGCTGATGACCGCATAGGATGCCGTACCTTTGTCCATGGATTAGGTCCATCCTACCTGCGAGAGGGACTGGGTTATTGCAGGAAAACTGGCCTTCAGAAACCATGATTCAGTACCTTTATCAGATGGTGTTCTTGATTCATCTCCAGGTGTTGTCTGGGTCAGATGGGTTTCTTATCTGAGGTTGAGGCTATTATCAGATGGTATTCTCGTCAGATACAGAGGTTCAGATGGTTTTCTTACCAGGGGATTGATATTTTGAGTATCAGATGGTAGTTAGTGGCATGAGATTCTGGTGACCGTGTTGGTTTTCTGTTCTTGATCACAGAGATATTCCTCTTCAGGCTACAGCATAGCCCCTGTGTTCACAGATTGCATTATTTATCATATTGCATCATTGCATTACCATCTGCATTCAACTAACGTGTGTGTATTGCAGGTACATATTTTCCCTTCCAGTTCTGGTGTTCGTTCCTAAGCAAGACATGGAAAACCTGAAGAGAGTATTGCCCTATAAGTTTCCGTCGCCGAATATCAGTCTATTGTTAGAGTTGATTGCTATTGCTAAGAAGAGGGGAATGGGTGACTTCAGAAAGAGATATGGGAGGATTCTGACCTACGTTTATCAGCCATCTGCCTACGAGACCAGCGGCATCTATACTCTGTTACAGTTCTACGACGCGGAGCTCAGGTGTTTTGTATTTCCCGACTTCGTTTTGGCTCCTACCCTGGAGGAGTACTCTGCACTTCTGGATATACCGATCCGTGAGCAGATGCCTTTTTATCGTACGGACGCTGAGCCTAAGCTGGCTGAGCTTTCTGCCATCCTGTGCTTGAAAGAATCTGAGCTGTCTGGGAAGATGATCAGAAGAGGAGACGTATGGGGATTTCCGTTGGATGTCTTACTGGAGAAGGCTCGAGAATATGCCCAGAAGGGTAGCTGGGATGTTTTTGACGTCATTCTTGCTGTATGTGTGTATGGCATCGTGTTGTTCCCGAACATTCCTGATTTTGTTGATTCTGATGCCTTCTATATTTTGGCTGCGAAGAACCCAGTTCCTACTTTGCTGGGAGATATCCATCATTCAACTCACTACCAGAATGAAAAGCGGCGAGGAAGGAATGTGTCTTGCTGTGTACCTCTCCTATGCAGGTGGTTCACCAGTCATATGCCTAAGTCAGGCCCGTTTGTCACATCTATCAATTCTCTAGGATGGCCCGAGCGCTTAATGGGATTGACTGCTGAGAACATGGTATGGGTCAATAAAGAGGTATTTGGAGCTGAAGTCATACTCAAAGGCGAAGGATTCCCGAATGTTCCGTTAATAGGAAGGAAAGGTTGTGTCAACTATAACCCTTCCTTATTGATCAAGCAATTTGGGTATGTACCTCAAGGAGCGCCAAAGCCCGAGGAGATACAGGAATCTCTGTATCTCACCGGGGCAATAGGGAAAGAAATGCTGACCAAACTTGAGAAAGCCTGGAAAAACTTGCACAAGAGAGGGAAGCTTTCAGGTAGCAGAGGGGATGCTCGAGTTCCTAGCCCGTATGTAGAATGGATTCGTGAGCGAGCTGTGAAGTTCCTTATGCCGTATCCAGCAGTTCAGCCATTGCATCCTCCGGTAGAGGAGCCTACCACTGTGGACATGCAGGTCTACAAGCAGCTGATGGCAGAGAAAGAAGAGCTAGCAAGGGATAAAGAGGCTTTAGAGCAGGAGAATGCCCAGCTTCGGCATGAAAAGATTGAAACAGGATACTTTTCCAAGCAACAGGCTGAAACTCTGAAACATCTGAAGACTACGCTATTGGAATTGACTGAAACCAAGAAGCGTCTGGAATTAGATGTAGACGCAGTTAGTAGTGTGTTGGCCACCAAGAAGCAAGAGCTGGAAAGGGCCTACACAAAGCTAGCCAAGTTCAGAGAACACTGGGATCTCACTATGACCAAGCGCAAGGAGCGAGAAGAAGAGCTGAAGACACAGATTGCTCAGTTAGAAGAACAGGTCAAAGTGAAGAACGAAGAGCTTGAAGAAGAAGCCTGTCGCCGATACGAGGCCGAGCGCAAGCTGACAGATGCCATGAAGAATTTGGAAGATTTCCAGCATAGAGCAGATGCCAAGAGACCCAAACCTGGGGGCGGTGCCAATGATAAGGCTTGGGAAGACTTTGTCCGAGACATCCAGGGGACAGTCAGGAAGAGGGATCGACTGATAGAAGGTTTGATTTATCAACCCGATCACGCAGAGACAAAGAAGATGGTCGAGGACTTCCGCAACCGTACCCGTACTTGATTTCTCTCTTGTATTCTGTATGTTGAGGTCACCACCAGGCATGTTGGCTGGGATCCTCCTTATCATATCAACTGTATGGAGCATAGTTATGTAACCTCTTGACAAGACTGTTATTCTAATCAATATATGAGGGTTTTTCCAAATATTGTCTTTATGGTTTATGTCGTCTTGCTACCACTGACACTGGAATTGGAGGGAAAATATCTCCAATGCACACATGCACGTTAGCATTTTTGTATTTCTGTTTGCATAAATCATACTGCATAGCATTTCTCTAGCAGGTCAGAGCACTTATCCAGCCTTTGTTTTCACCAGAAAGTGATTCTCGGGGAACTGTTTGAGGCAAGAGTGGAGTGTTGAAGACGACCAAGGGGCTGAAGCAGAGTTAAGCAGAATCGAGCAGTGTAGTCCGTTACAGGTAATTGGTAGCTATGTCTGAAGGCAATTTCCAGGCTCCTAGCACCTTGGCAGGGTTTGCCACGGCGCCCAACCATCAGTATGATTCTATGGAAGGCTTCCCGCAAGCGAACAATCTTACTGCAGACCAAGTTGTACAGCCAACTGTTGAAAACAGAGATCGGCATGAGCAGTTCGTCGCCCAGAATGAACATTATCCTCCTGTTAACAATCAATGTGTTGCTTTCCCTGTGATGAATTACCGGAGAGATATTCCAATGACCGGGGTGGTAGATCCAAGAGCTATTGACGATGGTAGAAGACTCCGAGTGTTGGAAGAGCAAATGAAAGCCTTAGAAGCGAAGGATGCCGTTAACCTGGATGCTGTAGCCATGTGTTTGGTTCCTGACCTGGTGTTGCCATACAAGTTCAAAGTGCCGGAATTTGAAAAAGACACGGGAGATAGCTGTCCAAAGTTGCATTTAGTGATGTTCTGTCGAAGGATGACTTCGTTTGTGCGAAATGACAAATTGATGATCCATTGCTTCCAGTATAGCCTGACTGGGGCATCCTTAAGGTGGTATGTGCAGTTAGAGAGTAATCTGATTCGATCGTGGGTGGATTTAGCCAGAGCTTTCATGAAGCAGTACGATTATAACCTGGATTTGACTCCTAGTCTCGTAGATCTGCAAGAATTATCTCAAGCGGAGAATGAATCATTCAGAGGGTATTTACGAAGATGGAAAGAACTGGCTGCTAGTGTTCAACCACCGCTTCCGGAAAGGGAACTGGTTGATATCTTCTTAGGTACTCTGAAAGGCCATTATTTTGACAAATTGTTCAGTTGCACAAACTTTGTGGGCCTGATGAGGCTGGGAGAGATTGTTGAGCGAGGACTCAGGAGTGGAAAGTTTCGAGGTGTTCCTTACGTCCCAGTTAATAAGATTGAGTCAGTTGTCAGTTCTCAAGAAGAGTGGGAAGGAGATGACGCCACCTCAGAATCTCTAGCATCTCAGGATCAGTTTTCAGACGCTTCAAGTCAACGATCATCCTATCGCCGATCGCGTCAGCATGCTCCACGAAGACCAAGGAAACCTGAAAGGCAGTTTACTCAGCTACCGGTGTCGTACAGTCAGTTGTTGCCAGATCTGGTCAAAAGTGGATTGATAGTGCCGAAAGAGACTAAGTCGGTGATTCCACCGTATCCTCCAGGTTTTGATGCCAGCGCCCGTTGTGAGTACCATGTTGGGGCACAGGGGCATTCAACAAATGATTGTAAAGTGCTTAGAAGTCAGATTCAGGATCTGTTAGACTCTAACCGTATTTGCATCACTTCTCAGGGTTTTGTTCAGATTAATGATTTTCCATCCTCCAGTTGTGTGGGTTCGTCAGTTAATGTCATGGAGGACTCCACAGGAAGTGTGTGCTCTGAAGATTGTCAATCAGAGAGTTCAATTGAATATGGGAGAAGTTTCTAGAGGTTTCTGTGCCGGATGTCGCATCTGTTTTCTGCCTAACCCGTTTAGCTTTTGTGCATCAGTATTTGTCGACCACCACCAGGATTGTTGGCTGGGGTCGTTATATTCATACTCATTTATGCTTACCTGCTGATTTTGTTGGTTATACATATGTGGGAGATGTTCGTCTGTGTGCTTATAGCTTGAATTTCTCTTTGTCTCGTTGTGAATACGTGTTTGTTTGCTACGCTGCATTATCATTTAGCAGGTATATCAGAACCGTGGGCCTTATTTCCTCATCGTCCAGTTTATTGCAGGAATTCTTTCAGAGGTATGGAACAGAATCAGTTTGAATTGATCGAAGTCCAAAGCCAGCTGGGGCAGATGATGAGAGACATGCAAGAGATGCGTTTGGAGCAGAAGATCCTCAAAGAGGAAAATAGTCAGCTGAAGACCCAAATGAGCTTGATCATGGAGGTAGTCAAGAATGTGCTTAGGAAAGAGGACGATCAACTATTCGAAGCCGCAATGAAGAAGCTCGCGCCACCCGGGCACGTGGAACCTGAGCAGCAGCAACAGAAGATGCATCTGGCCCAACGGAGGATCCAGGAAGGGAAGCCAAAGAGAATATTTGAGGCACCGCCTATGACATATGCTGAGCTCTTGCAGGCTTTATTGAGGTTTAATCTGGTTGAGAAAAGAACGTTGGAACCACCAACGAGAGTGTTTCCTCATGGGTACGATGCCAGTAAGCAATGTGAGTTTCATTCCGGGGCATTCGGACACGACATCGAGGGTTGTCATGCTTTTAAGCACAATGTTCAAGACCTGATTGACTCGCACGATATTGAATTCACGCCGGGCGGCGTAGCAGTGCACATTGCTCCTGTCTCGATCGATGCTAAAATGACAGATGTTTCTAAAGCTGCAGTGGGTCAGAAGCGTATCCTGGACTCCATGGTGTCAGAATCTCCAGGCCCACAACTGTTGCCTATTCCTGGGGCAGATCTAAGAAAGAAAATGGTTAAGCATAAGGAAAGCGTTAATCAGTACATGGAAGGTCAAGAAACCAATGTTGCATTTGATACAAAGGGTGTTCAAGGGTCAACCCGATACCAGCAGCAGCAGCCTCAGCAGGGGGCACAGCAGGCTCAACGAAGATTCCAGGGTAGTAAACCGAGAAGAGTGTTTGAGAAGCCTCCCTCAACATATGCCGATTTGTTGCAGACATTGTTGGGATTGAATCTGGTAGAGAAAAGAACTCTGGCACCAATAACGGGAACTCCCCCGTTTGGTTACGATGCAAACAGACACTGTGAGTTTCATTCTGGAGCCCCGGGTCACGATATAGAAGGTTGCCATGCTTTTAAGCACAAAGTGCAGGATTTGCTTGATAGTGCAGCAATCAGCTTCGGGCCAAGAGGTCCCCAAATCATCTGAATGAAGGAGGAAGGGCTCTATAATTTGGCTGGGTCGTGGAAAGCAGATCAGGACAGCATCAAATTGTCTCTAATAACTGATTGCGAAGATAGCTGGTTCAGCAGCTGGGCAAATGTGAAAGCCCGGTTCTCGGAAGCTAGCATATTTTCTTTGTTTTAGCTTGTCATTTCTTTACATTTGTAGTTGCTTTCCTGTTTGAATTTGTAATCTTGCTTGTAAAACTTGTTGTTTTCATTTCAATTGATGATAATGAAATAAATATGCATGGTTTTGATTAAATCCATTCGTGTTCACCAACTGTTTTGCAAATGTCCAACGCTTGGTTAAGAAGAATTTGGGGAGGATGACGAAAATGACCGACATGCAACTACCGATATTGTATGCTTTTGAAATAGAACCTGTTGATGATGTACAGGCATTGTTTCAAATCCCTAAACACCGGAGACATAAGGAAGATAATCCCTTGTCAACCCCTTTGAGCCTTGAAGTAGGAGTTCTTTCTGAAAATGAAAAAACCTCGGTCTTTAACCTGGGGCAGGGTAGGTGTTAGCTAATTTGACCGAGCGTCCAAATTGCAAAAGGAGTGTCCGTTCGAGGATCAATCGCGCCCCTAGAGGTCGTGCCTAAAAGACCACAATGGTTCAATCAAGAGTGGGACAACCACATCACTTCCCAAAGAGTCAAACAACCAGTGTCACACGACTTGTTCGAAAGAGAGAAAAAAAAAAAAACGAAAAAAAGAAGAGTCAAAAGCCCGCTAAGTCAAGAAAACTTCAAAACAAATGACTTAGGCAAAAATGAGGGCATCCCGCTGGACTTAAAAAAAATCAAAAGAAACTCAAAAGGAGTCAGTCCAGGCAAAAGTTAGGGATATGAAGAGAAAAAGATGAAAAGGATGACAAAAGAAAAATCCTCAAAGGAAATGCGAGTCGTGTGACCTCAAGTGTCAAAGACGAAAGGTGAGTGGCTGTCACTCCCAACGATCATGATTTCTCGAACTATCATTCCTATCTTTCAACCTCTGAGAGGTGAGCGCTAAGGTCAAATTAGCTGAACGTAGGATGGGAGAACATCAAGGAGAATGGGTGGGTTAAAATAAACTTTGAGCCTTTACCCTTTCTTTCAAAACCGTGAACCTGACCATGTTACAACCTTCAAAAGTCCTAATTGAAGCAGGTTGTTTCGAAAGCATACTCCGGTAAAGGTCACGTCGATTCTGACTCCTAAAAAGGTTCCTCTTACCGTGTTGGTACTGATGTTGATAAATGTTTTGTGCTATAAACTGTTTTTCCTTTTCCCAGTGAACAGATTGGATGTCAAAGCTGTCATATGTGTTGCATTAATACATCTTTTATGCAGAACAACTTGTTTTTACTTGCAAGTAAGCGCTTGACAGCAGAAAAGCTTCCTACAATGGAAAGTATGGTCAAGATAGAATGCAGAACGCCCGAATGTTCCGAGAGCAGGTGCAAGCTTTTATAGTAATCCCCAGTCAGGGCAGCCTTTCGAAGACAGTTATTCTGGGGCAATCAGGTTAAGATTCAGGCAAATACGGCGTAGCCAAGGGCACTACTCTGAATCAGATAATCGGGGCTAGGTCATTGCAGTCAGGAGCAGACCATCTTAAGCGCGCAAAGGTTGTGCGAGAAGCATGTGAGGTGAAGTGTCTCTTGGAAGTTCAGAACACTGAGGCATGTTATATCAGACCATCGAGGCTCAGATTTGCAGATTTCCTTTCGAGGACTATCCCCACAGAGATCCCGCAGGCTGGGGCATATCAGACGCGAAAGGATTGGTCTTCTCCGCTTCAGCAGGGTCATTCAGAGTTATTCGAGCAGATGCAATCGATTTTCGAAAGCGAGACGAACGCGAGAAGTCGTGTTACTATCCCTTGACTCTTCACTAAAAGGCTGTGTATTCAGGAAGAATATTTTCCAGCGTCAGTTGTACCTGGACCCATCACAGATAGCTTAAGAGCTCAAATCCATGTCTGCGATTACTGTGAAGCCCATCCGTGTTGGCGCATCAATTTCCGAATCCAAGCTTCATCAGCACGTGGAAGACTCCCTCCATTTTGCCAGCAAAGTCCAATTTGTCGATATGGGTAAGCTATCCCTAGAGGAGTCTAATCATATTCAGCACGTCTGCTATTTCATAGAGGAGTTATATTCCCCAGCAGGGAATTAATTCGTCGAAGTGTTCGGTTAAGTTCCCAATAGCCCCAGCAGAGTTGATTTCACTCTCCCAGCATTTATTTTGCTGGGATAATTCAGTGATATCCAGTTTATCCCCGGCAGAGTTGGCCTCGCCTTCAGCATTTATTTTGCTGAAGTGGTTCTGTACCCAGCTCTCTCCGGCAGCTCGAGCCTGCACTAGCATATTGCATGCATCATCATATTTGCATCATACTTGCATATCATTTTCAAAATGCGTAGCATTTCTATCCAGAATGGAGCATTACGCTGTAGAAAGATTAAAGCATTTGCATATGCATACGAAGCATAAGTCAGGTTTTCTATCAGCCTCATATGGCGCGTGAATTACTCTGTGATCAGTTCAGAGACATTTATCCAGCAACAGCATTCAGACAGTTCAGCAGATTATTTGTAACTCAGATCATACAACGATTATGCTTTGATCAAGCAGTCATCTGATGTCGACAAGCTTTTCTTCTCGTCAATTCATATTGACGATGTGTTCCTCCAATAAGTGGATTTCTCCGTCTATCATTAGACGTCTTGAGTACGAGTGTGGTTTTCTTTCCGTCTATCCATAGACGATGTGAAGTTGCGGGTGGTCGCAGTAAGGTTTCAAGAAGGGGTTTCCCCCAGCAAGTGGCTTTTCTTTTCGTCTATCAGTAGACGATGTGAAGTTTCAGGCTATTGTTCAGCGGTTTTCTTATTGCCAGATCATACATATGATGAGGTGTTTCCCCAGCGAGTCTTCTCCGGCTATCCTTGGTTGTTGAGGGGTTTCAAAATGATTTTGGATATTGGTTCTCTTTCTGGTTATTGGATATGATGACGTTTAAGAGGGACTTTTCTGACCATCAATCCTTATTGATGTCGAGGCTCTTCGAAGAATGTTTAGTTTTCGTGATTGTCGATTCTTATTGACGACATGGTTCCTTAAAAGGTGGTTTTCTTCCCGTCGGTCCATACTGACGATGTGGCCCCTTCAAGGATGTTGATCTTTCCATCAATTCCCGTAGACAGAAGGATTCTGAAATTCAAAGGATGGTGTTGAATTGCGTTATGGTGTCTTGCCGTCTACCCTTAGACGATGTGAGTATGGAGATTATTTCTTCCCGTCTATCCTTAGACGATGTGAATTGTTTTGTTTCATCAATCAGGATGATCCCGTCTATCCTTAGACGATGTGAATGTTGATTTGTTTCATCAATCAAGATGATCCCGTCTACCCTTAGACGATGCAAGTAGGGAGATTATTGCTTCCCGTCTACCCTTAGACGATGTGAATATTGATTGGTTCATCGATCAGGATGATGCCGTCTACCCTTAGACGATGTGAATATGGAGATTATGGTGTCTTTCCGTCTATCCTTGGATGATGTGAGTAGGGAGATTATTGCTTCCCGTCTACCCTTAGACGATGTGAATATTGATTGGTTCATCGATCAGGATGATGCTGTCTACCCTTAGACGATGTGAATATGGAGATTATGGTGTCTTTCCGGCTATCCCAGGACGATGTGAGTATGAAGATTACTTCATCCCGTCTATCCTTAGACGATGTGAATTGGGAGATCAATGTTGTTTTTCCGTCTATCATTAGACGAGGTGAGTATTCGATCAGGGTGTCTTCCCGTCCATCTTTGGGCGATGTGAGTATATTTTTTTTCTGCCTATCAGTAGGCAATGTGAAAGGATCAGGTATGTTGTTGCAGCCCTCAGGGTTTGTTATATGGGGTATCACAAGCAACGGGTATTCAAATCAGGAGTTCTTCATCAAATGATTGATCAGTTTGGTGCCGCAATAACTGGACTCGGTTTTCTGGACTTTATTCCCCAAGCAGTTTACAGTATATGCTCGCGGTTGGCAAATTTTCGGGTTTTATTTGTATTCAACCGTCTCGTACCTCTGAATGTTTGAAGGCTGAGCGCTCTTCAAACCCTTCAGGTCCAAGTCGCTTGAATAGGGGCAGCTGTTGCACCCTAAAAATTTGACCAACCGATTCTCCTATCTGACTCGTGGTTCAATTTCATATTCGCAAATCAGACGCATGATATTTGTGCACAAGCAGGGGATATCAGAGTTTACAGCCTGAGTATCATCTACCAGATATGGCAGATCCAGTCCAGATCACCAGGGTTTTATTTTCGGGAAATTGTGTGCTCCTCGGTGATTTTCAGCTTGCACAGCGATTTTGAGGATATTCTGATGCCCGGGGTTCTCTGTTCAGTTCGATCTGGTCTCGTGCGCTCTTTTATGGGGGTCATGTGCATTCATCTGCATTTTTAGGGTTTAATAGACTTTTGTGAATTTTTAATAGGCTTTACAGATTTTTCTGGAATTTAAATGGGGTTTTTGTATTTTTTAATAGTTTAATTCTCTTTTTAGGATTTTATAGAATTTTTAAATAGATTTTTAGAATAAATAAGATTTTAAATAGTTTTTAGAATAATAAAGAAAAAGGGGAATATAGTTTTTCTTTTATTACTAATAGATGTTAATAGTTTAGAATTTTTCTATAGATTTTAAAATAGGTTTAATTGTTTTTAAATCATTTTTAGAATTTTGTATAGATTTTAAAATAGGTTTAATTGTTTTTTAGATAATATAGAAAATAATATAGTTTTCTTTTATTAATGATAGATTTTAATAGATATTAAGTGATGGTAGAACTTTAATAGGAATTAGATTGATTTAGAGTTAATTAGGTTCTTAATCATTTTTTAGATTTAATTAGGTTGATATAGAATTAATTAGACTTTTAATCACTTTTTAGAGTTTAATTAGGTTAATTGCATTTTTTAGATTTAATTAGGCTTGAATAGAGTAATTAGAGTTTTAATCTTTCTAGATTTGATTAGGGCTTAATTTTTGTTTAGAGTTTTATTAGTCAATCATTAGATTAATTAGTGTTAATTAGACATTAATCAGGTTTAGTTTAATCCAGTTTTTTTTACAGTTTTTGTTGTCATTTTCGTGTGGGCCAGAGTGCTTTTTTCTGAGGCCCAACATCTAGTCAGTCCAATGCTTTTTTGGTGCAGGTTTTTGGCCAAAGGGACACTTGTCAGCATATATAAGGTCCCACGCGTCCCACTCAGGAGGACCCACCACACACTCAGATTTCCCCAGCTCGCGCCACGTCTCGCCCCAGCTGTCCCACACTCTCTCTCTCTCTGTGCATGCGCGCCACTTGTCACCTCACAGCTATCACCGGAGCTTCACCAGAAACCTCATCGGCGGCCATGCATCCGCCGTAACCTCCCACCGCCGGTGACCCCCAACGTCTTCCGGCCACCGCAACGGCTCGCCGGAGTTCGTTTCACACCCAGAATCTCCAGAAATCCTCCTTTCTTCATCTTCTTCCTCCGATCTCCTCCATCCAGCTTCGTCATCACCTCGCCGGAAACATCAAGTTTCGCCTGAAACTTCATACGAATCCCCAGACCTTCATACAACTTTTTCCAGAATCCGCTCAAACCTTCATCGTTCTTCATCCACTTTTCCAGAACGCCATCATCCTCAAAAATTTTCCAGAACGTTCAACGATCTTCATCTTCATAAGGAAGTTCCTGAAGCCACTCAAACCTTCATGCAACTTTTCCAGAAATCACTCAGAGCTTCATCATAGTGTCTTCGTTCATCATCGTCATCAAGAATCTCGTGGATCCATCAACGACTTTCAACAACGTGCATCTAAACCATCCCCAGATCTGTACAAGATTCATCAGCTCCAAAGATTTGTAAAGAACTTCATCAAGGTCTTAACGTCGTTCGTCACTACGAGGTGTCCTTCGCGCCATCAGAGCTTCAGCAAACATACATAGATCTTCAAAGATCCCTTGTTCCCCTCGCGTAAACCCAGGTTTGTCTTCTCTTCGTTATATCTCCATCGCCATTGATGAGTGTAGCTTCGATTTGGGTAGACTGTTTGATTAGGGTTCGAGTTTGATTCGTGTTGGATATGAGAGAGTGGTGAGATTGTTGTGGCTGCTTGATTGTTTCGTTTGAGTGTGGAGAGCTTTGGCTAGTTGTCTGAGAGATTCAGAGAAGGATTTGGGGGGAGACGGACGAAAACGGCTAGGGTTGAGAGGTGAGTGAACAGTGTTAGGGTTTGGGGAGAGGGATCAGTTTTGTCTAACTGAGTAATTGGATTAGGGTTAGCGTATTGGGCTTAGGCCCAAATGTATTTTCTGAACACTGCCCCCATTGTTGCTCGTCCCCCCCCCCTGGCGGGTGAGATCAGAGTGATTGATATGGGCCTTATGCCCAAATTGCTATCTGCACCCCCCCTGGGCGTAGGCCCAATGAAAATTGACTGGAAAGTTGCTAACAGCACCCCCAGGCGTTTTTTCTTTTCTGTGTTTGATTTTTTTGTTTTTGACAAACCTGGGCCTTGCGCCCATTTGCTGATGGCACCCCCCATCTTCAGGGCCCAATGATAAATAAGCCTGAATCCCTTGCTGTTAGTACCCCCCTCCAGTTTTATTTCAATTTAATTTTCTTTCAATTTCTTTTATTTCTTTGCATATTAAATAAATCATAATAAAATGAAAATAAGTGACTTTTTTATTCTTCTTTTTTCTACCATTACATCATAATTCCTAGAAAATTAAATAAAAATAAAAATGTCATTTTATTTTTGTTTGTTATTTTTTGTATATTTTCCATTTTAATTGATGTTTTTAATATTTTCAATGCATGCATATCATTAGAAAATTCATAAAAAATGGTAGATTTAGTCAAATAATTCCGTTCTTTTTTCTGTAGACTCGTAATTCAGTGTAGAATTTTATAGTGCAGAACATTAGCTTAATCATGCATTTTCATTTTAATTGCATGTTTTCATTGTTATTGATGTTAAATAAATTGGTTTGTGGATATGTCTGTGTTGCTGATTTTAGTTCTTTCATCGGGTGTTGAATTTTGTTCTGATTTTTCAGTATGTTGTCATAGAGCCATGCAGGTTTCCCATAGATTTTTGTTAGGTTTTTGTAGGATGTTCTGATGTGATTTGTCTGAGCCTGAAGATAGGAGAAGTCTTGATGACTTCTGACTTTGAAGTTCAACTGTGGTTGAACTTCAGAGATAGTCTCTTGTGGTTTGTTGGCCTGTGGGTTCTTCTCAAGGTGGGAGCTGATTGAAGTCCTGTTGGAGCTTGCAAAGAGGCATTGGATTGAGGCTTAGGCTAGAAGCTTGTTCTCTGTTTGTGAGGTTCGAGATCCTGAAGTTTGAAGGGAGTTTATGGTACTTTCCTGAGGAAGGTACTATGAATGACTTTCATTCTTTCTTCTCACCTCTTTCGTAAGTATCCAATGATGTCGGAGCCAACTTGTGAGTTTAATTTCTCCTGAGGAGGAATGTAAACTGATCACATGTTGTTGAGCCACATGGGATACGATTCCTAAGTGGAAGCCCCTTAGTACTTTCCTGAGGAAGGTCCTATGGGTTTATTCACTTAGTTCCATTAGTTTATCTAGGATTTCTTAAGTATCCAGTGATGTTGGAGCCAACTTGTGAGTTTAATTTCTCCTGAGGAGGAATGTAAACTGATCACAGTTGTTGAGCCACGTAGGATACGATTCCTAAGTGTCAGCCTCCTAGTACTTTCCTGAGGAAGGTCCTATGAGTTTGTTCACTTAGTTCCCATAGTGCATATAGGTATTTCTCAAGTATCCAGTGATGCCGGAGCCTTCATGTGAGTTTAATTTCTCCTGAGGAGGAATGTAAACTGATCACAGTTGTCGAGCCGCATAGGATATGACTCCTGAGTAGTAACCTCCTGGTACTTTCCTGAGGAAAGCACTATGGGCTTGTCTGCTTAGCTTCCTTTCTCTGGTAAGCTTGTTCTGAAGCTTGGAGACTGGGATTGTCTCCTCTTGCTTAGGGTTTTGATTAGGTGTTTGCTTAGATATTTGCTTAAGGTGTTGTATAGAGTTTTGTTTAGAGATAGATTAGGAGATTGTTTCAGGTTTGTTAGAGGCCCTGCTCAGGGTTAGTCTCTCTGTATTGTTTGACTTGAATGATGTTATGTTGCATTAGACTTAGGTATTCATCTAGATAGTTCTGAGTTAGGTGCATTGTAGAAGTAGACTTTGTGTGCATGAGAAGTTGAGGTGGTCCTCCTTCTGCTTGTTTGTTATTGCGTGGCTTTGCTTGTTGGTATTCGGTAGAGCTGAGCTCCCTTGCCTCTGTGGTTTGCGGCCTTTGCGCCTTGTTTGTTTAGTTGTTGCATTCATACATATTTTCAGTATTCCTTTACTTTGCAATTTCGTGTTTGTAGTTCAGTCCTGTTGCCATGATCCCTTAGGAGCTCTGACTTCTCCGCTGTGGAGTTGTTATGATAGACATTAGGATGGTCGACCAGGTGTGATAGCAGTAGGTAGATTCCCCTGTTTCTCAGGTATAGTTCTAGGGTTTCCCTTTCCTTTCTGTAGGAGCTTTTGAGTAGCTTGACCCGTAGTTAGCTGAACTACAGCTGCTCTGATTCTTCGTTCCAGACGAAGATATGTAGGCATAGGATGCGATATCCTAGCGAGCACACTAACGACTAACCTTTGTTCTCTCGCGGCTGTGCGATCGAGACTTCCCTGCTAACGACTAATTGTTATCCCTTTCTCTTGCCCGAGTGCACTTGAGACCAGATCGTATTTGTAGGTTCCCGAGCCTTAGAGACCAGTTTGTTTTCTCACTGCTGTGTGAGAGCCCCCTATTTACCCGTAGTTAGTCGAACTACGTTTGCTCTGATCTTTCATACCAGATGGAAGTACGTAGGCACAGGACGCGATGTCCTGGCGAGCAACCTTTTCCCCGTTTAGACGTAGGTAGTCGAACTACGTTGACTCTGACTTTCCCATTGCACGAGGGAATACGTAGGCCCAGAACACCGTATGTTCTGTCGAGTCCTGTCCTTTTATTTTCTTTTCAGACCAGCCATTAGCGTAGATAGATAATAAACCCTTTTACCTATGAACACCAAGCGTGGATCCCATCGAGTACGATGGACGTGAGGGGTGCTAATACCTTCCCCTTGCGTAACCGACTCCCGAATCCAGGTTTTGGTTGCGATGACCATACCTTTTCCCGTCTTTGCGAGGTTTACTTCGAGCGTTTCCTTTCCCGCTCTGAGGGATAAATAACGCACGGTGGCGACTCTCCTGTCAAGCCGGCGCCGATTTTCGCAGTAGCGACACTATGTAGATATAAATGCTAAAACAATGAAATGAAACACAAGCCAAGTAAAGAAAAAAGGTTGGGCAAATAAATTGATGCATGGAATGCCTATAAATTGATGCATAGACATATACAGAAAAGAGAGTGGCAACCGCGTCACCCTATAATTTGCATCATGCCTCAGCTTCAGCTATAAATAATCCTAGTCGAACGACACCATCACCAGGAGGATTAAGTTATATCTCTCAAGTGACACCAACATCAAATACGATATCCCTCATATCTTTGAGGGAGCAAATGGATGAAAATAACCATGAGATGGTTAACCTGCTGACCTAGCATATTAATTTGGTGTTTAATCTCTTGATTCATAACACTAACCAGATTTATGGATTATTAGCCAACCAAATGGATAAAATAGTCAATTTATTCAGCATTCCTCAGGCCCAAGTGCGACCAACTCATCAAATCTCAAATGCTAGGCTAATGGAAACGCCCGACAATAGGGCGGCCCCTGTTAACCAAGGGTAACTAAAGTTGGGGTTTCAACCTATATAACCTCTCACAGAGAGAAGACGAATAGTATATAGGTCAAAACAACCCAAGAGTAATGTTGGTAAACAAAATGCAAGAAGCTGAGGAAGTGGTCAGAAATGTTCAACAGAACAGCCTTATAGGGCAAAATAATTTGGCATACATGTCGAAAACATCCTGGTCCAGAAAGGCCCCACTATAGCCATACACATGCAAAATTTTGTGTATGCGTTATCAGAGTATATATTGCAAACCAAGCTACTTAAGGGCTGGAAAGTCCCCAAGTTCACCAAGTTCGCAGTCGATACCAACAAATAATTTGTCGAACATATCACTTGATACCAAACTGAGGCAGGCGATATGGAAAACAACTAAAATTTTAAGATGAAATACATTCCAAATTCTCTGACTAAAAATTCCTACACATGGTTCACTAAAATCCTCCACATTCCCTACGCGAGTGGAGTTAGTTTGATAGAGTGTTTCATGAACAATTATATATAAGGCAGTCGAACATCAGCCTTAAGGAATTGGCCAGCGTGAGGTGCAAAGCGCCCTGATCAATAGGCGATTATCTGAATAGATTTAGGCTGTAGAAGGTAAGGTGTTTCACCCAGGTGTGTGAACATGGACTAATCAAAATCGCTGTTGGTGGGCTAGATTATTCCATTAGGAAGAAACTAGACACTTAATCACTACTACAAAAAACACTTTTTTACCTCGGACGCAAAATGAATAATACCTCGCTTAAAGAAGCGAGGTAACGAAGGGCGACATGAAAACTCGCCATTTATCACCTCGGTGGAATTAAAATCGAGAGGTAAAGTTATATGCACATGAGTTCGAATCTCAACAATAACACTTTTATTATTTTCAAAACTAGCGTATTTTATATCTCAGTTTATCTTGAAAGTCGAGGGAGGGGTAAGATTATTTCTTTTTTTATAAAAAATTGTTACATTGTTTACTCGGAATAGAATATTACATTGTATAAAATAAAAATTAAATTCCCTAGAGATCTAGGTAAAAATCAAATTCCATGACGATCTAGATTTTAGATCTTCGAATTAATGAATCTTTGGGAAGATCAAATGTTGGGTGTAAGATTATTCTGTATGAACCTTGCATGTAATTGATTTTAAAGCAAAACAAAATAAGTGTTAGATAAATAAAATCAATATTTAAATATATGATTTTGTGCTCAAATAAATATTTAAGAAAACAAACCTTAAACCCAAGTAATTTTCTGCTCTTACAATCCATCTTAGAGAACTTTTCCAAACGTCTTTACGTTTCAAGCGCTTCATGTTCCATATAGGTTAGATTTTCAATATTCAACATGCTTTTATAATGGATATCCCTCAGGTTTTACACATATCACTAATGGCAGATTCTTGAGCATTGATAAACATTATATGGACGACAAAAATTTGTTTAAGGGCGTTGAATATAGTAAAAAAACACTTAACTATCCTCTCGGCCACGAAGAAAACCGAGGTGAATATGCTATTTTAAAAAAAAATACATTCTTTACGCAGAATATTAAAAATACATTGTAAAATCTGTTTCCCAATGAAAATTTTTATTTTCCATGTCCAGGTCCCGTGCAAGATGCTAGAGATCTTTTTCCCTGTGAGAATTTTTATTTTTTTGTACTTGCAATCCATCCCAGAGATCTGTAGTAGCAACTCATGATCAAATGGACGTTGGTGAATATTTCCTCTCTTTGGAGCAGCTACATATAAGTTAGTATTAGGGTAAAATCTGTTTAACGAGTGTTTTTATATATGACTATTAAACACCTCGATTTTAATATAAATCTGAGATTTTTTATCTTCTCCTTTTAACTATAACCTCAGTGACGACGAAAACTAAGGTAAATAATTTTTTTTTTGAAATTACATTATTTAATATGAAAATAAATAGTTTACAACAAATCTTCGTTCATATCCAGATTTAGTTGCATTCTCTTCTTTGTTTAAAGCTTAGGCTTCCTTCCTTGTTGGTTAAGCTTCATTCTTTGTGTAACTTGAAGCAAAAATGATTTTCTGCACTTGCAATCTATTAAATGAGTACTTTTCAAAGGTTGATCTACCTTCTTTAACTGAGGGTTATTCCAAAAATACAACAACGACGACATGAACACCATTATGTTCGGATGGGTAGCAAAGGATGAAAAATGTTTTGTTCAAGATAGAAGAACATTGAATATTTTGTCTATCTTGCAATCCATCCCAAAGAATGATGCTTGCGAGTTTGAGGCGGCTTCATGTTAGTAAGGATTATGGTAAAATCTGTTTAACGAGTGGTTTTATAGTAAAATCTTATCATTTTATGCCTCGGTTAATTAGAAAACCGAAGTTTTATAATATTTTGTTTACACTTACAAACAAATAAAATCATAAATTGCTATAGTTGGGAATCGAAGCTTGTACTAAGTTGTTTTTTTCACCTCGGCGGTATGAAAAACTGAGGTAATTTATGGTTTTTTATTTTTTAAATAATAAAAAATGGTGCGCCTAGGCTTTATACCTCAGTTTTCTATTGTTTAGGTGAAAGCTTCGTCATGAAAAAAGTTATTTTATTGTAGTGAATATCTAAGAGACATGGCCCAATTAGCGGATAGAGTTTGATAGGTCGAATGCTTAAAAGCTGAAAATGCTATGTCGAATAAATTTCATAAAAAATAAAAAGTTGTTTATTGTCATACCCCTAATTTTGACCCCTAGATTCCAATATCATTCTAGGAGCATCAAGCATTGTTTCCTAACCCTAACCTTGTTTCAAGATTGTTGTTATTAAGATTCATCTGAATTATGGTTTTGCACCATTGGAATCAAGAGGGTTATTGCTTGATCAATCAATGTTTTGGATTGGTCATCATCAAATCTAGTTCCCCTACATTCAAGGAGCTCATATTCAACAAGAATCAAGTGCTAATTGTAACACCCTTCTAAACCCCACGGAAAATATATGAATAATCAGAGTAAATTATCATGCATTCACAAAATGGCGTCACACATAACTTTTAAAACATAAAAAACCATCTGTCATGCTCATTAACACTTTAATAAATAATTATGCTTTTCAAGATTTCACTTTGCATGTAGCAGCGGATTCAATTTATATTCATAATTCTTTTAACAGAACATTCATGTTCATCACATAGATCAACATTACTTAGGCACTAAGGCCAACATCATAATATTCCAATGATTACAAAAATATAGCGTAGAGTACATAAAGTATCTCTAAAACATAAACCAACGATCCCAGTGTTACATGACTAGAGCATGACTCGACCCAACATAATTAAATTACTAAACAGCTACACCAATAACGACTTTGCAACTACAAGCATCTCTACTCTTGATACCTGCACGATGCCAGATAGGACATCATTCCAGCAGAAGGGTGAGAAATATTATCATAATAATCAATGCACATAATTTATATATGTATAAACATAAAATACACATTTTCACACTTCAATCCTCATCAATTACTATCATTCACAATTATACACATGCATACTTTCATACAACAATCATATCTATGCCATGTGACTCACATAAAACTCATCAATTTTCATCAGTGCCCATTTAGAATTATCGATACATCGCTTATACCCCACCAGGAACAACATCTCGGTCGTTCTACCCCGGCGATTACTCCACTAGGAACAACATCTGTCATTCTACCCCATTGATTACTCCACTAGGAACAACATCTGGTCATTCTACCCCAGTGATTACTCCACAAGGAACGACACCTTGTCATTCTACCCTAGTGATTACTCCATTAGGAACAACATCTTGTCATTCTACCCCAGTGATTACTCCACTAGGAACAACATCTGGTCATTCTACCCCAGTGAGTACGAGTTTTGCACATACACATATTTTCATAAAACAAGCATATCACTTAAGACTGTTCTCGCATCTTAATCTCATGCATACTCAAATAATTCATCACACAAGAATTATAACATGACTGCATACACAACACATCTCATAATAATTAAAGTGTTCATACTTTCATTCATCATCACTACATTCATCAAGTAGTACACAAGAATCAAATAGATTCAATCACAAATACATATTCATGAATTCTTCACATACAATCGCATACAATCAATATGCATTCACATTATCGCGTCAAACGGCAACGAGTTCCATCACAATCATCATACACCTTTAATCAATTTAAACAATGCATATATTTGCCAAAAGGCCACATTTCACATTCGATTCCACAATCTAAGATTCACGTCATACGGATACCCACAACATAACATATCACATCATACAACTATGCATTCAGAAAGATCGATCACAATCGAGCCGAACAATCAACATTGGCTGGAACACAACAAGAAATAAGAATGTTGTCATGCTTGCTACACCCCTCGCTTAGCGAGTCCTTGGCGAATACTCGCTACTGGTTCGCCTAGTGAACAAGCTCGCGAAGACAAACAGAAGCTACTAGAAGGATTCCCTACTGGCTCGCTGGAGCCTCGCCTAGCGAACAAGCTCGCTACATCTCTCGCCACAGCGAATAAGGGTCATTTCCATTCTGCCCAAGTCTGGGACCATTCGCTACTTGCTCGCTACAGCTCGCTTAGCGAACGACTCGCCACTTTGCTCGCCTAGCGAACGTGCTAGCGAGTGTCTGCGTACTCAAAAACTCCAACTGTCCAAAAACCTCAAAAACTCCCAAAATCACCCGATTCAATTCCAACAAGTTCCAGTAGTCTTAGCCTAACATCTCTCGGCTAAACTACACCATTAATTCCGGATACTAACCGTTAAATCATTGATTCCTACCGATTAAACCATTTCTGACCTAGAATGGGAAAAGATGGAAAACATCCAAACAATCCAAAAACACACATACATAATCACACACATTGATAGAATAATAAGATTTCACACCCTTACCCGATTAAATCGAATCCTAGATGTTGGTCTTCAGCTATCCAATCTTTTCCTCTATTTTCTCCTCTTCTCTCTTCTTCCTCTTTCTTTCTCTTCCTTTTCTCTTCTTTCTATTTCTATCTCTTTTCTTCTCCACTTTCTCTTATATATATATATATATATATATATATATATATATATATATATATATATATATATATATATATATATATATATATATATATATATATATATATATATATATATATATATATATATATATATATATATATATATATATATATATATATATATATATATATATATATATATATATATATATATATATATATATATATATATATATATATATATATATATATATATATATATATATATATATATATATATATATATATATATATATATATATATATATATATATATATATATATATATATATATATATATATATATATATATATATATATATATATATATATATATATATATACCTATTCTATTTCTCTCTATTATATTTTCTTCTCTCAAAATATCTACCAATTCATTTCCTCACAAAATATCTCATCTTATCATTAATCGAGAAATATCTAAACTACTCTCCAGCTTAATTTCCCAAAACTCCAAATGATAAAATAGCATAATATGCAAACATAACATATTAACACATTTATTCTACAAATAAAATAATAATCATCCAATAATTAAAATAATTAAAATAATCCCAATAAATCAATTAATTAATAGAAATAACTAATTATTAAAAATTGGGTTGTTATACTAATTGATCTCACTACAAGTCAATTGAAGCCCAATTTCATCTGACCCCAAATTAGGGTTTTGTTAGGAAAAGTCAACTGTGCCTTTGACTTTTGATCCAAGCATGATCACAAGCCATGGAACATGATTCATTATGTTCATATACATCATTGAAGCCTATCTAGGGTGTTTGAGAAGTCTCAAGATGCAAATTCATTGAAAATCACACAGTTGAATTCACCCGATACAAAATTCATCCGACAAAGTCAACTCTTTAACTTTTAGGGTTTTTGGTTCAAATTGGAGCTTCCAAGCCAAATTTCATCAAAATATGTTTAATAAATGAGTTTGATCATGAAGAAATCAATATTTGAGAGGTTTTTTGTAAAAGAAGTAAACTTGGATAATTTGAAATTTTTCTAAGTGTGGGAAGAAACCCTAATTTTGGTATCAACTTTGAGAGGCCATAACTTTCAATCCACACATCCATTTTTTGAGTTCCAAAGATAAAATTAAAGACCTCTTCATGTACTATAAAATTTTCCCAGTGACTCATGAGGAAAAGATGCTTAGGTTTTGAGTTATGAAGCTTTAAAGTTTGAAAGAATTACAAAATACTTAGAAAATTTTCAAGATAGCTTTGTTACTCCAATTTTCAGCCAACTTCAAGGCTAGTTTTCACTATGATCCCTTTGGATTCAAGAGTTTCACCAACCATGAAAGTTATAGAGCATGTTTAGAAATTTTCAAAAAGTACAAGAACTCCTTCATATAATTTGTGAGCAAGGAGTTTCGAAGAGAGGAAGTTGAAGTCCAAAACTTGATTTTTAGGTCATGCCCACATGGATTTACTTTGCTAAACCACTCAAATATCCAAGATTTTGTTTGGAAGACCTTGTTACCTTTTAATATGGTTTAAATCAGATAAGTACACATACTTTTAGTGCATTATCCAAGTGGTTGATGCTTTGTTTCAAAGATCTTTCCATTTTTGGCATAAAGGCATGACTTCCATTTTGATAAAGGAGGCTTTATGCATAAAACCAGCATTGAGCTATTCCTCTTGCTCCTCGTTTCACTCCATAGTACAAGATATCTTCAGAGGCATGCCCTAATCACATCTACTCTTGAACTTGGCACTTTAAATAAGGAAAAATGATGACCACAAGCAAGTTGGTTTCCAAGTAACTTAGTTAGCAAGAACTTAGATTCTGAACACACCTCAACACCTCCACTCTCTCTATAAATAGGACCTCAATCCTCACTTAAAAGGGAGGATAAATACACTACAAACCAACCTCAAACTACCTTGCATTCTCAAAATCAAGTTCTCTTGCAAAATACCTCCAAGTTTGCAAAAACACTTCAAATACGCATTTCACTCGTTCCAGACAAAAGAAAAACACCACAAACCTTCTCTAAACACTCCATAGACCTTGTTCCAACCATCAAACAAGTTCTAAAGTACCTCAAACCCTAATCACCATCTTCAAACTCCATATTTTAAGAGGCCACGGGTTTTTCTCTTGAAGTTGCTTCTAATCCATTTGAGCATTCAAGTCATCTCTATAAAGATTAACAAAGACAAGGAGGTTGTCATTTCCTTTTTGTAAGAGAATTTGAAGAAGCCTTGGACTGTCTTCAATAGGTAAGCTTATTTCCCTTTGAACCTTTTGATTCATGTATCATTAGTGATTTATTTGTGAAGCAAACATGTAGACATTATCACGTGCTAGTTATTTCAACCATTGTTTGTATTGAATGAGTTGCACATGTAATGTTTTGACATGTGATATTCTTGATATGTTGCAATGTTGTTGAGTAATTTGTGAATTACATGGTTGATTTGAGGATGGGATATTGTTATATTCATGATCCTTGTGAAAAATGCTACAACTTTGATCTTTATATCATTGAAAATGGTTGAGAGATGAAGGAGTTATGGAAGGTTGAAAATCTGGCCATGATTGATGTTGTTAGGGCACGAAGAAGAGAGAAAAGCAAAGAAGAAGAAGGAGAAGCTGACGTAGAGGTGATCTGACATGATGTGGCGCTAAGGTGGCCATTTTGGGTAATCCTCAAAGTATAATAATTTGAAGGCGTATGTTTATTGGATGTAAAAACCACCCCAGTGGTAGAACCTTGCCTTGTAGTGTCCTTGCTTACCTTGTGTGCCTGGGTTCGACCCTGCTGATAAACCCTTTTGCCATTTTTCTCATTTTTTAAGCTTGTTTTACATATATTATCTCGCTTCCGTTATTGTTACACAATGTGCGTGTGGTTCAACTGGCTAAGGTTTTTGAGCCAAGAGCCTTGAGAGCGTGGGTTCAAACCCCATTGAGTATATCCCCTTATTTTTAATGCTTTATTTTTATGTTTTCTTTCAGAAATTGAATTGACCATAACTTGTTTGATTTTTATCATTTTGATCCCACTCTTTTTGCTAAATGCTCATGAGAATGTCCATTTTTTTGTATATGTCAAGAAAAATCTTTAAAAATTTATTTATTTGGTATTTGTACATGTTCAAAGTTTGTGACTTTTTAGGGTTTCTTAGGTTTTCTTTTGATCCTTTTAATTGACTCCTTTGATTCCTCTTGCTTGTATGAACCCAATATACCCTGTATAAACCTCACTTGATATATGAATTTAAATACCATTGTTGTTACATGATGGTTATTTGTTTGTCAAGTTCATGTTCATATGTGAATGCATGTTTGAATATCATGAAAAACTTGGTTGTTACCTTGCCCTTGATATGTGATTCTCTTCCATGATCAAATGATTTGAATGTGCATATGCTTTATGTCTATCATACCTTTCCTTGAGTGTTTTTATACACTTGTTGTTTTTCTTGCATGAATCACCTTTGAGATGTTTCTCATCTTCCATGATTTAATTCCTTTTACATGTTGGTTGTTACCTTCTTGTTTAACATGATTCACCATAATTCACATGCTGTTGTCACACATGTCACACCTTTGTTCCAAGATGTTTAGGTTGTCGCCTTTACTTGTATACATGCTTAAATATTGTTATGATTTATGCATGTTAATCTTGAACTTTGAACTTTGTTATAAGTAATGTTTTGACTTATACATGATTCTTTTGATTTGTATCCGTGCTTAAATATTATTATGATTTATGCATGTTAATCTTGAACTTTGAACTTTATTATAAGTAATGTTTTGACTTATACATGATTCTTTTGATTTGTATCCATGCTTATATATTGTTATGATTTATGCATGTTAATCTTGAACTTTGAACTTTGTTATAAGTTATATTTTGACTTATACATGATTCTCTATTTTGTATTGAACATCAGTTCTGATTCTGAAACTCTGATCAGAAGTTAAATTAAAAGAAAACGTGAAACACAATTCAACATCCCCCCCTTTCTTGTGTACTTTTCACACCTTTAGCAAAAACCTATAGGGTCACACACATAAGGACATATTGATAAGTGGTAGAGTAAATAAGGAACATTGTAAGGTACAACTTAAGTAAATTTAAAACACCATAAGATACGGTGCACTTAAGTAGAATATGGAATGTGGTAAAGAACCACGTGCTTAAGTAATATATGGTACACCATAAGATATGGTGCGCGTTCACTTAAGTGAGCTTTTTAGCTTGCATCCCACACAAGCCGTTCTATAAATAGAACCCTTGTGCGGAAGCATTCACACTTGATGAAAATTCAGACTGTGAAACCCTAGCTGTATTTTCCTTCTCTCTCTCTCTCTCTCTCTCACACTCAAAGCCTTCAATTGTAGCAGCTAGCATTGAGATTGAAGGAATTTGTTTGTATGGACTGAGTAGAAGGGATGTTCATCATACATCGCTCATGATCACTCCTTCAATTCAGAATCAAAGGTTTCATCGCCACAAGAGTTAATTGTTTTATCATTGATCATGACCATTCATAAGGATCTCTAAAGGGAAAATTTTATTTTTCGCTGCATGTTGGATCGCATATTTCCCTTCACTAGGCACCACAAGAATCGAAGGTTTCATCGCAACAAGAGGTAACCGTTCTATCACTGATCATGACCATTCGTAAGGATCACTAAAGGGAAAATTTTATTTTCTGCTGCGTTTTGGATCGCATGTTTCCCTTCACTAGGCACCACAAACTATAAGCTTTTACTCATTCAGGGTATCCAAGGAACAAACATCTCAAAGCTCTAGATTTGACTTTATCTTGCCTAATGTGAGCATATGCTACACAACCAAATACTCTAAGTTTGTCGAGGTCTAATGGATGACCTGACCAAACTTCTTCAGGTGTCTTCATCCCCAAAGTAGTTGAGGGGCACCTATTTATCAGTTAAGCAACAATCATGACTACTTCGGCCCAAAACACCTTCTTTAACCAATCACTAACCAGCATTCCCCTCACTCTTTCCATAATGGTTCGATGAAACCTTTCAGTCAAAACATTTTGTTGGGGAGTACCTGCAGTAGGTCTTTGCCTTGCAATACCAGATGCTGCACAATTGCTGTCAAAAGCCTCATTGCAAAATTCAAGACCATTTTTAGTCCTCAACCTCTTGATCTTTCTGCCAGTTTGGTTTTTGAACAGAGTCTTCCAACTTTTGAAATTTACAAAATTTTCATCCTTAGTCTTCTGGATGAATACTCATAACTTTTTGGAATAATCATTAGCTATCGATAGGAAATACTTTGCACCTGGGTATGAAGGATTCCTTGCATGCCCCCAAATATCAGCTTGAATGTAATCAAGGGATCCATGTGTTCCTTATTTACCTTTGCTAAACTTCATCCTACAATATTTACCAAATACACAAGGTTCACATAACTCCATTTTTTTGACCTTGTCTCCATAAAGAAGATTTTGTTTTGACAATTCAACCAAACCTCTTTCACTGACATGGCCAAGCATCTTGTTTCAAAGCTCGGTCTTTGACATAGGTTTTGTGTATGTCATGTCTACTGAACCACTTACAACCTTAGCCTCAAGGGTATACAAGCCTTATTTCTTCATGCCAATCAAAACTTCTTTCGACCCCTTCATTACCCTTAGGATACTTTACTCTCCTTTAAAAACATATCCTTTCTTGTCGAATTCACCAAGAGAAATCAAATTCCTCTTCAGATCAGGTACATACATAACATCAATCAATAGCCTTATTGACTCATAATGGGGATTAAATCTGACAGATCCAACTCCTACAATCTTGTATGCATTTTTGTTTCCCAGCAACACTGATCCACTATCTTGGTCACATAATTCCTCAAATGCATCTTTGTTTGGAGTCATGTTCCAAGTACAACCTGAATTCATAATCCACTCCTTGTTATAGTCGTTGCTTAAAACCACCAGGACATCTGATGATTCATAAACATCATGTACAATGGATGCATTACCATTATCCTTTCCACCGTGATTATTAAGACGATCAGGGAACATCTTTCTTGTATGGCCAACGCTCTTATAATGATAACACCTAATAATAGAAGCATTACCACCATAAAAATTTTGTAGAAATTTACCCTTCTTCTTCTCAAATCTGCCATCTTTCTTCAAGAATTTCCCCTTAATGGACAAACCTTCACCAACAAACGATGGCTTGTGCTCCTTTTATTTATTCAAATCATTAGAGTACAAAGATTATTGAAATTCATCAAAGATCAACGAATCTCTTTCATACAATATAGTTTATTTCAAATGAGCATGAGACTTAGGTAAATCACACAACAATAGCAATGTTTGATCTTCATCCTTAATCTTGACCTCAATATTCTAAAGATCAAGAATCAACTTGTTTCACTACGCCAAAAATGATTTTCGGCAGCACAACAAAGACAACACTTTCTATAAAAGCGCTGCTAAATATCTAAAAAAAAGGAAAAAAGCGTTGGCTTTAGAAAGCGCTTCTAAAGGTTGTGGTTTTGCAATAGAATAGAAATCACTTTTAAGAAAATGCTGCTAAATTGGGGGATATGAAAGCGCTTTCTAAAAGCGCTGCTATAGGGGGGATACGAAAGCGCTTTCTTAAAGCGCTACTATAGGTCCTGCCTTAGGCAGACTTTAGAGAGTGCTTTCTTAAAGCGCTGCTAAAGGTGGGGGTTAAGAAAGCACTTTTAAGGAGAAAGTGCTGCTATAGGGTGGTTCAAAAAACGCTTTCAAAAATGCTACTATAGGTCTTTAGTTTTTTAAAAATAAAACAATATTTTCATTTCAGACACAGTATTCTTTCTCTCTCTCTCTCTCTCTCTCTCTCTCTCTCTCTCTCTCTCTCGTGTATGTATTCTTTCCCTCTCTCAACACAAAACCCTACTCCCTTCGTCCGTCTCTCTGACCGCCATACTGTGTCCGTCGTACTCCCTCCGTCCGCCTGTCCGACCGCGTCTCCCTCCATCGTACTCCCTCTATCTGACTGTCGTATCCCTCCTTCTGTCTGACGATCACTTCCGCCATTTTAAATAATTAGTGAAATTGTTTGGTTAGATACGATACCGTTCCGTTTTCGCAGTCCATAGATACAGAGTCGTCGGCACCACAACCTTCTTCTCAAAAAAATTTCACCTAAAGCTTCCACTAAAGGTACATTTTATGGGAATTATTAGTTCTACGGTTTTATGATTGGCTAAATTTTGGTAAAACATGATTCTAACTGATGTTAAGTAAGATGTTATAACATCTTCATCAACTGTTATGACAGTACTACTGTCATGTATTTCAAACAAGATGTCGAGACAGATGTCATGACATCTTTGTCTAGTACAGCAGGCGCTGCTACTTTATATCTCTTGACAGAGGTGATTTGGTTTGATGAGATTCTCTTGGATATACCTCATCGTTATGTGCAGGTCAAGGAGATTTATTAGGAACAAAGTTCATATTTAATCGGATTTCATAAAAAGGATCTTTGAGACTTTTTAGAAAACTATAAAATACTTGTTTCTATTTTTAAGGAGAAGATTATGCAGAAGATTTACAATGAGAAGATTTGGAATTTGATTTGATTTGATCAAATATGAGTTGGTTTTATTTATGAGAAGATTTGGAGTTTGATTTCATTTGATTTGATCAAATCTAAATTGGTGTTAATTATGAAAAGATTTGAAGAATTATCTTTTGAAAAGATTTGAAGAATTATTTGATTTGATTTTATCAAATCTGAGGAAGATTTTGCTAAAGTCCAAGCCTATACTAGAAGAATATAAATAAGGACTTGCTAGACCTAAGGAATACAAGCATTCACAACAAGAAGATCTTGGGTGCAAAATAAGGGTTTAGGATTTTAAGAGTCTCTTGTGTGTGACTTTGTAAGTCACCTTTTGTATCTTTTGATGCATCGTGGTAGACATATTTAGGTTCTTAGTTGTTCACTAAAACTTATAAGCAAGAGGTATTGTTCTTGATTGAAGCTATTAAGCAAGATCAAGTATTGTCTTTGAAGAGTGACTTCTAAAGTTTTATTAATTTGTTGTTATCACTATTGTGATTGAGGGGGAGTGAGAGGTGTCTCATATCTAGGAGTGTACTAGGTAGAAGTTGCACTGGTATGGACTAAGTAAGGAGTTGTAAACGGGGAGTTTAGCTCTGAATTGATACTACTGATAGTGGATTTCCTTCCTGGCTTGGTAGCCCCCAGATGTAGGTGATGTTGCACCAAACTGGGTTAACAATTCATTGTGTTATTTACCTTTCTGCATTTAATATTCTGCTCAATTTAAGCGGTTAGATAAATTGTTCTATTAGTCTGCAGATGTTACAACATATGTCATGACACTGTTAATTCTTAAAGTAATTCAAAATGCTCGTGTCCTGTCCTTGTTATGGTTAAGCAGAGATCAATGTCTAGGACATTTGAGATCTGCATACCAGAATTTCAGGAATTATGTAGCAAGCAATATCATATTTATGCTGAATACTCTATTATACATGAATGAATATATTTTTTATTTCTTGATTGGGAAAGAGGAGGAAAATAAGAACGACCATCGCTATCATTTTGGCATTTGTTGTAGCTGGCATAATGGTTGTTGGTGGATGTATTTATTTTAAAAGGAGGAAGCCAAGATCTGAATATACGGCTGAAATTGAAGGTACGTTGTCGCAACTACGAAAACGCCCGGCGAAAAAACAGAAGAGTCGCCACCGTTTGTTATTTATCCCAAAGAGAGGGAAAAGAAACGATCAGAGAAAACCTACGAAAAGGGAAAAGACAGGTGTCGCTACTGCGAAAATCGGCGCCGGCTGAACAGAAGAGTCGCCACCGTGCGTTATTTATCCCACGGGAGGGAAAGGAAACGCTCAGAGTAAACCTCGCACAACATGGGAAAGGTATGGTCGTCGCAACCAAAACCTGGATTCGGGAGTCGGTTACGCAAGGGGAAGGTATTAGCACCCCTCACGTCCGTCGTACTCGACGGGATCCACGCTTGTTTTCGGGTATGGATTGTTATTCTATCTAAACTATAGGTCAAGGGTTAAAAAGAAAAGAGAATGAAAATAAAAATGACTCGGCAAAGTATCGCACTTTATGCCTACGTATTCCCGTCTGGAACGAGAAATCAGAGTCAACGTAGTTCGCCTACCTACGGGAAAGGAGGGGAAGGTTGCTCGCTAGGATATCGCATCCTATGCCTACGTACTTCCACACAGCATGGAAGATCAGAGCAAACGTAGTTCGGGCCACGTACGACACAAGCTTGTCTTGGTTGATTTTATTCCTTCTGAAAAAGGTTTTCTGATCAACAGTCCCAGCGGACAAAAATGACGCTTTGATGAGTTCACATTCTTTTACGGAAGAAGTGTCTTTTATTGTGTTTGAAATCTTTATGTGTTTTTCTGTTTGTTTTGAGAAAGAAAGAGACAGAACTCTAACCTACGGTTGCGAAGGGAAACAAACTAACCTAATGTTATCATGCATGGGTTAAGACCTAGTGTCTATCATGCTCCTCTCTTGCACAGAGAGAAACAGAGATCCTAAGGGATAGGCAGAAACAGAAACAATATCAGATATATACAGTAAAGCAGTAAAATGCATGGATGCAGCAATACAAGCGAGGCAAGGGAGTCCCACTCAACCTCGAACCTAGAAAACAATAGGCGAAAGTGAATAGGCTTCACTTTCAACCCAGCAGGGTAAACAGCAAACAATACAGTTCAGAAAACCAATCAATACATCAGAAATGAAATACAGCAGCATCAGCAGCTCTGAATCAACAACTGGCTTCAAGCAATCTCCAATCATTCACAAGCTTCAACAAGCATCAATCTCCATCTTCATGACCTTCAGGCAAGGGTTTTGATCATCAGTCTTCCATCTGCAATGGCTTTTCTTCATGCTCAAACCTCCAGGATGAGGGATCAGCCACAAGAGTGAATTGGGTGTTAAGCAATCAGCTGACTACCAAAGGTGGTGAACAGACTGCTCCTAACACAAGAGACATTTTCTCTCAAGAGTTCTATCTCATAGACACCATCACCAAGCCTTCCAAAGGAAGGGGGTGAGTGTCTTAGAGAGACTCTGAATCACAGAGAAGAATGGATGCAGACAAGGCAATCCATGTTTGAGAAATAATCATTCTAACCTAGAGCTCTGCCTAGCTCCTAAACCCTAGTCTCCTCAGCAACTGCTAGCAAGAAACTCCTCCTCAACTCTGACAGTTGATCTTCAGCATTTGACTCTTCAATGGCTTCATCTCCACAAATCTTCAGCTTCCCCAGGGCCCCAGACAAACCCAATACCCAAACAAACAATCAATAAACCCCAGAGGGCACACCACACCAGACAGCAGATATACAGACAGTAATAATAGCAGTAGGGGAATCCTAACTCTTTCTAAGGGATCTAATAGCTACCCATAGCCCCTATAGTCCCATAACTAATCTATTCAAACCCTAAGTCCTAAGGGAGAAAATTGAACTTCCTAAGTTGTCACCTAAAAACCCTAGTTTTGTTCATGATATTCAAGCATTTATTAATCACCTAAAACTAGCCTCTAAAAATGGGAACTAAAATATTTCTACAAGCTTAACATCTCATCTAACCAATATGAAAAGAGTGATCAAAAAATATCAAAGCATGTGAGAGAACAAAAATCATAAAAATAATGCATGAAATGTAACTATTTAATGTGACATTTATTTAGAAAATATGTAAAAAATATGAAATAAAACTAAAAATGAAAATTTATTTTCCTATAATATTCTAGACATTTTAATGAAAACATGGTAAAAAGAATGGATTAAAAAGCATTTTTTATGAATTATTTATGAATTTATGAAAATTGGTGAAAATAAAATGAATTAAGAAAATTAAAATTGAATTAAAATGAGGGAGGGGGTATGAAGAGTAACTCGCCCCAGTTCAAATCAGGATGGGCCTCATAAAAGGGGGGTGCTGGTAGCGCTTGCCAAAGCCCAATACACATTCAGAAAAAAAACAAATAAATAAAAGACGCTGGGGGTAAGAATAGTAGAGGAATTACGTTGAAATGCAATTGGGCCTAACATTAGGGGGTGGGGATAACAACATAAACTCAGGCCCGCCCGTTTCAATTAATGAAACGGTGCGTTTTGGCCAGCGCTTCTCCCTCCAATTCTGAAATTAAACGTAGGCCACACGATCTTACTAACAGTCAAAAGTCCAACTCCAAACGAAGGGCCACGATTTCATCTTCTTCAATTGGCCTGAAACTTAGGGTTTCTCTTCACCATGGCAGCCATGCACGACCTACATTCTACCTCTCTGTTCTCCTCCTACACGCCATGAATCCTCATGCTGTAAACATGAAATCTGCTCCAAATCTCTCCCTCTACAATCCTAGGGCATCAATTCACTTTGAAATTCACCACATCAACAAATTCGATTGGATCAACATTCGGCCTCCATTGAAATGCACTGATGCGAACCTTCACCATCCTTCCCCAAACTTAGCCTAAACTAAACTACACCTAATGGAGATCAACACATGCTATCAAGCTACAATTATAACACACTAATCTAAGAGATATGAACACTAACAGATTATGGCACCTGTCACTAACCATCACCAAATCTCTCCAAATTCATCTAACTTAATCTCCTAACCACCTAGATCAATTCTACACTAACAAAATCATGCCTAACTAACTGGATCAAGCAGTTTGAATGAAAACTTACCTTGTGCAAAATCTTGCAAACAGCTATGGAGATTGATGATTTGAGGCTTCTAAGTGCTGGATCTTGATCAATCCTTGATGTATGTGATTCTGTATGCAAGCTTTGGATGAGATTTGGCCAGAATTATGCTATCCACTTGCAACTTCAATCTTGATGCTCTTGAAAAAAAGTGCTCGAAAATGGATGATTCACACCAAAACTTTGCTCCAACTATGATCTATGATGATGATGGAGTCAGATTGAGTTGATTTTGATGAAAGTTGATGAAGGTTTTGAGAGAATTACAATGAAACTTTTATGAAAAAGTGTGAGAAATTTGTGAAATTCTTGGTGCAAATGAGGCCAACCCTTGCCAAATTCTCCTTTCATGAATATATAGACCCCAAATGAACATTCTAGATCCATCTTGCACATTCCCTTGTTTTCAAACTTTGGCTCATTTTTGATTATGTTTCTTAAATGATAAGCAACCATGGATAACTTCATTTTTTCCTTCTAAACTCAAAAAAGTGTGTGAACCATTGTTCTTAGAATTGTTTTTCCATTCAAAATCATATATTGGAAGTCTCCATTTGGACTTGTAAATCTCCCAAACCACTTTCCAACTTGAAATTATTCACTTTATAAGCCTTTTTAGTTCATATTTTGATCTATCATGCAACTCCATGCTATGAGCTTCTCCAATAACTTGTGACCTTCTTTCTAGACTTAAAATCCCATTTGGAGCAAGTTTGATGTTGTAAGTTTTTCCATTTGAGGCCTCCTTGTATGAGTTTTGGGTATAGGTTAAAATGACCTGTAATTCACAAATGCCCAAAATACCCTTTGCTTGTCAAGACCATAAGTTGAGTTCTCCACATCATATGAAGGCATACTATACCATTCTAGAAAGCTAAGACAATGAGGAACAATTCTTATGTTGACCAAGAATTCATTTGAAATCTCCTTGAGGGGTAAAACTAGCTTGGAAGTCAAGTCACTTTCACAGACAAAAATTCAGACACCCCAGATGACCTGTAACTTGTAAAGACCATAACTTGAGTTCTATAAATCTCCTTGAGGTCTTCCACCACTCAAATTAAAGGTCTTGAGATCCTCTACAAGTTTCATGTTGGCCAAGAAGCCATTTGAAGCTAGCATTTTGACTTATCTTGCTTGGAAATTTGACCTAAACTAGGGGATTTTACAGAGAAACCCTAATTTAGTAACTCCTCTTCTCCTTGACTTCTCTTGAATTCTCCTTGTCATATCTCCATATCCTTCTTTATAGGTTCAATGTTGATCCCCACATCTCTCCAATAGACTTGAATGCCCTCTTAAGTCAGTCAATTGACCTAGGGTTGACCTAGGGTTGACCCAGATGAAACCCTAGTTGACTGTCTTCCACTATAGCTCTTGTGCTTTCATCAATGACTTGCTTTCTTCTCCAAATGACTTTGTAAGTCTCTCAAGATGTCTAGATGCTCTCCATGTCTTCATTTCATAGCTCATAACCCTCTTGTTGATCCTCAAACACCCTCAGCTAGGAGATGGACTCAAGGCTTGATCTGCTGAACTCTTTGCTTTCAAATTCTTTCCTGATGACTTGAGTAGGATGGAATTAGGATAATAACCTCTTGCTAGGCCTCTAGAGATGAAAACAATGATTGGTCCCCTGTTGAATGACTTGCTATGCTTATGCTATGCAGATGGTTAGTCTATGTACATGACTCTATATGCAAATGCTAATGATAATGAAACATAAATCCAAGGAATAAGGTTAGGCAAATTTTAGGGTGCAACAGCTGCCCCTATTCAAGCGACTTGGACCCGATTGGATGAAGAGCCCGGAGCCTTCAGACATTCGCGGTACGAGACGGTTGAATACTAGTGAAACCAGAAATTTGCCAACCGCAGAAATACACTGCGCTCCTGCTTGATGAATGACATTCGTCAGCTGAATCTGACTGTTAGAGCAACCCGCTGATCTTGCGCGACCGTGCTGGGGATTGTCTTCATCGCTCTGAAGAGGATTCTGTCATAACAGATTGCTTGCTTGTCCACGTGAGGACTCTGTCTGTTGTCAACACGAAGAAATCTCAACTAAAACTTGTCCACGTTAGGACTCCACTTACTGTCAACCCAGGAAAATCTCGGCAACTCCGCTGGGGATAATTCACCTGCATTTCCGTAAACTGAATCGCCCACGTTAGGAATAACACTCTTCCACGTTAGGAGTAACACCTGTCCACGTTAGGAATCACATCATCCACGTTAGGAGTAACGCTTTTCTCTTTCCACGTTAGGAAGCAATCTTCTTTCCACGTAAGGAGAACTATATCAATCTGTCCATGTAAGGACTCCAATGCCATTTGACGTGTCCACGTCAGGACTCCGATCTTTCCACGTAAGGAACTCCACTTTTCTTGACTCTGTCCACGTAAGGACTAACTTCCTTCTTCCACGTTAGGAATATTTTCTTCAATCTGTCCGCGTCGGGACTAAACTCTCTTGCCACGTCAGGAATAATCCATTTCTTTCCACATCAGGAACCAATCTTGATATATCCGCGTGAGGACTCAATCTTTCCACGTAAGGAATAAACTCGTCTTTCCACGTAAGAAAACCATTTTTCTTCCACATAAGGAATGCTCTTGATATGTCCACGTAAGGACTCTGATCTTTCCACGTTAGGAATCAATTCTTTCTCAATTTGTCCGCGTCAGGACTCATTTTTCCACGTAGAGAATGCCCTTATCCCCCCGTAAGGAATCTACCTCAATATGTCCGCGTAAGGACTCAATCTTTCCACGTAAGGAACACCAACTTCTTTCCACGTAAGGAATAAATTCATCTTTCCACGTCAGGAAACCATCTTTCTTCCACGTAAGGAATGCTCTTGATATGTCCACGTAAGGACTCTCTTCTTTCCACGTAAGGAATAAACTTGTCTTTCCACGTAAGGAAACTATCTTCTGACACGTCCGCGTATGGACTCCATCTTTTCCGCGTTAGGAATCTCCGTCTTTCCACGGTAGGAATCACTCCTGTTGATATGTCCGCGTAAGGACTACATCTTTCCAACAACACGAAGAAGGATAAATTTGTCCACGTCAGGATTCTTGTATCTTGTCATCACAAAGAACTACAAACTTGTCCACGTCAGGACGCACATTTCACCATTACAATTAAAGATATCTGCCGAAAACAAAATGATCCACGTCAGGATACCAACACGAAGAGTAACCAATCTTTTGTCAACGTCATGACCTCCCTTTCTCCAAATTTCGAGAGACCGAATCTATCCACGTCAGGATTAACACACCTTACCAATCCGGTAAAACAAGCCTGTCCACGTTAGGACGCCCACTTCTGAAGAAATCCCGTCATTCTAGGAATAAATTGTCCACGTCAGGACTTAGTTCTTCAATGATCCTCACCCACAAACTGCTCAGCACTGACGTGACAGCGACTTTGAGATGAACTCTACTGGGGATGTCTGAAAACCAACTATCGGACTCCTGCTTCGAAATTCTGATTCATGCGACTCGTTGATGACAAACAAACTCTGCTTGGGGATAAGAAGACACTTATCCTGGCCACTCTGCCTGGGGAAAATAAGATACATTTGCATAAATGACTCTGCTGGAGACAAAGAGAGTGTTATCACGATAACTCTATGGGGCATACCGCCGAAACTGACATTATCATTGAATATCTCCTGCCGAGATCTTGATTGTTTGGTGATTTATTTGAGCAAGAGCTCTCTCCACCTGAACTACTAGAATACAAAAGCTGCTTCAGCAAAATAAATGCTGGGAGGATAACGTCGACTCGCCGGGAATAGCCTGATGCTACAAAATTATTCCGGCAAAATAAATGCCGGAAGAGTGAAGTCGACCCTGCTGGGAAGTTGGGAACTCAAACCACACGTCTTGTTGAAGTAACCCCCTGCTGGGGAGTATAACTCAAACCAAATACCTTGCGGAGGTAACCCCCTGCTGGGGAATATAACTCTGCTGGGGAATAGCAGATGCACCTGGTATGATTGATCTTTCTGCTGGAACGTGAACTGATATCACCAGTATCTCTGACAAAATAAGTGACAGGAACCACCATCGACTCTGCCTGGGAGAGTCTTAGTCTTCGAGTTCCACTGGAAGGAAAGAACATTTGCTGAAAAGAGAACTCCGCTGGGGATGGGATGATTCTCTCGGGGAAAATTAACCGACTCCGCTGGGGGAGAATGCATGACCCTGCGGGGGGAGATGAACCTGTCTGAATACAGCTTTACGATCTCGGAATCGCCAAACTCTGCTGAGGACGAGTAACTTCTCTGGAGCACGTCCTTTGGATAAGCTACGGCTAGCTGGGGAATTCTATCCTTCTTCAGGAAGAACATGCATGACCTGCGTGGGGATCAAGCCTTTCACTATTGCAATCTTTTGATCACCTTCCTCGTACAGTTATGAAACCTGCAACAACACAAACAAGACACGACAAGCCTATGCAATCCACATCGATTCAGGTTAGTGACGTTACACTCAGTTAATTCAAAGCTTTAACAATTGTTGGCAAGGGCCAGTGATGTTATACTCATGCTAGTTTCATCAAACTTAGGCGTTTTATCATGCGCAAAACAGTAAAGGACAGGCATCAAGTACTGAATAACACATTTTCATTGATTGGGCCCCTGAATGGGCGGAGTTTTTGTACACGGGATATAACTCCTGAAAAGAGGAAGCTACGCAAAGCAAATATACAAGTATGCAAGTATTCACAAGAAGCATAAATATTGACAAATTAAATTTTGTACACATGTCGGCAACTGGACGCAGATGAACATCACGAACTGATCCTCCCATGACTCGTCCGACTCTAATACTTTCCCGGTATCCCCGCTTCTGAAGAGGTTGTATCCGATAACTGACTTCTCAAACACATTCTCCCGCATTGATGCTCATTGAATACCAAATTCGGACCGCAGTCATTTGCTTTTCTCATCCCTAACTTTTGCGTGAACCGCCCTTTACGGGTTTTCAGTTCACCGGGATACCCTTTTTTGCCGAAGCCGCCCAGTGTAGGTTTTCAACTTCGCGGGTGTACATTTTTTCAATTTTATCCCTAACTTTTGCCCGAACCTTTCATTCTGTTTTTGGTTCGCCAGGATGCCCCATTTTTGCCTGGACTCTCTTTTTCTGTCCAGCGGGTCTATTTTAAGCAAAGTATTTTTTAACTGCGTCCGAATTCACAGGTGATGCAAAGTCTTCCCCGTCCATGGTGGACAACAATAAAGCTCCTCCTGAAAAGACCTTCTTGACAACGTATGGCCCTTCGTAATTGGGGGTCCACTTGCCCCTGTGATCTGCTTGCGGCGGGAGAATCCTTTTCAGCACAAGGTCGCCCGTCTGAAAGCTTCGCGGAAGTATCGTCTTGTCGTATGCTTTCTTCATTCGTCTTTGGTACAAACGACCGTATGCCAGAGAAGCTAGCCTCTTCTCATCCATCAAACTCAGTTGGTTCAATCTGTTCTTTACCCATTCTGCCTCGTCCAGCTGAACGTCTCGCAATACCCTCAGAGAAGGGATCTCAACTTCCAATGGTAATACCGCTTCCATTCCGTATACCAACGAGAACGGAGTTGCCCCGGTTGATGTGCGTACCGTCGTACGATAACCGTGCAAAGCGAAAGGTAGCATTTCATGCCAATCCTTGTACGTCACCACCATTTTCTGGACGATCTTCTTGATATTCTTATTGGCCGCTTCGACAGCGCCATTCATCTTGGGTCGGTAAGGGGAGGAGTTGTGATGTTCGATCTTGAAATTCTGACAGAGCTCCTTCATCATTTTGTTGTTCAGATTAGAACCATTATCCGTGATTATCCGCTCGGGAATTCCGTATCGGCAAATGATATCTCTCTTGATGAATCTAGCCACCACTTGCTTCGTTACATTTGCGTAAGACGCTGCTTCCACCCATTTGGTGAAATAATCGATTGCTACGAGGATGAACCGATGCCCATTAGAAGCCGTCGGCTCGATCTTTCCAATCATATCGATTCCCCACATCGAGAATGGCCATGGAGATGACATCACATTTAGAGGACTCGGAGGCACATGTATTTTGTCAGCATATATTTGGCACTTGTGGCACTTTCTTGTAAATTTGAAACAATCAGTTTCCATCGTCAGCCAAAAGTAACCTGCCCTCAGCAGCTTTCTCGTCATAGTATGCCCACCAGCATGCGTACCGAAGGTACCTTCGTGAATTTCCTCCATAAGAAGCTTTGCCTCTCTCTCGTCTACACAACGCAACAACACCAAGTCGTGGTTTCTTCTGTATAAGACGCCATCCGGGTTCAAATAGAAATTACCCGCTAATCTCCTGAGAGTCTTCTGATCTTGACTGGATGCCCCAGCCGGATACTCTTTATTCTTCAGGAAATTAAGGATGTCAAAATACCACGGTTTGCCATCAGACGCTTCATCAATAGCAAATACATAAGCTGACCTGTCTAACCGAGAGATAGTGATTTGGGGAGCTTCGTTCCAGAAATTGACCTTGTACATGGAAGACAAGGTGGCAAGGGCGTCAGCCATTTGATTTTCTGCCCGCGGCACGTGATGCAATTCAACTTTGTCGAAGAAAGGCAACAATCTCCTGGCATAATTCATATACTGTATCAAATTGGGCTGCCGTGTCTCCCATTCCCCTTTGATCTGATTCACCACCAGAGCTGAGTCTCCGTATACGTCTAAATGTTTGATTCGCAAATCAATGGCTTCTTCAAGCCCCATTATACAAGCTTCGTATTCGGCCTCATTGTTGGTAACGGCAAAGGTTAATCGGGCAGTAAACGGGATGTGCGACCCGTGTGGCGTAGTGATAATTGCCCCTATTCCGCTACCGTAAGCATTCACAGCTCCGTCAAATATCATCTGCCATTTGGACCCCGGCTCTGGTCCTTCGTCTGGCAACGGCTCTTCGCAATCCTTCATCTTGAGATACATGATATCCTCGTCAGGAAAGTCAAATCTCATCGATTGATACTCTTCAATAGGCTGCTCCGCCAGATACTCAGACAACACACTCCCCTTTATTGCCTTTTGCGAGACGTATTGAATATCGTACTCAGTCAAGATCATCTGCCACCGGGCAATTCTACCTGACAACGCCTGCTTTTCAAATATATATTTGATTGGATCCATCTTCGAGATGAGCATGGTTGTATGATTCAGCATGTACTGCCTCAAACGCTTGGCGGCCCAGGCTAGCGCGCAACAAGTTTTCTCCAGCATTGAGTATCGAGATTCACAGTCTGTAAATTTCTTACTCAAATAGTAAATTGCATGCTCTTTTCTCCCCGTCTCGTCGTGTTGACCGAGAACACAACCCATGCTTCCCTCAAGAACCGTCAAATACATTATCAAGGGTCTCCCTGCCACTGGGGGTATCAAAATAGGAGGCTCCTGCAGATACTTCTTTATTTTATCGAACGCCTTTTGACAATTATCGTTCCACGTTACAGCTTGATTTTTCTTCAATAGCTTGAATAATGGTTCACACGTGGCCGTTAGGTGAGATATGAACCGAGCAATGTAGTTCAATCTCCCCAAAAACCCGCGCACCTCTTTCTCTGTTTTAGGCGTCGGCATTTCTTGAATCGCTTTTATTTTAGCAGGATCGACCTCTATTCCTCTTTCGCTTACTATGAACCCCAGGAGCTTACCCGATCTCACCCCAAAGGTGCATTTGTTAGGGTTCAGCCTCAGCCTGAACTTCCTAAGCCTTTTAAATAACTTCAGCAGATTCACCAGATGCTCTTCCTCCGTCTGGGATTTGGCAATCATATCGTCAACATAAACTTCGATCTCTTTATGCATCATATCATGAAAAAGAGTCGTCATCGCACGCTGATATGTTGCCCCAGCATTTTTCAAACCAAAGGGCATCACTTTGTAGCAAAATGTTCCCCAAGGCGTTATGAAAGTAGTCTTCTCCATATCCTCTGGCGCCATTTTAATTTGATTATAGCCTGAAAAGCCATCCATGAAGGAGAATACAGAGTATTGAGCGGTATTATCGACTAATACGTCAATATGAGGAAGTGGAAAATCGTCTTTTGGGCTTGCTTTATTCAAATCTCTATAATCCACGCACATTCGAACCTTGCCATCTTTCTTTGGCACTGGTACGATGTTAGCAACCCATGAGGGATACTTCGTCACAGCCAGGAACCCAGCGTCCCACTGTTTCTGAACCTCCTCTTTGATCTTCATTGCCATATCTGGACGAGTTCTGCGAAGTTTTTGTTTGACAGGCGGGCAGTCTTCTTTCAGTGGCAGACGATGCACAACCATATCTGTATCGAGCCCTGGCATATCTTGATATGACCAAGCGAATACATCATTATACTCTCGGAGCATTTCAACCAGTTTTCGCTTGATATCACTCTGCAGTGCGGCTCCGATACGAATATTCTTCTCAACCCCTTCCGACCCCAAATTGATAATTTCGATAACCTCGTCGTGAGGCAGAATGGCTCTTTCCTCTTGCTTCACCAACCAAGACAGTTCTTCAGGAACATCGCTATCTTCGACAACCTCTTCTTCGGTCTGGAATACCGGGTGCTCGAAGTCGGGACGAGTCATAGGTGGTTCAAGGATGTCATCTGAAAATGTTATCCTGCAAAAGAGAGGGTTAAGTGCTTCAAAATGCGTATACAGCGGATAACCACATTGCCATTTTATTGAAAAATACAAAACAAGAAAGACAGGGATTACGGTATTTACACATGAAAAAAACGCCATTTATTTAATGATTAACAAAGCAATGTTTATAACAACACAGCCCTAAGCAAATCCCGATGCCCCGGGCAAGACATCAGATTATTCAACAATTAATAAAGCAAAGCATTACTGTTTAAAAGTCACAGGAACAAGCTCCTGAATAGACCAGTTGCATAGTCCTTGTCCTGGCGTGCTTGGCTGAATCTAGGCATCCATATCACAGTCACTGTCCCCTTCATCGGATTCTGAAGCAGCATTGACAGATTCATGGCATACTCCACTGGCAGAGATGGTGATTGACTTTCTGAAATGAGGGGCCCCCACGGAAGGAGTTGATGACGACGGTCGGTACCCCAGTCCGAACCGGTCCATTTTCACAGGAATGTCCAATACTTTGCCCCAGCCTTTGGCTTCTCCTGCCTTCACTAGCGCTTGAGCCTCTTTATACGAAGAAACAGCTATCTCTGGCGCTTTGCTTGGCCCGGGACTCTTGTCCTTTATGCGCAAACCTTCGAATGCCTGGCATGGCGTCTCGTGGATCTCCCCGTCGACTTCCACATATTTAAACGAAGATAGATGGCTGACCAGGATGTCTTCTTCTCCGCACACGGTGACGACACTGTCTCCGACCATATACTTTAACTTCTGATGCAGGGTAGACGTGACTGCCCCTGCCCCATGAATCCAAGGTCTTCCCAGCAAGCAGCTGTACGCAGGCTGTATATCCATGATATAAAACTCTGTTGCAAACACTTCCGGCCCCACTTGCAGAGGCAATGTAATCGATCCGAAGACTGTTCTCCGCGTGCCGTCAAACGCTCTGACCACCAAATCACTTGGTGTACACAAAATCCCTCGAACATCCAGCTTCATCATAGCCTTCTTAGGCAGCACATTCAAAGACGACCCGGTGTCAACCAATACGTGCGACATTGTCGACCCTCTGCACTCAACAGATACATGTAATGCCATATTATGATCCCTTCCTTTCGGAGTCAAGTCGAAATCAGTAAAGCCCAGACTGTGGCCCGCATTTACGTGTGCCAATACTCCTTCTAGCTGGTTCACGGAGACATCCTGTGGTACAAAAGAAGTGTCCAGGACTTTCAGCAAAGCATTTCGGTGAGCTTCCGAACACAACAGCAATGACAGAATAGATATTTTGGATGGCGTTTGCTGCAGATGCTCCACGATTTTATAGTCGCTCTTCCGAATTAAGCGCATGAATTCTTCGACATCCTTAGATGCTGCTTCTTTTTCATTTGCTTGAATCGGAACATTTTCCACCGCTTTCCCTTTTCCTTTCGCTATCCTTTCGGCTTCTACTTCAGGAGATATAAAGATCCTGCCGCTCCTCGTCATGCCTCCTGAACCCACAACATTATCCACAACCTCCGCTGACTGCTTGTTAACATCGATTTTAATCCCGTCACAATACACCTCTAGCCCATATGACCATGGGACTGCTTTCGTGTTCTCATACGGGATTGGCCCGGCTTTAGTTATAGTAATCGGTGGTCGCTGAGCTGGTGCTGAAATAGTGATCGTCTTCCTAGGAATTGTCACTGTGGCAACATCACTCCGATTATCCACTGCTGCCCCTGCCGGCTCATCAGTTGCTGTTCTATCAAACTGCAATATACCATCATCAATCAAGGCCTGAATGCCTTTCTTCAGATCCTCACACCCCCCAGACAGGGCCCAACAATCTAAGCAGTACTCATTACAACCCGGGTAAACACCTCCTTGCAACAGTCGGCTTTTTATTTCGCTCAGCGGCGTCTTTAAATCCTCAACATTCATAATCAGATTCAGACCTTCCTCAGTCAGCACGGCATTCGCCCCATGATTAGGCATGGGTTTCTGGACTATATTCGCACCGGTCGTTCCGAAGTTGATAGACTTGTTGTCCAAGAGATCCTGCACAACGTGCTTAAAAGCATGACAACCTTCTATATCATGGCCCGGGGCCCCAGAATGAAACTCGCAGCGCCTATTTGCATCATAGCCGAACGGGGGAGTTCCCGTTATCGGTGCCAAGGTTCTTTTCTCCACCAGATTCAATCCCAACAAGGTCTGCAATAAATCAGCATAGTTAGAGGGAGGCTTCTCGAACACCCTTCTCGGCTTACCACCCTGGAATTTTCTCTGAGCTTGCTGTGCCCCCTGCTGAGGCTGCTGCTGCTGTGGCATTGGTTGCTGCTGAACCTGTTGTTGTTGCTGAATTGGTTGTTGTTGATACGGGATGGTGACACTCGACACTTGCTGCTGCTGACGATATTGATTTCTTCCCCTGCCTCGGCCTCGGCCTCGTCCTCCAAATACAGCACTAGCTTCGCCCTGACGGCGCCCACCATAAGCTTTCCTATTACTGCCAGATGCAGCTGACTCGTCAACTTGGAACTTTCCTTGCTTAATGTTCCGCTCAATCTTTTCACCCATCAAAATCAGATCTGAAAAACTAGCCAGAGACGTATGAAACAACATATCATGAAACAGCCCGGTGAATGTGCCAACAAACATGTCGTTCATTTCTTTATCTTCCACAGGAGGACGGACCCTGGCAGCCATATCGCGCCACCTTTGCGCGTATTCTTTAAAACTCTCCCCTTTCTTCTGCGAAAGCCCGGCCAACTGGACCCGATTGGGTGCCAGGTCACTGTTATATTTGTAATGGGCTACGAACGCCTCTGCTAATTGCTTCCAAGTTTTGATATCAGTGGGCTCCAACCCCATGTACCACTCTAAGGAAGGACCCGATAGACTATCCTGAAAGAAATGCATGAGCATTCTTTCGTCAGTGGAGTATGCAGACATCTTTCTGTAATAAGCTCGTACATGAACCTTCGGACATGTATCTCCCTTGTACTTATCGAACGCAGGCGCTTTGAACTTGATTGGCACCCTCAACCCAGGTACCAAGCCCATTGTTGCCATGTCCAGTCCTACAGCACTCTGATTTAGGACTCCCTTCATTTGCTCTTCCAGCATTCTAATCTTTTGAGAATCATCCATCGGCCCTTCAAAACCTCCTCCAGAGAAGGCGTCTTCCTGTTGATCCTCTTGCCACATACCGTTTCCAGCCCCGTATCCATCATACGCATTATTACGTCCAGCTCTGACCTGATTCATCCCCGGAACTCGGCCTCTGTTGCCATACCCTTGAACACCTCCAGCAGGACCACCAGTCATAAAACCAGCACCGTTTCCGTTTCCAAAACCTCCGTAGCCCTGATTGACCATGCCATAACCATCTTGCCCAAAGCCTTGAGCATTAAAGCCATACTTGCCAGTATTGTCGAATCCCTGATCGTTGAATCCGAACCCAGCGTTGACAAAGCCATTGCCTCCGAGATTATCTCCCAAATTGACATCACCCAGCCCAGCGTTATGGACAGCAGTTTCATTTCCAACTCCGACGTTACCATTCACTGCAGCGGTAGCGTTGTTGACGTTAGCAGCATTCACATTGACGACAGGTGGAGCCACCGGCGTTGGAGTGCCATCTCCATGAGCAGTATCAACCCGGACAGACTGATGATCTTCGTTACCATGACCAGCGTTGCGAGCCAATAACGGCTGGACCATGGCCTGCAAATTCTCTTGCCCTTTTGCTATAGCCTCCATGGTCTGCATGAAGAGGGCGAGCTTCTCGCGTACATCCTGCATCTCGTTCTGAATCTGGTCCATGACTTTCCGACAGTTGGATCGTGTAGAATAGCGGTGTGGATGTTGATCTGGAATCCTGTTAAGTACCTGGTACAGAGCAGGAGATAAGACACCATTCAAAGATTACCTGTTATGCAAGATGAATATGAATGCAATGCAATGTGTCTGTGCATTAGGGAAGTTCATTCCCCCAGTTCTAGTGCGAAGGTGCCGGTGCAGTGACAGTGTTGACAATAAGAATATCGGAGCTGAATCATAGAAAGCCTCGTATATTGCAGAGAGAATCAATAAGCCCAGGGTACAATATCACTGAGAGTACAAAGATGGCATGACCTCAACCAACAATCCTGGTGATGGTCAGCACTATGCAACTAAAGCATACAAATAATGGAATGATCAGATCCTCCCAAAAGTTTGGTACTCCTCTATCAACTTCTTGGTCTCCGGATGGCTTGGTCGATCAAGCAGCCCTTCAACAAGCTGGTTTCTCTTCTTAAGGACACGGCGTACGTCTTCAGCAGTTTCTTCCCATGCCGCTTCTCCGAAGCAATCTTCTAACTTTCGCTTCTGGGACACTGCTTCATCTCTAGATTTGATTGCCTTGTTCAGTGCATGCTGGACACTATACCGGTTCATCACTTCCTCCTCACACTTCTTGATGCTAGACTTCAACTTCTCTTCGAGGTCGGAAATTTGCTGCTTTAGCTTATCTTCCCTCTTCTTGTTGTTGGTGAGTGTAGCATTCCAAGTCTTATTGCAAGAAGATATCTCTCGGTGTGCTGCGTCAAGCGCTTTCTTTTTGGCTTCCAGCATGTCATGGGAGCTTCTGAACTCTTGCCCCAGACGTTCGCGCTTTTTCTTCTCCTCGGTCAACTCAGCTCCTAACCTGTTTACCAGCTCGATCTGTTGTTGGAAAGCATACACGGCCTTGTTTTTCTCACTGCGTACCTGGGCTAACTCTTGCTCTAACCCTTCGTTAATCTTCGTCAAGGCTTCTTTCTCCTTCACAACCTGTTCATATGCTTCTCTAGAAACAGTAGTCGGCTCTTCTACCGGAATAGGATCAAGAGTTGGTGCATCTGGAAACGGCATCTTCAACTGACTAGCCCTCTCTTGAATCCAAGCTCTATAAGGTGCATAGGCCTGACAGTCATTCTTTCCTAACAACGGCTTCCCTTTGCGGTTAATACTCGTCCAGGCACGTCGCAACTTGGCTAATAACTCCCCCTTCACGTCACCGGTGAAGTACAGAGATTCCTGTACTTCTTCCTCCTGAGGTGGATTCTTCAGCGCATATCCGAACTGGCGAATGAATAGAGAAGGGTTGTAATTGATACACCCTTTTCTTCCGATCAATGGCACATTAGGGTAACCAGAACAACTGAAGATGAGCTCGGATCCCAACAAATCTCTATCAAACCACTCCATATCTTCCGACGATAACCTCATCAAACGCTCCGGCCAACCAACTGGAACTGTAGTCTCTGCAGCAGATCCTCTCTTAGGAAGGTGACTCTCAAACCACATACTCAACAAGGGCACACACAGATGAACATTCTTCCCTCTTCCCTTCTCATTCTTGTAATGCAGCGAGTGGTAGAGATCTCCGAGTAAAGTAGGTACAGGATTACCAGCGACGAACAAGTAGAAAGCATCGAAGTCTACAAAATCCGGTATATTGGGGAACAGTACTATGCCATAAATGCACAAGGCCAACACAGCATTGAAAGCAACCCAGCACCCATTCTTAGCATACTCTTGGGCTTTACCCACTAAGAACTGAAATGAGAATCCGGGAACTCCACGGGAAACAGTAGTCACAAGTTCAGAAGCATCAACATGCAAGGCTTTTGCCAATTCCTCCGGCTTGGGTTTGGCATCATAATGGATGAATGGAACCTGATTCTGCACGGGCAGCTCAACATACTCAGCGTATTCCTCCAAGGTTGGTCCCATAATAAAGTCAGAGAACGTGAAACACCTCAAAGCAGGGTCGTAGAATTGCATCAAAGCATACAGCCCATCTAACTCTACCTCTGTAGGTTTGCACACCAATCTCAATAATCTACCATAACTCATCCGGAAACTCCTACGAACACCCTCATCAGCAAGAGAGATCAACCCCAGTAGAGGAACAATATCAGGCATAGGCAATTTGTAAGCAACCGTTCTCCTTAAGCTAGTCATGATCAAACACTCAGAAGTCTGGGCACTAGAACTAGGGAAATGCAAATGCGCCTGCAGCACAGACACACGTTAGTGAAATGCAAATGATAATGGATATGCAGGGATGCAATGCAAGTAACATTCAACGGGGACCAAAGCTGCAGCTGAATAGCCTAAACCCAATCAAGAAAGGTCTCAGATAGACCATCCAGAAGTCATCAACCCTGGTCTCAGATAGACCTAAAATAAAACTCCAACACTGGTCTCTGACAGACCTCAAACCATAACTCCAACTGGTCTCTGCTAGACCTCAAATCCCATCTATAACTGGTCTCTGACAGACCTCAAAACACCTCTCAAATGGTCTCTGACAGACCTCAGAATAAATCTCCAAATGGTCTCTGACAGACCTCAGAATAAATCTCCACATGGTCTCTGACAGACCTCAGAATACATCTCCACATGGTCTCTGGCAGACCTCATAACTCTCCATAAATAACCCGGATCTCTGATCAAGAAATAACCGGTAGTCTGGAGGTCTAGTTACCTGCATAACCCTGAATCCCCTCACAGGTGGGTGGCCCTATAACTGGCACAAGGTACGGCATCCTATGCGGTCGTCGGCGTCACAGACTTTCAGGGTTGATGATACGATTCCCAGAAGGAGTGGCATCATCAATTCCTGAAGAGGCCTCACTCAGCCAACTTCCAAATGATCGGTCCCCAGAGTCGACAATCCAACTAACCAGCAACCCACGCCAACCAAAGGAAGGGGCAGGAGGCCAACCAGAGGAACCTCGTCTGAGTGTAGATTTCATGGGACACCAAAGCAAGCAAAGCAAGCGGGCGCCCACTAATTTCTACTCTAATTCTAGGTGCACTCAAGCCCAGGTCCGACTTATCTCTCAATATCAGAACACCCGTCACACCCCAGATACAGCAATAATAAACAATATATATAAAGCTGAAAAAAATACAGGGTTAGAAATATACAATAACTCCATACAAAGTCCTCGACGGGAAAACAAGCGTTAGGATTGACTCTCTCAAGGGACGTTGGATCCCAAATGCATAAGGACCGTCGCAGTCCTTAGCAGCCAGGGGACGTTGGATCCCCAGCAGAGTCGCCAGCTGTCGCTACTGCGAAAATCGGCGCCGGCTGAACAGAAGAGTCGCCACCGTGCGTTATTTATCCCACGGGAGGGAAAGGAAACGCTCAGAGTAAACCTCGCACAACATGGGAAAGGTATGGTCGTCGCAACCAAAACCTGGATTCGGGAGTCGGTTACGCAAGGGGAAGGTATTAGCACCCCTCACGTCCGTCGTACTCGACGGGATCCACGCTTGTTTTCGGGTATGGATTGTTATTCTATCTAAACTATAGGTCAAGGGTTAAAAAGAAAAGAGAATGAAAATAAAAATGACTCGGCAAAGTATCGCACTTTATGCCTACGTATTCCCGTCTGGAACGAGAAATCAGAGTCAACGTAGTTCGCCTACCTACGGGAAAGGAGGGGAAGGTTGCTCGCTAGGATATCGCATCCTATGCCTACGTACTTCCACACAGCATGGAAGATCAGAGCAAACGTAGTTCGGGCCACGTACGACACAAGCTTGTCTTGGTTGATTTTATTCCTTCTGAAAAAGGTTTTCTGATCAACAGTCCCAGCGGACAAAAATGACGCTTTGATGAGTTCACATTCTTTTACGGAAGAAGTGTCTTTTATTGTGTTTGAAATCTTTATGTGTTTTTCTGTTTGTTTTGAGAAAGAAAGAGACAGAACTCTAACCTACGGTTGCGAAGGGAAACAAACTAACCTAATGTTATCATGCATGGGTTAAGACCTAGTGTCTATCATGCTCCTCTCTTGCACAGAGAGAAACAGAGATCCTAAGGGATAGGCAGAAACAGAAACAATATCAGATATATACAGTAAAGCAGTAAAATGCATGGATGCAGCAATACAAGCGAGGCAAGGGAGTCCCACTCAACCTCGAACCTAGAAAACAATAGGCGAAAGTGAATAGGCTTCACTTTCAACCCAGCAGGGTAAACAGCAAACAATACAGTTCAGAAAACCAATCAATACATCAGAAATGAAATACAGCAGCATCAGCAGCTCTGAATCAACAACTGGCTTCAAGCAATCTCCAATCATTCACAAGCTTCAACAAGCATCAATCTCCATCTTCATGACCTTCAGGCAAGGGTTTTGATCATCAGTCTTCCATCTGCAATGGCTTTTCTTCATGCTCAAACCTCCAGGATGAGGGATCAGCCACAAGAGTGAATTGGGTGTTAAGCAATCAGCTGACTACCAAAGGTGGTGAACAGACTGCTCCTAACACAAGAGACATTTTCTCTCAAGAGTTCTATCTCATAGACACCATCACCAAGCCTTCCAAAGGAAGGGGGTGAGTGTCTTAGAGAGACTCTGAATCACAGAGAAGAATGGATGCAGACAAGGCAATCCATGTTTGAGAAATAATCATTCTAACCTAGAGCTCTGCCTAGCTCCTAAACCCTAGTCTCCTCAGCAACTGCTAGCAAGAAACTCCTCCTCAACTCTGACAGTTGATCTTCAGCATTTGACTCTTCAATGGCTTCATCTCCACAAATCTTCAGCTTCCCCAGGGCCCCAGACAAACCCAATACCCAAACAAACAATCAATAAACCCCAGAGGGCACACCACACCAGACAGCAGATATACAGACAGTAATAATAGCAGTAGGGGAATCCTAACTCTTTCTAAGGGATCTAATAGCTACCCATAGCCCCTATAGTCCCATAACTAATCTATTCAAACCCTAAGTCCTAAGGGAGAAAATTGAACTTCCTAAGTTGTCACCTAAAAACCCTAGTTTTGTTCATGATATTCAAGCATTTATTAATCACCTAAAACTAGCCTCTAAAAATGGGAACTAAAATATTTCTACAAGCTTAACATCTCATCTAACCAATATGAAAAGAGTGATCAAAAAATATCAAAGCATGTGAGAGAACAAAAATCATAAAAATAATGCATGAAATGTAACTATTTAATGTGACATTTATTTAGAAAATATGTAAAAAATATGAAATAAAACTAAAAATGAAAATTTATTTTCCTATAATATTCTAGACATTTTAATGAAAACATGGTAAAAAGAATGGATTAAAAAGCATTTTTTATGAATTATTTATGAATTTATGAAAATTGGTGAAAATAAAATGAATTAAGAAAATTAAAATTGAATTAAAATGAGGGAGGGGGTATGAAGAGTAACTCGCCCCAGTTCAAATCAGGATGGGCCTCATAAAAGGGGGGTGCTGGTAGCGCTTGCCAAAGCCCAATACACATTCAGAAAAAAAACAAATAAATAAAAGACGCTGGGGGTAAGAATAGTAGAGGAATTACGTTGAAATGCAATTGGGCCTAACATTAGGGGGTGGGGATAACAACATAAACTCAGGCCCGCCCGTTTCAATTAATGAAACGGTGCGTTTTGGCCAGCGCTTCTCCCTCCAATTCTGAAATTAAACGTAGGCCACACGATCTTACTAACAGTCAAAAGTCCAACTCCAAACGAAGGGCCACGATTTCATCTTCTTCAATTGGCCTGAAACTTAGGGTTTCTCTTCACCATGGCAGCCATGCACGACCTACATTCTACCTCTCTGTTCTCCTCCTACACGCCATGAATCCTCATGCTGTAAACATGAAATCTGCTCCAAATCTCTCCCTCTACAATCCTAGGGCATCAATTCACTTTGAAATTCACCACATCAACAAATTCGATTGGATCAACATTCGGCCTCCATTGAAATGCACTGATGCGAACCTTCACCATCCTTCCCCAAACTTAGCCTAAACTAAACTACACCTAATGGAGATCAACACATGCTATCAAGCTACAATTATAACACACTAATCTAAGAGATATGAACACTAACAGATTATGGCACCTGTCACTAACCATCACCAAATCTCTCCAAATTCATCTAACTTAATCTCCTAACCACCTAGATCAATTCTACACTAACAAAATCATGCCTAACTAACTGGATCAAGCAGTTTGAATGAAAACTTACCTTGTGCAAAATCTTGCAAACAGCTATGGAGATTGATGATTTGAGGCTTCTAAGTGCTGGATCTTGATCAATCCTTGATGTATGTGATTCTGTATGCAAGCTTTGGATGAGATTTGGCCAGAATTATGCTATCCACTTGCAACTTCAATCTTGATGCTCTTGAAAAAAAGTGCTCGAAAATGGATGATTCACACCAAAACTTTGCTCCAACTATGATCTATGATGATGATGGAGTCAGATTGAGTTGATTTTGATGAAAGTTGATGAAGGTTTTGAGAGAATTACAATGAAACTTTTATGAAAAAGTGTGAGAAATTTGTGAAATTCTTGGTGCAAATGAGGCCAACCCTTGCCAAATTCTCCTTTCATGAATATATAGACCCCAAATGAACATTCTAGATCCATCTTGCACATTCCCTTGTTTTCAAACTTTGGCTCATTTTTGATTATGTTTCTTAAATGATAAGCAACCATGGATAACTTCATTTTTTCCTTCTAAACTCAAAAAAGTGTGTGAACCATTGTTCTTAGAATTGTTTTTCCATTCAAAATCATATATTGGAAGTCTCCATTTGGACTTGTAAATCTCCCAAACCACTTTCCAACTTGAAATTATTCACTTTATAAGCCTTTTTAGTTCATATTTTGACCTATCATGCAACTCCATGCTATGAGCTTCTCCAATAACTTGTGACCTTCTTTCTAGACTTAAAATCCCATTTGGAGCAAGTTTGATGTTGTAAGTTTTTCCATTTGAGGCCTCCTTGTATGAGTTTTGGGTATAGGTTAAAATGACCTGTAATTCACAAATGCCCAAAATACCCTTTGCTTGTCAAGACCATAAGTTGAGTTCTCCACATCATATGAAGGCATACTATACCATTCTAGAAAGCTAAGACAATGAGGAACAATTCTTATGTTGACCAAGAATTCATTTGAAATCTCCTTGAGGGGTAAAACTAGCTTGGAAGTCAAGTCACTTTCACAGACAAAAATTCAGACACCCCAGATGACCTGTAACTTGTAAAGACCATAACTTGAGTTCTATAAATCTCCTTGAGGTCTTCCACCACTCAAATTAAAGGTCTTGAGATCCTCTACAAGTTTCATGTTGGCCAAGAAGCCATTTGAAGCTAGCATTTTGACTTATCTTGCTTGGAAATTTGACCTAAACTAGGGGATTTTACAGAGAAACCCTAATTTAGTAACTCCTCTTCTCCTTGACTTCTCTTGAATTCTCCTTGTCATATCTCCATATCCTTCTTTATAGGTTCAATGTTGATCCCCACATCTCTCCAATAGACTTGAATGCCCTCTTAAGTCAGTCAATTGACCTAGGGTTGACCTAGGGTTGACCCAGATGAAACCCTAGTTGACTGTCTTCCACTATAGCTCTTGTGCTTTCATCAATGACTTGCTTTCTTCTCCAAATGACTTTGTAAGTCTCTCAAGATGTCTAGATGCTCTCCATGTCTTCATTTCATAGCTCATAACCCTCTTGTTGATCCTCAAACACCCTCAGCTAGGAGATGGACTCAAGGCTTGATCTGCTGAACTCTTTGCTTTCAAATTCTTTCCTGATGACTTGAGTAGGATGGAATTAGGATAATAACCTCTTGCTAGGCCTCTAGAGATGAAAACAATGATTGGTCCCCTGTTGAATGACTTGCTATGCTTATGCTATGCAGATGGTTAGTCTATGTACATGACTCTATATGCAAATGCTAATGATAATGAAACATAAATCCAAGGAATAAGGTTAGGCAAATTTTAGGGTGCAACAACAGGTCATCGCAACCAAATCTTGGGATCGGGAGTCGGTTACGCAAGGAGAAGGTATTAGCATCCCTCACGTCCGTTGTACTCAACGGGATCCACTCTTGTTGTCTAATCAAAGGGTGTGTTTATCTATCTAAGCTACAGGCTCATAGGAAAACATGAAAGAAAAGAGACTCAATAGAGCATCGCCGCTCTATGCCTACGTATTCCCTTGTGCAATGGGAAAGTCAGAGTCAACGTAGTTCGGGAAACTACGGGTGAAGGGGGAAAGGTTGCTCGCCAAGACATCATCGTCTTGTGCCTACGTATCCTCGTATGTCACGAGAAATCAGAGCAAACGTGGTTCGGGATGACACGACCACGGATTGGTTAAGTGTTTTTTATGAATGACGTTAAGTCTCCATTCCAGCAGTTAGGGTCGATGCCTGTTTGCGGTAGAATGGAAAAGTAACGCACCTTTTTCTGAAAATGAGTTTGGAACAATGATCCTGAAGGATAAAAAGGTTTAATGTTTTGTTTGTGTTTTTTAGTGAAGTGAATTAATTTGATTTGTGATTCACATTGCACTAAAGACTATGACATAGGAACGGATGCGTCGCATATCGCCCCCAAACGGGACGTACACTAAACACTCTAGACAAGCAAGAGGAGACCCCTCACTCATCATTTCCCATGTGCTTAAGGCTCATAGCGTACAACATTCGTCGTATTTATTAGATGAGTTAGAATGCGTTCTGAGATGAGAAGAGAGACGCATAGAAGGTCTAAGGGAAACTCGGTCCTAACGTTGTCATGCAAAATGGTCCTAAAGTTGGGATTGAAAGGGAAATCTACCCTAATGTTAGCATGCTTGGATTAAACACCTAATGTCTCTCCTACTCCCATCCTAAACGGAGGGACTAGGAGTCCTAAGGGATCATGGAAAAGGACCAAGAAAACACAAGATAACTCAATCACAAGTAGAAAGAAATGGAAGATAAAATGCAACATGAAATGCAAATACAAAAGAAAAGTGGGAGGAAAAAATGTGGGACAGCAGCCACCACAAGCACATCTCAACCAAGCAATGCAAGCAAAGGAAACATACACTCATCATTTGAAAAACATCCACAAAGTACGCATCCAAATGGAAATTGAAGCATGCGTGTCGAATAATCGAAATTAAACGAACACGAACAGTGAAACATATCCAAAACATCTCACTCCAAATGCATCATATCGATCCATGGAGATTCAAAGTGAGAGAGCACCAAAATAAGCTTGAAAAACAGCAAATATGACATTCTGGTTCAGTGTTAATCGGTTAACACATATGGTTAACCGATTAACCAGTTAAAAATGTTGGAAAGTTTGAAAATTCGCACTGGTTAATCGATTAACCAGTTTGCACTACAACTGGTTAACCGATTAACACTGTACCAGAAGCAGAAAAACAGCAACTCAAAAGCACTTTCAGCAATTAATCACTTATGCAATAAATCTAAATCTAACAACATGTAAACACATTCAAACATCAAGATCACAATTCACATAAATCTAAATCAACAAAATCAATTAAAAATGAAGATCAACATGATGATTATGCAAATAAGCTCAAAAACAGAATCAGATCTAGAATTTCCAACCTGCAAAGCGGAGATTTGCTTTGGTAAATGTTGATTCAACTTCAATTGAGCAGATCCAAGCAAAAAAACCTAGAGATTCTTCAAGATCCAAGTGTTTTTCTTGTTGTAGAAGTGAAGATCCACCAAAATTAAGCCAAAATAATCCAAATATGCTCCTCTAGATCAACTTCCAAGTTCAGATCCATACTAGCACGAAAATTGAATGGAGAATTGGAGATAATAAGGATGAAAGATGAATGTTTACCTCTAGAATTCAATGATTCCAATGGAGAATCAAAGAATTCAAGGTGAGATCTCTAATGGAGTTTGGAGATGGAAAACTTGAGAGAAAATTGAGAGAATTGGAGTGAATTCTGAAAATGAAATGGAATTATGAGGATTGATTGTGTGAGGTTTGGAGAAAATCACTTAAATATGCTCTAGGTTAGAAGTAGAGTGGTGGTTTGGAGTGTGGTTATAAAAATTGGAATGGGGGTTAGGAGTGGGAATTTGAATTGATTTTGAAAATTAACCAAAATTCAAAGTGGTTCTAAATCCTTCTTCTGGTGTAAAATCAAATTCACAAGTGATCAAAATGGACCCCAAAGTGGATGCCTTTGAAAATTCACGTGCAGGGGCAAAATTTGCCTTGGTTAATCGGTTAACCTTTTGGGTTAATCGATTAACACCTTTAAAAATTCAAATTTGACCTGATTTTGCATTGGTTAACCGGTTAACCATATTGGTTAATCGGTTAACACCTTAAAAATTTGAATTTTGGCGCCTTTTGGAGGGAAAAGTGCACATTTGTCCGTTTTCTTTCGTTCTGAGCTCCGTTAAGCCTTTGAAACTTTCTTTCAAATATCAAAACTGTGAGAATGCCTGAGATAGCTTGAATGTTGCTTCCTGAGTTAAAAATATCCTGCAAAATAAAATAAAATCGACCGCTCGATCGCCGGGCAAAATAAATGTCGGAGCCTCTGATGCTCGCTGTTTAGTCTCTTGCACTAAAAAGGAAACCTGAGCCACATGAACACCTAGATCCCCTGCCTCAAGAACAAATGTTATGATATGCAAAAAATGCAAAATGCAGAGAAACAAAAGCCACCAGGTTAAAACATAAGGGCAAATTTTGGGGTGCTATAGTTGCCCCTATTCAATCAACTTGGACCTGAAGGGGAAAAGCATCAGCTTTCAAACATTCAAGGTAGAAGGTGATTGAATACCAAAAGAACCCGGAAATTTGCAACCTGCGGGGATGCAAAACAACGAATACCAACCAAAAGTTGGAATGCGACACGCTAAGGATACAGTTCAATATGAAACATCAACCAAGAGATACCAACAAAGAGTTGGGATAACAAACATCGTATACCAACCAAGAGTTGGGATAACAAACACCAAATACCAACCAAAAGATGGGATAACAAACCAAGGATACCAACCAAGAGTTGGGATAAAAAACATCGGATACCAACCAAAAGTTGGGATAACAAACCAAGGATACCAACCAAAAGTTGGGATAACAAACACCAGATAACAACCAAAAGTTGGGATACAACCAAACGATACCAACCAAGAGTTGGAATACAACCAAAGGATACTAACCAAGAGTTGGGAAACAGCCAAAGGATACCAACCAAGAGTTGGGATACAACCAAAGGATACAAACCAAGAGTTGGGATACAACCAAAGGATACCAACCAAGAGTTAGGATAACAACCAAAGGATACCAACCAAGAGTTGGGATATAACCAAAGGATATCAACCAAGAGTTGGGATAACAACCAAAGGATACCAACCAAGAGTTGGGATACAAACAAAGGATACCAAGCAAGAGTTGGGATACAACCAAAGGATAACAACTAATAGTTGGGATAACAACCAAAGGATACCAACCAAGAGTTGGGATAACAACCAAAGGATACCAACCAAGAGTTGGGATACATCCAAAGGATACCAACAAAGAGTTGGGATACAATCAAAGGATATCAACCAAGATTTGGGATAACAACCAAAGGATACAAACCAAGAGTTGGGATACAACCAAAGGATACCAACCAAGAGTTGGGATACAACCAAAGGATACCAACCAAGAGTTGGAATAACAACCAAAGGATACCAACCAAGAGTTGGGATAGAACCAAAGATACCAACCAAGAGCTGGAATGACGACTCCGCCGGGGAACAAAGGAGAAAATTAACCAAGCAGCCTTGTGGCGAATTCACTGGGGAAAGAGTGGACTAACCAAATGACTCTGCACGGGATAAACATCCATCAAAAGATAATAATCGAACAATACCATCCAAAAGATGGGATAAAGGTTACTCTCCGGGGGAAAAACCAAACACTACCAACCAAGAGTTGGAATCACCACAACACCGACCAAAGTTGAACCTAAGCTACCAACCAAAAGTTGAAATCACCAGATGGGACACAACCGACCACAAGCTACCAACCAAAAGTCGGAATCACTACAAATCCACAAGGGATAACCTCTAACCCAAAAGCTGAAGGACAAGGTTACTAACCAAAAGGTAGAATCACCAGAACGCTGACCAATGGCGAACTCTGCGGGAAAAAAGTACCAACCCCACTAGTTGAAAACTACCAATAAAAATTGGAATCATCCACCCAAAACAAAGACTACCAACCAAAAGTTGGAATCGTCAACCAGAAAACGAAGATTACCAACCAAGAGTTGGAACAACATCAACAATATGACCAAACTGGATAATACCAACCAAAAGTTGGGATCAAACTCCACAAAAAAACCAAGGACTACCAACCAAAAGTTAGAATCAAACCAAACTAACAACCAAAAGTTGGAATCAAACAATGCTAACAACCAAAAGTTGGAATCAAACAATATTAACAACCAAAAGTTGGAATCAAACAATGCTACCAACCAAAAGTTGGAATAACAAATCTGCCGAAAAAACAATACCAAAGGAATACTAACCAAAAGTTTGGATAACTCCCACACACCGAAGATTACCAACCAAAAGTTGGAATAAAATCAACAAAACTACGCCAACCAAAAATTGGAAACAAACACCTGTCAAGTCACCAATTACCAATCAAAAGTTGGGATAACGACTCCGCTGAGGAATAAAGGAGGACTACCAACCAAAAGTTGGGATAAACATACCACCACCAAAGGACTACCAACCAAAAGTTGGAGTAACAAATCCAGGAAAGGAAGACTACTAACCAAAAGTTGGAATAAAAAATCCAAGAAAGGAAGACTACCAACCAACAGTTGGAATAACATCAACAAAGCTTTGGACCCGACTGGGGACTACCAACCAAAAGCTGGGATAACGTCCAACAAGCAACAGAATTCAATGATTCCAATGGAGAATCAAAGAATTCAAGGTGAGAGCTCTAATGGAGTTTTGAGATGGAAAAGTTGAGAGAAAATTGAGAGAACTGGAGTGAATTCTGAAAATGAAATGTAATTATGAGGATTGATTGTATGAGGTTTGGAGAAAATCACTTAAATATGCTCTAGGTTAGGAGTAGAGTGGTGGTTATGAAAATTTGAATGGGATTAAGAGTGGGAAATTGGAGGGAATTTGAATTGATTTTGAAAATTAACCAAAATTCAAAGTGGTTCTAGATCCTTCTTCTGGTGTAAAATTAAATTCGCAAGTGATCAAAATGGACCCCAAAGTGGTTGCCTTTGAAAATTCACGTGCAGGGGCAAAATTTGCCTTGTTTAATTGGTTAACCATTTGGGTTAATCAATTAACACCTTTAAAACTTCAAATTTGACCTGATTTTGCCTTGGTTAATCAGTTAACCATATTGGTTAATCGGTTAACACTTTAAAAATTTGAATTTTGGCGCCTTTTGGAGGGAAAAGTGCACATTTGTCCGTTTTCTTCTGTTCTGAGCTCTGTTAAGCCTTTGAAACTTGCTTTCGAATATCAAAACTGTGAGAATTCCTGAGATAGCTTGAATGTTGCTTCCTGAGTTAAAAATATCCTGCAAAATAAAATAAAATCGACCGCTCGATCGTCGGGCAAAATAAATGTCGGAGCCTCTGATGCTCGCTGTTTAGAGTCTTGCACTAAAAAGGAAACTTGAGCCACAGGAAAACCTAGATCCCCTACCTCAAGAACAAATGCTATGATATGTAAAAAATGCAAAATGCAGAGAAACAAAAGCCAGTCCAGGTTAAAACATAAGGGCAAATTTTAGGGTGCTACATACGTATATAAGTTAAATCTTTTCTTTTGAATTTGAAACACAAATTGTGATTTATGAACAAGTCTTTCTTGTTTGAGCACACACAAGACAAACCGTAAGATTTAAAATGTTTCTTTAGCTATTTGTTGTTATTATCATGAGTGAAGTTGCAGTTAATTGGTGAATGCAATTTGTGAATTGAATATGAAGTTGGTTAGGTTTGTTAGAACACAGATTGGTTCTTAATAATATCTCTTTGTTTTGATGATAACTGTTAGGAAATTTTGTATTTAAGAATTATATACTCTAAAATTTGCTTGAGAGTTTTACTGCAGATTGTAATGAAATTAACACTCCAGAAGCAAATCTGAATTGTATACAAGAAGTTATCTAGACTCTGAAGCGCCAGATGCACTCATTAGAAGATTCTGACTGCTGCTTACAGAAGTTCCTGAGCGTAGCCTCCAGAAGGATCTGAAGCAAGAATCTCCAGAAGACTCTGAAGTAGAAGCTCTAGAAGAATCTGAAGCAAGAAGATGCATCTGAAGCAAAGAAGAATATTGTATGAAGAGCTTCTCAAAGCATAGTTTCTACAAAAGTTTCTGAAAGTACTAAAGCTGCCAGTAATGAAGTTCTGTGTCAAATATGCTCTGATGATCAACACGCTGAAAGCACACATGCTGCAGAAGACTCTGATACAACAAAGTTCTGAACATCATTAGAAGACTCTGACTCAATCAGATTCTGATGAACTTGCTGAAAACTGAAGAAGAATTATTCAAAGATTATATCCGTTGGAGTAAGTCAAACGTCTCTTTCCTCATTTGTGCTAGACACAAGAACACAGACAAAAAGGATTTTTCTGTGCCTTCTACTTCTAGGAAAGGTCACTTGATGTAAAGACAAAAAGGCTCAGACCTTTTTAGGACACTCTTTTCAACGCTCAACTCTCCTTGGATCAACTGCCTATAAAAGGAAGACTCCATCAAATTCTTCAGTGAGACAATTTGCTGAAAAGAAATCATATTATTCAAAGCTTTCATTCTTTCATATTCTTCTAAGAATTTATTGTACTTAAACTTAAGAGAAAAATCACTGTTGTGATAAAAGCTTTTTAGAAGCATTCATACTCTTGTATTTAATTTACATTGATTGTAATGTTTTCCTTAAGAGGATTCAGTTAGAATTAGTAGCTCTTGAGAAGACTAAGAACAGTTGTTCTTAGGTGTTACTATTGTAATCTGTTTGATTAAATAATGGATTAAGTCCTTGTTGAGAAAGGCAAATCACTCTAGGAAGGGTGGACTGAAGTAGTTGAGTTCAACAAACCAGGATAAAAATAATTGTGTTTCTATTTCTAGTTTTAATCTCTCATACTTATTCAACCCCCCCCCCCCCCCCCCCTTCTAAGTATTATCTCACCTTCAGTTGGTATCAGAGCTCCGGTTCTGTGTTTGCTACCTCTTAACAATGTCAGTAAAGATCCAGAGAGAAATACTTTGATATATATTTATTTGTTACAATGGCTGATAATACAATATCCAACATTAACAATAAATATGAAGAAAGGGACAGGATCAACACCAAACCCCCTATGTTTGATGGGGAGAAATTTGATTACTGGAAAGACAGAATTGAGAGTTTTTTTCCTAGGATATGATGCTGATCTATGAGATCTAGTCATAGATGGATATGTCCATCCCACAGATTGGAATGGCAAGAAGATAGACAGAAAATCTATGACAGATGCTCAGAAGAAAGATTTTAGAAATCATCACAAAGCCAGAACTATATTATTGAATGCAATTTCCCATACTGAGTATGAAAAAATTACAAACAGTGAAACTGCTTTTGATATGTTTGAATCCCTAAAAATGACTCATGAGGGAAATTCTCAAGTCAATGAGACAAAAGCTCTGGCTCTGATCCAGAAGTATGAGGCCTTCAAGATGGAAGACTCTGAATCTGTTGAAGCCATGTTCTCCAGATTTCAGATCCTCACAGCTGGGCTAAAGGTTCTGGACAAGGGATACTCTACATCAGATCATGTAAAGAAAATCATCAGAAGTCTACCTACCAGATGGAGACCTATGGTGACTGCCTTGAAGATGGCTAAAGATCTGAACAAGATCTCGTTAGAAGAACTCATCAGCTCACTAAGGAGCCATGAAATTGAGCTTGAGGAAGATGAACCTCAGAAGAAAGAAAAAGGTAAATCTGTTGCCTTAAAATCTAACAAATCTGCTAAAGCTTTGCAGGTTATTGAAGAAAGCTCTGAAGAATCTTCTTCTGAAGAAGAAGATGAATTATCCATGCTGTCTAGAAGGATCAACAAACTCTGGAAGCACAAGGGAAAGAAATTCAACAACTTCAGAAGATCTGATAACAGAAAGGAATCTTCTGGGTACAGAAGATCTGGCAAGAAAGAAGTTGTGTGCTATGAGTGCAAAGAACCTGGGCATTACAAGAATGATTGCCCAAAACTTCAAAAAGAAAAACCCAAGAAGAAGTTTAACAAAAGGAAGAAGGTTCTGATGGCAACATGGGATGACTCAGAAGAATCTGAATCATCTTCTGAATCAGAAGAAGAATGTGCCAATGTTGCACTGATGGCCAGCACAGAAGATCAAGAGGAAGGAACCTCAGGATATGAATCAGATTCTGAATCTGATGATGATGCTGAAGAGGTAATGGCTAAACTTACTAAAGAAGAACTGATAAAGGTTTTATCAGAAGTTCTGAAAAGTTACAACAATATCAAACTCAAATACAAGAAGCTAAAAAGCAATCTTGAATCTGAGATTGATCTTCTGAAGACAGAACTTGTTGAGCAAAAAGAAATTAATCTGAAAATAAAAAATGACTGTGAAACAACTCAACAAGAATCTGAATCTGAGACTAAGTCATGTGAAAGCATTTTAGAAAAATATGACTCTAATTTTCAGAAATTCCTTATAAGAGCATAGACAGAAGCAAGATGGCTTCTATGATCTATGGTGTTAGTGGAAACAACAGAAGAGGTATTGGATATGAATCTTCATCTGGAAGAAATCCAAAATCTGTTGACAAACTTTTCATCAAGAAGACACCTCTGTACTCTCAATTTAAGTTTGGTCACTTAAATGACATTAAACACACAAGCTCTGAGAAGAATACTTATGTGTTTAAACCCAAGGTTAGTCAGAATAAACATTATGTTGAAAAACAGAAGTTTAGACAAACCTCCAGAACCACTGACCCTAAAGGACCCAAGAAGATCTGGGTACCTAAAAGTAAAATAATCCCTGTTGCAGATGTTCTTAGCAGCAAGGTCAGGACACCAATCATGGTACCTGGACTCTGGATGCTCACGACACATGACAGGAGAAAAGTCTATGTTCCAAAGCCTGGAACTTAGATCTGGAGGTGATGTGAAGTTTGGAGGGAACCAGAAGGGCAAGATCATTGGATCTGGCACTATTGGAAATGGTAAACTTCTCTCTATTACTAATGTTTTACTTGTTGAAGGGTTAAAGCATAACTTATTGTCCATAAGTCAATTAAGTGACAATGGTTATGATATTACCTTTAATCAAAAATGTTGTAAAGCTATTAGTGAAAAGGATGGCTCTATCCTATTTAATGGTAAGAGGAAAAACAACATTTATAAAATAAACCTTTCAGAACTTAAAGTTCAAAATGTTAAATGCCTCTTGTCTGTTAATGAAGAGCAATGGGTCTGGCACAGAAGATTGAGCCATATTAATATGAGACGTATATCTCAAATTAATAAACTTAATCTTGTCAGAGGACTCCCTAATCTGAAGTTCACTTCAGATGCTCTTTGTGAAGCATGCCAAAAAGGGAAGTTTTCAAAAACATCTTTTAAATCAAAAAATGTTGTTTCTACTTCAAAACCACTAGAACTACTTCATATTGATCTATTTGGACCAGTGAAAACTGCATCCATCAGAGGCAAGAAGTATGGATTAGTCATTATTGATGACTATAGTAGATGGACATGGGTAAAGTTCTTAAAACACAAGGATGAGTCACATTCTGTGTTCTTTGACTTCTGCAAGCAAGTCCAGAATGAAAAGGATTTCAAAATTATAAAAGTCAGAAGTGATCATGGTGGTGAATTTGAAAATAAATATTTTGAAAAATACTTTTCTGAAAATGGCATTGCTCATGATTTTTCTTGTCCTAGAACTCCACAACAAAATGGGGTTGTAGAAAGGAAAAACAGAACTTTGCAAGAAATGGCCAGAACCATGATCAATGAGACAAATCTGGCAAAACACTTTTGGGCAGAAGCAATCAACACAGCCTGTTACATTCAGAACAGAGTGTCTGTAAGACCTCTTCTGAAGAAGACTCCTTATGAACTGTGGAAGAACAAAAAGCCCAACATTTCATATTTTCATCCTTTTGGATGTATTTGCTTTATGTTAAACACTAAGGAAAATCTGAACAAGTTTGATTCCATAGCACAGAAGTGTTTCATGATTGGATATTCTGAACGCTCCAAAGGCTACAGAGTATACAACACTGAGACACAGATTATGGAAGAATCTATTCATGTCAGATTTGATGATAAGCTTGGCTCTGAAAAGCCAAAGCAGTCTGATAACTCTGCAGATAGGGAAGTAGTCTTCATTGACTCTGAAGTTCCAGAAGCAGACAAAATTCAAGTAAAGGAACCAGATGCAATGCCAGATGCTATTCCTTTAACCTCTCAGATGAATAATCTAAACATTTCTGAAGAATCAACTATTAGAGGATCATCATCCAGAATTAAAGCTTCTCATCCAGAGGATGTCATTATTGGAAAGAAGGATGATCCCATCAGAACAAGATCCTTTCTAAGATCAGCTGAAGCATCATTATTTGGACTAGTGTCAGAAATTGAACCATCTTCTGTAGATGAAGCTTTGCAAGACAATGATTGGATTATTGCCATGCAAGAAGAGCTAAATCAATTCAGCAGAAATGATGTATGGGATCTAGTTCAAAGACCTCAAGGATTCAATATAATTGGTACAAAATGGGTCTTCAGAAATAAGATAAATAAGAAAGGAGAAGTTGAAAGGAATAAGGCAAGGCTGGTTGCTCAAGGGTATAGTCAGCAAGAAGGTATTGATTACACTGAGACATATGCTCCAGTGGCAAGGTTAGAATCTATACGTCTTCTTATTTCATTTGCTGCACAAAATAACATCACTTTGTATCAGATGGATGTTAAAAGTGCCTTTCTTAATGGTATTATAGAAGAAGAAGTTTATGTCCACCAACCTCCTGGTTTTGAAAATGAAAATTTTCCAGATCATGTTTTCAAATTAAAGAAATCTCTATATGGTTTAAAACAAGCTCCCAGAGCTTGGTATGAGAGATTGAGCAATTTTCTTCTGGAGAAGAATTTCATTAGAGGCAAAGTGGATACAACACTCTTTTGTAAATCAATTAAGAAAGATCTTCTAATTTGCCAAATTTATGTAGATGATATCATTTTTGGATCAACAAATATTATGCTTGGAAAGGAGTTTGCTACATGTATGTAGGCAGAATTTGAAATGAGCATGATGGGAGAACTCAGATTCTTTCTAGGAATCCAAATTAATCAAACTCCAGAATGCACCTACATACATCAGACAAAATATGTTAAAGAACTTCTGAAGAAATTTAACATGTCTGACAGCAAGCTGGCAAAGACTCCAATGCATCCTACTAGCTCACTTGGCAAGGAAGAGGTAAGTAAGAAAGTAGACCAGAAGCTCTACAGAGGTATGATTGGCTTTCTTCTTTACCTTACTACTTCTAGACCTGACATATTGTTCAGTGTTTTCCTGTGTGCTAGATTCCAATCAGATCTTAGAGAATCACACTTGACAGCTGTCAAGAGGATTCTAAGGTATCTGAAAGGTACTTCTAATGTGGGTTTGTGTTACAGAAAATATGATGATTTCAAATTAGTTGAATTCTGTGATGCTGACTATGCTGGAGACAGAGTGGAAAGAAAAAGTACTTCTGGAAGTTGTCAATTTCTAGGAAGAAATCTAATCTCCTGGTACAGCAAGAAGCAACCCACAATTGCACTTTCAACCACAGAGGCTGAATACATTGCTGCTGCTGGATGTAGCACGCAGATGCTCTGGATGAAGAGTCAACTAGAAGATTATCAAAATTTTGAAAGTAAAATTTTTATCTTTTGTGATAATACTTTTGCTATATGTTTGTCCAAGAATCCCATTTTACATTCTAAGGCAAAACATATAGAAATTAAGCATCATTTCATCAGAGACTATGTTCAAAAGGGAATCATAAATTTAGCCTTTGTTGATACAGATCATCAATGGGCAGATATTTTTACAAAACCCCTTGTTGAAGATAGATTCAAATTTATTCTGAAAAATATTGGTATGGACTTTTGTCTAGAATGATATTCATCAGAAGCAAATTTTTACAGATGCAAAAATGCTTAATGTTCTGAAGTATTTCTTCTGATTGCTTATTTTATTCTGATCAATATTTCTTTTGTGAAACTCTGAACCAACAATCTTTAGAAGATCTGGACGTTGACTAACGTTTCATTTCTAAGAGAATTCAGAACACATGCAAGCAAACACGTGTCACACCAAATCTGAAGAGGTGGCGTGTACATAACTGAAGAGACGTTTGAGGTGAAGTTTGAATAGTGAAAATCTTGATTTCCCCCCAAATTGTCAGAAGCAATTAATGTTTTGAAATGATTATTATTCTCTTCATTTAATGCTTGTTAAAACGTGCATATTTCTGACTGTTGATTTGCCTAAGTGTTTTAGTATAAATACTTGGCTTGTATTCACTTTCACACTTTTCACACTCTCAGAATTTATATGCGTTTTCATCTCCTCTTTTCTCTGCATAAAAACCCTAAACCTAAGTGTGTGACAAAGCATTCTTCAATGGCAACTTCATCATCAACAACTGCTCAATTCCAATCTTCTATGGCTGCTGTAACTTCAGAAAACATGGGTGTAGCTCCCTATTCTCCTCCCAAAAGAACTCTTCTAACCCCTGTTGAACAATTGGAAGTTCTATGTGAATCTATGGTTGAGTTTGATTCTCTGGCAGAAAATGGGTTTGAGTTTCGTTCCATCATTGGAGCTCAAGGATGGGTTAAATACTTTGATAGGCTCTTTGGACCAGTTTACCCTCTCCTTGTGAAAGAATTCTGAATTCATGCATCAGTTTACCCCAAGTTTATCTTATCTTCTGTGCTGGGAAAAGAAATTATTATCACAAAAGATCTGATAAGAAAACTAATTGGATATGAAGAAATAGATGGTGTTTCTCACTTGCCAGCTGGGCGTGTGGACATGGATGAGGTATATGAAGAAGTAATGACTGCTGGTCAAGCTTCTAACAAATTCAAAGATCTGAAGCCTGACTACAAGATCTGGGCCAAGATCTTTATGGGATGCATCCACCACAGGAAGTCAACTAACTCTCCAGACTATGTCAATAATGAACAGCTCTATTTCACGTATTGCCTTAGTCAGAGCACCAAGGTAGATCTTCCATACATTCTTTTTATGCATCTGTGGAACCATATCAATGCATCTAGAGAATATGTGAAAGAGAAAGGACAGAAGATCAGAACTTGGATCCCCTTTGGAAGGTTGATCTCAGATCTTCTTACTGAGAATGGTTTGGTAACTGCTCTGTACGCTGCTGGAGTCACAGAGGAATTAGAATCTATAATGGGCAAACCTCTGAATGCTAAAAGTCTTCAGAGACTCAAAATTGTTGATGAACTCACAACAGCGCCCAAGAAGCTGAATATGTCTGAATTGAATAAGAGGATTCCTGTAGATGACTTTCCCTTATTCTTTGCTGAAGAACCCAGACATATAGTTGTGATGTATATTGATCAATGCAAGAAGGATGGAAAACCTGTTCCTGCTAATGTCATTCAGTTAGCTAGACAACCACTGCCAGATGTAGCAGAAGAAGAAGCTCAACTTCAGAAGAAAAGGACTCAGCCAGTAGCATCATCTGAACCTGTTCAGAAGAAAGTCAAGATTGCTGAGAAGCCAAAAAAGCTCTTGAAGAGAAAAGAATCTGAAGATGCTGTTTCTGTACCAACCAATAGGATCAAAATAAAAGGTACTAAATCTTCTGTCTCTTCTGCAAAGATTGTTATAAATGATTCTAATCTTAAGTCTGTACCAAAACCACCTTCAACACAAACCACTTCTGTTACTGCTCCTAGTTCTAAATCACCATAAAAACAAACATCTGTTCCACCTCAAACAACAACCCAAACAATTCCAACACCAAAAGTTACACAAACAATTCCAACACCAACAGCTTCTGTACCAAAACCCTCTCAACCTAAAATTCTTGTCAAACATTTTGTTCTACAAACAAAATCCTCTCAGAAACAACCATCAGAACAACCTACAAAATCATCCGAACAACCAGAAAAACAACAAAAATCTCAACCAGAAAAAGCATCTGATAATCCACCTTCTGAACCCATTGCACCTGTTACCTCTGAACCTACAAAAGTAACTTCTGCTCCAGTTTCATTAGAACGAATAACTATTCCTTCTGATTCACCTATCTCAGAACAACCATCAAAACCATCTGAAATTCCTTCAGAACAAACCAATACTTCTGAACCTCACACAGAAGTTCTTGATGTCACACCCTTAAAAACAGTGTTTCAAGTTTCTTCTACTTCCTGCACACCAACCACATCCTCTAACTCCTCAGAATCAGAACTTCACCCAGATTTTCTAATCTCCCCTTCTCAAAAATACTCTGAGGTAAACCAATCTGAGCCTTCTATACCTTCACAAACTCCCATTCCAGATCCTATTCCCACACCTGCACCATCATCTGAGATCTTAATCCCCAATTCTAATCCAAGATCTTCCATATGTTGTGCCCAAGTGTCCTCTCTGTTTCATAATTTGGCCTATGGTTTCAAACTAAAACACTTTTATGATAGAGTTGAACCATCTGACCCCTTCACCCCTCTGAAACCAAAACTCACAGTGGCTCTTCCATCTGTGCTTGTTTCATATATTCAATCAATGTCAAATGCAGGATCTTTAGCAACCATATCATGTTCTGCAAAATCTGGTAAAGTTGTTGTTTCAGCTCTACCAATTGCATCTGATAACACTATTGCATCTGATACAACTAGTGGCTCTGAGAAACCTCCAAAATCTTCCTTCAAACCTTACTTAAACAAACCCTTTGCTGTAGTCTCTCATCCCACTACAATAAAACCAAATCTGTTAAATGCTTTAAACAGATCCCACCCTCAAAAACCTGAAATTCCTTTCATTCCATACTATCCTCCTCCTCTGATCTCCATCCAAAAATCAATTTTTCCACCAACTCCCCAACCTAAACCTGTAACTCTGGAAACTTTGTTACGACCAAAGCCCAGACTTAATATTGATCATTTATTTCAAACATTTTTGCAAGAAATACAGATGTATTTAGGTACTGTTCAGAAGAAATGCTCTGCAACAATGGATGCCAAAGAATCTGACATCATCTGGAATGGATTCATTAACAGATTTAACTCTGTAGCTTCTAATCTGAAGAACGTCTGTTCTGATGATGCAAAGCTCAGATTTGCTGAGGCTGCAAGGACTCTGTTCTGGACTGTCAACAAATCTGAACCTCTGCTTCTTTTAGATGCTCCTCCACCATCAACAGAATCTACTGAAATTGCATCTGAAGAGAATCAATTGGCTATGACTCTGGTAGATCCTTCTTCTACTTCAAATGCTCCAGACTCTACAGAACCCATGGAAATTGACTCTGTTCAGGCTACAGAACCTAATCCTACTTCTTCATCTGAGATAAAGAAAGAACATCCAGATTTTGAAGACAAGATTGCTGCTCTGGAAGCTGGACAGTCAGAGATAAAATCCTGGATGGCTAAGCAGGATAAGAAATTTGAGGATATGACAGAATGGATGTCAAAGCAAGATGAAAAGAATGAAACTATGGCTAAGTGGATGTCCAAGCAAGAGCAATCATCCTCTGAGATTACAGATCTATTGAAGATGCTTTTGTCCAAACACTCTTAGATTTTTTTTCATTCTAATGTTTCTGCATCTGTTGCTTGCATTTGTACTCTATTTTGATATATCTTCTGATGTTTGCCTATGTACTCTTGATCTGATCAAATGAATGAATCAAAGTTTTCTCCATTGAATTATCTAGATTACTGTTTCCTTTTACTTTTCCTTTTAAACATTTTTTTTACTTTTTGCTTATGACAAAAAAGGGGGGAGAAAATATAGATCTGAACTGTTTAATATAACTTCATCAGAATGAAACTTCAGACATATTTATTCTATCTAACATTTTAATCTGACTGCTTCAGAACATTTGATAAGTATAATCTATAAAAGAAACTCTGAGTCTCTCAGATCACTTGACCATTATCAAACTCTGAATATTTATTTTTTGCAAGACTTTCTGATCTTCAAATGTTAAAAAGAACAAACAAGATCTAACTCTGAAGAATACTCAAGTAAAAAGGGAAGTTTCTAATCCTAAATTGTATTTAACTCAGGGGGAGATTCATCATCTCAGGGGGAGTTATAATTCTAATTTTTCCAATTAAACAAAATTTCTTATGCTTTTTGTCATCATCAAAAAGGGGGAGATTGTTAGAACACAAATTGGTTCTTAATAATATCTCTTTGTTTTGATGATAATTGTTAGGAAATTTTGTATTTAAGAATTATATACTCTAAAATTTGCTTGAGAGTTTTACTGCAGATTGTAATGAAATTAACACTCCAGAAGCAAATCTGAATTGTATACAAGAAGTTATCTAGACTCTGAAGCGCCAGATGCACTTATTAGAAGATTCTGACTGCTGCTTACAGAAGTTCCTGAGCGTAGCCTCCAGAAGGATCTGAAGCAAGAAGCTCCAGGAGACTCTGAAGCAGAAGCTCCAGAAGAATCTGAAGCAAGCAGATGCATCTGAAGCAAAGAAGAATATTGTATGAAGAGCTTCTCAAAGCATAGTTTCTACAGAAGTTTCTGAAAGTACTAAAGCTGCCAGTACCGAAGTTCTGTGTCAAATATGCTCTGATGATCAACACGCTGAAAGCACACATGCTGCAGACGACTCTGATACAGCAAAGTTCTGAACATCATTAGAAGACTCTGACTCAATCAGATTCTGATGAACTTGCTGAAAACTGAAGAAGAATTATTCAAAGATTATATCCGTTGGAGTAAGTCAAACGTCTCTTTCCTCATTTGTGCTAGACACAAGAACACAGACAAAAAATATTTTTCTGTGCCTTCTACTTCTAGGAAAGGTCACTTGATGTAAAGACAAAAAGGCTCAGACCTTTTTGGGACACTCTTTTCAACGCTCAACTCTCCTTGGATCAGCTGCCTATAAAAGGAAGACTCCATCAAATTCTTCAGTGAGACAATTTGCTGAAAAGAAATCATATTATTCAAAGCTCTCATTCTTTCATATTCTTCTAAGAATTTATTCTACTTAAACTTAAGAGAAAAATCACTGTTGTGATAAAAGCTTTTTAGAAGCATTCATACTCTTGTATTTAATTTACATTGATTGTAAAGGTTTTCCTTAAGAGGATTCAGTTAGAATCAGTAGCTCTTTAGAAGACTAAGAACAGTTGTTCTTAGGTGTTACTATTGTAATCTGTTTGATTAAATAGTGGATTAAGTCCTTGTTGAGAAAGGCAAATCACTCTAGGAAGGGTGGACTGGAGTAGTTGAGTTCAACAAACCAGGATAAAAATAACTGTGTTTCTATTTCTAGTTTTAATCTTTCATACTTATTCAACCCCCCCCCCTTCTAAGTATTATCTCACCTTCAAGGTTGTTAGTTGAATGTGAGAAAGTTACTTTGAGATGAGTTTCTAAGCTTGTTGTTCTGTTATTGACTGTGGAGAAAAATGTTCAAAAAAAAACTCAAAAGAAACTCTAGAGGTTATTATATAGTTTTGCAAAACAGAGCAAACCATGGTAATTGAATCTAAAATATATATTAGAAAAATGTGAATGTTGGGAAATTATTTGACAGCCGATCGACCAAATTTGAAGATTTATAATTCAAATCATATGTCTTAAATTTCAAAAACGTATCCACATATATCAAAGCAAGGAGTAATGATAAGTCTTTAAGAATTTATAGTATGAAAAATGATATAACTAGTTGTTGAGAGGAGAACTTGTTAAGATCTTATGAATGTTTGTTTTATTTTAAATTTGAGATAAATCTTGTTATGTTTTATTTTTATTCAATAGTAATGACAATACTAATAAGAATACAATTTCAATTTAAATTGTATGTTACAATCTATAGCTATCTTTTAATTATTGAAAAATGATGGAAACTTGAATTAAGTAACGAGAATGTTGTTGTTGATGTTGTTAATGTTGATGTTGATGTTGTTGATGAAAATATGAATTAATTTTGTATGTTAATTTGTTATAAGGGTTACTTGTGAAGAGTAAGATTATGATCATTTCCAAGAATATTACTGTGTAGTTCTAGAAGTTGTTGACTTCTCTATAGTTGCTACAGATAATCACTGTTGTTGTTTAACTTACTTAGTTTAGTTTAGCCTACTTAGTTAGTATGAATAAAAAATGGATGTCTTCCAATCGATTGTCAAAAGAGTACGAGAATAGGGTATCAAAATTTGTTAAGTTTGTTGTTGAACATGCCAAAGACCCCAGTAGGATCACATGTCCTTGCTTAGGTTGCTGTTATGGGTGTTGGATTGACGCAGTTCAGTTGGAATCGCATTTAAAGAGGCATGGAATTGATCAAAGTTATACATGTTAGACATTACCTGGTGAGATAAGTAACGAGAATTTTGAACCGGGGGATAATACGACTTATGCTTCAAACAACAATGGCACAGATACATACGATTATGATCGAGTCGAAGAGATTGTAGAAGCACTTGAAGAAGATCTTCAGGATTGTCCCAAAATGTTTGAGAGGTTGGTAAGTGATGCAGAGAAACCGTTGTATAAAAGTTGTATTACTTTCTTAAGATTGTCTGTGGTATTAAAGTTGTACAACTTAAAGGTGAGCAATGGATGGTCGGATAAAAGTTTCACGGAGCTATTAGCCCTCATGAAAGAGAAACTTCCGGAGGAAAATGTTCTTCCCAATCGAACCTATGAAGCCAAAAAAATGTTGTGCTCTATTGGCATGAGCTATGATAAGATATATGCTTGTCCAAATGATTTCATTTTGTTTTGAAATGAATATGCATCATTAAACGTGTGTCCTAAATGCGATGTATCTCTGTATAAGAAAAAGTAGTCCCCAGCAAAAGTGTTATGATATTTTCCTATAATTCTGAGATTTAGACGCATGTTTCATAGTGAAATAGATGCAAAACACTTGACTTGGCATGTGTCGCAATCGCGAAAAAGGCCGGCGAAAACAAACAGAAGAGTCGCCAATGAACGTTATTTATCTTAAATAGAGGGAAAGGAAATGATCGAAGAAAACCTAAAATAATGGGAAAAGACAAGGTCATCGCAACCAAATCTTGGGTTCGGGAGTCGGTTACGCAAGAGGAAGGTATGAGCACCCCTCACGTCTGTTGTACTCAGCAGGATCCACGCTTATTGTCTATAAAAGGGGTAAGTCATCTAAAAGCTACTTCTAAACCGGGGAAAAAGAAAAGAAAAGACTCGATAGGACATCGCCGCCATATGCCTACGTATTCCCTCGTGCAATGGGAAAATCATAGTCAATGTAGTTCGTAAAACTACGGGTGATGGGGGGAGGTTGCTCGCCAAGACATTGTCGTCTTGTACCTACGTATCCTCATCTGGTATGAGAAATCAGAGCAAACGTAGTTCGGGTTACAAAACCACAGGTTGGTTAAGTGTTTTTTATGAGCGGCGCTAAGTTTCCATTCCAGCAGTTAGGGACGATGTCTGTTTGCGGTAGAACGGAAAAACAACGTACTCTTTTTTGAAAATGATTTGAAGAACAATCCCGAAGGATGAAAAGGTTTAAATTTGGTTTGTTGTTTTTTAGTGAAGTGGATTGAGTTAGTTTGAGACCCACGTTGCACTAAAGACTATGACATTGGAGCGAATGCGTCGCATATTGCCCAAAGGGCATACACTAAAATCTCTAGGCAAGTGACGAGAAACCCCTCACTCATCATTTCCCATGTACTTAAGGCTCATAACGTACAACGTTTATCGTTCTTTATTAAGTGTCTTAGAGAAGTTTGAGATGAGAAGAGAAGACATAAGAAAACACTAAGGGGGAATTAGAAATCCTAATGTTATCATACAAAATGGTCCTAAGGTTGGGGTAAAAGGGGAATCTACCTAATGTTATCATACAGATGGTGGACCTAGAGTTGAGATGAGAGGGACTATCCTACTTGTTATCATACAAAGGATTGAAAGCCTAGTGTCTCTCTTACTCCTATCTTAAACAGAGGGACTAGGAAACCTAAGGGAGAGAAGAAGTAAATAATATCCAATTCAATCACAAATGAAAACAAAGATAAAAGAAGTCTCAAAGAGAGAGAAGAAGATGAAGAAGAAAGATGCAGAAAGAACAACAAAAGAACAAGCCCAAACAAGATGGACAAACACACCTCAAGTCAACATATCATAGGTGCACTTCAAATCCAAAGCACATCCAAAATGTGCAGACAACACCAAAGGCAAAGCAAACCACATAATGCTCAACCAAATGAAACAAAAAAGCCTCGCAAGGAACCAAACGTGAAGTAAGGCAAAATGAAACCAAATGACCCAAGAAGCAAGTTAGGGCAGCAACATGACAAGGCAAAAGGTTGACATCCAATCATGAGTGCATAAGAGGGATCACTTAAGTTTGACATTCAAAATCAAACTTCAAAGTGAATCAACCATCATGAACACCCACAAATGAGGGATCACACCAAACCAAACATCAAAGATCCAAATGGAATAAGGAGAAATCAGAAAATCAACTCATAATGGATCCAAATCATTTGTTCACCCAATAGCAATTTAAAAACAAATAAAAAAAGAATGCAAAACTCTAAAAAAGGAAAAGAGGAGACCAAGGTATGAGTGAAGACTCAAGGACATCACCATAGGTCTAGGACCATCATAGGATCACATGAAAATTTCCTCAACATTTTTAAATGCCCAAAAATAATTTTAAACTAATTAAAATCAAGCAAATAAATAAAAAATACATGAAAATACCCAAAACAGAAAAACAAAAATCCAAGAAAATCACCATAGATTCAAAACCACCATAGGATCATATGAAAAAAATCCATAATTTTAAATGGCTTAAAAGTATTTTTAAATCAATTAAAATTAGCCAAAACAAATAAAAATCATGAAAAATACAAAAATGCAAAATAAAAATGCACAAAAATATAAATCAGAAAGAGAAAAATAAAAAGAGAATTTTAGAAAATATTTTGGTATTTTTCTGATAAAAAATGAATTTGTTATGAATTTCTGAAAATAAAATGAATTTAAAAAGAAAATAGAAAAAGAAAATAAAACAAAAAAAACAAGATGTGTTGGATCTCAGTTCATTATATGACGTGTCAAATCCAAAGGCCAGAAAACGCGCATCCACGGTGGATCTGAGTCAACCTCATCATTTCCAAGCAAAAAGGTCAAAACACGCAGCATTAAAACAAGTGGCATCATGGACGGTGAGATCATCATCTTCAACCTCCAGCCACTGAAAAATCGCAGAGATTTACAAAAATTTGTGCATCTCTCAAACCATAACCAATGGAGCTCATAGTGGTTTCATCTGATGCGTCTTTTCTAGACGATCTCAGCCATATCATCGCGCCAAATTTCTTTAAATCACAGTTTACTCGATTTGAAAAAAATCAAAACAAGATTCAAACACGAATTTGAAAATTCAGCAACAAAACTCAACTATAACTAAAAACTAACTATACAAACAACATCAGCATGTCAAGGGCTACATCTTAGCAACAAATTTGAATCAAAATGGTTGAGAATTATACCTGTTGATGCTCAACCTTGAAGCTCTGAAAATGGAGTTCCCTAGCTTGATTCAGACCACAATTCTTCAAGCTCTTGACTGGTTAGCTTCACTGAATGTTGGTGAAGCTAACTGAGTGGAGAATTTAAGTGTTTGAGTTGTGGAAATGGAAATTCGAAGTTCAAGCTTAAGAGTTCAAATGGGATCTTAGCAGAGTGGTTTTGGCTATCAAAAGCATGTGGAAATGGGTGGAAATGACTCCCTATTTATAGGATAAGCTTTCTAAATAGAGAGGGAGGGTGAATGAAGTGATTTTCAACAAATTCATGCACACCTGCAACATGAGCAAAGTGTGACTTGAAAACTGTCAAAACTCACTCAAAACTTGCGTTTCAAGGCTATAATCAACCCAGGAAAGTTGGTTAATCATGTTTATATTGAATTTGTTACTTAATTTGGTGATTAAAGGCCAATTCAAACAATTTCAATTCTGACTTGAAGTGGAAATCCATCTTTGAAATTCAATTTTTGCAGCCATGGTTTTCATAATGTGGGAGGCTTTTTGAGATGCTTCTTCTTGCATTAGATAGAGGGAGATGCAATCTTTGCAATGTGAAAATAAAATATTGATTTGGCAACTTGAGTTAAGAGATATGGTCTTTCAAAGTAGCCTCCGTGAAAGAGGTGAAAATCATAAAACACTTTGAAAAAATTCAAGTCTTTTAAGGACCAAAAAGAGATCTATGATGTTTTGATGAAAATCAAGACCTTCCATGGGTCTTTAGCTCTTCCATGTTGAATAAAAGTTGTATAGGATATCTTCAAGTTTAGTCTAGAAAAATAATGGGCTCCAAATGATGAAAATTGACCAAGTTATGTCCTTTTGAAGTTGACCAAGAAAACCTTCCAAAAATCAAAATGACATATAATGTCTTGAAACTTTTGATGACTTTCCAAGCATAATTTGATCTTTCCTTGCAAAGAGAACTTGTTAGGGATGATGAGAAGAGTTCATTAGAAAAAGAACCAACTCAAGATGTTGAAAATTGAAGGAGATATTCTCATTTGATCATAGCATCCACAAATTGCTATATTAGGTCAAACACCTTGCACCAAACTTGAATCCCTTGATGATTTTTTGCACAATAAGCCATGATGAAACACACATGATATTTCTGAAATTCTGGTACACAGATCTCATATGTCACAAGAACATTGATCTCTGCTCAATAAGAACGAGGACAGACCATGACCAATTTAAATTTCTTTAAATTGTCCCGGTGTCATGACCAACGTCATGAGTCTGTTGTAACATCCGCAGGCTGACAGACCTATTTATCTAACCATTTAAATTATGCAGCATTGTAAATGCAGAAAGATAAATAACACAATGAATTGTTAACCCAGTTCGGTGCAACATCACCTACATCTGGGGGCTATCAAGCCACGGAGGAAATTCACTATTAGCATAATTAACTCAGAGTCAAACAACCCAGTTTGCACTCCTCACTTAAAACCTACCGAATGACACTTCTTCCTAGAGACACTCTAGACCTGAGTATACCCACTCACTCCCCCTCAATCACCTTAGTGATAAACAATTTACTTAGAGTTACAGAAACACTTGAAGAAACTCTTCAAACACAACTTGATCTTACTTCAAAAATTTGATCAAGTGACACACACTTTTGCTTAAAAGCTTTGAGTGACACAATGAACACAACAGTTCATACATAATAACCAAAGCAATTATACAGCATACAGTTGCTTGGCACACAAGGGAATCCTAAGACTCCTAGACACACGTGAAGAGCACACCTCTTCACTCACAACTATGTCTACCACAATGCATTAAACGATACAAAGGATGACTTACACACACAAGGGACTCTCAAACCCTAGACCTTTATTTTACACTCAAGTTGTTCTTGATGTGAGTGCTTGATTTCCTCTGCTTCTGCTCCTCCTTTTATAGCAATGCAGACTGTAACACCCCTTCTAAACTCCCAAGTAATCAAATAAATCATTTAAGCACATATTAAAATTTCATCAGAGTAAAATTAAAACATGGTATAAAAGAGGTATGTCACATCATACACGAAATTGAAACATACAACACCTGCTCTATCGAATACATGCAACAGTGGGGTAGCCTTCAACCTAGGAACTTGGTCGTTACACCCACATCTCAATATTTAGAATTAAAAGCGGAAAATCTAAATATCGAATCACTTTAAACATGTAATCATGTAAATACATATCATCCAGTTTGATTCACCACATCATTCATGTTTACATAAACATTTGTCAGCCGATACATATACAAATGTATCACAAAAGAGTGCTATACAATCCTAGCTACCCGGTGCTACATATCAGAGCTAACCGACCAAAAGAATAAAGTTACACTTCACAAAAGACCTCCAGCAATCCTAATCTGCAATGCCTCATATAGCATTATAAAACAGCAGAAGGGTGAGAAATATTATCATAATAATCAATGCACATAATTTATATATGTATAAACATAAAATACACATTCTCACACTTCAATCCTCATCAATTACTATCATTCACAATTATACACATGCATACTTTCATAAAACAATCATATCTATGCCATGTGACTCACATAAAACTCATCAATTTTTATCAGTGCCCATTTAGAATTATTGGTACATCGCTTATACCCCACCAGGAACAACATCTCGGTCGTTCTACCCCAACGATTACTCCACTAGGAACAACATTTGTCATTCTACCCCAGTGATTACTCCACTAGGAACAACATCTGTCATTCTACCCCAGTGATTACTCCACTAGGAACAACATCTGTCATTCTACCCCAGTGATTACGAGTTTTGCACATACACATATTTTCATATATTCATACAACATTTATCAAGCAATGCACACATATTCACTAATTTATTCCCATGCATTCTTCACATACAGTCACATACAATCGATATGCATTCACAATATCGTGCCAACGACAACGAACTCAATCACATTCATCATGCAATTTTAATTAATTTAAACAATGCATATACTGGTCAAAAGACCGTATTCCACAATCGATTCCACCATCTAGGATTCACGCCATCCGGCTACCCACAGCATATCAGATCACAACATACAACTATGCATTAAAAGAAAAGGGTTAATCACATTTGAATCGAAGAATCGACACTGGATGGGAACAGCAAGAAAATCAAACACTGTCACGCTCGTTGGACCATTCGCCTAGTGAGTTCTTAGCGAACACTCGTTGCTGGTTCGCCTAGCGAACAAGCTCGCGAAGGCAAAAAGAAGCTACTGGAAGGGTTCGCTACTGGCTCGCTACTGCCTCGCTACTGCCTCGCCTAGCGAACAACTCGCTACAATACTCGCTACTAGCGAAGAGGGTTATTTCCATTCTGCCCAAGTCTGGAACCATTCGCTACTTGCTCGCTACAGTTCGCTCAGCGAACACTCGCCAACCTGCTCGCCTAGCGAACGTGCTAGCGAACGTCTGCGTACTCCAAAACCCCAACTGTCTAAAACTCTCCGAAACTTCCAAAATCACCCGATTTAATTCCAACAAGTTCCAGTAGTCTTAGCCTAATATTCCTCGACTAAACTACACCATTAATTCCGGATTCTAATCATTCAAACATCGGTTTCTATAGATTAAACCATTTCTGACCTAGAATGGAAAAAGATGGAAAACATCCAAACAATCCAACAAAAGCATACATAATCATACACATTGAGAAGATAATAAGATTTCACACCCTTACCTTGATTAAATCGATTCCTAAGAGTTGATCTTGAAGAATCCAAGCTTTCCTCTCTTTTCCTTCTCTTTTCTCTTCTTCCTCTTTCTTTCTCTACTCTTTCCCTTATGTTTCTATTCTTCCATTTTCTTTCCACTCTTCCTTATATGTCTTTCTATTTCCTTCCATCATATTTCTTCTCTCAAAATATCTACCAATAATTCCAATAATTAAAATCATCCAAATAAATCAATTAATTAATATGAATAATTAATTAATTAAAATTGGGCTATTACAACCCTCCCCCACTTTAGGAATTTTCGTTCTCGAATATGTTACCTGATTCAAACAACTCTGGATACGACTCCCTCATTTGACTCTCAAGTTCCCAAGTCACATTTCCACCAGCCGGTCCTCCCCAAGCGACCTTCACCAAAGCAATCTCTTTACCTCAAAGTTGTTTCAGCTCTCGATACTCTATCCGCATAGGTGATGTCTCCACAGTCAGGTTATCTCTCACTTGCACATCATTTACTTGGACTACATGAGACGGATCCGCAATGTATTTCCTCAACTGAGATACATGGAACACGACATGGAGATTAGCAAGCGACAGCAGTAAAGCAACCCGATAGGCTACCTCTCCTATCTTCTGCAAAATCTGATAAGGACCAATAAACCCCGGCGTCAACTTACGCGACTTCAACGCTCTACCAACACCAGTCATCGGAGTAACCCGAAGAAACACGTGATCTCCCTCCTGAAATTCAAGTGTTTTCCTCCTCTTGTCATGATAACTCTTTTGACGACTCTGAGAAATCTTCATCTTCTCTTGAATCATCTTAATCTTATCGGTAGTCTGCTAGACTATCTCGGGTCCAACCACAAAACTCTCTCCAGACTCATACCAATATAATGGTGTCCTACACCATCTACCATACAATGCCTCAAACAGTGCCATACCAATACTCGAATGAAAATTTTTGTTGTAAGTAAATTCAATCAAAGGTAAGTAGACATCCCAAGTTTCTCCCTTCTCTAATACACAAGCTCTCAAAAGATCCTCAAGTGACTGAATCGTCCTCTCCGTCTGACCATCGGTCTGTGGATGATAAGATGAACTCAAACGCAACTTTGTACCCAAAGCACTTTGCAAACTCTCCAAAATCTTGAAGTAAACCTTGGATCTCTATCTGACACAATGCTAGACGGAATAACATGCAAACTGACAATTCTTTCAATGTACAGCTTTGCCAATTTCTCCAACGGGTAATCCATTCGCATAGGAATAAAGTGAGCAGATTTGGTCAATCTATCCACAATAACCCAAATGGCTTCAAAGTTAGTCGGTGTCATAGGTAAACCAGACACAAAATCCATAGATATGATATCCCGTTTCCACTCAGGTATAAACAACGGTTGCATCAAGCTAGACGGTTTCTGATGCTCAATCTTTGACTTCTGACAAGTCAAACAAGAATACTCAAACTCAGTAATATCCTTCTTCATACGAGGCTACCAAAATACTTTCCTCAAATCTTGATACATCTTAGTAGCACCCGGATGAATACTCAATCCACTACGATGCCCTTCTTCAAGAATACTCTTCTTCAGCTCAACGATATCAGGAACACAAATCCTATCACGACGACTCATGATACCATTTTCATCAATCCGAAAATCACCACCTTGGCCTTGATTGATCAAAGTCAACCGATCAACTAAACTCAAATTAGATTTCTGTCCTTCTCGAATCTCGTCAAGAATACCACTAGTAAGCTTCAACATACCAAGCTTAACTCGGTAAGAAGTCCTCTCACACACTAAGCTCAAATCGCAAAATTGCTCAATCATTTCCAACTCTTTCACCATCATCATCAACATATGCAACGACTTCCTACTCAATGCATCAGCTACCACATTTGCTTTACCCGGATGTTAATTCAAACCAAAATCATAATCCTTCATAAGTTCCAACCATCTCCTCTTTCTTGCATTCAATTATTTCTAATCAAAGAGATACTTCAAACTCTTATGATCACTAAATACCTCAAATCTCGAACCAAGCAAATAATGCCTCCAAAGTTTCAACACGAATACAACGGCGGCCAACTCTAAGTCATGCGTCGGATAATTCCTCTCATGCACTTTGAGTTGCCTCGAAGCATAAGCTACAACTTGTTTATTTTGCATCAACACGCCTCCCAAACCCAACAAAGAAGCATCACAATACACGACAAACAGTTCTGCCGGATTCGGCAAAATCAAAACAAGAGCCCTCGTCAATCTTTTTTTAAGCTCTTGAAAACTTCCTTCACACTTTGCATCCCAAACAAAAGCTTGACCTTTCCTAGTCAATTGCGTCAATAGTAATGATAACATGGCAAATCCTTCAATGAATTTCCGATAATAACCTGCCAAACTAGGAAAACATCTAATCTCAAAAACCGATTTTGGAGTCTCCCATTGTGATACCGCTTCAACCTTCGACGGATCAACTACAATACCTATACTCAAAATCACATGACCAAGGAAACTCACTTCCCTCAACCAAAATTCACACTTAGAAAGTTTAGCATACAATTGCTTCTCTTTCAACACATATAGCACAATCCTCAGATGCTCGACATGTTCTTCTTCACTCTTCGAATAAATCAAAATATCATCAATGAACACAACCACAAACATGTCCAAATAAGGATGGATAGTCATGTTCATGTACTCCATAAATACACCTGGTGCATTAGTCACACCAAATGGCATCACAAAATACTCATAATGTCCATACCTCATTCTAGAGGCAGTCTTCTGAATATCTTCGACCTTCATACGAATTTAGTGATACCCAGATCTCAGATCTATCTTACTGAACACACTTGCACCAAACAACTGATCCATCAAATCATCAATCCTCGGAAGTGGATACTTATTCTTGATAATCACCTTGTTCAATTGTCTGTAGTCCACATAGAGTCTCATAGAACCTTCTTTCTTCTTAACCAACAAAACTGGTGCACCCCACGGTGACACACTCGGAAAAATAAACCTCTTCTCAAGTAGATCTTCAAGTTGACTCTTCAACTCTTTCAATTCTGATGCGGACATACGATATGGAGCCATCGATATCGGACTAGCTCCAGGAATTAAGTCGATCGTAAACTCCACTTCTCGTTCCGGTGGTAAATCTCTTATCTCATAAAGAAAAACTTCCGGAAAATCGCGGACAATTGGTAAAGCATCACTTGCTCCATTTTCACCAATGTTCAAAGTTGCCATCAACATAAATACCTTTGCACTATCTTGCATTGATTCTTTCACTTGCTTAGCAGTCATAAACAAATCTCCTTCATCATCAGGTTCAGGAAAAATAACCGTTTTGCCAAAACAGTTAATATAGACACGATTGAATTCTAACCAATTCATCCCAAGAATAACATCAAGTTGATCTAAGTGAAGACACACTAAATCAACTCCAAAGTCTTTACCAAAAATACTCAACGGACAATTCAAACACACATACGGGGTAGTTACCGAACCCATAGCAGGAGTATCAATAACCATACCTCCACTCATAACAGACAACTCAAGATTTAACCTCTTAACACAATCAAAGGAAATAAAAGAATGTGTAGCTCCAGTATCAATTATAGCGACCAAAGGTATACCATTAATGAAGCACATACCTCGGATTAATCGATCTTCACTAGCAGTCTCCGATCCTGATAGAGCAAACACTTTCCCATTCCCCTGAGTCTTCTTTGGCTTGTCACACTTGGTACTAATGTGCCCTTGCTCACCACAGTTGTAGCAAGTCACATTCGCACCACTTCTGCACTCAAAAGCCCTGTGGCCTAGCTTCCCACACTTGAAACACTTCTGCTTAACACTCGTGCACTCAGGAGCACGATGTCCTTCAACACCACATTTGAAACACTTCACTGGAGTGGAAGCTCCTCCCCCACTTGGCTTCATGCCGTAACCAACTTTCTGTTTCCCCTTATCAGCAGGAGTCACATACGGCTTTCCTCTGAATTGACCTTTTCCCCTCTTATCATTTAAACTCTTGTAGTGACTAGACCGAGCCCTACTATCTTTATCATAAATTCTACTCTTGTTCACCAACTCAGAAAATCGCCTAATTTCCTGATAACCAACGGCTTGCTTGATTTCAGGCCTCAAACCATTCACAAACATGAGACACTTGGATCTCTCAACATTGGTAGTGTTGTAATGGGGGAAAAACTTAATCAATTCCTCAAACATTGTCGCATACTCGGCTACAGTTGAGTTACCCTGCTTCAGCTCAAGGAATTCAATTTCCTTCTTACCACGCACATCTTCTGGAAAATACTTCTCCAGAAATGTCTCTCTAAAAACATCCCACGTAACCACAACCTCATCTTCTTCAAACCTTTGACGAGTATTACCCCACCAGTCCTCAGCTTCCTCTTCAAGCATATGAGTGCCAAATTGCACCCCCTGCGCATCCGAACAGTTCTTGACTCGAAAGTTCTTCTCAATTGCTTTCAGCCATACCTGTGCTTTGTCAGGTTCATGGGTTCCCTTAAAAATTGGCGGATTATTCCATTGAAACTTTCCCAAAGCACGAAACTCAACATCAGCGTTGTTTTCAGCATTCACATTGGCTTTGAGGATTCTGTCCAATCGCCCCAGCCAACCTCGTCAAAGCCTTAGCAATCGCTTCATCATTCCTACCGGCGACCATCGCTCTGAATCTCAACAATAGAACTTCATAAGATCAAACAATATCGATAGTGTCATACACACAATCAGATATATATAGGGAATAAACACATTAACAACTTGGCCAACTAGCCGACCTGCTCTGATACCACTTAATGTAACACCCCCTTCTAAACCCCCAAGTAATCAAATAAATCATTTAAGCACATATTAAAATTTCATCATAGTAAAATTAAAACATGGTATAAAAGAGGTATGTCACATCATACACGAAATTGAAAAATACAACACCTGCTCTATCGAAGACATGCAACAGTGGGGTAGCCTTCAATCTAGGAACTTAGTCCTTACACCCACATCTCAATATTTAGAATTAAAAGCGGAAAATCTAAACATCGAATCACTTTAAACATGTAGTCATGTAAATACATATAATCCAGTTTGATTCACCACATCATTCATGTTTACATAAACATTTGTCAGTAGATACATATACAAATGTATCACAAAAGAATGCTATACAATCCTAGCTACCCGGTGCTACATATCAGAGCTAACCGGCCAAAAGAATGAAGTTACACTTCACAAAAGACCTCCTTCAATCCTAATCTGCAATGCCTCATAGTGCATTATAAAACAACAGAATGGTGAGAAATATTATCATAATAATCAATGCACATAATTTATATATGTATAAACATGAAATACACATTCTCACACTTCAATTCTCATCAATTACTATCATTCACAATTATACACATGCATACTTTCATACAACAATCATATCTATGCCATGTGACTCACATAAAACTCATCAATTTTCATCAGTCCCCATTTAGAATTATGGGTACATCGCTTATACCCCACCAGGAACAATATCTCGGTCGTTCTACCCCGGTGATTACTCCACTAGGAACAACATCTATCATTCTACCCCAGTGATTACTCCACTAGGAACAACATCTGTCATTCTACCCCAGTGATTACTCCACTAGGAACAACATCTGTCATTCTACCCTAGTGATTACGAGTTTTGCACATACACATATTTTCATATATTCACACAACATTTATCAAGCAATGCACACATATTCACTAATATGTTCCCATGCATTCTTCACATACAATCACATAAAATCGATATGCATTCACAATATCTTGCCAACGCAACGAACTCAATCACATTCATCATGCACTTTTAATTAATTTAAACAATGCATATATTTGTCAAAAGACCGCATTCCACAATCGATTCCACCATCTAGGATTCACGCCATCCGGCTACCCACAGCATATCAGATCACAACATACAACTATGTATTAAAATAAAAGGGTTAATCACATTCGAATCGAAGAATCGACACTGGATGGGAACAGCAAGAAAATCAAACACTGTCACGCTCGCTGGACCACTCGCCTAGCGAGTTTTTAGCGAACACTCGTTGCTGGTTCTCCTAGCGTACAAGCTCGCGAAGGCAAATAGAAGCTACTGGAAGGGTTCGCTACTGGCTCGCTACAGCCTCGCCTAGCAAACAACTCGCTACTAGCGAAGAGGGTTATTTCCATTCAGCCCAAGTCTGGAACCATTCACTACTTGCTCGCTACAACTCGCTCAGCGAACACTCGCCAACCTGCTCGCCTAGCAAGTTCCAGTAGTCCAAAACTCTCCGAAACTTCCAAAATCACCCGATTTAATTCTAACAAGTTCCAGTAGTCTTAGCCTAACATTCCTCGACTAAACTACACCATTAATTCCGGATTCTAACCGTTCAAACATCGGCTTCTATGGATTAAACCATTTCTGACCTAGAATGGAAAAAGATAGAAAAACATTCAAACAATCCAACAAAAGCATACATAATCATACACATTGAGAAGATAATAAGATTTCACACCCTTACCTTGATTAAATCGATTCCGAAGAGTTGATCTTGAAGAATCCAAGCTTTCCTCTCTTTTCTCTTCTTCCTCTTTCTTTCTCTACTCTTTCCCTTATGTTTCTATTCTTGCCTTTTCTTTCCACTCTTCCTTATATGTCTTTCTATTTCCTTCCATCATATTTCTTCTCTCAAAATATCTAGCAATAATTCGAATAATTAAAATCATCCAAATAAATCAATTAATTAATATGAATAATTAATAAATTAAAATTGGGCTGTTACACAGACTGGGCTTGGGCTGGTCACAAGTAACAAACATTAGGTTAAACATGGTTAAACCACTTTCCATAATTCAAGGTGCTGTCAAATTAGGTCACAGCAGCTTCATGTTATGTCCAACCCTGACTAGAATCTCGCCTGAGATAGCTAAGAAGCCATAACAGGTTTCCTGAAATTTAGCCTGTGATATATCAGGTATCATAACAGAAAAACAAACCCTGCACGCTTGGTGTCATACGATCAATGTCATAACATTCAGTCATGACATTCAGCTTCACTTAAACTTGCTTTCCAACTTACTCTGTTGAGCACTTCTGCAGCCTTCTTCATGACAGTAGAAACAAATGTTTTACAGTTCCCTAAATAGTATCAAAGATCATTGTTATGAACACTAATTAAATCTTCACTTTGTTGAATCTCTTTGGTTTATACATACTATTGAGGTATATCTAACAAGACCAAAACACTTCTATCACAAGATATAACACAGCATCCCCTGCTGTACCAGACATTGATGTCATGACATTCAGTATGACATCCATGACAGTAGTTCTGTCATCATCTCCTGCTAGCTCCTTTTGCATCCATGACAACAGCTCTGTCATCAACTCCTGCTAGCTCCTGCTGCACCCATGACAGCAGTTCTGTCATCAACTCCTGCTGGTTCCATCTGCACCAGACAACGATGTCCTGACATTGGTAATGACACCATGTTTAAACACATGACAGCAGTACTGTCATAACAGTAGATGAAGATGTTTTAATATCTGGCTTAACATCAGTGCAGAATCATGTTTTACCAAAATTTAGCCAATCCTAGAACCATAGAATCATGGTACTAACAATCTCTCCCTTTGGCAAATTTTGGCTAAAACACCCAAGCAAGCTTGTCAGGGCAGCAACATCAGTAGCTTGCTTAAATACTCCCTCTTAATAGTTACTGGCGGATAACTACACTTTACTCCCCCTTTGTTTAGTCAAAAATTGACAAAAATTGGAGTAAATGTACTATAATCACCAAGCTTCAAAGCAGGACTCAGCTGACTAACTGCACATGATCTCCAAAAATCTCGTTATCTCACAATCTCCTATGAGATACACAAGCTGCTTGAAAACTGCACCATCAAATGCTGGAAGCTCAATCCTGATGTGTGCATCCTCCACATCATATTTCAGCATGGAGTTACCCCATGACCATTGTCATTGGATCTTGGGTTCTTGCCTTGCCTGAATTTACACCTTCAGGAATGACACTTTTGACATCACCAATTAAAGGATAATCAATTAACTACTTGCCATAAGTAACAATTGATCTTAAATCCCCAATTTGAGACACACAAATATTCTGCAGAGAAAAATAAATTCTCCCAGACAGTAACCCATAAACATATTGCCAAGGCACAACAATACACCAGCCAACACAATGTCAAGACAAGTAATGCAGCCACACATTAGATAGGTACACAACTCCCCCTGTCATGCATAAACAACACTCCCCCTAAAAGAGAGAACCCAAACGCATGGGAACACATGCAACTCTGCACCCTTTGTTTTACAAGTCACACCAGAACCAAACCATATAGGAGAGGTAGTCACATGATGGACATAACTATCTACAAGATCTCCCAGATTCAACTAGCAAAAGCCTTTAAGATGTCAGGGTGAATGCTATGTTTACATGACTTCCATACGCACAAGATCAAAGTTGATGATGTCCTGATCTTCATCTTTACCAGTCATACAAGGTAAAACTCTTTGACAGCAGCCCAAACCTGAGTTGATCCATTGATACCCAATGACAGACAAGAGGCACTGTCAGGTTCATCATGAGCTGGAGCAGTAACCTAATGTGACAACATCTGGTATGACATTCCATCCTCCTATATACATACAGTCACAACCTGCTTGAGGCCACAAACAGTCTTGAGACACAACTGAACCATTGCAGCAACATATCCTAGATAGAAGTATACCTCCCCATACCAAGGATAACTGGTGCTCTTCTTCTAGAAGCATGTGAATGGAAAACATAAGACTCATCTTCATATCTTCAAGAGCGCACTCCTTGTTCAACACACCTGCTGAACTCATTCACTCACTACTTGAACTATAAGCAACTAGTTCACCCATCATACAAAAGCTCTCCCCCTATCTTTTATAACAGATGCTCCAAGGTCACCACATTATCTCTCATGACCAACTCCATGCTCATACAGTGAGAAGGCACCAAACTGATCCACCTCTTCCTAGAGTTACTTATAGCAGAAGAGACCACTTCTCCATAAGTATTCTGACCTTAGGCTGAGTACAAGATAGACACCCCATAATCCAAGACATTCTTTCCTCATCATTCTCCCATATGATAAGTTAGAAAGCTTCTGATTTAACTAGGGACTTTATCACATCAGAAAGAAATCAACCAATGATCCACTCCAGTCTTGTACAATACCTTCACATCATACTCCAAGACAGTCCTTTTACCTCATCATTCTCCCGTATGACAAGATAGAGTACTTCTTAGTCAGAATGTGAATCATGAGTTCCACAACAAATCTTCAAGTCCAACAAATAAAGTGATGTTCTAATAGACATCATACATTAACCACTTGGACTTACTATCTGAGCAGTAATCCAATATGAGGATCTTCAGAGAACACAGTTCCACCAGTTTGATCAAGTACATCTCCAAAAGAGGGTAATCTTCCATACACAACTTAGGGCTTCTACCACAAGCTCCAAAATATGAATAGAATCAGAACCTCCTTTGGTCTTCAAACAACTACCCTTCTGCACAAGATTAATGTTCTTCAAGCACCCTTCTGAAATAACCAACTGCCACTGTTTGGTTAACTTAACTTCTTTCAGAGCTCTAGAGAATCTGCTAATCCACCAGGCCACTTAGATCTTCAAGTCTCAAATTCTTCTTACTCCAAAGCAAGGCATCTACTCCTTCTCACAGCTCCCGCAAACTGCATGAGATGAATCTTCAAATGATGTGCCACAACATCACTTGAGGCCTTGAAGTTTCTGCTTTATGTCACAACTTTGGTTAAGACATCTAGCTGGAGAGTTCAGGCTTTCATTCTGCCACTTAGAATAACCTCATCACTCAATCAGAAAGAGCACATAGACTTGAGTTTGAGTAGACAACCTCCATCTTGTGTTATTGGACCACAACACATTTCTTGAAATGCATTTGCTTTATGAACTCCTCTTAAGAGAAACCAAACATGCCAAGGCTTGATTCTTTAATGAGGAAGGGTCACAAAAGAAATCTTTACACAAGGATTCCCGCTTTCCTTAACTAGAGACTTCTTTAGAAAGTCAGAGACAACTGCCACTTATCCTTGACCTCCAAGCTGAGCAGGATCTCATGCTCCTGTGCACTTAGATCAGAAATAAATTGACCTAAGAAGAGCAATCACAGAACCATATTCTATACAAGTTTCTTGTCAGGAAACTTTCTAGATGAATACCAGATGCTTCTAGTAGAGACTAGAACAAACCTGCCGCACTCCAATAAACTGATTCAAGAGAACTGTCTTCATCTCCACTTCCATCAGCACTACATTCTAGTCTTAGTTTCTTGCTAGGAAACTTACTAGAATAAAGTCAGATCCTACCACACAAGAGTATGGTAACAAGATTATCTGCTATATTTTCTTCAACAAACTTATGTACAATCTGATGATGGAATGTCTTAACATCTGGTTGAACATCAGATCCTTGAAGCAAACAAAGCATATCTGGGGCCTGATGCTTGAGCAACAACTGATGAGAAAACTTGATCATCAACTAAGGATAATCCATAAATATTTGAGAATATCTCAAATAGCAATGAATCTTAAATCCTTGTAACTGATCCTTCTCTGAACTTCATGGATAATCAATTAAATACTGTGTAGTTCACAAATAGCAATTGATCTTAAATCCACACAACTTCAGGAATACCACAGCTGAAACATCAAGGCTGACACCCTTGACTCAACCTGCCTATGACTTCCTCTGTTGAAAGAGCCTTTGCAAGTCATGAGTGGTGAAAATAAATCACCTCCCACTATCCTTTCTAAGACAGCCTTTGTAATACACAGCAGAACAGCCCAAGCACATAGCTACAACCACCATCTGCCAACTATCTACATAACTGCCACAACCATGCATCAAACTGTATATAGGCCAATCTTCTCTCAAGGCTACCAGAGTTCTTTCATCAGAAAAAATATGCAGCAAAACCACCAAAAGAACATCTTCAACATGCCCTAAATACGATGTCAGAACATCTTATAGGTCATCATACAGAAGTAGCTACTCCTCCTTTGGCAAACCCTTCAGCAGATCATAGAAGCTCCTATATCAGAGGGCACAACAGCAGATACACAGAATCCTAGGCAAACTCCTCCTAAACTCCATGAACAGCAGCTCAAATGTTTAGAAAGATCAGCAACTCAGCTGTAGCTTCTCCTTGTTTAAACCACCAGAAAGTATCTCCCAAGATCTCATCCAGAACAGACAGGATGCCTGCTCTGATACCAACTGAAATTCTGGTATGCAGATCTCATATGTCCCAAGAACATTAATCTCTGCTCAAAAAGGACGAGGACATACCATGACCAATTTAAATTTCTTTAAATTGTCCCAATGTCATGACCAACGTCATGACGTCTGTTGTAACATCAGCAGCCTGACAGACCTATTTATCTAACCATTTAAATTATACGGAATTGTAAATGCAGAAAGATAAATAACACGATGAATTGTTAACCCAGTTCGGTGCAACATCACCTACATCTGGGGTCTACCAAGCCAGGGAGGAAATTCACTATTAGCATAATTAATTCAGAGTCAAACAACCCAGTTTGCACTCCTCACTTAAAACCTAACCAATGACACTTCTGCCTAGAGACACTCTAGACCTGAGTATACCCACTTACTCCCCCTCAATCACCTCAGTGATAAACAATTCACTTACAGTTACAGAAACACTTGAAGGCACTCTTCAAACACAACTTGATCTTGCTTCACCACTTTGATCAAGTGACACACACTCTTGCTTAAAAGCTTTGAGTGACAGAATGAACACAACAGTTCATACACAATAACCAAAGCAATTATACAACATACAATTGCTTGGCACACAAGGAATCCTAAGACTCCTAGACACACGTGAAGAGCACACCTCTTCACTCACAACTATGTCTACCACAATGCATCAAACGATACAAAGGGTGACTTACACACACAAGGGACTCTCAAACCCTAGACCTTTATTTTACACTCAAGTTGTTCTTGATGTGAGTGCTTGCTTTCCTTTGCTTCTGCTCCTCCTTTTATAGCAATGTAGACCGGGCTTGGGCTGGTCACAAGTAACAAACTTTAGGTTAAACTTGGTTAAACCACTTTCCATAATTCAAGGTGCTGTCAAATTAGGTCACAACAATTTCATGTTATGTCCATCCCTGACTAGAATCTCACCTGAGATAGCTAAGAAGCCATAACAACTTTCCTGAAATTTAGCCTGAGATATATCAGGTATCATAACAGAAAAACAAACCCTGCACGCCTGATGTCATACGATCAATGTCATAACATTCAGTCATGACATTCAGCTTCACTTAAACTTGCTTTCCAGCTTGCCCTGCTGAACACTTCTGCATTCTTCTTCATGACAGTAGAAACAAATGTTTTACAGTTCCCTAAATAGTATTAAAGATCCTTGTTATGAACACTAATTAAATCTTCACTTTGTTCCTAATGAATCTCTTTGGTCTGTACATACTAATGAGGTATATCCAACAGGACCAAACCACTTTTGTCACGAGATATAACACAGCAGCCCCTGCTATACCAGACATTGATGCCATGACATTCAGTATGACATCCATAACAGCAGTTCTGTCATCAGCTCCTGCTAGCTCCTGCTGCACCAGACAGCGATGTAATGACATTGGTAATGACATCCATGACAGCAGTTCTGTCATCAGCTCCTGCTAGCTCCTACTTGTCGCTACCGCGAAAATAAGGTGCCGGCAAAACAGAAGAGTCGCCACCTTTCGTTATTTATCCCTTAGAACGGGAAAGGAAACGATCGGAGAAACCTGACGAAAAGGTATAGGACAAGGTCATCGTAACCATTGTCTGGGTTCGGGAGTCGGTTACGCAAGGGGAAGGTATTAGCACCCCTCACGTCCATCGTACTCGATGGGATCCATGCTTGTTGTGATTATCTGACGGGTTGGTTGTACCTATCTACCTATCAAGGCCGACCTAAAAAAGAAAATAAAATGACTCGGCAAAGCGTCACACTTTATGCCTATGTATTCTCATCAGAGAATGAGAAATCAGAGTCAACGTAGTTCGACTAACTACGGGTTATGGGGAAGGTGGCTCGCCAATACATCAGTATTGTGCCTACGTACTCTCAACAGGCTTGAGAGATCAGAGCTTACGTAGTTCAGGATAATACGGCTTACGGGGATTTAGATTCATCTGTTTTATCGAGTAGGGTTAACAAACAGTTCCAGCAGTTTGGCGTACGCAGCTCGACCCTTGGAGACTTAGGCGTTACCGTTTGCGGTAGAACTGGGAGTTAACGACACTCTTTTCTTCAAAAAAGCTTCCTTTGAATTACGGGCCCACGGGGCAAAAAGGTTTGAAGTTTGTTTTCTGTCTTTTATGGAAGAACTGTTTTTTATGGATGTTTGCAACCAATATCGCACTAGAGACTATGACCTGAGAGTGAATGCGTCGCATGTCACCCAAAGGGTACCATACTAAACATCCAAGTTGTCGGAAAGAAACTCTCCGACAACCCTTTCTCAGATAGCTTAAGGCTCATAACGTACGACGTCAGTTAACCTTTATTACTGTATTTTAATTTGTTTTGAGATGAGAAGAGAGAACGACCAGGTTCAACTAAGGGGAGACTATCAAGTCCTAATGTTGTCATGCCAAGGATTCATCCTATGGTTGAAGTTCGAAGCAGGGAACTCCTAGAAGTTATCATGCATAGGTTTCAACCTAAAGTTCTATCATCACTTCCTTATCAAAGAAAGTGAGATTCCTAGGGGATCATGTCAATGATAAACAAACACAGATAAAGCATCAGCTAAACGGTAAACAGTAAACGACTGTAAAATGCATGCAACGCAAGTGATGGAGGAAATGTGTGTGGGGCATCAGCCTCCACAAGCTCGTCTCGACCTCAAGCCAGATATGAATAACTGCAATCATACAGAAATGAAATAAAATGCCATCAAGCAAATCTCAAACCACATAGGCAAGGGAGCAGGGCTCTACCGAATACCCGCAAGCAAAGCCATACAGTAAAAATACAAGCAGAGGGAGCAACTCAACCTCTAGTGCAATCATGCTCCTATCTTAAAAGAATCTAAACATGAACTTATTCTAATGCATCAAGCAAATCACACAAGTCACATCAATACAGTTGCACAGAAGGCAAACAGACAGGAAAGAAAGCAGATCAACAGCTTCCTCAGCTTCACAGCAAAGCTCTCCTCTGACAGCAGCTTAGTCCTCAGTCTCCAACTTCTCTTCAAGGCTTTCATCTTCAATAGCAAGCATCAACTTGCTTCTTCAAGCTTTCAACACCTCCCACACAAGTATCAACTTGTTCTTCACCTTCTTCAAGCTTCAGCTCCAAAGTATACTCCACCTTCAGGCTTCAATCCCAATAGTAAGTATCAACTTGCTCCTTCAGGCTCTCAATGCATCAAACACAAGTATCAACTTGTTCTTCTTCAAGCTTCAGCTCTGTCTTCATTCTCAATTTGATCTTCTTCACACAAGTGTCAACTTGTTCTTCTTGATCTTCAAGCTTCAGCTTCAATGGCAGTCTTCAAACAAAAGGAAAGTGCATCCTCTAGTATCTTCAATCTTCTAACAAGGAATTCCATCCTCTAGCAAGGGAGAAAGATTCATCTAACAAGAGCAAGGTTTGGATAGTGGAGAGCAAAGTGAAGACCAAAGGTCACCACTAAACACTCCACCATCAAAGAAAGGAACCCTCAAAGGTTCTACCAACTTGTGAAGAGCCACACATCCTACCAAAGGAGGGATAAGGCCTTCACAAGGGGACCTTACATCATAGGGAGGAATGGAAGTGATCAACACCTTCCATGTTTATGAAAGAAGAGAATCTATCTAGAAGCTCTACTTACAAACCCTAATCCTAACACCTACACAAAACTACTCCAAAGGAAGAGCAAACTTCAAGTCCAAGCTCCATCATGCATTCCACAGCAGCCCACACAAGTCTTCAACATCAACTAAGAGCAAGAGAGGCAAAACCCTAATCTAAGGGAACTAAAGAAGTCATTCAATTTGAATTAGCAAGTTAGGTTCACCTAAAACCTAGTATTAAAGTTAATCCTAACTAAAATACTAAAACCAATTGTAAAATTCTACAAAAATAACTATGGGAACCTAAGTCAATCATGACTCTATCATACAAAATCTAGAGGTTAAATCATCCAAAAAATCCTAGAAATAAAATCTAAACTATAAGGTACTAAGGTTAAACCCTAAAACTAGAGCACCTAAAGTTTCAACCTATAACCACCACCTAATTTCATCAAAAAAATGTGAGAAAAATCTTAGGGGAGCATACATGTCTAAGCTAACTACACACAAAAAATTAGCTCAAGAATCATCATCAAATGATCACACAAAAATCAGCAAGGCAAGGTATCAACCATAATGGAATTAATATCAATTAAAATACAAAAAATGCAATTAAAATCACAAATGCATGAATTCCTAATATTTTAATTTCCTAAGATTCTAGATTCAATCATGAATCAGGGGGGGAAAATCTGGAATTAATTGAGTTATTTTCCTATTTATTATGAATTATTTTCTAAACTATATGAAATGATGAAAAATGAAGAAAATAAGAAGAAAATGATAAAACCTGCGTATCAAATAGCAAATATTTCAAGTTCATTTCACAGATTGGGCAATTTGGGGGGGTGGGGATATCACTCAGTGCACTAAGCCCAAACCATTCCAATTAATGAAACGGTGCGTTTTATTCAGAGTCTCTCTTCTGAATTTGAAAGCCAATCGTGGCCATCCGTCCATTGCCTGAGTCAAATGTCAAACCCTCATCCAATGGCTCATGTTCATCGTCCTCAATTTCAAACTGATGGAGGGAGTTTCCCAGACGGTGGCCTGAGTTGCAGCGCCACCGTCTTCTCCGGCGAGATGCTCATCACAGGTCCATAAAAATGACAAAACGAATCATCATCTTACTCAATCTTTCCTCCTGAACACGAATTCAATCTCCAAATTCACTAATTTCTTCTCTAACTCCAAACACGATAGGATTTTAAGAAATACACCAAATCTTGATCATCACAATTCTCAACAATAATGATCCTAATGTAATCTACACTTCTCACTGATCAATTTCCATTATCCAATCATGAATGTATCACCAAGAATCTTGAGAAATCAGGCTCAAGAGAAAATGATCCATGACCTAGAGTGTCTCTATCCATCAAATTCTTGTACCAAAATCCATCTATGTCATGATAAGAACCTAACCACATAAAGATTTCTAGCTATCTCCCTATAGATTAATCACAATTTCAATTTATACAAACCTGGTTTCAGATGAAGAACAGGTGCAATTCTTGCTCGATTCCTCCTCCACAATGATCCAGATTCACTCCAAATCTCCCTCTGAAGCTAATGCAATCTTCAATTTCTCTTGAATTGGCCTTGAACTTAGAATACGATTTCAACTTGCAGCTGTGAAACTTCAACCTCACTCTCTGCTTCAGGGATCAATCTCCACCAAAAAAAAAATGGCTGAACACACTCTAATGTTTATATAGAAGCTAAAGGAATCATCCAGAACTTTCTGTAACCTTCCATATGAGATTTCAATTTCAATTTCTCCTTCAAAATACCATGTTGCAATAGTCGTGTACTTGCTTTGTTTGGGCATGAAAATGCTTGGAAAATTCATCTCATGAGATATTGAATTGGATGGTGGTGATTATTCCCTTGTTTGCAATCCAATGATCCAAGTTTGATATGTTACTTCATCATGAAGTAACAAAATGGAAGTGCATGAATTTGACCTCAAACCAAAATTCCAACATTGCCAAAGTTTCTAAAATGATTTTTCCATTCAAAATGACCTATAATTTTGCCTTGTTTGGACACAAAATGAATTATTTCAATTTTTGGTCATTAAAGGCCTTTAATTCTTCCTTTTTCAAACTTCCTTGAACCAAGTCTCTCCTTGAGCCATTTCAATGCCTCCTTGATGCATGGTCAAGGTTAAAACCCTATTTTGAGCAAATTTCTAGTTGAACAAAATTTCATTTGAGATGTCTAAGTTGGTGAAAATGACCTATAATCATAAATGACCCATAATCACAACTTCCCAAAATACCCTTGACTTGTCAAAGCCATAACTTGAGTTCTACAAATCCTATCAAGGACTTCTAGTACTCTATGGAAATCTAAGAGGATATGGAACAACATTCATGTTGACCAAAAGTTCATAGGAATCACCCTTCTAGGGAAAAAGTTTCATGCAATTTGGGTAACTTTCAAGCTCCAAATTCACATTCCTCAGATGACTTGTAACTTGTGAAAGCCATAACTTGAGTTCTGTAAACCCTATCAAGAACTTCTAATACTCAAATTAAAGCTAAGCCCATGCTCTACAAAAATCATGTTGGGGTCAAGAAGAGATGAAGATCATATCTTGAGCTAGATTGACTTGAAGATAGGGGTCAAACTAGGGGATTTTACACTGTCAAGCCTTAGAAACCCTAGCTTGAAACTTCTCAAACTCTTCAATCATGATGAGTTAACCTTGGAATCATCCTTATAACATCTTAATGTATCAATCCATGATCACATGGCTCTTGGATTAGGTCTCCACCTTCTTCAAATCATCAGTTGACTTAGGGTTGACCCAGTCAAACCCTAGCTGCACCACTCATGGCTGAGCCTTCTTAATCTTGCACAATGACCTGTCTAGGCCTCAAAGTGATCTTCAAACCTTCTCATGAGCTCTCTCAAGACCTCAAGTCCATCTCCCTGGCCTCAGAATCATCTGATGGTCTTCCCCATAACTCTCAAGTTAGGAGACACACACTCTTGGCTCCAACCACTCTCTCTGAGGACCCTTTAACTTCACTGAAAAGGATATCAACCCTTAAACCTCTGAATAACCTTCCTAGCTAGCCTCATAGTCTTTTGTAGCTCTTGATTGGTACTCATACCTCTTGATCTCCTGCATACATGTCAATGAAATGCAAATGATAATGCTAATGTGAATGAAATGAAACACAAGCTAGGTGAAGAAATGTTGGGCAAATTTTGGGGTGCAACAGCTGCCCCTATTCAAACGGCTTGGACCTGACTGGGTGAGAAGCGAACGGCTCTCAAACAATCAAGGTAAAAGGCGGTTGAATACCAATAAACCCAAAAATTTGCCAACTGCGCAAGTACACGGTACTCTGATGGTAACTGAAATAATAGCTGCACAACAACTAGCTGGAGAATACTGATCTGAACCTCTGTCAGGATGATCCTCTGATTTATCTGATATCATTGCATCCTCAAATCATCAAGGGGTCACGGCATACATGGTAACTGGTGGTTTTCCAACCGCACAGGTAAACGATACTCTGATTGGTAGGAACATCTTCAAAAATGAACATGACAGTTGGACGGCAACTCGCTGGGGAATCGGTCACACGGTAATCGGTGAAAAAGGTCTGATTTTAAGTCTCCGTCAGGATGATCATTTGATTTTTCTGTAGATCTTCGTCCTCAAGTCATCAAGGGCTCGCTGGTCACTCGGTAATTGGCGATACATAGCTGATATTGTCGTTGAGCATTCTGCGTCACTGCGGCTGAGGGATTCCTCGGGACTCATCAGGTCATTAGGAACTTTTTAACAATCAAGTTAATCATGCCGTCGGGCATTCAAAGAACTTTTCGGGCGTCAGCCAGACTTTTTCAATAAGTCGGGAATAGGATTCTTGGTCAATCATGAACCTAATAAGGATATACAATCTTTTGCCGTCAGGCACTCCGCATCAGCTGAGAGAACTGCTTCATCAATACAGTTGGACTTCATCAGTAAGTCTTCACGGGAAACTTCAGCTTCTCTGCTCAACAACCTGCTGGGGATGACACATCTCCGCTGGGGATTCTGGAGAACTATCATGTAACTCTGCTTCGGGGATCCAGAAATCATTCTGGATGAATCAACTCTGCTGAGGACTTCAAGAATCATCTTGGACAAACAAATCCATCGGGGACTTCAAGAATCATCCTGAACCAATAACTCTGCTGGAGGTTTCAAGAATCATCCCGAGCACACACTCTGCTGGGGACTCTAAGCATTAACCTGAGCAACCAACTCTGGCGACTTCACTGGGGATTTTAAGAATCATCTTGGACAAATAACTTCGCTGGGGAAGTCAAGAATCATCTTGAGCAAACCATTATGCGGAGGAACACCTGCAAAACAAGAACGGCAACGACCTAGCTCATGTTTCATATGCATATGTTTGACAATGGCGCAATGCTCCACACGGTGGAAATGCTACGCGTTTAGGGTAAATGTTATGCAATCATGCAAAATGCTGCGACCCCATCAGCAAAGTAAATGTTGAAGGGAAAATCCTCCTGTCAAGGAGAAAGAACCACTCTGGATGAGGAAGGAATCATCCCGCCGAGGAGAAGAGGTCACACCAATATCAATTGGATTCCGCCTGGGGAAACGAACTTCAATCGACTGCTGCAGGGGAGTAAGGTTCTTCGAGAACCTGAACCCGCTCAACTAGGTATACGACCTACAAACTGTTGAAGGAAACGATGTCAATCACAGAAATAAACTGCGCGGCCTTCGTGGCAAAACTCCTGGAGATAACGACCCTGGTGGGGAAATACAGCATTAGCTATTCAACACTCTACTCGGGAAAATCGATCATGGCCTAAACGGCCTCCAAGGACTCGACTCTCTTAGGGATTCGCCAGCTCGGCTGGGGAAGAAGGAATCATCCTGCTTGCTGGGGAGAGTATAACTCTGTGGGGAATTTCAATTCCGCTGGAGACTTCATTCTTGAACCATCAAAAGCTGCACACTTGCGAATAGTCTTCTACTACTACTGCACTTTGACCAAGTGCTGGGGAACGAGTATACACTTCAGCGCATGACTCAGCTGGAGAGACGATGATCCTTCAGGATACATCTGATTGGGGAGAGAATCTTCTCTGCTTGGGGAAACATATCAATGTTCCTGGTTCGGCATTCAGACTCTGCGGGGAGGCGCTGCTGAACTTGCTGGAGAAGGAGGAATCATCCTGCTTGGGGACACATACGGCGTACCGCCTGGAACGTGCCATACCTGTAACAACATAAACAAACAGACAAGATACCCTTCTCAAAGGGACCTATCAAGGTTATCATCTTATGACAATGTTCAAGTAATTCAATGTTTCAACAATTGGTGGCCTAGGCCAGTAAGTTTATGTATGCGCATTTTATCAAAAACACCGGCATTCTTTTTCGCAAACAAAACAGATAAATGCTTAACCAAGCGAACATAATTGCTGAATAGTATATATTTCATTGATGTCGAACCCCTGAATGGGTGAAAATGTTTTACAACAGATGCAAGCTCCTGGAATGAGTAAACTGCGTAAATATAAAAACATAAATATACATCAGTATATACACAAATGTCGGCAATGCAGCGTAGACGAACACCATGAGTTGATCCCTCTATGACCCACTCGACTTCGATACTTCTCCGACGCTTCAGCTTCAGAAGAGATTGATTCAGATAAACGGCCCTCAAGTCTTCCAAACCACTAAACAAATACAGTCCACATGCGGAACGCAGTCATTTGCTTTTTCAAATCCCTAACTTTTGCCTGAATCGTCCTTTCGGGTTTTCGATTCACCGGGATACCCTTTTTTGCCAAAGTCGCCTTTCCAGGTTTTCGACTTTGCGGGTGTACATTCTTTTCATTTATATCCCTAATTTTTGCCCGAACCTTTTTTCCTTTTTTATGGTTCGCCGGGATGCCCCATTTTTGCCTGGATATTCTTTTTCTTTCCAGCGGGTCATTTTTAAGCAAAGTATTTTTTAACTGCGTCCGCGTTCACCGGGGATGCAAAATCTTCACCATCCATCGTGGATAACAACAAGGCTCCTCCCGAGAAGACTTTGCTGACAACGTACGGACCTTCGAAATTGGGAGTCCACTTGCCCCGGTGATCGGAGTGTGGAGGAAGAATCTTCTTCAGGACGAGATCACTCGTCTAAAAGCTTATAGGACGCACCTTCTTATCATAAGCTTTCTTCATTCGGCTTTGGTACAGACGACCATACGCAATCGATGCTAATCTCTTCTCGTCCATCAGGCTGAGTTGGTTCAGTCGGTTCTTAATCCATTCTGCCTCATCGAGTTTCACATCAACCAAAACTCATAAAGAAGGAATCTCAACTTCTAACTGTAGGACAACTTCCATACCGTACACCAGTGAGAAAGGAGTTGCCCCGGTTGATGTACGTACCGTCGTACGATAACCGTGCAATGCAAATGGCAACATCTCATGCCAGTCCTTATAGGTCACAACCATCTTCTGCACAATCTTCTTAATGTTTTTATTGGCCGCATCAATGGCGCCATTAATCTTCGGCCGATAAGGAGATGAGTTGTGGTGTTCAATCTTGAAACTTTGGAATAACTCCTTCATCATCTTGTTATTCAGATTCGAACCATTATCAGTAATGATCCGCTCGGGAATTCTGTATCGACAGACGATGTCCCTCTTTATGAATCTAGCCACCACCTGCTTGGTCACATTAGCATATGAGGCTGCCTCCACCCACTTGGTGAAGTAGTCGATAGCTACTAGAATGAAGCGATGACCGTTAGATGCAGTGGGCTCGATTTTGCCTATCATGTCGATGCCCCACATGGAGAACGGCCACGGGAAGGACATGACATTCAACAGGCACGACGGTACATGAATCTTATCAGCATAAATCTGGAATTTATGACATCTCTTCACAAATTTAAAGCAATCCGACTCCATTGTCAGCCAGTAATATCCTGCTCTCAGGATCTTTCTTGCCATAGCATGCCCGCCGGCGTGCGTACCAAATGTGCCTTCATGGACTTCTTCCATGAGCATACTCGCTTCTTTCTCATCTACACATTTGAGTAGCACGAGATCATGGTTTCTTTTATACAAAACTCCATCAGGATTGAGATAGAAATTTCCAGATAGCCTCCTCAGAGTCTTCTTATCCTGGATTGACGCTCCCGCATGATACTCCTTAGTCATAAGGAAGGTCTGGATATCGTGGAACCAAGGCTTGCCATCGGAGGCTTCCTCGATCGCAAAGATGAATGCAGGTCTATCAAGACGAGAAAGGACAATCCTTGGAGCTTCATTCCAAAAATTGACTTTATATATCGAAGCCAATATGGCTAAGGCATCAGCCATCGGATTTTCAGCCCTGGGTACATGATGGAGTTCCACTCGATCAAAGAACGGAAGCAGCCGTCTGGCATAGTTCATGTACCGCACCAAATTCGATTGACGAGTCTCCCACTCCTTTTTAATCTGGTTAATCACAAGTGTCGAGTCACCATACACATTTAGGTTCTTGATTCTCAAATCAATCACTTCTTCTAGACCCATGATGCATGCTTCATACTCTGCCTCGTTATTGGTGACCGGAAACGTCAGTCTTGCAGTGAACGGGGTGTGGGATCCATGGGGAGTCGTGATAATCGCCCCAATGCCACTTCCGTAAGAATTAACCGCCCCGTCAAATATCAATTTCCACTGGGATTTCCTGTCTGGACCCTCGTCGGGCAACGGTTCATCGCAATCTTTCACTTTGAGAAACATGATATCCTCATCAGGGAATTCAAATTTCATCGGCTGATAATCCTCGATCGGCTGTTCAGCAAGGTATTCAGATAATACGCTTCCCTTGATGGCCTTCTGGGAAATGTACTGAATGTCATATTCCGTCAACACCATTTGCCATCTGGCAATCCGGCCCGAAAGCGCTTGCTTCTCGAAGACGTACTTGATCGGATCCATCTTCGAAATTAGCATGGTTGTGTGATTGAGCATGTACTGTGGTAAATGTTTGGCAGCCAAGGCTAGTGCACAACACGTCTTCTCCAGCATTGAATAACGAGATTCACAATCTGTGAACTTTTTACTCAAATAGTAAATGGCATGCTCCTTCCTCCCTGTCTCGTTGTGCTGACCAAGAACACACCCCATACTATTCTCAAGAACTGTCAAGTACATGATTAAGGGTCTTCCGGCCACTAGGGGTATCAAGATGGGAGGTTCCTGAAGATACTATTTTATCTTATCGAACGCCTTCTAGGAATCCTCGTTCCAGATAATCGCCTGATCTTTCTTTAGTAGTTTGAACATCGGTTCACACGTGGCCGTGAGCTGAGAAATAAACCTTGCAATGTAGTTTATTCTGCCCAGGAAACCACGAACTTCTTTTTTGGTTTTTGGCGCTGGCATTTCTTGTATTGCTTTAATCTTCGCAGGATCGACCTCAATGCCTCTTTCGCTCACGATAAGCCCCGGTAGTTTTCCAGACCGTACTCCGAAAGTACACTTGTTAGGATTCAGCCTCAACCTGAACTTCCTAAGCCTCTCAAAAAGCTTCAACAAATTGACCAGATGTCCCTCCTCCGTTTGGGACTTCGCAATCATGTCATCAACATAGACTTCAATCTCATGATGAATCATATCATGAAATAAAGTAACCATTGCTCCTTGGTAAGTGGCCCCTGCGTTCTTCAGACTGAAAGGCATTACCTTGTAGCAAAATGTTCCCCAAGGTGTAATAAACGTAGTTTTCTCCATGTCTTCCGGCGCCATCTTGATCTGATTGTAACCGGAGAAGCCATCCATGAACGAAAATACGGAGAACTGAGCTGTATTGTCGACCAACGCATCAATATGAGGGAGCGGGAAATCATCTTTAGGCACTATGTTGGCGACCCACGGAGGGTAAGTAGTGACCGCTAAGAAGCCAACATCAAGCTGCTTTTGCACTTCTTCTTTGATCTTAACGGCCATATCTGGTCGTGTCCTCCTAAGCTTCTGCTTAACGGGAGGACAATCTTCTCGCAGCGGCAAGTGATGGACCACGATGTAAGTATCAAGTTCGGGCATATCTTCGTATGACCAAGCAAAGATGTCACTATACTCTCGAAGCATCTCGACCAATCTCTGCTTGACATCACTCTGCAATGCGGCCCCTATCCTGACGTTCCTGACCAGTTCCTCAGAACCCAAATTCACAATCTCAATCTCTTCCTCGTGAGGCAGAATAACTTTCTCCTCTTGTTTCAACAAGCGGGCCAACTCTTCGGGAAGGTCTTCGTCTTCATCAATCTCTTCTTCGGCTTGATAGATCGGGCAATCGAAGTCGAAGTGAGTTGTATAAGGTCCAGAGTCGATGTCATCTGCTATGTGGATCCTGCAATAACAAGGGTTAAGCTTAAAACAAGGATATGCAGGTTAGCATAAACCCCATTGCCATTTTATTGTTTTTCAAAACGAATATAAAACAGGAATAACAGGGATCACAACATTTGAATGCGAAGAAAAACGCCTTTTGATTTATTGGTAAAATGCATGTACATAACCAAACAAGGCCCTGACAATAAAACCACTATGCCCCGGGTAGGACATACAGTTGTACAATAATTGGAGAAAGTAAATCATTACTCTTTGCCTGTCACTTGGATGATATCCCTGATGGACCAGTTGTTGAGGCTCTGGCCTGGTTTGCTTGGCTGGATCCAAGAGTCCAAGTCGCAATCGCTGTCTTCGGCGTCTTCAGACACTGCGTTGACACTTTCAAATATCACCCCGCCACTGGTAAACTGGATCGGCCCTTTACCTCGCGACGCACTGTGAGAAGAGGAGGCTTCAGCCGTAGGAGAGTATCCTAACCCAAACTTGTCCTGTTTGTTAGGTATTTCTAGAATTTGCCCCCAGCCTGGGGTAGATCCGACCTGAACAACGGCCCGGGCTTCCTTGAAGGAAGAGAGAGTCATCTCTGGTTTCTCAGTCATTACTGGAGCTACTTCCTTGACCTTAACAGCTTCAAACGCCTGACATAGGGTTTCGTGGATTTCTCCATCCATCTCAACATACTTGAAGGACGACAAATGGCTCACCATTATGTCTTCCTCGCTACAAACAGTTACGATGCTGCCTCCGACAGCATACTTGAGCTTCTGGTGCAACGTGGAGGTCACGACACCAGCAGAATGGATCCATGGGCGGCGTAAGAGACAGCTGTAGGATGGCATGATGTCCATAATGTAGAAGACTGCGTCGAAAGTTTCCGGCCCAACTTGGATTGGCAGAGTTACCTCTCCAAAGACATGACGCTTGGTGTCGCTACTGCGAAAATCGGCGCCGGCTGAACAGAAGAGTCGCCACCGTGCGTTATTTATCCCACGGGAGGGAAAGGAAACGCTCAGAGTAAACCTCGCACAACACGGGAAAGGTATGGTCATCGCAACCAAAACCTGGATTCGGGAGTCGGTTACGCAAGGGGAAGGTATTAGCACCCCTCACGTCCGTCGTACTCGACGGGATCCACGCTTGTTTTCGGGTATGGATTGTTATTCTATCTAAACTATAGGTCAAGGGTTAAAAAGAAAATAAAATGAAAGTAAAATGACTCGGCAAAGTATCGCACTTTATGCCTACGTATTCTCGTCTGGAACGAGAAATCAGAGTCAACGTAGTTCGCCTACCTACAGGAAAGGAGGGGAAGGTTGCTCGCTAGGATATCGCATCCTATGCCTACGTACTTTCATACAGCATGAAAGATCAGAGCAAACGTAGTTCGGGCCACGTACGACACAAGCTTGTCTTGGTTGATTTTATTCCTTCTGAAAAAGGTCTTCTGATTAGCGGTCCCAGCGGACAAAAATGACACTTTGATGAGTTCACATTCTTTTACGGAAGAAGTGTCTTTTATGGTGTTTGAAATCTTTATGTGTTTTTCTGTTTGTTTTGAGAAAGAAAGAGACAGAACTCTAACCTACGGTTGCGAAAGGAAACAAACTAACCTAATGTTATCATGCATGGGTTAAGACCTAGTGTCTATCATGCTCCTCTCTTGCACAGAGAGAAACAGAGATCCTACGGGATAGGCAGAAACAGAAACAATACCAGATATAATAAAGCAGTAAAATGCATGGATGCAACAGTACAAGCGAGGCAAGGGAGTCCCACTCAACCTCGAACCTGGAAAACAATAGGCAAAAGTGAACAGGCTTCACTTTCAACCCAGCAGGGTAAACAGCAAACAATACAGTCCAGAAAACCAATCAATACATCAGCAATAAAAATACAACAGCAAAAGAAACAGCATCAGCAACTCTGAATCAACATCTGGCTTCAAGTAATCTCCAACCAATTACAGGCTTCAACAAGCATCAATCTCCATCTTCATGATCTTCAGGTAAGGGCTTTGATCATCAGTCTTCTATCTGCAATGGCTTTTCTTCAAGTTCAAACCTCCAGGATGAGGGATTAGTCACAAGAGTGGATTGGGTGTTAAGCAATCAATTGACTACCAAGGGTGGTGAACAGACTGCTTCCAACACAAGAGACATTTTCTCTCAAGAGTTCTATCTCATAGACACTATCACCAAGCCTTCCAAAGGAAGGGGGTGAGTGTCTTAGAGAGACTCTGAATCACAGAGAAGAATGGATGCAGACAAGGCAATCCATGTTTGAGAAACAAACTTTCCAATCTAGAGCTCTGCCTAGCTCCTAAACCCTAGTTTCCTCAGCAGCTGCTAGCAAGAATCTTCTCTTCAACTCTGGAAGTGGATCTTCAACATCTGGATCTCCAGTGGCCTTCATCTTCTCAAGTCTTCAGCTCTCCTAAGTCCCCAGACAATCCCAATACCCAAGCAAGCAAGCAATAATCCCCAGAGGGCACACCACACCAGTCAATCAGACATACACAGAGTATTAATAGCAGTAGGGGAGTCCTGACTTTTTCTCTAAGGGATCTAATAACTACCCATAGCCCCTATAGTCCCATAACTAATCTAGTTAAACCCTAAGTCCTAAGGGAAATGAATTGAACTTCCTAAGTCATCACCTAAAAACCCTAATTTGTTCATGTTGTTCAAGCCTACATTAAGCACCTAAAATTAATTTCTAAAAATGGGAGCTAAATTGTTTCTACAAGTTTAATGTCTAAACTAAACAACCTAAAAAGAATGGACAAAAAATATTAAAGCATCTAGTAGAACAAAAATTAATAAAATCATGCATGAAATGAAACTATTTAAAATGTCATTTATTTAGAAAATATGGGAAAAATATCAAATAAAAAATAAAATGCAATTTTATTTAATGACAATTTTCTACACAGAACCAAGAAAATATAGAAAAAACAACCACTAAAAAAGAGTTAATTTCCTATTTTATATGGTTTTTTAAAATTGGTAAAAATTAAAGTGAATTAAAAAACTAAATCAATTAAGATGAGAGGGGGGGGGGGGGGTACTAATAGCAGATGCGCTCAGTTGTAATCAGGATGGGCCAGCAATGGTGGGGTGCGCGTAGCGAGTTTGTATTAGGCCCAGAACAAGTTAGAATTAATGAAAATAAAAAAAGGAAGCAGGGGGTGTATTCAGTATGGTTTTCACGTGCAATTCACAATGGGCTCAGTACTGGGGGGTGGGGATATCATTAAAACACCTAGGCCCGCCCGTTTCATTAAATGAAACGGTGCGTTTAGGGCACCTCTCTCAACTCCCTCCAAAACTCAGAATTGAACTCCAGCCACACGATTGGCTCTCTGGTCCACGGTCCAACAAGCAATGGACGCTCATGATTATATCTTCCACCTTGGATCTATGCTAGGGTTTCAACTTCCATAACCATGCATTCAACGTGCCAGCTTCCTCCTCTCAGTACTCTCTCATCAAGCCATGAATCAACACGATGTAAACATGAAAAACGCTCCAATTTTCTTCCTCTACAAGACTATGGTGGTAGTTTGTTTTGAAACTCAACATAACTCTCAACCCGATAGCAATAAGCTCTGGCCACCATGAAAATGCTCTGCAACTTATCAGCATAATTCTCAATCAAACCTATACTAATCTAAACTACACTTCACGTAGATCATTCTGCACTAACAACCTAAGATTATTATGGCCTATCCTAAGAGTTCTAAGTCAAACCAGTTCTAACAACCTGCTATGAATTATCACTAAACTACTCCTAATTAACCAGAAATGTTCTACTAACATCCTACATCATTATTATACTAACAAACTAATGCTGAATTAACTAAATGAAGCAGTGGCAGAGAAAATGCACCTGATGCAAAAGCTTGGAGATGGATGTTGAACTCGTGGATCTGAGGCTTCTAATGCTTGGATCTTGATCAACTAACTCAGTGCTTGATTCTGTTTGCAAAACCTTGATGATTCTTGCCTTGGATCTTGCTATCCACTTGAAATTGCAATTTGGATATTGATGATTATGGTGCTCGAAAATGGATCAATTTCAATCAGATCTTGGTTGATCTTTAGTCCATGATGATGATTGAATATGGTGGAATCAATATTGGTGATGATTGATGAAGATTTTGAGAAATTTGGATGAAATTGCAATGAGAAAGAATAGAGAGAATTTGTGAGATTTTTGCACAAATGAGGATTCAACCCTTGCTCAATTCTGATTTCATGAATATATAGTGTTCAAATGAACCTTCTAGATCCATCTTGCAACTTCCCTTGCATTCCAAATTGAATCCATTTTGGTTATGTTTCTTCAAATGCAAGTAACCCTAAATAACTTTTCTTTTTCCTTCTAAACTCAAAAAAGTGCTTGAACCATTGTCTTTGAAATGCCTTTTGGACCCAAAATCATATATTGGAAGTCCCCATTTGCATTTATAAATCTCTCAAACCATTTTTCACTTTGACTTTATTTAAGTTATAAGCCATTTTAGTTCAAATTTGACCAATCATGCAACTTCATGTTATGAGCTTTTCAAACAATTTGTGACCTTCTTTCTAGACTCAAAATGTCATTTGGAGCAAGTTTGATGTTGTAAGTTTTTCCATTTGAGGCCTCCTTGTATGAGTTTTGGACATAGGTTAAAATGACCTGTAATTCACAAATGACCAAAATACCCTTTGCTTGCCAAGACCATAAGTTGAGCTCCACACATCATATGAGGTCATGCTATACCATTCTAGAAAGCTAAGACAATGAGGAACAATTCTTATGTTGACCAGAAATTCACTTGAAATCTCCTTGAGGGGTAAAAATTGCTTGGAAGTCAAGCCACTTTCACAGACAAAATTTCAGATACCTCAGATGACCTGTAACTTGCAAGGACCATAACTTGAGTTCTATAAATCTCCTTGATGTCTTCCACCACTCAAATTAAAGGTCTTGAGATCCTCTACAAGTTTCATGTTGGCCAAGAAGCCATTTGAAGCTTGAATTTTGACTTATCTTGCTTGGAAAGTTGACCTAAACTAGGGGATTTTACATAGAAACCCTAATTTAGAAACTCCTCTTCTCCTTGATTTCTCTTGATTTCTTCTTATCATGACAACATATCCTTATTCTCCATGTCAAATGATGAACCCCACCTTTCTCCAATAGCCCTTAATGCCTTTAAATCAATCAATTGACCTAGGGTTGACCTAGGGTTGACCCATATGAAACCCTAGTTGACTGTCTTCAACTGCAATTCTTGTGATCACCTCAACAGCTTGTTTTCTTCCCCAAATGACTTTCTAAACCTCTCATGATGTCTAGATACTCCCCATACTCTCAATTCACAACTCATAGTTCCCTTGTTGACCCTCAGATACCCTCAGATGGGAGATAGACTCAAGGCTTGATCTGCTGAACTCTCTGCTCTCAAATTCTTTTCTGATGACTTGAATGAGATGGAATTAGGATAATATCCTCTTGATAGGCCTCTAGAGATGAGAATAATGATTGGTCCCCTGTTGAATGACTTGCTATGCTTATGCTATGCAGATGGTTAGTCTATGTACATGACTCTATATGCAAATGCTAATGATATTGAAACATAAACCAAGTGAATAAGGTTGGGCAAATTTTAGGGTGCAACAGCTGCCCCTATTCAAGCGGCTTGGACCCGATTGGGTGAAGAGCCCGGAGCCTTCAGACATTCGCGGTACGAGACGGTTGAATACTAGGAACCCAGAAATTTGCCAACCGCAGAAATAAACTGCGCCACTGCTTGGGGAACGACATTCATCAGCTGAATTTAACTGTTACGGCAACCCACTGATCTCATGCGACCGTGCTGGGGTCTATCATCAATACGAAGAAATCTCAACTAAAACCGGTCCACGTTAGGACTCCACTTGCTGTTAACCCAGAAAAGTCTCGGCAACGCCGCTGGGGATAATTCGTCTGCATTTCCATAAACTGAATCGTCCACGTTAGGAATAAAACTCTTCCACGTTAGGAGTAACACCTGTCCACGTTAGGAATCATTTCTTCTGTATCTGTCCACGTCAGGACTAACCCTTTCATCTTTCCACGTCAGGGAGCAATCTTCTTTCCACATAAGGAGAACTATATCAATCTAGCCACGTAAGGACTCCAATACCACTTGACATGTCCGCGTCAGGACTCCAATCTTTCCACGTAAGGAATTCAACTTTGGTTCTGAACCTGTCCACGTCAGGACTCAACTTTCCACGTAAGGAGTACATCATTCTTCCACGTCAGGAATCAACTTTTCTTGAATCTGTCCACGTAAGGACCCCAATTTTTCCACGTAAGGAATAAATCTTCTTTTGAGTCTGTCCACATCAGAACTAAACCCCTTCCACGTCAGGAATACACTCTTTCTTTCCACGTCAGGAATACAAACCTCTTTCCACGTAAGGAATGCTATCCGTTTTCCACGCAAGGAAACATAACTTTTCCACATAAGGCAACCAATTCCTTCCGATTTGTCCGCGTCAGGACTACATTTTTCCACGTAAGGAATGCCATCTTAATTTGTCCACGTAAGGACTCCCCTCTTTCCACGTTAGGAAGCACCTCTTCTGATATGTCCGCGTAAGGACTACATCGTCCACGTTAGGACCCACTTCTCCACGTTAGGAATAATAATTTCTTTGATTTGTCCACGTCAGGACACTGATCTCGTCTTGATTTGTCCATGTTAGGACTCAGGCGTCTTCGACCCACTGAGGAAATAAGACTTGTCCACGTAAGGACTCGCACGCTTGTCTGATCCGTCCACGTCAGGGCACCAACACAAAGAGTAATTACTTTTGTCAACGTCATGACCTCCCATTCCACTAATTTCGAGAACCCGAATCTGCCCACGTCAGGACTAACACACCTCACCAATCCGGGGAAATAAACCTGTCCACGTTAGGACGCCCACTTCTGAAGAAATCCCGTCAATATAGGAATAAATTGTCCACGTCAGGACTTAGTTCTCCAATGATCCTCACCCACAAACTTCTTAGCACTGACATGACAGCGACTTTGATATGGACTCTACTGGGGATATCTGGAAACCAAACTATCGGACGCCTGCTCTGATAACCGGCGGTGGCCTCTGAAATTCTGATTCATGGAACCCCTGATGACAACTAACTCTGCCTGGGAATAAAGAGAAACTTATCCTGATAACTCTGTGGGGAATACGGCCGAAACTGACATTATCATTGGATGTCCCATGCCGAGATCTTGAATGTTTGGTAGTTCATTTGAGCAAGAGTTCTCTCCACCTGAACTGCTAGAGTACAGAAACTGCTTCAGCAAAATAAATACTGAAGATAATGCCGACTCCGCCGGGGATAGCCAGATGCTACAGAGTTATTCCAGCAAAATAAATGCCGGAAGGGTGAAGTCAACCATACTGGGAAGTTGGGAGCTCAAACCAAACACCTTGCTGAGGTAACCCCCCTGCTGGGGAATATAACTTTGCTGGGGAATAGCAGATGTGCATAGTACGATCGGACTTTCTGCTGGAACGTGAATTGATATTACACAGTATCTCTGACAAAATAAATGACAGGAACCACCATCAACTCTGATGGGGAGAGTCTTGATCTCCGGGTCCACTGGAGGAAAGATCATTTGCCGAAAGGAGAGAACTCCGCTGGTGGGACTATCCTCTCGGGGGAAATCCACTGACTCCGCTGGGGGAGAGTGAATGACCCTGCGGGGATCAAGTCTTTCGTTATCGCAATCTTGATTGTATTCCTCATAGGGCTATGAAACCTGCACCAACACAAACAAGACAAGACAAGCCTATGCAACCAAATCAACTCAGGTTAGCGACGTTATTTTCAGTTAATTCAAAGCTTTAGCAACTGTTGACAAGGGCCAGCGACGTTATACTCATGCTAGTTTCATCAAACTTAGGCGTTAATTATGCACAAAAACAGTAAAGAACAGTGTCAAATACTGAATAACGTGTTTTATTGATCGGGCCCCTGAATGGGCGGAGTTTTGTACACGGGATGTAACTCCTGAAATGAGGAAGCTACACAAAGCAAATACACAAGTATACAAGTATGCGCAAGAAGCATAAATGTTGACAACTTAAATTTGTACACATGTCGGCAACGGGATGCAGATGAACACCACGAACTGATCCTCCCATGACTCGCCCGACTCTAATGCTTTCCCGGTATCCCCACTTCTGAAGAGATTGTATCTGATAACTGGCTCCTCAAATATATTCTCCCGCATTGATGCTCATTGCAATTATCAAATTCGGACCGCAGTCATTTGCTTTTCAAATCCCTAACTTTTGCGTGAACCGCCCTTTACGGGTTTTCAGTTCACCGGGATACCCTTTTTTGCCGAAGCCGCCCAGTGTAGGTTTTCAACTTCGCGGGTGTACATTTTTTCAATTTTATCCCTAACTTTTGCCCGAACCTTTCATTCTGTTTTTGGTTCGCCAGGATGCCCCATTTTTGCCTGGACTCTCTTTTTTTGTCCAGCGGGTCTATTTTAAGCAAAGTATTTTTTAACTGCGTCCGAATTCACAGGTGACACAAAGTCTTCTCCGTCCATGGTGGACAACAACAACGCTCCTCCTGAGAAGACTTTACTAACAACGTATGGCCCTTCGTAGTTGGGGGTCCACTTGCCCCTGTGATCTGCTTGCGGCGGGAGAATCCTTTTCAGCACAAGGTCGCCCGTCTGAAAGCTTCGCGGATGTATCTTCTTGTCGTACGCTTTCTTCATTCGGCTCTGGTACAAACGACCGTATGCTAGAGAAGCTAGCCTCTTCTCATCCATCAAGCTCAGTTGGTTCAATCTATTTGTTACCCATTCTGCCTCGTCCAGCTGAACGTCTCGCAATACCCTCAGAGAAGGGATCTCAACTTCCAATGGTAATACCGCTTCCATTCCGTATACCAACGAGAACGGAGTTGCCCCGGTTGATGTGCGTACCGTCGTACGATAACCGTGCAAAGCGAAAGGTAGCATTTCATGCCAATCCTTATAGGTCACCACCATTTTCTGAACAATTTTCTTGATATTCTTATTGGCCGCCTCAACAGCGCCATTCATCTTGGGTCGGTAAGGAGAGGAGTTGTGATGTTCGATCTTGAAATTCTGACAGAGCTCCTTCATCATTTTGTTGTTCAGATTTGAACCATTATCCGTGATTATCCGCTCGGGAATCCCATATCGGCAAATGATGTCTCTCTTGATGAATCTGGCCACCACTTGCTTCGTTACATTCGCGTAAGACGCCGCTTCCACCCACTTGGTGAAATAATCGATTGCTACTAGGATGAACCGGTGCCCATTAGAAGCCGTCGGCTCGATCTTTCCAATCATATCGATTCCCCACATCGAGAATGGCCATGGAGATGACATCACATTTAGAGGACTCGGAGGCACGTGTATCTTGTCAGCGTAGATTTGGCACTTGTGGCACTTCCTCGCGAACTTGAAACAATCAGTTTCCATCGTCAGCCAAAAGTAACCTGCCCTCAGCAGCTTTCTCGTCATAGCATGTCCACCAGCATGCGTACCAAAGGTACCTTCGTGAATTTCCTCCATGAGAAGCTTTGCCTCTTTCTCGTCTACACAACGCAACAACACCAAATCGTGGTTTCTTCTGTACAAGACGCCATCCGGATTCAAGTAGAAATTACCCGCTAATCTCCTGAGAGTCTTCTGATCTTGACTGGATGCCCCAGCCGGATACTCTTTATTCTTCAGGAAATTAAGGATATCAAAATACCACAGTTTGTCGTCAGATGCTTCATCGATAGCAAATACATAAGCCGGCCTGTCAAGCCGAGAGATAATGATTCGGGGAGCTTCGTTCCAGAAGTTGACCTTGTACATGGAAGACAAAGTGGCCAGAGCGTCAGCCATTTGATTCTCTGCCCGCGGTACATGATGCAATTCAACCTTGTCGAAGAAAGGCAACAATCTCCTTGCATAATTCATGTAATGTATCAAATTGGGCTGACGTGTCTCCCATTCCCCTTTGATCTGATTCACCACCAGGGCTGAGTCTCCGTATACATCTAGATGTTTGATTCGCAAATCAATGGCTTCTTCAAGCCCCATTATACAAGCTTCGTATTCGGCCTCATTGTTGGTGACAGCAAAGGTCAATCGGGCAGTAAACGGGATGTGCGACCCGTGTGGCGTGGTGATGATTGCCCCTATTCCGCTACCGTAAGCATTCACGGCTCCGTCAAATATCATCTTCCATTTGGACCCCAACTCTGGTCCCTCGTCTGGCAACGGTTCTTCACAATCTTTCATCTTTAGGTACATGATATCCTCGTCAGGAAAATCAAACCTCATCGATTGGTACTCTTCAATAGGCTGCTCCGCCAGATACTCAGACAGCACACTCCCCTTTATAGCCTTTTGCGAGACGTATTGAATGTCATATTCAGTCAAGACCATCTGCCAACGGGCAATTCTACCTGACAACGCCTGCTTTTCGAATACATACTTGATAGGGTCCATCTTCGAGATGAGCATGGTTGTATGATTCAGCATGTACTGCCTCAAACGCTTGGCGGCCCAGGCTAGCGCGCAACAAGTTTTCTCCAGCATTGAGTATCGAGATTCACAGTCTGTAAATTTCTTACTCAGGTAATAGATCGCATGCTCTTTTCTCCCCGTCTCGTCGTGTTGACCGAGAACACAACCCATGCTTCCCTCAAGAACCGTCAAATACATGATCAAGGGTCTCCCTGCCACTGGGGGTATCAAAATAGGAGGCTCCTGCAGATACTTCTTTATTTTATCGAACGCCTTTTGACAATTTTCGTTCCACGTTACAGCTTGATCTTTCTTTAGCAACTTGAATAATGGTTCACACGTAGCAGTTAGGTGAGATATGAACCGAGCGATGTAGTTCAACCTCCCTAAAAACCCGCGCACCTCTTTCTCTGTTTTAGGCGTCGGCATTTCTTGAATCGCTTTTATTTTAGCAGGATCGACCTCTATTCCTCTTTCGCTTACGATAAACCCCAGCAGTTTACCCGATCTCACCCCGAAGGTGCATTTATTAGGGTTCAGCCTCAGCCTGAACTTCCTAAGTCTTTTAAACAACTTCAGCAGATTCACCAGATGCTCTTCCTCCGTCTGGGATTTGGCAATCATATCGTCAACATAAACTTCGATCTCTTTATGCATCATGTCATGGAAAAGAGTCGTCATCGCACGCTGATATGTTGCCCCAGCATTCTTCAAACCAAAGGGCATCACTTTGTAGCAAAATGTTCCCCAAGGTGTTATAAAAGTAGTCTTCTCCATATCCTCTGGCGCCATTTTAATTTGATTATAGCCTGAAAAGCCATCCATGAAGGAGAATACGGAGTATTGAGCAGTATTATCAACTAACACGTCAATGTGAGGAAGTGGAAAATCGTCTTTTGGGCTTGCTTTATTCAAATCTCTATAATCCACGCACATTCGAACCTTGCCATCTTTCTTTGGCACTGGCACGATGTTGGCAACCCATGAAGGATACTTCGTCACAGCCAGGAAACCAGCGTCCCACTGTTTCTGCACCTCCTCTTTGATCTTCATTGCCATATCTGGTCGCGTTCTGCGAAGCTTTTGTTTGACCGGCGGGCAATCTTCTTTCAGTGGCAGGCGGTGCACAACCATATCTGTATCGAGCCCTGGCATATCTTCATACGACCAAGCGAATACATCACTATACTCTCTGAGCATTTCAACTAGTCTTCGCTTGATATCGCTCTGCAGCGCGGCTCCTATACGAATATTCTTCTCAACCCCTTCCGACCCCAAGTTGATAATTTCGATGACCTCGTCGTGAGGCAGAATGGCTTTTTCCTCTTGCTTTACTAACCAAGACAGTTCTTCAGGAACGTCGCTATCTTCGACAACCTCTTCTTCAGCCTGAAACACTGGGTGCTCAAAGTCGGGACGAGTCATAGGTGGTTCAAGGATGTCATCTGAAAATGTTATCCTGCAAAAGGAATGGTTAAGTGCTTCAAAATGCATATAAAGCGAATAACCACGTTGCCATTTTATTGAAAAATATAAAACAAGAAGGACAGAGATTACAGTATTTGCACATGAAAAACGCCATTTATTTAATGATTAACACGCAATGTTTATAACAACACAGCCCTAAGCAAATCCTGATGCCCCGGGCAAGACATCAGATTATTCAACAATTAATAAAGCAAAGCATTACTGTTTAAAAGTCACAGGAACAAGCTCCTGAATAGACCAGTTGCACAGTCCTTGTCCTGGCGTGCTTGGCTGAATCCAGGCATCCACATCACAGTCGCTGTCTCCTTCATCAGACTCCGAAGCAGCATTGACAGTTTCATGACATACTCCACTGGCAGAGATGGTAATTGGCTTTCTGAAACGGGGGGCCCCCACGGAAGGAGTTGATGACGACGGTTGGTACCCCAGTCCGAACCGGTCCATCTTCACAGGAATGTCCAGCACTTTGCCCCAGCCCTTGGCTTCTCCTGCTTCCACTAGAGCTTGAGCTTCCTTATACGATGAGACAGCTATCTCTGGCACTTTGCTCGGCCCGGGACCTTTGTCCTTGATGTGCAAACCTTCGAATGCCTGGCATGGTGTCTCGTGGATCTCCCCGTCGACTTCCACATATTTAAACGACGATAGATGGCTGACCAGGATGTCTTCTTCTCCGCACACGGTGACTACGCTGTCTCCGACCATATATTTTAACTTCTGATGCAGGATGGACGTGACTGCCCCTGCTCCATGAATCCAGGGTCTTCCAAGCAAGCAGCTGTACGCAGGCTGTATATCCATGATATAAAACTCAGTTGCAAACACTTCCGGCCCCACTTGCAGAGGCAAAGTGATTGATCCAAAGACTGTTCTCCGCGTGCCGTCAAATGCTCTGACTACCAAATCACTGGGTGTACACAAAATTCCTCGAACATCCAGCTTCATCATCGCCTTCTTGGGCAACACATTCAAAGATGATCCGGTGTCAACCAATACGTGCGACATTACTGATCCTCTACACTCAACAGATACGTGTAATGCCATATTATGATCTCTCCCTTTCGGAGTCAAGTCAAAATCGGTAAAGCCCAAACTGTAGCCTGCATTCACATGTGCCAGCACTCCTTCTAGCTGATTTACGGAGACGTCTTGGGGTACAAAAGAAGTGTCCAGGACTTTCAGCAAAGCATTTCTGTGAGCTTCCGAACACAACAGCAATGATAGGATAGATATTTTGGACGGTGTCTGCTGCAGATGCTCCACAATCTTATAATCACTTTTTCGAATTAAGCGCGTGAACTCTTCTACATCCTTCGATGCTGCTTCTTTTTCACTTGCTTGTACCGGAACATTTTCAACCACTTTCCCTTTTCCTTTCGCTAGTCTTTCAGCCTCCACTTCAGGAGATATAAAGATCCTGCCACTCCTCGTCATGCCTCCTGAACCAACAACATTATCCACAATCTCCGCTGGCTGCTTGTTAACATCAATTTTTATCCCGTCACAATATACTTCCAACCCATATGACCATGGGACTGCTTTCGTGTTCTTGTACGGGATTGGCCCGGCCTTAGTTATGGTGATCGGTGGTCGCTGAGCTGGTGCTGCAATAGTGATCGTCTTCCGAGGAATCGTTACCGTGGCCACATCACTCCGATTATCCACTACTGCCCCTGCAGGCTCGTCAGTTGCCGCTCGATCAAACTGCAATATGCCCTCATCAATTAAAGCCTGAATGCCTTTCTTCAAATCCTCACACCCCCCAGCTAGGGTCCAACAATCTAAGCAATACTCGTTACATCCTGGGTAAACACCTCCTTGTAACAGTCGGCTCTTTATCTCGCTCAGCGGCGTCTTTAAATCTTCAACATTCATAATAAGATTCAGACCTTCCTCAGTCAGAACGGCGTTTGCCCCATGATTAGGCATGGGTTTCTGGACTATATTCGGACCTGCCGTTCCGAAATTGATAGTCTTGTTGTCTAAGAGATCCTGCACAACGTGCTTAAAAGCATGGCAACCTTCTATATCGTGACCCGGGGCTCCAGAATGAAACTCGCAGTGCCTGCTTGCATCATAACCAAACGGGGGAGCTCCCGTTATCGGCGCCAGAGTTCTTTTCTCTACCAGGTTTAATCCCAACAATGTCTGCAATAAATCGGCATAGGTTGAGGGAGGCTTCTCAAACACTCTTCTCGGTTTACTACCCTGGAATCTTCGTTGAGCCTGCTGTGCCCCCTGCTGAGGCTGCTGCTGCTGTGGCAATGGCTGTTGCTGAACCGGTTGTTGTTGCTGGAGTGGTTGTTGTTGATATGGGATAGTAACACTCGCCACCTGCTGCGGCTGACGATATTGACCTCGTCCCCTGCCTCGGCCTCGGCCTCGGCCTCCAAATACTGCGCTGGCTTCGCCCTGACGGCGCCCACCATAAGCTTTCCTATTACTGCCAGATGCAGTTGATTCCTCGACTTGGAACTTTCCTTGCTTAATGTTACGTTCAATCTTTTCCCCCATCAGAATCAGATCTGAAAAACTGGCCAGAGACGTATGAAACAGCATATCATGAAACAGCCCTGTGAATGTGCCGACAAACATGTCATTCATTTCCTTATCTTCCACCGGAGGACGGACCCTGGCAGCCATATCGCGCCACCTTTGCGCGTACTCTTTAAAACTCTCCCCCTTCTTTTGCGAAAGCCCGGCCAACTGGACCCGATTGGGCGCCAGGTCGCTGTTATACTTGTAATGGGCTACAAATGCCTCTGCTAATTGCTTCCATGTCTTGATATCAGTTGGCTCCAACCCCATGTACCACTCTAGGGAAGGGCCCGACAGACTATCCTGAAAGAAATGCATTAGCATTCTTTCATCAGTTGAGTATGCAGACATCTTTCTGTAATAAGCTCGTACATGCACTTTTGGGCATGTGTCTCCTTTGTACTTGTCAAACGTAGGAGCTTTGAATTTAATTGGCACCCTCAATCCAGGTACCAAGCCCATTGTTGCCATGTCCAAGCCCACAGCACTTTGGTTTAGGACTCCCTTCATCTGCTCTTCCAGCATCCTAATCTTTTGGGAATCATCCATCGGCCCTTCAAAACCTCCTCCGGAGAAGGCGCCTTCCTGCTGATCTTCTTGCCACATACCATTTCCAGCCCCATACCCATCGTATCCATTATTACGTCCAGCTCTGATCTGATTCATCCCCGGACCTCGGCCTCTGTTGCCGTACCCTTGAACACCTCCCGCAGGACCAAAAGCCATAAATCCAGTACCGTCTCCGTTTCCAAAGCCTCCGTAACCCTTATTGGTTACACCATAACCATCTTGCCCAAAACTTTGAGCATTAAAGCCATACTTGCCAGTGTTATCGAATCCCTGATCGTTGAATCCGAATCCAGTATTGACAAAGCCGTTGCCTCCCAGGTTATCTCCCAAATTGACATCACCCATCCCAACATTATGGACAACAGTCTCATTCCCAACTCCGACGTTACCAGTCACAGCAGCGGTAGCGTTGTTGACATTAGCAGCAGGTGTATTGACTACGGGTGGAGCCACTGGCGTGGGAGTGCCATCTCCATGAACAGTATCGACCCGTACAGACTGATGATCCTCATTACCATGACCAGCGTTTCGAGCCAACAGAGGTTGGACCATGGCCTGCAAATTCTCCTGTCCTTTCGCAATAGCTTCCATGGTCTGCATGAAGAGAGCGAGCTTCTCGCGCACATCTTGCATCTCGTTCTGCATTTGATCCATGATTCTTCGACAGTTGGTGCGGGTAGAATAGCGGTGCGGGTGCTGATCTGCAATCCTGAAAAGTACCTGTTAAAAGCGGGAAATAAGACACTATTCAAAGATTACCTGTAATGCAACATGAATGCAATGCAATGTGTCTGTGCATTAGGGAAGTTCATTCCCCCAGTTCTAGTGCGAAGGTGCCGGTGCAGTGACAGTGTTGACAATAGGAATATCGGAGCTGAATCATAGAAAGCCTCATATATTGCAGGGAGAATCAATAAGCCCAGGGTACAATATCACTGAGAGTACAAAGAAGGCATGACCTCTACCAACAATCCTGGTGATGGTCAGCACTATGCAAATAAAGCATACAAGTTACTACATGAAATGATCAAATCCTCCCAAAAGTCTGGTACTCCTCTATCAATTTCTTGGTCTCCGGATGGCTTGGTCGATCAAGCAGCCCTTCAACAAGCTGGTTTCTCCTCTTAAGGACACGGCGTACGTCTTCAGCAGTTTCTTCCCATGTTGCTTCTCCGAAGCAATCTTCTAACTTTCGCTTCTGAGACACTGCTTCATCTCTGGATTTGATTGCCTTGTTCAGTGCATGCTGGACACTATACCGGGTCATCACTTCTTCCTCACACTTCTTAATGCTAGACCTCAACTTCTCCTCGAGGTCGGAAATTTGCTGCTTTAGCTTATCTTCCCTCTTCTTGTTGTTAGTGAGTGTAGCATTCCAAGTCTTATTACAAGAAGAGATCTCTCGGTGAGCGATGTCAAGCGCCTTCTTTTTGGCTTCCAGCATGTCATGGGAGCTTCTGAACTCTTGCCCCAGACGTTCACGCTTTTTCTTTTCCTCAGTCAACTCAGCCCCTAACCTGTTTAGCAGCTCGATTTGTTGTTGGAAAGCATATACGGCCTTGTTTTTCTCGCTGCGTACCTGGGCTAACTCTTGCTCTAACCCTTCATTGATCTTCATCAAGGCTTCTTTTTCTCTCACAATTTGCTCGTACGCCTCCCTAGAAACAGTAGTTGGCTCTTCTGCCGGAATAAGAACGAGGATTGGTGCGTCTGGAAATGGCATCTTCAACTGACTTGCTCTTTCCTGGATCCAAACCCTGTAAGGTGCATAGGCCCGGCAATCGTTCTTACCTAACAGTGGTTTCCCTTTGCGGTTAATACGCATCCAGGCATGCTGCAGCTTGGCTAGAAACTCCCCCTTCAAATCCCCTGTGAAGTACAGAGATTCCTGTACTTCCTCCTCCTGAGGTGGATTCTTCAGTGCATATCCGAACTGGCGAATGAATAGAGAAGGGTTGTAATTGATACACCCTTTTCTTCCGATCAACGGCACATTAGGGTACCCAGAACAACTGAAGATGAGCTCAGACCCCAACAGGTCTCGATCAAACCACTCCATATCTTCCGACGATAGCCTCATCAGGCGCTCTGGCCAACCAGCTGGGACTATAGTCTCTGCAACAGATCTTCTCCTAGGAAGGTGACTCTCAAACCACCTACTCAACAAGGGTACACACAGATGAACATTCTTCCCTCTTCCCTTCTCATTCTTGTAATGCAGTGAGTGGTAGAGATCTCCGAGTAAGGTAGGTACAGGATTACCAGCGGCAAATAAGTAGAAGGCGTCGAAGTCCACAAAATCCGGTATATTGGGGAACAGTACTATGCCATAAATGCACAAGGCCAACACAGCATTGAAAGCAACCCAGCACCCGCTCTTGGCATACTCTTGGGCTTTACCAACTAAGAACTGAAGTGAGAAGCCTGGAATTCCACGGGAAACAGTAGTCACAAGTTCAGAAGCATCAATATGCAAGGCTTTTGCCAAATCCTCCGGCTTGGGCTTGGCGTCATAATGAATGAATGGAACCTGGTTCTGCACGGGCAGCTCAACATACTCAGCGTATTCCTCCAGGGTAGGTCCCATAATAAAGTCAGAGAACGTGAAGCACCTCAAAGCAGGGTCGTAGAATTGCATCAAAGCATACAGCCCATCTAACTCTACCTCTGTAGGTTTGCACGCCAATCTCAGTAGTCTACCATAGCTCATCCGGAAGCTCCTACGAACACCCTCATCAGCAAGAGAGATCAACCCAAGTAGAGGAACAATATCAGGCGTAGGCAATTTGTAAGCAACCGTTCTCCTTAAGCTAGTCATGATCAAACACTCAGAAGTCTGGGTACTAGAACTAGGGAAATGCAAATGCGCCTGCAGCACAGACACACGTTAGTGAAATGCAAATGGTAATGGATATGCAGTGATGCAATGCAAGTAACATGCAACAGGGACCAAAGCTGTAGCTGAATAGCCTGAACCCAATCAAGAAAGGTCTCAGATAGACCATCCAGAAGTCCTCAAGCCCTGGTCTCAGATATACCTCAAACAAAGCTCCAATATTGGTCTCTGATAGACCCCATAATCATAACCTGAATGGTCTCTGGCAGACCTCAGATCATATCCCCCATTGGTCTCTGACAGACCTCAGAACACATCTCCAAATAGTCTCTGACAGACCTCGGAACACACCAACTGGTCTCTGACAGACCTTAGAACCCTCCATAAATATCCAAGATCCTGATCAACAAACCGGTGGTCTGAAGGTCTAGTTACCTGCATAACCCTGAATCCCCTCACAGGTGGGTGACCCTATAACTGGCACAAGGTACGGCATCCTATGCGGTCGTCGGCGTCACAGACTTTCAGGGTTGATGATACGATTCCCAGAAGGAGTGGCATCATCAATTCCTGAAGAGGCCTCACTTAGCCAACTTCCAAATGATCGGTCCCCAGAGTCGACAATCCAACTAACCAGCAACCCACGCCAACCAAAGGAAGGGGCAGGAGGCCAACCAGAGGAACCTCGTCTGAGTGTAGATTTCATGGGACACCAAAGCAAGCAAAGCAAGCGGGCACCCACTAATTTCTACTCTAATTCTAGGTGCACTCAAGCCCAGGTCCGGCTTATCTCTCAATATCAGAACACCCGTCACACCCCGATACAGCAATAATAAACAATATATAAAGCTGAAAATACAAGGTTAGAAATATAAAAATAACTCCATACAAAATCCTCGACGGGAAAACAAGCGTTAGGATTGACTCTCTTAAGGGACGTTGGATCCCAAATGCATAAGAACCATCGCAGTCCTTAGCAGCCAGGGGACGTTGGATCCCCAGCAGAGTCGCCAGCTGTCGCTACTGCGAAAATCGGCGCCGGCTGAACAGAAGAGTCGCCACCGTGCGTTATTTATCCCACGGGAGGGAAAGGAAACGCTCAGAGTAAACCTCGCACAACACGGGAAAGGTATGGTCATCGCAACCAAAACCTGGATTCGGGAGTCGGTTACGCAAGGGGAAGGTATTAGCACCCCTCACGTCCGTCGTACTCGACGGGATCCACGCTTGTTTTCGGGTATGGATTGTTATTCTATCTAAACTATAGGTCAAGGGTTAAAAAGAAAATAAAATGAAAGTAAAATGACTCGGCAAAGTATCGCACTTTATGCCTACGTATTCTCGTCTGGAACGAGAAATCAGAGTCAACGTAGTTCGCCTACCTACAGGAAAGGAGGGGAAGGTTGCTCGCTAGGATATCGCATCCTATGCCTACGTACTTTCATACAGCATGAAAGATCAGAGCAAACGTAGTTCGGGCCACGTACGACACAAGCTTGTCTTGGTTGATTTTATTCCTTCTGAAAAAGGTCTTCTGATTAGCGGTCCCAGCGGACAAAAATGACACTTTGATGAGTTCACATTCTTTTACGGAAGAAGTGTCTTTTATGGTGTTTGAAATCTTTATGTGTTTTTCTGTTTGTTTTGAGAAAGAAAGAGACAGAACTCTAACCTACGGTTGCGAAAGGAAACAAACTAACCTAATGTTATCATGCATGGGTTAAGACCTAGTGTCTATCATGCTCCTCTCTTGCACAGAGAGAAACAGAGATCCTACGGGATAGGCAGAAACAGAAACAATACCAGATATAATAAAGCAGTAAAATGCATGGATGCAACAGTACAAGCGAGGCAAGGGAGTCCCACTCAACCTCGAACCTGGAAAACAATAGGCAAAAGTGAACAGGCTTCACTTTCAACCCAGCAGGGTAAACAGCAAACAATACAGTCCAGAAAACCAATCAATACATCAGCAATAAAAATACAACAGCAAAAGAAACAGCATCAGCAGCTCTGAATCAACATCTGGCTTCAAGTAATCTCCAACCAATTACAGGCTTCAACAAGCATCAATCTCCATCTTCATGATCTTCAGGTAAGGGCTTTGATCATCAGTCTTCTATCTGCAATGGCTTTTCTTCAAGTTCAAACCTCCAGGATGAGGGATTAGTCACAAGAGTGGATTGGGTGTTAAGCAATCAATTGACTACCAAGGGTGGTGAACAGACTGCTTCCAACACAAGAGACATTTTCTCTCAAGAGTTCTATCTCATAGACACTATCACCAAGCCTTCCAAAGGAAGGGGGTGAGTGTCTTAGAGAGACTCTGAATCACAGAGAAGAATGGATGCAGACAAGGCAATCCATGTTTGAGAAACAAACTTTCCAATCTAGAGCTCTGCCTAGCTCCTAAACCCTTGTTTCCTCAGCAGCTGCTAGCAAGAATCTTCTCTTCAACTCTGGAAGTGGATCTTCAACATCTGGATCTCCAGTGGCCTTCATCTTCTCAAGTCTTCAGCTCTCCTAAGTCCCCAGACAATCCCAATACCCAAGCAAGCAAGCAATAATCCCCAGAGGGCACACCACACCAGTCAATCAGACATACACAGAGTATTAATAGCAGTAGGGGAGTCCTGACTTTTTCTCTAAGGGATCTAATAACTACCCATAGCCCCTATAGTCCCATAACTAATCTAGTTAAACCCTAAGTCCTAAGGGAAATGAATTGAACTTCCTAAGTCATCACCTAAAAACCCTAATTTGTTCATGTTGTTCAAGCCTACATTAAGCACCTAAAATTAATTTCTAAAAATGGGAGCTAAATTGTTTCTACAAGTTTAATGTCTAAACTAAACAACCTAAAAAGAATGGACAAAAAATATTAAAGCATCTAGTAGAACAAAAATTAATAAAATCATGCATGAAATGAAACTATTTAAAATGTCATTTATTTAGAAAATATGGGAAAAATATCAAATAAAAAATAAAATGCAATTTTATTTAATGAAAATTTTCTACACAGAACCAAGAAAATATAGAAAAAACAACCACTAAAAAAGAGTTAATTTCCTATTTTATATGGTTTTTTAAAATTGGTAAAAATTAAAGTGAATTAAAAAACTAAATCAATTAAGATGAGAGGGGGGGGTACTAATAGCAGATGCGCTCAGTTGTAATCAGGATGGGCCAGCAATGGTGGGGTGCGCGTAGCGAGTTTGTATTAGGCCCAGAACAAGTCAGAATTAATGAAAATAAAAAAAGGAAGCAGGGGGTGTATTCAGTATGGTTTTCACGTGCAATTCACAATGGGCTCAGTACTGGGGGGTGGGGATATCATTAAAACACCTAGGCCCGCCCGTTTCATTAAATGAAACGGTGCGTTTAGGGCACCTCTCTCAACTCCCTCCAAAACTCAGAATTGAACTCCAGCCACACGATTGGCTCTCTGGTCCACGGTCCAACAAGCAATGGACGCTCATGATTATATCTTCCACCTTGGATCTATGCTAGGGTTTCAACTTCCATAACCATGCATTCAATGTGCCAGCTTCCTCCTCTCAGTACTCTCTCATCAAGCCATGAATCAACACGATGTAAACATGAAAAACGCTCCAATTTTCTTCCTCTACAAGACTATGGTGGTAGTTTGTTTTGAAACTCAACATAACTCTCAACCCGATAGCAATAAGCTCTGGCCACCATGAAAATGCTCTGCAACTTATCAGCATAATTCTCAATCAAACCTATACTAATCTAAACTACACTTCACGTAGATCATTCTGCACTAACAACCTAAGATTATTATGGCCTATCCTAAGAGTTCTAAGTCAAACCAGTTCTAACAACCTGCTATGAATTATCACTAAACTACTCCTAATTAACCAGAAATGTTCTACTAACATCCTACATCATTATTATACTAACAAACTAATGCTGAATTAACTAAATGAAGCAGTGGCAGAGAAAATGCACCTGATGCAAAATCTTGGAGATGGATGTTGAACTCGTGGATCTGAGGCTTCTAATGCTTGGATCTTGATCAACTAACTCAGTGCTTGATTCTGTTTGCAAAACCTTGATGATTCTTGCCTTGGATCTTGCTATCCACTTGAAATTGCAATTTGGATATTGATGATTATGGTGCTCGAAAATGGATCAATTTCAATCAGATCTTGGTTGATCTTTAGTCCATGATGATGATTGAATATGGTGGAATCAATATTGGTGATGATTGATGAAGATTTTGAGAAATTTGGATGAAATTGCAATGAGAAAGAATAGAGAGAATTTGTGAGATTTTTGCACAAATGAGGATTCAACCCTTGCTCAATTCTGATTTCATGAATATATAGTGTTCAAATGAACCTTCTAGATCCATCTTGCAACTTCCCTTGCATTCCAAATTGAATCCATTTTGGTTATGTTTCTTCAAATGCAAGTAACCCTAAATAACTTTTCTTTTTCCTTCTAAACTCAAAAAAGTGCTTGAACCATTGTCTTTGAAATGCCTTTTGGACCCAAAATCATATATTGGAAGTCCCCATTTGCATTTATAAATCTCTCAAACCATTTTTCACTTTGACTTTATTTAAGTTATAAGCCATTTTAGTTCAAATTTGACCAATCATGCAACTTCATGTTATGAGCTTTTCCAACAATTTGTGACCTTCTTTATAGACTCAAAATGTCATTTGGAGCAAGTTTGATGTTGTAAGTTTTTCCATTTGAGGCCTCCTTGTATGAGTTTTGGACATAGGTTAAAATGACCTGTAATTCACAAATGACCAAAATACCCTTTGCTTGCCAAGACCATAAGTTGAGCTCCACACATCATATGAGGGCATTCTATACCATTCTAGAAAGCTAAGACAATGAGGAACAATTCTTATGTTGACCATAAATTCACTTGAAATCTCCTTGAGGGGTAAAAATTGCTTGGAAGTCAAGCCACTTTCACAGACAAAATTTCAGATACCTCAGATGACCTGTAACTTGCAAGGACCATAACTTGAGTTCTATAAATCTCCTTTATGTCTTCCACCACTCAAATTAAAGGTCTTGAGATCCTCTACAAGTTTCATGTTGGCCAAGAAGCCATTTGAAGCTTGCATTTTGACTTATCTTGATTGGAAAGTTGACCTAAACTAGGGGATTTTACATAGAAACCCTAATTTAGAAACTCCTCTTCTCCTTGATTTCTCTTGATTTCTTCTTATCATGACAACATATCCTTATTCTCCATGTCAAATGATGAACCCCACCTTTCTCCAATAGCCCTTAATGCCTTTAAATCAATCAATTGACCTAGGGTTGACCTAGGGTTGACCCATATGAAACCCTAGTTGACTGTCTTCAACTGCAATTCTTGTGATCACCTCAACAACTTGTTTTCTTCCCCAAATGACTTTCTAAACCTCTCATGATGTCTAGATACTCCCCATACTCTCAATTCACAACTCATAGTTCCCTTGTTGACCCTCAGATACCCTCAGATGGGAGATAGACTCAAGGCTTGATCTGCTGAACTCTCTGCTCTCAAATTCTTTTCTGATGACTTGAATGAGATGGAATTAGGATAATATCCTCTTGATAGGCCTCTAGAGATGAGAATAATGATTGGTCCCCTGTTGAATGACTTGCTATGCTTATGCTATGCAGATGGTTAGTCTATGTACATGACTCTATATGCAAATGCTAATGATATTGAAACATAAACCAAGTGAATAAGGTTGGGCAAATTTTAGGGTGCAACACTTGGTTCCATCGAAAGCCTTCACAACCAGATCACTGGGTGTGCAAATCAATCCTCGAGTGTCTAACTTCATCAATGCCTTCTCCGGGAGAACATTGAGCGATGACCCAGTGTCCACCAACACATGAGACATGATCGTTCCCCTACACTCTATCGAGACAAGCAGGGCGCTGTTGTGGTTTCTTCCCTTCGGCGTCAGCTCCAGGTCCGTGAACCCTAACCCGTTTCCAGCATTCACGTGGGCTACGACCCCTTCCAACTGGTTGACCGAGATTTCCTACGGTACATATGTGGCATTCAAGACCTTTAACAGCGTGTTGCGATGTGACTCCGAACACAGCAACAAATTCAGGATGGAAATTTTCGAGGGCGTTTGATGGAGGTGATCCACGATCTTGTAGTCACTCTTCTTGATCAACCTCATGAACTCTTCAGCGTCCTTTACAAGTAAGTCCTTCTCTACCCCACGAGGGGTTTCCTCAACGACTTTACTCTTTCCCTTATCGGTTTTCTCAACTTTATCTGCTTTGTCAATCACAATCTCAGGTGGAGCAAATACTCTTCCGCTGCGCGTGATTCCGCCCGTTCCCACTAGGTTATCCACGGACTGCCCAGATGGTTCCAGCTCCAACTTCTGTCTGTTACAGTAGACGTCTGCCCCATAGTGCCATGGGACAGCGTTGGTGCTTTCAAATGGCATCGGCCCAGCCTTTGTGATGGTGATCATGGGCGGTCTGGGTGCAGAAATGGTTATTATCCTGCGGGGGATGGTGATGGTGGCAACCTCATCATCCTGCTTCAGCGTTACCTCTCCAGATCCACATTCGGCCCTTCGGCTAAACTGCAAGATTCCTTCGGTCACCAGACTCTGAATCCCCACTAACAACTGTTCACATCCATCACGACGAGTCGCACAACCTATACACATTTCTCCACAGCCCGGAAAGAAACCTTTCTTCACCAGCTTGGCTTTAACGAAGCTAAGCGGTGTCTTCAGATCCTTGACATCAGTCAACAAATCTAAGTTCTTGTCTTCAATAATGGCATTCACCCCACCTCCCCTATGATTCGACATAGGGTTCTTCGTGACATTCGGCACATTATCTGAGAAATTGATGATCTTAGCATCCACCATATCTTGCACCTTGTGCTTGAAGGCTTTGCAGTTTTCTACCGTATGGTCGGGTGCCCCTGAGTGAAACTCACATGTTGCATTCGCATCATAACCCGGCGGGGGTGCCCCTGTCAAGGGAGTCAGGGTTCTCTTCTGGACTAGCTGTAACTGAAGCAGAGTTTGTAACAGTTGTGCATAAGACATGGGCGGTGTCTCAAGGTGACGACTTGATAGTGGTGCCCTGCTCTGATACTTTCTGTACCCTTGCTGATTTGGCTGCTGCTGCTGCGGCGGCTAGGGTTGTTGGACAGCAGGGATGGTTATGCTACCACCTGCTGGCGCTGGCCCTTACCTTTCCTTTGAGCGTTAGACACGACGCTCGTCTCTCCTTCACGCCTTTTGTTACCGTAGGGTTTCCTTCCTCCTCCGGTTGAGGATAGATCACCACCTTGAATTTTCCCCAGTTTGATCCCATTTTCAACGTGCTCCTTGGTAATGATGAGATCTGAGGAACTCCCTGACATACCACCGACTAGTTTCTCATAGTAGACCCCCGGGAGAGTGGCTACAAACATCTCAACAAGCTCTCGTTCAACCATCGATGGCTGAACCCTAGCTGCCAATTCACGCCATCGTTGGGGGTATTCTTTGAACCCTTCGTTGTTCCTCTGCGACAAGTTCTGCAGCTGGACCCGGTTTGGAGCCAAGTCACTGTTATACTGATAATGGTGCACAAAGGCCTCAGCAAGTTCCTTCCACGTGCACACACTGGTGGGTTCCAAACTCATGTACCATTCCAAGGATGGCCCGAACAAGCTGTCCTGAAAGAAGTGCATCAGCAGCTTCTCGTCTTCAGAGTGAGCGCACATCTTCCGGTAGTATGACCTTAGGTGGACACGAGGGCAAGTGGTTCCCTTGTAATTCTCAAAGTCGGGTACCTTGAATTTAGGAGGCACCTTAAAATCAACAATCAATCCCAGTTTAGACATGTCGACACCCATAGTGTTCAGGTTCTCGAAACTCCTCATTTTGTCCTCGAGTGCTTTAAACCTCAGACATGCCTCAACAGTCAGTTCTCCCTCAGCACTCCTCTGTGAGAACAAATCTTCTTGGCGATCTTCTAGGCATGGTTGGGTGCCATTACCAGCAGCAAATCCAGTAGCATTAGGCCCATACAGATTTCCAGCACCCGCGTTGCCATTGCCCAGTCCAGCATTGCCATTAGCTTCAAAATTTCCATTGCCGATGTCGGTCGTATTACCATTGAGCCCGACGTTAGTGATCACATTTCCATTACCACTTCCATTCCCCCCGGTCACGGGGATGCCATTCTGAGGAGTTTCAACAGGTGGAGGGGTTGGCACATTCCCACCATGAAGTACTCCGTTGCTGTCAACCCTTGAGATCAGAGGCTGGACCAATGTTCTAAGATGGTCTTGGCCGTTGGCGACCACTTGCATGAGCTCCATGAAGCGGTCCATCCTCTCTCGGAGTTCCTGGACGTCAGTCTGCACTTGTTCCATTGCTCTAGCTTGATTTGCTCTGGTCGGATAGCGGTGGATCGGTCTTCGATCAATTCTGGAACAACCTGCATACACAAAGGGTTAGAAAAACGACAACGTGCTCGTCATGCAAATGCTTCATGCAAATGTGAACATGTGTCTGTGCGTTAGGGAGATTTCTCCCCCGATCCTAGTGCCTGAGTGCCAGTGCTGATAATAAGAAGTCTGGGTCCAGTCATGGAAATAACATCTCATATATATAAAGAAAGCCCATCACGGCGGTACACAATGTCACTGAGTACAAGCAGAATCAATAGCATGACCTCGACCAACAAGCCTGGTGATGGTCAGCATACAACAATGATCAAAACAAAAGGATTACAAATATAGTCAAGCACGGCCACGGGCGCGAAACTCTTCTAACAAATCCCTCGTTTCTGGATGATCAGGCCGAGTGAGCAACCCTTCGACGAGTAACTCCCTCTGCATAATAATGTATTGAAGACCTTCAACTAAGTCTTCCCATGCTTCTTTGCCAAAATAATCTTCTAGCTTCCGTTTCTTGGATTCAAACGTCTGTTTGCGCTCCTTCAAGTTAGCAAGAGCCATGTTGAGCAGGCCTTCAGCGGCATATCTGCGAGCGGTTTCTTCATCAAACCTCTTCTCACTAGCCTTCACATGGGCTTTCAATTTGGAGATCTGCTGCTTCAGTCTATCCTCCCGTTTCTTTCCGTTGGCTAGGGTGGCCTTTCAGTGCTGATTAAACTTGGATATTCTCCGGTACGCTTCATCCAAGTGCTGCTTTTTAGTGGCCAGTACGTCATTGACAGATTTGAAGTCCCGACCCAAATGCTCACGCTCAGCCATCTGCTTAGTCAAATCCGCACCTAACTTGTTTACCAGCTCTGTTTTCCTCTTGAAGGAATGGACGGCTTCGCATCTCTCGCTTCTGAGCTGAGCCAATTCTTTCTCCAGTTCTTCATTTGCCTTCTTCAGCTCATCTCTTTCAGCTAACACCTGATTATGCTGCTGAATAGGCACGGTGGTAGGCTCTTCAATCATTGGAGGGCTTTCTGTCTTGGCAGGAGGGAATGACATCCCTATGGTCTCTGCTCTGCCTCTGATCCAGGTCACATACGGAGCGTAGGCTTGGCTGTTACTTTTTCCCAGCAACGGTTTCCCTCGTCTACTGATACCATTCCAAGCGTGCTGAAGCTTAGATAACATATCCCCTTCTAGAAGACCAGTGAGGTACAGAGATTCCTGCACCTCTTCATCCTTCGGTGGAGCTCTCAAAGCATAAGCAAACTGTCGGACAAGCAGAGATGGATTATAGTTGATACAGCCCTTCCTGCCTATAAAAGGCACATTCGGAAATCCACTACAGCTGAAGATAATCTCAGTACCCAACCTATCTCTATCAAACCAGGTAACATCCTCCGCTGATAGACTCATCAGACGTTCGGACCACTCTGTCGTGGCTGCAGATGAAGCGAAGGGACCCTTCTTGGGTAGGTGACTATCAAGCCATCTATAGAATAGGGGCACACAGCACGAGACATTCTTGCCCCTTCTGTTCTCGTTTTTGTAATGGACGGAATGGTAGACATCTCCAATCAAGGTAGGGACTGGATTCCCTGATGCAAAGATGTGAAAGGCGTCCAAGTCTACAAAGTCGGGCATATTAGGGAACAGAATAATGCCATATATGCAAAGAGCAAGGATGGCGTTGAACACGATCCAACATCCGTCTTTGGCACACTGTTGGGCCTTTCCCACCAAGAACTGCAACGAGAAACCGGGAACCCCGTTCCAACTAGATAAGACCAACTCAGAGGCATCCAGATGAAGCAAAAGAGCTAGACTAGCCAGATTAGGCTCAGCATCCATATGAACAAAGGGCATCTGACTCTTGATAGACACACCTAACAACACAGCATACTCCTCCAATGTGGGTGCGAGAATGAAGTCCGAGAAAGTATAGCATCTCAAAGGAGGGTCATAGAACTGTAGCAAGGCATACAACCCGTTCAACTCAAACACAGAAGGTTTACGAACCAAACTGAGCAGTTTCCCATAGGACTTTCTGAATTCACCTCTCACAGACTCATCTGCCAAAGCAATCACACTAGACAGCTGAACAACATCAGGAGTGGGGAGCTTGTAGGCCACGGTCTTCCTCAGAGAACCCATAATAGCACAATAGAAGGCGAGAAACCTGAACCGGGGGAAACAGTACCTGCAACACAGACACACGTTAATGATATGCAAATGAGTATGCAAAACAATGCAAAATGCAATCATGCAGCAGGAGATCAAGACGACTGTGTTGTTACGGAGAAGGGCCACAATCTGCTCTGTCAAGAACGAACATATCTCAAACGATGAGAACCCCTGATACCAGGCCATAAATCTGATCTGTCAAGAACAAACACATATCTGACGATAAGAACCTTTGATACCAACAAAACTGATTCACTATCAAGAAAACCAGGTAGTCTGAAGGTTAAGGTTTCCTGCAACAAACCCGACCCTGCTCATAGGTATGGACCTAAACTGACACAAGTTTGGCATCCTATTCGGTCATCAGCGTCACAGACATTCAAGAGAGACGATACGATACCCAGAAGGTGTGGCATCATCATCTCCTGAAGCGGCCTCACTTAGCTGAATCCCCAAATGATCGGTCCCCAGAGTCGACAATCCTCCAAACCAACAACCCCTCAGGCCCAAAGGGCCGAAAAAGAAGTCAACCGGGAGAACCTCGTCTGAGCGTGGATTTCATGAGACACTAGTGCCTGCAAAGCAAGCACGCGCCCACTAATTTCCACAACTAATGCTAGGTACACTCAAGCTTGGGTCTGGCTTCTCACTCATCAGAATGCCCCTCCCACAACAGCACAGATAATCATATCATACTGAAAATAACGTGCGGGAAATAAAATGCAATAAATAAACACAACCCAACAAGTAATCATACAAGCGCTAGGATTGACTCTCGCAGGGGATGATGGATCCCCAAACTGACTCGCATAAGGGACGTTGGATCCCAGGAAACTATCAAGTCTCCCCAGCAGAGTCGCCAGTTGTCGCTACCGCAAAAATAAGGTGCTGGAAAAACAGCAGAGTCGCCACCTTTCGTTATTTATCCCTCATAACGGGAAAGGAAACGATCGGAGAAACCTGACGAAAAGGTATAAGACAAGGTCATCATAACCATTGTCTGGGTTTGGGAGTCGGTTACGCAAGGGGAAGGTATTATCACCCCTCATGTCCATCGTACTCGATGGGATCCATGCTTGTTGTGTTTATTTGATGGGTTGGTTGTATCTATCTACCTATCAAGGCCGTCCTAAAAAAGAAAAGAAAATGACTCGGCAAAGCGTCGCACTTTATGCCTACGTATTCTCATCAGAGAATGAGAAATCAGAGTCAACGTAGTTCGACTAACTACGGGTTATGGGGAAGGTGGCTCGCCAATACATCAGTATTGTGCCTACGTACTCTCAACAGGCTTAAGAGATCAGAGCTTACGTAGTTCGGGATAATACGGATTACAGGGATTCAGATTCATCTGTTTTATCAAGTAGGGTTAACAAACAGTTCCAACAGTTTGGCGTACGCAGCTCAACCCTTGGAGACTTAGGCGTTACCGTTTGCGGTAGAACTGGGAGTTAACGACACTCTTTTCTTCAGAAAAGCTTCCTTTGAATTACGGGCCCACGGGGCAAAAAGGTTTGAAGTTTGTTTTCTGTCTTTTACGGAAGAACTGTTTTTGATGGATGTTTGCAACCAATATCGCACTAGAGACTATGACCTGAGAGTGAATGCGTCGCATGTCACCCAAAGGGTACCATACTAAACATCCAAGCTGTCGGAAAGAAACTCTCCGACAACCCTTTCTCAGATAGCTTAAGGCTCGTAACGTACGACGTCAGTTAACCTTTATTACTGTATTTTAATTTGTTTTGAGATGAGAAGAGAGAACGACCAGGTTCAACTAAGGGGAGACTATTAAGTCCTAATGTTGTCATGCCAAGGATTCATCCTATGGTTGAAGTTCGAAGCAGGGAACTCCTAGAAGTTATCATGCATAGGTTTCAACCTAAAGTTCTATCATCACTTCCTTATCAAAGAAAGTGAGATTCCTAGGGGATCATGCCAATGATAAACAGACACAGATAAAGCATCAGCTAAACGGTAAACAGTAAACGACTATAAAATGCATGCAACGCAAGTGAGGGAGGAAATGTGTGTGGGGCATCAGCCTCCACAAGCTCGTCTTGACCTCAAGCCAGATATGAATAACTGCAATCATACATAAATGAAATAAAATGCCATCAAGCAAATCCCAAACCACATAGGCAAGGGAGCAGGGCTCTACCGAATACCCGCAAGCAAAGCCATACAGTAAAAATACAAGCAGAGGGAGCAACTCAACCTCTAGTGCAATCATGCTCCTATCTTAAAAGAATCTAAACATGAACTTATTCTAATGCATCAAGCAAATCACACAAGTCACATCAATACAGTTGCACAGAAGGCAAACAGACAGGAAAGAAAGCAGATCAACAGCTTCCTCAGCTTCACAGCAAAGCTCTCCTCTGACAGCAGCTCAGTCCTCAGTCTCCAACTGCTCTTCAAGGCTTTCATCTTCAATAGCAAGCATCAACTTGCTTCTTCAAGCTTTCAACACCTCCCACACAAGTATCAACTTGTTTTTCACCTTCTTCAAGCTTCAGCTCCAAAGTAGACTCCACCTTCAGGCTTCAATCCCAATAGTAAGTATCAACTTGCTCCTTCAGGCTCTCAATGCATCAAACACAAGTATCAACTTGTTCTTCTTCAAGCTTCAGCTCTGTGTTCATTCTCAATTTGATCTTCTTCACACAAGTGTCAACTTGTTCTTCTTGATCTTCAAGCTTCAACTTCAATGGCAGTCTTCAAACAAAAGGAAAGTTCATCCTCTAGTATCTTCAATATTCTAACAAGGAATTCCATCCTCTAGCAAGGGAGAAAGATTCATCTAACAAGAGCAAGGTTTGGATAGTTGAGAGCAAAGTGAAGACCAAAGGTCACCACTAAACACTCCACCATCAAAGAAAGGAACCGTCAAAGGTTCTACCAACTTGTGAAGAGCCACACATCCTACCAAAGGAGGGATGAGGCCTTCACAAGGGGACCTTACATCATAGGGAGAAATGGAAGTGATCAACCCTTCCATGTTTATGAAAGAAGAAAATCTATCTAGAAGCTCTACTTACAAACCCTAATCCTAACACCTACACAAAACTACTCCAAAGGAAGAGCAAACTTCAAGTCCAAGCTCCATCATGCATTCCACAGCAGCCCATACAAGTCTTCAACATCACCCAAGAGCAAGAGAGGCAAAACCTTAATCTAAGGGAACTAAAGAAGTCATTCTAGTTGAATTAGCAAGTTAGGATCACCTAAAACCTAGTATTAAAGTTAATCCTAACTAAAATACTAAAACCAATTTTAAAATACTACAAAAATAACTATGGGAACCTAAGTCAATCATGACTCTATCATACAAAATCCAGAGGTTAAATCATCTAAAAAGTCCTAGAAATAAAATCTAAACTATAAGGTACTAAGGTTAAACCCTAAAACTAGAGCACCTAAAGTTTCAACCTAGAACCACCACCTAATTTCATCACAAAAATGTGATAAAAATCTAAGGGGAGCATACATGTCTAAGCTAATTACACACAAAAAATTAGCTCAAGAATCATCATCAAATGATCGCACAAAAATCAGCAAGGCAAGGTATCAACCATAATGGAATTAATATCAATTAAAATACAAAAAATGCAATTAAAATCACAAATGCATGAATTCCTAATCTTTTAATTTCCTAAGATTCTAGATGCAATCATGAATCAGGGGGAAAAAATCTGGAATTAATTGAGTTATTTTCCTATTTATTATGAATTATTTTCTAAACTATATGAAATGATGAAAAATGAAGAAAATAAGAAGAAAATGATAAAACCGGCGTATCAAATAGCAAATATTTCAAGTTCATTTCACAGATTGGGCCAATTGGGGGTGGGGATACCACTTAGTGCACTAAGCCCAAACCATTCCGATTAATGAAACGGTGCATTTTATTCAGAGTCTCTCTCTTCTGAATTTGAAAGCCAATCGTGGCCATCCATCCATTGCCTGAGTCAAATGTCAAACCCTCATCCAATGACTCATGTTCATCGTCCCCAATTTCAAACTGATGGAGGGAGTTTCCCAGACGGTGGCCTGAGTTGCAGCGCCACCGTCTTCTCCGGCGAGATGCTCATCACAGGTCCATAAAAATGACAAAACGAATCATCATCTTACTCAATCTTTCCTCCTGAACACGAATTCAATCTCCAAATTCACTAATTTCTTCTCTAACTCCAAACACGATAGGATTTTAAGAAATACACCAAATCTTGATCATCACAATTCTCAACAATAATGATCCTAATGTAATCTACACTTCTCACTGATCAATTTCCATTATCCAATCATGAATGTATCACCAAGAATCTTGAGAAATCAGGCTCAAGAGAAAATGATCCATGACCTAGAGTGTCTCTATCCATCAAATTCTTGTACCAAAATCCATCTATGTCATGATAAGAACCTAACCACATAAAGATTTCTAGCTATCTCCCTATAGATTAAGCACAATTTTGATTTATACAAACCTGGTTTATATAGAAGCTAAAGGAATCATCCAGAACTTTCTGTAACCTTCCATATGAGATTTTCAATTTCAATTTCTCCTTCAAAATACCATGTTGCAACAGTCGTGTACTTGCTTTGTTTGGGCATGAAAATGCTTGGAAAATTCATCTCATGAGATATTGAATTGGATGGTGGTGATTATTCCCTTGTTTGCAATCCAATGATCCAAGTTTGATATGTTACTTCATCATGAAGTAACAAAATGGAAGTGCATGAATTTGACCTCAAACCAAAATTCCAACATTGCCAAAGTTTCTAAAATAATTTTTCCATTCAAAATGACCTATAATTTTGCCTTGTTTGGACACAAAATGAATTATTTCAATTTTTGGTCATTAAAGGCCTTTAATTCTTCCTTTTTAAAACTTCCTTGAGCCATTTCAATGCCTCCTTGATGCATGGTCAAGGTTAAAACCATATTTTGAGCAACTTTCTAGTTGAACAAAATTTCATTTGAGATGTCTAAGTTGGTGAAAATGACTTATAATCATAAATGACCCATAATCACAACTTCCCAAAATACCCTTGACTTGTCAAAGCCATAACTTGAGTTCTACAAATCCTATCAAGGACTTCTAGTACTCTATGGAAATCTAAGAGGATATGGAACAACATTCATGTTGACCAAAAGTTCATAGGAATCACCCTTCTAGGGAAAAAGTTTCATGCAAGTTGGGTAACTTTCAAGCTCCAAATTCACATTCCTCAGATGACTTGTAACATGTCAAAGCCATAACTTGAGTTCTATAAACCCTATCAAGGACTTATAATACTCAAATTAAAGCTAATCCCATGCTCTAAAATAATCATGTTGGGGTCAAGAAGAGATGAAGATCATATCTTGAGCTAGATTGACTTGAAGATAGGGGTCAAATTAGGGGATTTTACACTGTCAAGCCTTAGAAACCCTAGCTTGAAACTTCTCAATCTCTTCAATCATGATGAGTTAACCTTGGAATCATCCTTATAACATCTTAATGTATCAATCCATGATCACATGGCTCTTGGATTATGTCTCAACCTTCTTCAAATCATCAGTTGACTTAGGGTTGACCCAGTCAAACCCTAGCTGCACCACTCATGGCTGAGCCTTCTTAATCTTGCACAATGATCTGTCTAGGCCTCAAAGTGATCTTCAAACCTTCTCATGAGCTCTCTCAAGACCTCAAGTCCATCTCCCTGGCCTCAGAATCATCTGATGGTCTTCCCCATAACTCTCAAGTTAGGAGACACACACTCTTGGCTTCAACCACTCTCTCTGAGGACCCTTTAACTTCTCTGAAAAGGATATCAACCCTTAAACCTCTGAATAACCTTCCTAGCTAGCCTCATAGTGTTGTGTAGCTCTTGATTGGTACTCATACCTCTTGATCTCCTGCATACATGTCAATGAAATGCAAATGATAATGCTAATGTGAATGAAATGAAACACAAGCTAGGTGAAGAAATGTTGGGCAAATTTTGGGGTGCAACACTACTGCACCCATGATAACAGTTATGTCATCAGCTCCCGTTGGTTCCTGCTGCACCAGACAGCGATGTCATGACATTGGTAATGACATCCTGTTTAAACACATGACAGCAGTACTGTCATAACAGTAGATGAATATGTTGTGATATCTAGCTTAACATCAGTGTAGAATCTTGTTTTACCAAAATTTAGCCAATCCTCGAACCATAGAACCATGGTACTAACAGTTTCCTTGAACCACATTTGATGATGAGGGACTTCTAGGGTTGAGAAACCCACAAATTCATAGAGAACACCTAGCTTGAACTTGAAGAAACACAACCTTCTTGCTATAGAAACAAACTATGATACCTTGATCCCTTGCCAAGAACAAATTCTATGCAAACATGAATATGAAAATGCAAAGAAATATAAGCCAAGAACACAAGAAAAGATGATCAAATTTTGGGGTGCTACAGCTGCCCCTATTCAAACAACTTGGACCTGAAGGGAATAACAAGCAACCGCTTTCAAACGTACAAGGTAAAAGATAATTGAATACCAAAATATTTCAGAAATTTGCAACCTGCGGGGATGCAAACCAGTGAATACCAACCAAAAGTTGGGATGCAACATGCTGAGGATAAAAATCCAAAGCAAACAATAATTAATCAACCAAAATTTGAAACTGAAGCACTGAATACCAACCAAAAGTTGGGATAGAGCCAAAAGATAACAACCAAGAGTTGGAATGTAGGTTACTAACCAAGAGTTAGGATTAACAGGAATAAAAATTTCCAACCAAAGGCTGGGATGAAACACCCAAAGGGCACCAACCAAGAGTTGAAATAACAAACTGGGGATACCAACCAAGAGTTGGGATAACAACCAAAGGATACCAACCAAGAGTTGGGATGAAAAACACCAAATACCAACCAAGAGTTGGGATGCTAAACAGCGAATACCAACCAAGGGTTGGGAAGCTAAACCCGAAGGATACCAACCCAAAGTTGGGATAAGAGCTACTAACCAAAAGTTAGGATCGCCATAAAGAAATACCACCAACCAAAAGTTGGGAAAGCGACTCTGCTGGGAGAGCAAAAGGGCACCAACCAAGAATCGGAATAACCTCATAATAAAAGATGACCACGCCGAGGATTACCAACCAAGAGTTGGGATGAAACAAGTATACACGAAGTAGAATCAAACGACTCATAACCTAGGTAAGAGGCTCTGCTGGGGAAGGAGATGTTTAAAACAAACTAACTCTGCCTGGATACAAGAGATGAACTCTTCTATCAATGACCTGCCTGATTGAAGATAACGAGATCTTAAGTCACACCAATATCAACTAGAGAAATGTCTGGCTAAAGTGAAACCGGACTTGGCTTATGCTTCAGATGCATATGTTTGAATATGGCGTAATGCTTCATATAAAATGGAAATGCTACGCATTTGGGAAGTGTAGCACCCCAAAATTTGCCTTTCTGTTTTAGCAGCATCTGGCCTTTGTCTCTTTTCATTTTTGCATTTGCATAGCATTCGTTCTTGAGACAGGGGATCAAGGTTTTCCTGTGGTCCAGTTTTCATTTATAGTGCAAGAAATTTGATCAGCAAGCATCAGCGGCTCTGGCATTTATTTTGCCCAGCGGTCGGGTGGCCAATTTTGTTTTTTGCAGGGTATTTTCAGCTCATAAAGCAGCATTCAGGCTATCGCAAGCATTTTAATGGTTATGATATTCAAAAGTAAGTTTTAGAAGTTGAACAGAGCTCAGAACGGCAAGAAACGGGCAAACGGGCAGATTTCCCTCCAAAAGGTGCCAAAATTCAAATTTTGAAGGTGTTAACCGATTAACCAATATGGTTAATCGATTAATCAAGTCAAAATCAGGTCAAATCTGAAGTTTTAAAGGTGTTAACCGATTAACCTATATGGCTAATCGATTAACCAGTGCAGATTTTGCCTCTGCACGTGAATTTTCAATGCAAGCCATTTTGGGATCCAATTTTAGTCATGTGCAAATCTAATTTTCACTTTGGGAAGGATCTAGAACATATTTGAATTGTGGTTAATTTCATTTTCCCTCCAAATGCCCATTCCTCATTCCAAACCAAATTTCACAAACCATATTCCAAACCTTACATTTGGATCCAAGCCTAAGTGATATTTAAGTGATCCACTCCAAACCAAAAGGAGGAACTCTCATAATTTCCATTTCATTTTCAGAATTGATCTCATTCTCTCTCGATTCTCTCTCAATTTTTCCCACTCCAAAACCCTCACCAAAGCTCTTCTAATTGAAATCATTGATTCTTCAATGGAATCCTTGATTTCTAAGAGCTAAACCTTCATCCATTTTCTCCATTGAATCAATTTCTTCATCCAATTTTTATGCAGAATTGGATCTGAACTTGGAAGTGATTTTAGAAGTGATTATTTGGCTTATTTTGGCTTGATCTTGGTGAATCCTCACTCCTACAACAAGAACATACTTGGATCTCAAAGAATCTGCGGTTTTCTTGCTTCGATCTACTTATTTCCAGCTAATCAACACTAACCGGAGCAAATCTCCGCTTCGTAGGTTGGAAATTCTTGATCCGAATCTGTTTCTTTAGCTTATTTGCATAATCATGTGGATTTTCATATTTGATTGAGTTTTGAGGGATTTGATTCGTTTGATCCATTATCTTGCTATGTTAATCTGTTCATATGCTGTTTGAATCATGATTTGCTGGTTTACTTTTGTGATTAAGTGATTATGTGATCATCTGGTTGATCGGATAAGTGCTTATTTGCTGAACATACTGCTCTGTTGTTGTTTTTCTGTTGTTGGCACAGTGTTAAATGGTTAACACATTTGGTTAACCGATTAACCATTACAGATATTCAAATTTTTCAAAGTTTTCAGGGTGTTAATCGGTTAACGCCTGGTGTTAACCGATTAACATGTACAAATTTCATGATTTTCAAACATTTTCCACAGGTTAACCGATTAACCTTCAGTGTTAACCGATTAACACTGTGCCAGCAGGTCTATTTTTCTATTTTTCTTGTTTGTTTGAGTATCGTTTCACATCAGATCATCGTAGATCAATATGATCATCAGAGGTGAAGTGTTTTGGACATTTAGTCGCTGTTTTGATTTTTTAATCGGGACTTCATTGACACACATTTTGTTTTTCGCTTGGATACACGTGTTTATATGTGTTGTTCACAATGATTATGTGCTTGCATGTTCATGTTTGCTTGCTCTTTTCTCTTTTGCATTTTCATATGCATACTTAAGGTCGAGCTTGTCGCAGCTTCACATTTAGACGCCTCCGAATTGACAGGGAAAGTAGCTAAGAGAAATGGAATACCTGGGTTTTCGTTACCTTTTCTGGTGGATAAAGCTAGCCATTTTTCCAAGGAGGGTTGTTGGGTGGTGTTCAGTGCTATCTTGGCCTTATGTGTCTATGGTATTATGTTATTCCCTAATATTCCGGACTTCGTAGATTTGGATGCGTTCCATATCTTTTCTTCGAGGAATCCTATACCTACTTTCCTAGGTCATGTTTATCATTCCATACACTATAAAAATGAGAACAGAAGAGGGAAGAGTGTATCTTGTTGTGCACCATTGTTCTATCTATGGTTTGTAAGCCATCTTCCCAAGACTGGTCCGTTCTCTGATACTGCAGGTACATCAGAATGGTCTGAACGTTTGATGGGTTTGTCTGCTGAGGATATTGTTTGGTTTGACAGGGATATGCTGGGTATTGAGATCATTTATAGTTGTGGATGCTTTCCTAACGTCCCGCTAGTCGGAAGGAAGGGTTGCATAAACTATAACCCGTCCATTGCAATCAGGCAATTTGGGTATGCATTGAGAAGTCCTCCGAAGGATGAAGAGATACAGGAATCTCTATATCTCACCGGATTATTGGAGGGGGATACCTTAGCCAGAGTTGAGCATGCTTGGAGTAATATCCACAAAAGAGGGAAGGTTTCCTTAGGGAAGAGTAACAGTCGAGCCTATGACCCCTATTTGGCTTGGATTCAGAATAGAGATGAGGAGTTGATGGTGCCTTACCCATATGCTAAGCCTGCGTGTCCCCTTGTGATTAAAGAACCCACTACTGTTGACATCCAGAAGTATAATCAGGTGTGGGATGAGAAAGAAGAGTTGAAGAAGGCTAACAAGAAGTTGGAAGAAGAGATTACTCAGCTCCGGGGCGAGAAGAATGAAGCAACTTATTCTTTGAAGAGGCAGACTGAGTTTGTGAACAGATTGGGAATGGATTTGACTAAGAAAACAGTTCTCGAGAGCGTTTGGGTTTGGATCTCAAAGTTGTTAGTGATGTTCTCGCTTCCAAGAAGAAATAATTAGACAAAACTTATCTGGAGATTTCGAAGTTCAACGAGCAGTGGAATGTAACTCTCACCAATAACAAGGTACGTGAAGATGGGTTAAAACAACAGGTTGCCAAGCTGAAGGCTCAGCTCAGAGTGAGAGATGAGAAGATTTCGACTGAAGCTTCACTCAGACGTGAGAGTGATTGTCGGCTGAATGAAGCACTTGCGACCTTGAAGGACTACAAGCTGAGAGCTGATTCGAAGAGGCGCAGGATGGAAGCAGTCTTGGTGAAGGTTCTTGGGAAGACTACGCTAAGGATCTACAGCGCACTATTAGCTAGCGAGAGCTACTCATCCAAGGGTTTCTCACTAGACCAGATCATCCTGGGACACAGGAGTTATTAGAGGAGTTTCGGGCTTGGCGTCGCACTTGATGTCTTTTATTTCCTTGTAGCTTGTTGTTGTTATTGTATTGACCATCACCAGGCTTGTTGGTTGAGGTCATTCTGTTTGTACTAAGTGTTATGCTTGTATGCTGCCTGTTTGGTTGTTCATCTTTATATATGAGGTTCTTTCTCTATGCTTGTCTATGGGTTCTCCATTGTCGTTCCGTTATTCTCGGAACTAGAATTGGGGGGGGGGGGGGGGGGGGGATTTCCCTGTTGCATATACCTGTTTGCATTTTGCATCTTGCATTTTCATTTACATTGCAGGTGTTCTCCGTGGCTTCTGTTCCTAACTCTGCTTGGTTTTCGTAGTAACAGGATTGAGGAGTTCAGTTTCCACAAGTATTCAACTCGAGGGAATCAGCAAAGAGAAATGGATCAAGTTCAAGTCGAGTTGCAGGAAGTCAGGGCTCGCATGGCTCAATTCATGGAGTTGATGCAGACTGTTGCTAGTGGGCAGGAACAATTAAGAACTTTGGTCCAGCCGTTGATAGCATGGGTTGATGAAGAGGGCGTTTTGCACGGAGGAGCTGGTGTTATTCCTCCACTGATAGGTGGACCTATCCCACAGGGTATCTGTAGCGGTAAAAATCGTGAGTGTAAGTTATTGATTAACTTAACTCAAAGAAAACAAGAGTAGAAACCGCACTTTTATTTTATCCAAAAAAGGAAAGGAAAAAGAGCGAACAAAACCAAATAGTTCTAAAATAAGAACAGGAGACAGAGATCGGGGTAAGGGGGTTGGTTACGCAATGGGAAGGTGTTAGCACCCAAAACGTCTATAGTACTCTATAGGAGCCCTTTGAAATATTTACGTTTTTTGGTTTGAAAATGGTTTGTTTGAAAAGAGATTGGGGAGATGACAAGAGAATTATTTTTTTAGATTTTTGTGTTTGGAGAGACTTATCGCCTCATGCCTACGTACCCACAAAGTGCAATATGGGATCAAAACCCCGTAGTTCGTGGTACAAATGACAAAAATTTATTGGTTTTGATTTATTTTAGATGTAAAGACAAGTCGTCATTTTAAGGAGAAAACTGCGACTATTCACCCACGAGTATTAAGACAACATCTGCGTCACATAAAGATGGAGGATTTGCTTGGATTATCAACAAGACTATCACTCAACATCAACGTGGAAAATGTCAAAGTCTTAATAATATGGGGAATAGGAGATTTACATCTCAACTATAGAAATGAATCATGTCTAAACTTTATGAAAAGTTTTAAAGTGAAAAAGTGCATAAAGGCACAAAAAGAGTTGATGATTAACATTGATTGACTTTTATTAAGAAGAACAAAGTTTGAAAATCACTTGACAAAAGTCAAGGTTTTATTGCGAAAGCGTTTTTGAAGTTTGAAACCAAGAAGGTTTTGAAAGAGGGAGAAAGTTTTGAAAATTTAAGAAAGGGAGGAGATGAAGTGACTATCCTAGAAACCAAAATAAGAGCTAGAGGTAAGAAAGATCTAACCGACTTGTAGCACACTCCATAGCAAGCAAAAAAAGAATTCCATCTGATTTAAAGCATAAGCTAATGAGCGAGCCAAATAAAGGCTAAGATCCGCAATACTCCAAGCATAGGAATAAGAGTCCTAATTCTAAGTCCAAAGGTCCATGAAGTCCAAGGTCTAAGAGTAGTCCAAGAGCATAACCACAAAGTTAACAACACCAAGTTTTTTAGAGATTTTTTATCCTTTATTAGTGTTTTGAACAAGATATGGTCCAAGTGGACAAAAGAGAAATGACATAAACATAAACAAAGATATGATATGAAATGATAATATGGAAGCATAAAAGTAAGAAATAAGGAGTAAGAAGAGAATATAAACAAAATTAAACAAAGATAATGTTAGTGAATTAGTAATTAGTGGTTAGAACATATGATCAATGATGATTAATTCTTGCACTTTAGACCAAGGTTAATGAAAACTCATTAGAGGATTGATAGAATCAAAACCTCCTAACAATGATTTTCATAGGTATTGGACTTAAGACAAGCAACTAAACATACTTGGACTTTTAAACGTAAGTTTGAGCCACGAATGATCATTTTCCGATTAAGGGACACTTTAGCGCTATGTTAAGCAATCGTAATCGGGTTTATGTAGAAACCACGACTATCTGAGGCCGGTCAATAAAATGTTAGTGTTAATACATGTTAGAGAAGTGATATGTAAATCACTCTCCTAAAACATGCCACACAAAAAGAAAAGAGGTAGTGATCTCATCATAATCAAGATTTTTAATCAATTAATCAAAGGTAATCTATCACTATTCCAAAGTACGGAGAATTATCTCAATGATTATTCATCCATAGATTTGAAATAATGAAGATTAAACAACCTTGATAATCAACAATCTATGATCCATAGATTTCATCGATCAAAAATAAAAAGAAGAAGAAAGAAAATTAAAACGAGAAGAAACCACAATTTGAATCTTAAATTGATTAAATCATCATCAATATCAATCACTTCTCTTGGTGGATAAAATCGACACCCAAAGTCCATTGATATTGATGAGATCTTATCAAAAATTCAAAATCCAAAACAAAACAACAATTAATCCAAATTAATATACATATTTTTTAAATCAATTTTTAAGAGTTTTTTAAAAAAAAAAAGGAATTAAAATACAAATTAGTAAAAATTGTGGGAAGGCCCACACGGCCCAAGTCTTTTAAGAAAAAGAAAAAACAAAATGAAAATAATAGAAAAAATAATAAAAACAAGTGAAAGAAAAACAAAAAGGAAATAGAAATCAGAAAAAGAAAACACATCATCTTCTTCTTGCATCTGGTACTATTCACCGCCATGGATATCACTTTGAAGCTCTTTCAAATCGGAGCGGCGGGACACAAAAAATACGCGGTTGCAATCGAAATCAAGAGCTCTTCACAACAGTACCAACAATTCAAAGAAACACAACAAAAAAGTAACGGATCGAAACTGACGGTGAAGCTCAATCTACCTTCTAATTCAGGTAAACGGTGAAACAAAAACTCTCTTCTTCTTCTTCTTCTTTGAATTTGACCGAATTTGAACTAGGGTTGTGTGATGTTGAAATGTATTGCAGAAAGATTATGAGATGTGGTTGTTATTGTTTGGAGCTGTTGTGAATTGATGGAGTTGTTGTTTATAATTTTTTTTTGAAGAATTTTGGAAGATATATGAACAAGAGTGATGAAGAATGGAGAATTTGGAATTGATGGAAGTAGTTCGATTGAAGGTTGAAGATGAGTATTGGCAAGTTTTCAGCAGGGATTTTCTGGCTTTTCAAGCTTGAAAAAACAAATGAGAGGTGAGTTGTATTTATAGATTGAGAATGAGGGAGAGTGATTTGCCGTTTGTGAAATTTTCACTGCGTTTTGTGATGCAAGTTGTGCGTGACTTTTGCCGATATTTTTTCATGTCGTTTTGCTTTTTCTTTGTAGCTGACGTGTTATTCACTTTTTGCAATTGGCTCATGGCTTAGAAACCACTTTAAAGGTTGTGGGGTCAGCTTGGAGTGTCACAGTTGGAATTATATTAACATGGCTTGGAAATATGGCTCAATATGAAGCCTCTCAAAGGTACGTTTTGACTTGCTTGTATAAGTATCTCCAGTTGCAATATTACCCTGCTTTTGTCGTGCAAGAAACTGATCATTAAAATCCTTTATGGCCTTGAAATTTTCAGAAACCAGCAGCTGCATTTCTTGAGTAACAACAGAAGAACGTCAAGAAGCCATTGCAGTGACAACCTTTGACTCCCCAATTAGGTAACAATCCAATGAGTCCTTTGATTTACAGAACGCTGGTAAGAATTCTTCAATGGAAGCACTCATCATACTTACTGGAAGGCTTGTTTTTTTTTACAAGTGTTTAAATGGCTATTTTTTAATATCTTTAGTAAAAGCAATTCTCCATTTGATATAGCACACAAATTATCAAATATTTGCTTCTGTTGCCACAGGCATTTGTAAGTGGCAAACTGATTTGGAACAATAGAGCACACAAAGTCTGCACAGTTATCAGTGAGAGAGGAAAATGAAAACAACTTTTCCATAGTAAATGCACATTCTCTAAAGTGTTTCAATTTCTCGCCAAATGCACTGGCAGCAGCAAGTTGCTTCTTTTGTTTCCTTCAGTTCCTGAGATGCACAAGCTTCCACATCAGCAACTTCAGGTCTACCAGATGATTCTAGAAGACTTACAATATTGGATACTTAAGCCTCATAAACCATGTTCGGTTGCTGCTCATGTGCTGCGGATGATGTTGCCACTGTGAACCGAAATTATGAGAAGGCAAGTTAACCGATGACTGTTGTGGGATCAATTTCTTCAAAATACCATACCGCCGCCATGGATGTGTCTTTGCAACGGAGTCTAAGTTTCTGCAATAAATTCAAACTTCTTCGGATCAAAGCTGCTGAATGGCCTCGGCTTCCATCACTGGGATTGTTACCATTTGTTTATGATCACTGATAAATGCTTGGGAATACTGAGGAGGATGACTGCTAGACTCCCCATAACAGATGTTTGATCCCAAATCAACACTTCCAACCGTATCACTAGTATCATCAAATTCCTTGTCAAGGTCTTTGGCTTCAGCAAAATCATCATCAATATGAGCAGAAGCAGATACTTCTCGGTCTTTGTCATCCTAGATATATAATCATAAGTGAGAAACACATCATTAAGTGTATCATACAAAAGCCCTGCAGCAACCACAGTTCAATTTGCGCCAATCAAAGCCAGCAACACAACAATTTTCAAACAATGCTGCAAATACCGATCGCCACTAGCTCGCATCAATGGCAATTCTAATTCGCTGCATCCAGTTAAGAGTTGGCCCAGGTTGCATGATGCTGGGGCCGCTGAGATCTACATGACTTAATGTAGCTTGTGCAGAACTATGGTATTCTTCACTATGTTCATTTTGTCCATTAGAGAACTGCTTTGTCTCGGAAGAGTTTAAATCTCCCATCAGAAAATTTGAAGCAGTTGACAGGGAAGTGAAGTTAATTCTGAGAATTGTGTCCGCACTGACAGGAACACTCCCCCACAAAAAAGAAAATGCCTCTCTAACAGCAAACACTTGAGATACATTCAGTTCTGGAAGCTCCGAAGCACCAAACCAGCGAGACAATGAAATACGGATCGTCTGAACTTCAACTTCATGGCCCAATAAGTGATAAAATATATACCCTCTGACATTTGTCTCATTAACAACAAAAAATTTCATAGCTCCTTGCATTCTATCAAAGCTAATATTTTCTAGATTAGCAATAATAGGTTCAAAAATCTGTAGATGTGCAGATCGCAGGTCTACTTCACAGAAACTTCAATCTACTACACAAGCATCTTATAGATTTCCACTCTGAAGGCGCGCACTAGCCAATAAAGCACCACGAAGATCTTCCCCAGTAAACTCACATTCACACAAATGTGCAGTGTAAAAAATGGAGCCTTCAGCATCAACATTCCAAAACTTGGCACATTGAAGATTTGCTCAATCTTGAATAACTTTGAAAGTTTGATGAATCTAGCAATTGCTGAGATATACCAACACGGTCTTTAACATGATGGATAAGTGTAGCGGCTTTCTTGTAGTTGGAACCGTAAGTGATAGCATCAGTGTGGTGGACAATCCCTTGTGAACAGTTTCTCAATCTACTACTTATCTCATCCAATATTTAGTCTTCATTCCAAACATCTTGGCTACACCCTCCACGTCGGCATCGTGATGGCTTGAAACTTGTATTTGTTGGCTGCAAAATTTTGGAGACAGTCGAAGTAATAATAACATCACGTGCATGGTCAACCCGAAGTGCAAGGACATTCAGAACATCATTGATAAGATCAGGACACTCTTGCAGATAGAAGTGAACATCTTTGTAATATAACTCCACATTTGTGACTTTGGCATTAACATCTTTAAATTTCACGTAATTCCATGTTTCAGGTGAATGGTGCATAATGGTTGCCGCAACATTACCAAGTAAATCAATTGCAGTGATCACAATTTGCTTTGCCATAGGGTGATGCACATGAAGAAAGCCTTAAAAGCATCTTGGTTCCAATAAGAGCATCTATTTTGTGTTGAATTTTGCATTTCACTTGCATCAGCTGAGTCACTCTCAATATGGTGATTTGTTTCATTTTTATTATCATGAATCTCTAATCCTAAATAAGTAGGCACCGGTGTCGATCATGAATCTGTTGCTTGACCTCTAAGCATTGTTATCCAATTCAAATAAAGGTTGAGCATCATCAAGTAAAGAATGTGCTTCACACTCCCATGCATTAAAGTCATCGTCGTCATAATCAAGAAATATGGCCCTTCTACTGGTTCTTTTGTAAGCTGATACAATATGGTCAATGGACAGCTTCCTAAAATCACGAGAAAGAGAAATAACTCTGAATCCCAAGCCCAAACCAATTCCCCAGCACCTTGGAATAGTTGCAACTTGACCGGTGTAATAGCCATCTTGGCCCAGTTTGATATAAAGGCATAAATGATTTTTGTAGCCTCATATAATACTTCATCATACAACCGGTCCCCAACACTTTGCAAATTAGCAATATTTGGCATCATAATGAACTCTTCAATGTCACTAAGCTTATCAATCTTTGCATATGCATAAATGAGCTCGCCATCAACCTTTGGTTATTTTGTCATAATTCTCCGAATCTCTTCAATCATGCTCTAGAATCACTTGGAAATGGCACGCTTGAATAAACACTTTGTACTTGCATCCCAAAACAAACATCTTGATTGAACATCCACCAAACTTGACTTGTACAGACAAAACTTTGAATCTTCGATTAAAACTGGGACAAACTTCTCATAAAACACTACTTGAAAGCTTGATGAATTCTGATACAGGACAACTTGATCGTAAACAATCACATTTCCTGAGAAAATAACCCACTGCCACAACCAATTTACACTTAAAGAAATCTCTTGATAGTTTGACCAAGATGAGGTCAAACTTCCATCTGATTTAGACTTGAATGAATGTCCTTGCCATCAATCTCCTTGCAAAACCCTAAACACGCAGAGAAGAAGAAGAAACAAGCAAAATTGCAAAATATTTTTGGTATTTTGGTTAGAGGTTAGTAAACAGAAACAAACATAAAACAAGTAGAAAACACAAGTGCGCTGGGAGAACCAAAAAGTATGGTCTTGTTTGTGTATGCAAAAATGCAAATGAAATGTGGGATCTTAGGGGTAAAAATTTGGGTATTACAGCTGCCCCTATTTAAGATTCTTCTATAGGGAGATATGAAGATTGACATCTTTGTCTCGACCAGATAGAAGAGACTTAAATATAACAATTAACCAAATTTTTTCCATAAGAGACCACCAAATGATATGATTATGCTAATGATATGCAGACACAAGACTTCTATGGGGAGAAAATGCCACAGGAAACAAACAAAAGCTCAGGAGAAAAAGAGAGACTCCACATGAGAAAAACAAAAAAAAAGCAAGATCCTATTCTGATAAAGGAAAGGAAATGAATCAACAGGGAAAGAGATACCAACTGCCAGTTACTGGGCGAAGATATTCGAACCGAAGAGAATAGGTAAAATACTTTCTACTGGTTACTGAGTAGAAAATAAGTGCAAAAAACACAAGAGAATTGTTATCTACCAGTTACTGGGTAGAAAATAAAGAAATGTATTACTTATTACCAGTTACTGGGTAAAAAGTAATCCACTTGTTGAAATATAATCAACTACCTGTTACTGGGTAGAAAACAGAGATATATTACTTATTACCAGTTACTGGGTAAAAAGTAATCCACTCATTGAGATATAATCAACTACCTGTTACTGGGTAGGAAAAGAAGCAACGCCAACTACTGGTTACTGAGTAGTTTAGCGAGAATAATAAACTTGAATGAAAGGGGTTACCAACTATCGGTTACTGGATAGGGTAAACAACATGTCAACTACCTGCTACTGGGTAGGACGGACTCGACTACCTGTCACTGGGTAGGAGAAAAAGATAAAGGTCAACTACCTGACACTGGGTAGGACAAACATACTCGACTACCTGTCACTGGGTAGGAGAAAGAGATATATCATCAGCTACTTGTTACTGAGCAGCTCCAAACACACAACAAACTTCTCAAATAAAGAGACAACCATTTGTTGGAAAAAGATATTAACAACTCTGTCGGGGATCTTTAAAAGAGATACGAGCAGGTTGAACCATGCAATAGAATTCTCATCGGGAGTTATTCCACAGAAATTCCTTCTGATAGAAAAGCTGGTCAGATAAGGATCCATCACTTCACAATAAACTTCTCTGTTGAGGATGAGCCAGAGAAATGTTATTTATTGAGAAGGCAAATTTCTAGAGATTACACAAGCTTCTCAAATAAAGAGGCTTCCACATGAAGTTGCATAAGTAATTGCCAAGAGAGTGTTATCAAAATACTACTGGGGAAATCAAATCTTCATCTTCTGATGGGGATCAATAACAGATTCTGCCGAGGAAAATAAATCCTCAAAACTACCTTTTCATCATCCAGGTTTCACATCCCAGGGAAAACCAAAGTAACTGCTGCAAGAGACCAAAGTTCAATCCAGAAACAAACTAGAAAGAAACGATCAAACAAGACTCGACCCAATGAGGAAATAACTCAACTGGGGAACAATTCCATCCAGATAAAAACTGGAGAGGAAAGCTAAACAAAACATCTTCCACGAGGCATAAACTCAGTGGGGAATTAAAAATGATAGGTATTTTCTGCTTAGGGGTCGACACTCTAATGAAGAGAAGACACATGCATTCCGCGGGATAACAACATCGGGAAAAGGGAAATACCAACAAAAAATACAGGATGCACAATGCAACAAAAACATGCTATGCTCAACCAAAATGAATGCGCATGCAATGAGTATGAATATGCTGACAAATTAGACAAAAAGGGAAAACAGAGGGTGAACAAAACACCACAACACCACTGAAATACTCGGCTAATTTCTGCAAGTTAGAGATATCATTGGAGATCGTGCTGGGGATCAGCAACAGAAAACCTGCAAGAGATACACAAGAGCCATCAAAGGAAAATAAATCCTACTACAAGGCTTAAATCTCGCTGAAGAGACAAAGAGACCGCTTGGGAAAAGACCCCAAAGATCAATCTTCAACCATCAATAATTCAACAAAAGGGAACAACAATATGAACTCCGCTTTGAGAAAAAGAAAAAAACTGTTGGAGAAAACATAGCAATACAAATCTTCCAACCCTGCCAGGGGAATAAGAAGTTAACATCATAGCAAAAAGTCAAACTGTGGGGGATTTTAAATCAACACCCAATCACAAGGTGAGAGAAAACCCGACGGGTGACTGCTATGTCAACACTTCTCAACATTGTTCTCTACTTGGGAAATAATCCAAAGCAAATTTGCATAACCTCTGTTAGGAATTATCAAAGACAAATCTCCGTCTGGGCAAAAACATCAAGGAGAAGTGGTCTTCAAATTTCTGAATTGTCCGATCATAACCTGGTTGAATGAATAAAACATATTCATCATTTGAATCAAGACTTTGTTGTGGAAAACCGTTCAACACTCATCTGGTTTATCCAAAGAAACAAAACTTTGCTAAGGGAATATCAGCAAACTCTACTAAAGAGACCTCAATATAGCTCAAATGGGGAAACATCAACACCACTCTACTGGGGAGTTGCCAATAAATTTTACCAGAGAGGCAAGAAAGAACCCTGCTGAGGAAAACACTTAAGCTTTATGCTTCAAGATTCTACCATTCTTGGGGTTACTGTTGACATCCTTTCTTTTATTTTCACAAATCAAAGAAAAATGTTTTTATAATTTTCAAAATTTAAATCAATTATTCACATTTGTTTCAAAAATCATCATCAAAAATAAAATGAAATTCTATAAACAGAAACAAAATAAGAATTGCAAACAAAGGGACAAAGGCCCAAATTCTATTGATAGAATGGTAGTCCGCAAATGGCGTAACTCCATGGATCATTACAAAGTTTGAAAAATGGTAAGTACAATGGAAAGTTCTACACTGAAATACAATGACCATTATTCTCCCTAACAACTTTGAATTCCAACTGCGCTTGAGACTTCAGCAAAGAATATCTGAAGTAAAACCTTTGATAGGAAATGTTGCTTCAAACGATCAAGACTGGCCAGATGCAGTTACTTGCGATGATCCCTAACTTTTGCCTAGATTGCCCTCTCGGGTTTTCAATCTACCGGGATGATTATTTCTGTTTTTGTCTCTAATTTTTGCCTGGACCGCCCTTTCAGGTTTTCAATCCACCGAGACGCTCATTTTTGCCTAAGCCACCCTTTCAGGTTTTCAACTTAGCGAGCTATTCTTTTATTTTTTTTTTAGGCGAAGTATTTCTTGACTGCATCGGCATTCACAGGACGAGTGAACTCTTCTCCATCCATAGTTGTAAGAATTAATGCACCGCCAGAGAAGGCTCTCTTAACAACATATGGGCCTTCATAATTAGGAGTCCACTTACCCCTAGAATCAGTAGTAAAAGTCGAGATCTTTTTGAGCACGAGGTCACCTTCTCTGAACACACAGGGTCGAACCTTCTTATCAAATGCTTTCTTCATTCTTTGTTGATATAATTGGCCATGACACAAAGCCGTCATTCTTTTCTCTTCAATCAGATTCAAGTGGTCGTATCTACTTTGACACCATTCAGCCTCAGCCAATTCAGTTTCCATCAAAACTCTCATAGAAGGGATTTCAACCTCTATCGGGAGTACTGCTTCCATGCCATAAACAAGAGAAAAAGGGGTTGCCCCTGTTGAAGTGCGAATGGATGTACGATACCCATGCAGAGCGAAAGGAAGCATATCATGCCAATCCTTGTATGTAACAACCATCTTTTGAATAATCTTCTTAATGTTCTTATTAGCAGCTTCAACAGCCCCATTCATCTTGGGTCTATAAGGAGAAGAATTATAATGCTCAATCTTAAACTCATTGCATAATTCCTTCATCATCTTGTTATTTAAATTCGACCCATTATCAGTGGTGATCTTGCTCGGAACACCATACCGACAGATGATTTGATTCTTGATAAACCGGACCACTACTTGCTTAGTCACATTTGCATATGATGCCGCTTCAACCCATTAGGTAAAATAGTCAATAACCACCAATATGAAACGGTGTTCGTTCGACGCTTTAGGCTCAATCATTCCAATCATATCAATGCCCCACATTGAAAAAGGCCATGGAGAAGAGATAACATTGAGAGGAGTTGGAGGCACATGAATCTTGTCAGCATAAATCTGGCATTTATGGCACTTTTTCACATATTTACAACAGTCATATTCCATTGTCAGCCAATAGTAACCTGCCCTTAACATCTTCTTAGCCATCGCGTGTCCATTGGCATGGGTGCCAAAGGATCCTTCATGGATTTCTTTCATCAACATGTCTGCTTCGTGTCTATCCATGCATCTGAGCAAGATCATGTCATAATTTCTCTTATACATCACATCATCATTCAAGAAGAAACTACCAACCAATCTTCTCAAAGTTTTCTTATCCTTCTTGGATGCCCCAAGTGGGTACTCTTGATTCTGAAGAAAGCATTTAATATCATAATACCATGGTTTATCATCAACAACCTCTTCAACTACAAACACATGAGCTGGTCTATCAAGACGCATCACACTAATCTTTGGCACATCATTCCAATGATTTACCACAATCATGGAGGATAAAGTCGCTAAAGCATTTGCCATTCGATTCTCTGCTCTTGGTATATGGTGAAACTCAACTTTATTGAAGAAAGTTGACAACCTTCTTGCATAATCACGATAAGGAATTAAATCAGGTTGACGTGTCTCCCACTTCCCTTTAATCTGATTAATCACTAAAGCTGAATCTCCATACACATCAAGAATCTTGATTCTTAAATCGATAGCTTCTTCCAAGCCCATTATACACGCTTCATACTCAGCCGCATTATTTGTGCAATTGAAAACCAACCTTGCAGTGAAAGGAATATGAGAACCATGAGGAGTAACAATAATTGCACCAATACCTCTGCCATATTCATTAACCGCCCCATCAAAAATCAAACCCCAGCGGGATCCAGGCTCAGGTCCTTCTTCATGTAATGGTTCCTCACAATCTTTAACCTTTAGATACATCACATCCTCATCAGGAAAGTCAAACTGAATAGGTTGATAATCATCAATTGGCTGGTGTGCCAAATGATCAGCCAAAACACTTCCTTTTATTGCCTTTTGAGTTCGGTACTCGATATCATATTCTGATAACAACATTTGCCAACGAGCAATCCTCTCAGTTAAAGCAGGCTTTTCAAAGATATACTTGATTGGATCCATTTTAGATATCAACCAAGTTGTACAATTCAACATATACTGGCGGAGGCGCTTGGCAGCCCAAGCTAGAGCACAACATGTCTTTTCAAGCATCGTGTACCGAGACTCACAATCAGTGAATTTCTTGCTTAAATAATAAATGGCAAATTCTTTTCTCCCAGATTCATCTTGTTGACCCAGAACACAACCCATAGACTCTTCTAGCACGGTCAAATACATGATCAAAGGTCTTCCTTCTACGGGAGGAGACAAAATAAGAGGTTCAAGCAGATACTCTTTAATTCTTTCGAAAGCTTTCTGACAATCTTCTGTCCAGACACAACCTTGATCTTTGCGGAGAAGTTTGAAAATCGGTGCACATGTGGCAGTCATATTGGATATAAATCGGGAGATATAGTTCAAATGTCCCAAGAATCCTCTTACTTGTTTTTCTGTTCTGGGTGCAGGCATCTCCTGGATAGCTTTAACTTTACCAGGATCAACTTCAATGCCTTTCTGACTGGCAATAAAGCCTAACAATTTTCCAGAACGAACACCAAAAGGGCATTTATTAGGATTCAGACGGAGTTTAAACTTTCTCAAATGTTGAAACAACTTCAATAAATTTTTAATATGATCTTCTTCAGTCTTCGACTTACAAATCATATCATCCACATAGACCTCAATTTCTTTATGCATCATATCATGGAACAAAGTGGTCATAGCTCTCTGGTACGTTGCACCAGCATTTTTTAAACCGAAGGGCATCACTCTGTAACAGAATGTTCCCCAGGGTGTAATGAATGTTGTTTTTTTCCATATCCTCATGTGCCATCTTTATTTGATTATAATCGGAAAATCCATCCATAAATGAAAAGATATTGAACTTAGCAGTATTATCTACCAACAAATCAATGTGTGGTAGTGGAAAATCATCTTTTGGACTTGCTTTATTCAAATCTCTATAGTCAACGCACATTCGGACTTTTCCGTCTTTCTTTGGAACAGGCACGATATTGGCCACCCATTGAGGATATTCGACGGTCACAAGAAAACCAGCATCAATCTGCTTTTGAACCTCTTCTTTAATCTTCACGGCCATGTCAGGATGAGTTCTTCTCAATTTCTGCTTCACGGGTGAACATTCAGGCTTTAATGGCAAATGGTGCTCCACAATACCAGTATCAAGACCAGGCATGTCTTGATAGGACCAAGAAAACACGTCAACATATTCTCTAAGAAGCTCTACCATCCTCTTCTTAACATCTGACTGAAGCAGTGACCCAATCTTGACTTCTTTCTTATCATCATCAGAATCCAGATTAACCAATTCCACCGGCTCTTCATGAGGCTGAATGGCCTTTTCCTCGTGCTCAAGCAATCGAGAAATCTCATCAGGAATTTCTTCAATATCCTCCTCTTCCGCTTCAAACACAGGGAACTCAAAGTTGGGAGAGGGCATATGGTCATTATTTCCAATGGGTTTAATAATCAATCTGCACAATGATTTATGTTTGATTTTAGAATATGAACAAAAAAATGAAAATATTATGCAGATAAGAGTGATTATAACATTATTATACTTTTTTCGGTTTTTTATGTTACCATTTTTCAGAAGTAAAGCAAAAAAGGAAAACAATATATGGATAAACAGAAAAACATTTTATTGATGATGATAAAAGTTGAAACAAAGCCCTCACAAATTCACTTTCACCTTGGGCAGAGTGAAAGGATTTTTGAAAGAAACAAAAACAAATTACTTTGAAACATGAACAACAGTAGGAACATCAACAGCGATCCAATTCTGGCATATCAATCCACGTGTCACAAAGTTGGGCATTTCTTCCTCTTGGTCATCTTCAAGAATTGCAGCTGTAGAATGATCTTTGCAATGGATGAACCCAGCACTTCGAAAAACTTCATGAATACTCTTCAGCTCATTTCGGGTTGAACCAGATGTAAAACCCAAACCAGCTCTATCTTTTTTCTCAGCAACTTCAATGATTCGGCCCCATCCATGAGCTTGGCCATTATCCACTACATGTTGTGCATCTTTTAGAGAAGACATGGACATCCCATCCTTCTTAACAGCTTTATCAACCACAGAAAGAGCCTGAAACGGAGTTCCAACATCCTCTTCCGCATCGATATAAGAAAAAGACGACAAACTGCTTACCAACATAACCTGTTCTCCACCAACAACGACAAGTTTACCATTCTGCACGAATTTTAACTTTTGGTGTAGTGTCGAAGTAACAGCTCCAGCTTCATGGATCCATGGGCGTCCTAGAAGACAACTGTAAGCAGGACGAATATCCATGACTTGAAAAGTGATCTAGAAAAAACATGGACCAATCTTGATAGGGAGATCAACCTCTCCAATCACGGTTTTCCTCGATCCATCAAAGGCTTTTACAATGACCCCACTGAACCTCATAGGAGTACCTTGATAAGATAATATGGACAAAGTAGATTTTGGCATCACATTCAACGATGACCCAGTATCAACCAGCACATTGGATAGAGCGTCTTCCTGGCAATTCATGGAAATATGGAGAGCCAAATTATGATTTCTTCCATGTTCGGTCAACTCTTCATCACAAAAACTCAGATTATTACACGCAGTGATATTGGCAACAATGCTATCAAACTGGTTAACAGTCACATCATGATCTACATAAGCTTGTTCCAATACTTTCTACAACGATTCACGATGAGCCTCAGAGCTCATTAATAGAGATAGAATAGATATTTTTGACGGTGTATGTAACAATTGATCCACCACATTATATTCACTCTTCTTGATCAATTTCAATACCTCATCATTATCTGACTTCTGATTTACATCACTTGATTGACCAGACTCCACAGAAGTCTTCAACTGAATTTGCTTACCCACAGTATCTTCACTTGTCTTTGAAGGCACATTATCAAATACTCGACCACTTCTGGTTACACGTCCAACATCAACAATAGTCACAACTGAGGGAAGAGAAGGAATGGGAACCTCGTTTCCATCCTCCAACATAGTAGCATTGTATTTGTAAGGAACAGCTTTATCGGATTCATACGGCGTCGGGCTAGGCAAACGGATAACTAAAGGCGTCACAGCAGATTTCTGACTATTGTAAGAAATTACAACTCGCTCAGGAATATTGAAACGTGGAACTATGACATTCACCTTGTTCTCCACTTCATTTCTGTTTGCAGTAACCTGAATCAAATTCTCGTCCATCATCTTTTGTAAGTCCCTTTTTACAATCACACACCCTCGAGGGTTCACAGAACAAATACAACAGGCGGCATAATCATGCTCAATATCATGGAACTCACTCAAAGTAGCATGCATTTCAACAAGCGATCTCCGAATCCAACGAATATCGAAAATACGGTATGTACCAGGACAACCATATACCATATTGACAGTTGCATTACCATGTTTAGGAAACGAATTTGATTGCACATTAGGGTTGGTATCTTCAAAAGACAAAATACCGCTTTTTACGAGCTTTGCAACTTCATGCTTCAGAGGATAGCAATTTTCGGTATCATGTCTAGGGGCACCTTGATGAAATGCGCAATGAGCATCTGGCTTATACCACCATGGAATTTCAGTTGGAACAGCCGGCGGATCACGAGGTTGAACCAAATTCTTCTTTATTAAAGTCGGAAATAGCTCAGTATACGTCATTGGAATGGGATCAAATTGTGTTTTCCTCTGTGTACGACCTTGTTGAGTTGTCTTCTCTTGGAAACGTGGTTGATAACTTGCAGTAGCTTGAGCGGTAGGGGTGTTACTGATAACAGGCGTAACAGATGCTACTTGTTGCTGACGACGACTACCATTGTTGTTCACAACTCTGCGTCTTCTAGACCTTTCCTGAGATATAGCATTAGTTTCCCCCTCTTTTTTCTTAGGGAACCCAACACCAGGTTTTTTTGTACTTCCAGAATTTCCTTCTTTTATCAGACGTCCCTCACGGACAGCTTCCTCTAATCTCATCCCCATATTAACCATTTCCGTGAAATCACTAGGAGCGCTCGCAAACATCCTTTCATAGTAAAATGAACCCAGAGTCTTCAGAAAAATCTTGGTCATTTCTTTCTCTTCAAGCGGAGGGCTTATCTGAGCTGCAATCTCACGCCATCTTTGCGCATATTCTTTAAAAGTTTCTTTCTCTTTTTGAGACATTGCGCGAAGCTGATCACGGTCTGGCGCCATATCAAGATTATACTTATACTGACGAACAAAAGCTTCACAAAGATCATTGAATGTCTTGATTTGTGTACTATCGAGTCCCATATACCACTTCAGCGCAGCACCAGTAAGACTATCTTGAAAATAGTGGATCAACAACTGATGGTTGTCAGTATAGGTAGACATCTTTCTAGCATACATGATCAAATGACTTTGCGGACAAGTGTTTCCTTTGTATTTCTCAAAATCCGGAACTTTGAATTTGGCGGGAATCTTCACATTTGGAACAAGGCAAAGCTCATGAGCATTCTTTCCAAATAACTCCTTTCCCCTTAAAGCCCTGATTTCTCTTTGCATTTCAGCAAACTGATCTTGAAAGTCATCTATTCGATCCATAACATCTAAACTCTCGCTCGGAGCAGTATGGAAAATTTGTTCTTCAGTATAAGGCATAACGTGAGTTACAGGCGGTGGCACAGGTATGACAGTAGGAACAACCGGAACTTCAGCATTAGGAACAACATTAACCACAGGAGGTGGTACAGCCATGACAGCAGAGATTCTAGAACCTTCGGGAACAGGAGGTCGATATCCCTCTGGCACATAATTGGTAGGCATGCCCCAAGGGAAACCAACAGGCATTTGATATTGAGAAGTATTAATCGGGGCCACAGAAATGGGCGTTGATCCGATCCCAGAAATCAAAGTTCTTTGGACAGGAGAAGGAGGAGGTAGTGGTGGCTGATTCTGAGCAGCCACCAGAGCTTCCATTGCGGCAGTCAGTCTCTCCAAACCATCTTTCAGAGTTGATACCTCTTCACGGAGCTCGCGGTTCTCTTGTTGCAACTGATCCATCTTTTTATTAAAGTTAGCCCGAGTGTTGTAGTGATGCGACAGCTTGACTGAAGGAAGGCCAAAAGAAACAAATAAGACATCTGGAAAAGGCACAATGCACGATGATGCGAATGCAAATGCAAAATGCAGGTGTTTCAACCAGTTTTCAAGGATCTTTAAGATATAAAGCAATTACAAACATCATAAAGAAAAATAACACTTTTTGAAATACTGATAAACATCTCATTTCATTGAATATTGGAAAGAGTTACACTTGGAAGTACAAAATACAATAATATCAATATAAGAAAAAGCTAGGTCCTAAGGAACATCTGATGACGATCCAAGCTGATACTTCCTTCGGAGTCTCTTAATCTCTTTATCATAGTTGTGCTTCATGGTGATCTTCTCTAGCACAAGCTGATCCATAATACCCTTCCAAGCACCAGAAGTAGGAGGATGTGATGATGGAGTAGTAGAGGAAAATAAATCCTCTGCATGCCTCTTCACAGCGCGTCGCTCAAGTAACTCTATCAAGTCATCTTTCTCCTTCATCTGTTTTTGCAATTCCATCTTCTCTTTGTCAGAAGCTTGAAACTTACTTTCCCACATCTCTTTCTCTTCCTTCATCTTAGTAAAGCATCTTGAAGTGTCTTCTCATCATCAGAAGAAACAGGGAGTGGCGTAGAGATCACAGTAGTCAGAGGTTTCTCAATAGGATAAGGCATCTTAAGCTCCATAGCCCTTTTCTTCACCCAAAGCGTGTAAGGTTCCAAGGCAATGCAAACTTGTCTTCCAAGCTCCCCTCTATCCAACCTGTGAATCTTAGTCCAGGCATGAGCCATTTTTCTTCTCAAACCAAGAGAATCATCCCCTCCTTGAAAGAATAAACCCTCTAATAAAATATTCTTAGGCCTATCCTTCAGCATATAACCCAGCTGACGGCGAGCTAGACTCGGGTTGTAATTAATTCCACCTTGTATTCCAAGAAGAGGAACATTGTCGAATTCTCCACAACTATCAATAATCTGGATATTATCATAAACCGAAGAAGACCAAGTGATATCAACATGCGTAAGAGACATAATCCTTTGAGACCACCTTAAATAATCCTTGTTTTTCCTGAAAACAGATGTCTGAGGTAAGTGTGAAACGAACCAATTATACAGCAGAGGTAGACAGCAAACAATGGTACCGTTTCCCTTAGAAGTCCTACTATGGATGGAGAAATAAGTGTCACCAAGCAAAGTTGGAACAGGGTTCCCAATCAAGAAAATCCTAATAGCATTAACGTCCACAAAATTATCAACATTAGGAAACAAGACTAGTCCGTAGATGAGTAAAGCAAATATAGCCTCAAACGCCAATGTGCGACCAATGTCAGCAAATAAAGTGGCCTTCTCAATCAAGAACTTAGCAGTCAAACCCTTGAGGCCTCCCTTAGTCTTTAGATTTGCATCAATATCCGATTTCGTCAAATGGGTAGCTACAGCAATATCTTGAGGCTTAAGAGCTTCCTCCAAACCAGTATACGGAACCTTATCAGAAACCGGTACACCCAACAAATAAGCATATTCTTCCAAGGTAGGCATGAGCTGATAATCGGGAAAAGTAAAGCATCGGTAAATAGGATCATAGAACTGCATAAGGGTATTCAGAATTCCGTCTTCAATGTTGGTAGAAAGAACAAATAAAAGTCTCCCATAACGAGATAAGAAGCCTGAACGATCATCTACCAAGGACACTAGCTTTCTCAACTCTGTAAGATCAGGAGCCCGAAAACTGTACTTCTGAGTGTTTCTCCTTCCAATGTCCATAATCAACAATATCTGTGATGTTTGCAAAAGAAAATCTCTGAGATCCTTAAAAACCAGCTGAAACACAATGCTCATGAATGCATGAGTGCAAGATGCAACACCCACAAACAAGACATACAAAGCACACGGGTTCAAAGGTTCGGCACGAGCATGGAGCCAAAGGTAAGAATCAACCAACCCACAATGGTATGTACTATGGTTATATCATCACCTGTAGAACAAGGTTCTAAAAAGTTCCCAGAATCATAATTCCATCTTTTGGATATTATCGGCTTAAACGACTACTCGTCGGCCAACAATATTCTCAAGAGAAACTCATCTGAGTGTGGTATCGCGTAACGACTAATTCAAGTCTACACCTGAACAGCCACCGCACCACGTCCTAATAAGGCCAAGATGGGTTAAAGGGTTCTAAGGTCCTCAGCTTCTCAGGCTCCCAGTCGGAATAAGTAATATCAATTACGACTACTCGTAAGACATCAGCAATTTCTAAAGGGGCCTCCACCGAGCGGGGGATCTCAAGTCAGCTTAGTAAGGACTACTCAACGTAAGCCAACAAGACTATACCACCCTCCTATCATAAGTGCACTCAAGTCCGGGTATAGGACTTATCTCACCACACAGATTACCAGGCACCAAAACAGAACAATCAATAACAAACAAGTCAAACAAAAAAACAATAAATAAATCAAAGTAGGCGAAACCCACTAGGAACCGTTGGAATCCCCAGCAGAGTCGCCACTTTTCTGTAGCAGTAAAAATCGTGAGTGTAAGTTATTGATTAACTTAACTCAAAGAAAACAAGAGTCGCCACCGCACTTTTATTTTATCCAAAAAAGGAATGGAAAAAGAGCGAACAAAACCAAATAGTTCTAAAATAAGAACAGGAGACAGAGATCGGGGTAAGGGGGTTGGTTACGCAATGGGAAGGTGTTAGCACCCAAAACATCTATAGTACTCTATAGGAACCCTTTGAAATATTTACGTTTTTTGGTTTGAAAATGGTTTGTTTGAAAAGAGATTGGGGAGATGAGAAGAGAATTATTTTTTTAGATTTTTGTGTTTGGAGAGACTTATCGCCTCATGCCTACGTACCCACAAAGTGCAATATGGGATCAAAACCCCGTAGTTCGTGGTACAAATGACAAAAATTTGTTGGTTTTGATTGATTTTAGATGTAAAGACAAGTCGTCATTTTAAGGAGAAAACTGCGACTATTCACCCACGAGTATTAAGACAACATCTGCGTCACATAAAGATGGAGGATTTGTTTGGATTATCAACAAGACTATCACTCAACATCAACGTGGAAAATGTCAAAGTCTTAATAATATGGGGAATAGGAGATTTACATCTCAACTATAGAAATGAATCATGTCTAAACTTTATGAAAAGTTTTAAAGTGAAAAAGTGCATAAAGGCACAAAAAGAGTTGATGATTTTTTGTATTTTTTATGTCTTTTGAAATTGGTCAAAGCATGATTAACATTGATTGACTTTTATTAAGAAGAACAAAGTTTGAAAATCACTTGACGAAAGTCAAGGTTTTATTGCGAAAGCGGTTTTGAAGTTTGAAACCAAGAAGGTTTTGAAAGAGGGGGAAAGTTTTGAAAATTTAAGAAAGGGAGGAGATGAAGTGACTATCCTAGAAACCAAAATAAGAGCTAGAGGTAAGAAAGATCTAACCGACTTGTAGCACACTCCATAGCAAGCAAAAAAAGAATTCCATCCGATTTAAAGCATAAGCTAATGAGCGAGCCAAATAAAGGCTAAGATCCGCAATACTCCAAGCATAGGAATAAGAGTCCTAATTCTAAGTCCAAAGGTCCATGAAGTCCAAGGTCTAAGAGTAGTCCAAGAGCATAACCACAAAGTTAACAACACCAAGTTTTTTAGAGATTTTTTATCCTTTATTAGTGTTTTGAACAAGATATGGTCCAAGTGGACAAAAGAGAAATGACATAAACATAAACAAAGATATGATATGAAATGATAATATGGAAGCATAAAAGTAAGAAATAAGGAGTAAGAAGAGAATATAAACAAAATTAAACAAAGATAATGTTAGTGAATTAGTAATTAGTGGTTAGAAAATATGATCAATGATGATTAATTCTTGCACTTTAGACCAAGGTTAATGAAAACTCATTAGAGGATTGATAGAATCAAAGCCTCCTAACAATGATTTTCATAGGTATTGGACTTAAGACAAGCAACTAAACATACTTGGACTTTTAAACGTAAGTTTGAGCCACGAATGATCATTTTCCGATTAAGGGACACTTTAGCGCTATGTTAAGCAATCGTAATCGGGTTTATGTAGAAACCACGACTATCTGAGGCCGGTCAATAAAATGTTAGTGTTAATACATGTTAGAGAAGTGATATGTAAATCACTCTCCTAAAACATGCCACACAAAAAGAAAAGAGGTAGTGATCTCATCATAATCAAGATTTTTAATCAATTAATCAAAGGTAATCTATCACTATTCCAAAGTACGGAGAATTATCTCAATGATTATTCATCCATAGATTTGAAATAATGAAGATTAAACAACCTTGATAATCAACAATCTATGATCCATAGATTTCATCGATCAAAAATAAAAAGAAGAAGAAAGAAAATTAAAATGAGAAGAAACCACAATTTGAATCTTAAATTGATTAAATCATCATCAATATCAATCACTTCTCTTGGTGGATAAAATCGACACCCAAAGTCCATTGATATTGATGAGATCTTATCAAAAATTCAAAATCCAAAACAAAACAACAATTAATCCAAATTAATATACATATTTTTTAAATCAATTTTTAAGAGTTTTTTTTAAAAAAGGAATTAAAATACAAATTAGTAAAAATTGTGGGAAGGCCCACACGGCCCAAGTCTTTTAAGAAAAAGAAAAAACAAAATGAAAATAATAGAAAAAATAATAAAAACAAGTGAAAGAAAAACAAAAAGGAAATAGAAATCAGAAAAAGAAAACACATCATCTTCTTCTTGCGTCTGGTACTATTCACCGCCATGGATATCACTTCGAAGCTCTTTCAAATCGGAGCGGCGGGACACGAAAAATACGCGGTTGCAATCGAAATCAAGAGCTCTTCACAACAGTACCAACAATTCAAAGAAACACAACAAAAAGTAACGGATCGAAACTGACTGTGAAGCTCAATCTACCTTCTAATTCAGGTAAACGGTGAAACAGAAACTCTCTTCTTCTTCTTCTTCTTCTTTGAATCTGACCGAATTTGAACTAGTGTTGTGTGATGTTGAAATGTATTGCAGAAAGATTATGAGATGTGGTTGTTATTGTTTGGAGCTGTTGTGAATTGATGGAGTTGTTGTTTGTAATTTTTTTTTTGAAGAATTTTGGAAGATATATGAACAAGAGTGATGAAGAATGGAGAATTTGGAATTGATGGAAGTAGTTCGATTGAAGGTTGAAGATGAGTATTGGCAAGTTTTCAGCAGGGATTTTCTGGCTTTTCAAGCTTGAAAAAACAAATGAGAGGTGAGTTGTATTTATAGATTGAGAATGAGGGAGAGTGATTTGCCGTTTGTGAAATTTTCACTGCGTTTTGTGATGCAAGTTGTGCGTGACTTTTGCTGATATTTTTTCATGTTGTTTTGCTTTTTCTTTGTAGTTGACGTGTTATTCACTTTTTGCAATTGTCTCATGGCTTAGAAACCACTTTAAAGCTTGTGGGGTCAGCTTGGAGTGTCACAGCTGGAATTATATTAACATGACTTGGAAATATGGCTCAATATGAAGCCTCTCAAAGGTACGTTTTGATTTGCTTGTATAAGTATCTCCAATTGCAATATTACCCTGCTTTTGTCGTGCAAGAAACTGATCATTAAAATCCTTTATGGCCTTGAAATTTTCAGAAACCAGCAGCTGCATTTCTTGAGTAACAACAGAAGAACGTGATGAAGTCATTGCAGTGACAGCCTTTGACTCCCCAATTAGGTAACAATCCAATGATTCCTTTGATTTACAGAACGCTGGTAAGAATTCTTCAATGGAAGCACTCATCATACTTACTGGAAGGCTTGTTTTTTTTACAAGTGTTTAAATGGCTATTTTTTAATATCTTTAGTAAAAGCAATTCTCCATTTGATATAGCACACAGATTATCAAATATTTGCTTCTGTTGCCACAGGCATTTGTAAGTGGCAAACTGATTTGGAACAATAGAGCACACAAAGTCTGCACAGTTATCAGTGAGAGAGGAAAATGAAAACAACTTTTCCATAGTAAATGCACATTCTCTAAAGTGTTTCAATTTCTCGCCAAATGCACTGGCAGCAGCAAGTTGCTTCTTTTGTTTCCTTCAGTTCCTGAGATGCACAAGCTTCCACATCAGCAACTTCAGGTCTACCAGATGATTCTAGAAGACTTACAATATTGGATACTTAATCCTCATAAACCATGTTCGGTTGCTGCTCATGTGCTGCGGATGATGTTGCCACTGTGAACCGAAATTATGAGACGGCAAGTTAACCGATGACTGTTGTGGGATCAATTTCTTCAAAATACCATACCGCCGCCATGGATGTGTCTTTGCAACGGAGTCTAAGTTTCTGCAATAAATTCAAACTTCTTCGGATCAAAGCTGCTGAATGGCCTCGGCTTCCATCACTGGGATTGTTACCATTTGTTTATGATCACTGATAAATGCTTGGGAATACTGAGGAGGATGACTGCTAGACTCCCCATAACAGATGTTTGATCCCAAATCAACACTTCCAACCGTATCACTAGTATCATCAAATTCCTTGTCAAGGTCTTTGGCTTCAGCAAAATCATCATCAATAGGAGCAGAAGCAGATACTTCTCGGTCTTCGTCATCCTAGATATATAATCATAAGTGAGAAACACATCATTAAGTGTATCATACAAAAGCCCTGCAGCAACCACAATTCAATTTGCGCCAATCAAAGCCAGCAACACAGCAGTTTTCAAACTATGCTGGAAATACCGATCGCCACTAGCTCGCATCAATGGCAATTCTAATTCGCTGCATCCAGTTAAGAGTTGGCCCAGGTTGCATGATGCTGGGGCCGCTGAGATCTACATGACTTAATTTAGCTTGTGCAGAACTATGGTATTCTTCACTATGTTCATTTTGTCCATTAGAGAACTGCTTTGTCTCAGAAGAGTTTAAATCTCCCATCAGAAAATTTGAAGCAGTTGACAGGGAAATGAAGTTAATTATGAGAATTGTGTCCGCACTGACAGGAACACTGCCCCACAAAAAAGAAAATGCCTCTCTAACAGCAAACACTTGAGATACATTCAGTTCTAGAAGCTCCGAAGCACCAAACCGGCGAGACAATGAAATACGGATCGTCTGAACTTCAACTTCATGGCCCAATAAGTGATAAAATATATACCCTCTGACATTTGTCTCATTAACAACAAAAAATTTCATAGCTCCTTGCATTCTATCAAAGCTAATATTTTCTAGATTAGCAATAATAGGTTCAACAGTCTGTAGATGTGCAGATCGCAGGTCTACTTCACAGAAACTTCAATCTACTACACAAGCATCTTATAGATTTCCACTCTGAAGGCGTGCACTAGCCAATAAAGCACCACGAAGATCTTCCCCAGTAAACTCACATTCACACAAATGTGCATTGTAAAAAATGGAGCCTTCAGCATCAACATTCCAAAACTTGGCACATTGAAGATTTGCTCAATCTTGAATAACTTTGAAAGTTTGATGAATCTAGCAATTGCTGAGATATACCAACACGGTCTTTAACGTGATGGATAAGTGTAGCGACTTTCTTGTAGTTGGAACCGTAAGTGATAGCATCAGTGTGGTGGACAATCCCTTGTGAACAGTTTCTCAATCTACTACTTATGTCATCCAATATTTAGTCTTCATTCCAAACATCTTGGCTACACCCTCCACGTCGGCATCGTGATGGCTTGAAACTTGTATTTGTTGGCTGCAAAATTTTGGAGACAGTCGAAGTAATAATAACATCACGTGCATGGTCAACCCGAAGTGCAAGGACATTCAGAACATCATTGATAAGATCAGGACACTCTTGCAGATAGAAGTGAACATCTTTGTAATATAACTCCACATTTGTGACTTTGGCATTAACATCTTTAAATTTCACGTAATTCCATGTTTCAGGTGAATGGTGCATAATGGTTGCCGCAACATTACCAAGTAAATCAATTGCAGTGATCACAATTTGCTTTGCCATAGGGTGATGCACATGAAGAAAGCCTTAAAAGCATCTTGGTTCCAATAAGAGCATATATTTTGTGTTGAATTTTGCATTTCACTTGCATCAGCTGAGTCACTCTCAATATGGTGATTTGTTTCATTTTTATTATCATGAATCTCTGATCCTAAATAAGTAGGCACCGGTGTCGATCATGAATCTGTTGCTTGACCTCTGAGCATTGTTATCCAATTCAAATAAAGGCTGAGCATCATCAAGTAAAGAATGTGCTTCACACTCCCATGCATTAAAGTCATCGTCGTCATAATCAAGAAATATGGCCCTTCTACTGGTTCTTTTGTAAGCTGATACAATATGGTCAATGGACAGCTTCCTAAAATCACGAGAAAGAGAAATAACTCTGAATCCCAAGCCCAAACCAATTCCCCAGCACCTTGGAATAGTTGCAACTTGACCGGTGTAATAGCCATCTTGGCCCAGTTTGATATAAAGGCATAAATGATTTTTGTAGCCTCATATAATACTTCATCATACAACCGGTCCCCAACACTGTGCAAATTAGCAATATTTGGCATCATAATGAACTCTTCAATGTCACTAAGCTTATCAATCTTTGCATATGCATAAATGAGCTCGCCATCAACCTTTGGTTATTTTGTCATAATTCTCCGAATCTCTTCAATCATGCTCTAGAATCACTTGGAAATGGCACGCTTGAATAAACACTTTGTACTTGCATCCCAAAACAAACATCTTGATTGAACATCCACCAAACTTGACTTGTACAGACAAAACTTTGAATCTTCGATTAAAACTGGGACAAACTTCTCATAAAACACTACTTGAAAGCTTGATGAATTCTGATACAGGACAACTTGATCGTAAACAATCACATTTCCTGAGAAAATAACCCACTGCCACAACCAATTTACACTTAAAGAAATCTCTTGATAGTTTGACCAAGATGAGGTCAAACTTCCATCTGATTTAGACTTGAATGAATGTCCTTGCCATCAATCTCCTTGCAAAACCCTAAACACGCAGAGAAGAAGAAGAAACAAGCAAAATTGCAAAATATTTTTGGTATTTTGGTTAGAGGTTAGTAAACAGAAACAAACATAAAACAAGTAGAAAACACAAGTGCGCTGGGAGAACCAAAAAGTATGGTCTTGTTTGTGTATGCAAAAATGCAAATGAAATGTGGGATCTTAGGGGTAAAAATTTGGGTATTACAGTATCCCTACTGTTGTCATACCTCCGGGCGGAGGAGCTGCGAATGAGAATGGTAATGTTGTTGGTAATGAAAGTGTATGGGCTATGCACGGGGCTGCTGGCCCTCATTGGGAAGATAACCAAGACGATGTGTTTTCCATGAGAGATATGGAGGGTGGTTTACCGACTGAAGTTGATCGAAGGTTTAAACTGATCGAGGAGAAAATGAAATCTTTTAAGAATCAGAACACTTTGGGTCTTGATATGTCAGATCTTGGTCTAGTTCCTAGGGTCAGAATTCCTCCAAAATTCAAGGTGCCCGATTTTGACAAATATAAAGGGACGGCATGTCCAAGAGTGCATATTCGGGTGTATTTCAGGAAGATGTCTGCTTATTCCAATGATGAAAAGCCACTAATGCATTTTTTCCAAGACAGTCTGGCAGGGGCATCTTTGGAGTCGTATATGGGACTTGAGAGAACTCATATCCGCAGCTGGAGAGAATTGGCCGAAGCTTTTGTGTGTCACTATTAGTATAATAGTGACTTGGCCCCGAACAGGGTGCAATTACAGAGCTTGTCACAGAAAAGTACTGAGAGTTTCAAGGAATATGCACAGAGGTGGCGGGATTTAGCAGCAAGGGTACAGCCCCATATAGTGGAAAGGGAGTTGATCGACCTGCTCATGGCCTCACTGCCTGGGGTGTACTTTGAGAAGTTGATAGGCTGCATGTCTGCAGGGTTTTCGGATCTGGTAATTGCTGGTGAGAGAGTTGAAAATGGAATTAAGTCTGGAAAGATTCCAAATGATGGTGGATCCTCTTCGGGAGGAACAAAGAAACCATATTCAACAAACCCTAAGAGAAGGGAAGAGGACGCAAACGCTATTTCTCATAAGGGTAAAGGTAGAGCTCAGTCTTGTCATCATCAACAAGTTGCTACAGTAAATATCCCGGCCGCAGCTCAGCAACAATTCAATGCTCCATGACCTTATGCTGCTAGACGCAGAATGCCTGATAGACAGTTCGAGAATCCTCCGATGATGTATTCTCAGTTATTACAACATATGCTACAGTTACAATTGGTTCAGAAGAGGACTCTGGTTCCTCTCACTTGTACACTGCCTCCTGGCTACGATGCGAATGCTCATTGTGATTTTCATTCAGGTGCCCCGGGCCATGATATTGACCATTGCAAAGCCTTCAAGCACAAAGTCCAGGATCTGCTTGATTCCAAAGCTATCAACTTCACCAACGATGGGCCCAATGTGAATCAAAACCCGATGCCGAATCATGGCGTGGCAGGAGCCAATGCCATTATTGAGGGGGAGAAGCTAAATCTGGTAACGGATGTTGGAGATTTGAAGACTCCGCTAGGGTTTGTGAAGGCTAGCTTATTGAAGAAGGGGGTGTTTCCAGGTTGTTCATTTGACTGCTCAGAGTGTGAAGTGCAGCCGGAGGGTTGCAATATTTTGAGAAAGGGTATTCAAAGAATGATGGCTAAGGGCTGTTTGCAATTTGATATAGTTGTGAAAGAAGATTCTGAGAATAAAGTGAGTAATGTTGGAAGCGAAGTTGCTACGATCTCCATTCCATACCGGACGATCAATATTTCAGCACCTGCTAGGCCGACCCTGTCGCACCCTAATTTTTTACCATAAGATTCCGCCTCTTTGTGCTTATTTCCTGCTTGTGTTTTTTTACTTTTTATACGACTAATGAGTGTGTGCAAGATAATTTTGCTTTGAAGACAACTCGGTTGGATCCTTACGACTACATCCCTTCAAGTTAGAGTTTTATTTCTTCTCAACGTTTTTCTCTGCATCAGAAGAAGCTCGTCAAGACAAGATTCATTTAAGAAATGAGATCACAGTGGTAGCAAAGTTCGATTTATATTGCCCTGAAGTCAATTGGTGCTTGGCATGTGGATTAAGTTCCTCGGATTAAAAATCAAATCCAAGTCATCGTTCTGGTCCAAATACTCGAATTTAAGATGTAATCATCCAATTATGAGTTCAAACGCACCATTCGCCAATCAAAACTCACTTCAAGTAAATTAAAGTCACCTAGTTTCAAAGATTCAAGATTACATCCATGGTCACTAAAGTATAAGTTACAAGTATTGAAGACAAGCTCATTCAAATGAATCTTTCAAAATCTTTTAGAAAAAACGCCATCCCAAGGTCATGCGGCCAAGTTTACAATGCGCTCTGTTTGTTCATCAAGTTCCTCAAATTCAGTTTAAAGTCAATAGGTTTATGGAACCAATCTGGAGTTCAAAAGTGTGAGAATAGCAAGCATATTTGAGGAGTTCATCCTTTTTTTTTTTACAGTGGACTACTCAGATTTCCTTTTAACTGCATGAAAGTTCAGAACTGAATTTTTATTTCTTGGAAACCTCAAACCAACTTCAAGGGTCTTAAATTCATTCTCAAAAAACTCAAGCAAAGTACAATAGGTATTGATGTTACAAATAGGACCATAAACTACTGCTACTCATCTGCAACCGCAAGCCTCAAAGCTTCCTTTTTGATAATATCCCGCCTACACTTGCAACTTCTTCTAAGCCTGGTACATAGCAACAGCACCATGTCACACGGTCACGCCGACAGCATCTTCTACATTTCTGTGTTACCTCAAAGCTTTGGCTCCACCACCGTAAACATCGTTCGAAACACCGGCAGCCTACCTGCAGTTTTAGACAAGATTAATGTCATAAAATGAGTCTAAGAAGAAGAAACCGATTGATAGTACTGAAATATTTTGGAGCAGACAGGAAAAGCACACTGAGATTTAGAGGAGAAGAAAAAGGTCATACCGTGTTTTTCCTGCTTTCTCAAAGGAGAGTGATGCCAAGCCTGGAAGTGCAAACCAACGACTAAATCCCATATCAATGTTCGCCTTGTTACATACACGTGGAAGAAATTAGAATTTGTTGTCCTAAATCAAAATTTGAACTTGATCTTCACAACCATACTTCAGAGTTTCCATAACTTCATTCTAATCTCTCCAAGCCCCAAGACTGTTCACCATTTGCCAAATCCGCAACTTCCTTCCAACCTGTCAGAACACAATCGTTAATCAAAACGCCGTCAAAAAATAAAGTGAAGTTTAAGAAGAATTGATTTAAATATAACCCTCAGGTTAACTCATCATCGGGCATGAGACTCAAGCGGCCGGGAGGACTATGACTGAAGCCATCATCAACTCTCTACCGAACATCGAAGAACAAATTCAGTAAAGCAAAGCAATTAAGTCCCAATGGTCCAATACGATGCAAAACACAACTCCATTAAGGCAGCAGAGGCGTTCTTATTTCCCTCATGGCTCAGACCTATAAGCCATCACTGCCACTTTTAACCCTTCTCGATGACAGCATAATAACCGGCAGCTGCTGAACTTCTAACAACATCTTGAAAGAAGAAGCAAAACAATATCAAGTCATCTTCTGTAAACCATAACAGCGCAGTATAACAACATCAATAACATCAGCTACAAGCAACAATAACCATGTCAGTTCTACAGCAACAAAAGCAAGAGTAGTATGTGGCAACAAAGAACGGCAACAACAAGTACACCAGTTGCAACAACATCAATAATATCAACCCAATATCCGCAACAACAGTGATAACGACAGTTCAATATCCGCAATAGTAGGACATTGAACATTATCAATAGCGGTAGCACAAAATAAGGTAAAGCTCGATAGTTGAGTCAAGACAAGTGTAGTCCTCAGATCACCCATCATCGGACATAACAGACAGAGTTCCATAAAATTGCTCCAAGTCATAACAGTCAAAGCCACGAGCGGCTTCAAACTTCAGGCTACGATTAACTTTCCGCAAGGCTACGGTCAGCCACAAACAGGCACATCAACTAACAACAGAGCAACATCAATGGCCTCGATTCATCACCTGCGACAACGTATTGACCATGAAAGATAATTCAGAATTCGTGAGCAAAGATATAAGGGTCATAGCCCTCAGGTTTGATTCATCACTGGGCAAGGCTCGAGTAGCCAGGAGGATAACGAGAAGCCGTCGTCAACTCCTTGCCAACTCAAGAGTGTCAATGGAAATTCAAAAACAACAAGAGGCAACCACGATCCCTCACAGGCTCAGACACAATGTCGTCATCGCCATTTCAACCCAACATCAGCCACGGCATAAGACAAGGCTAGCGTCTGAACTCGAGTACAATTTTCTCTGCGAAGAAGAAGAAGAGAAGTATTAGCAACCCCGCAATGGCAAAGAACCAAGTCACAAGGTCAACGAGGAAAATTACAAAATCAATACAGGAAGAAGAAAGATTAGTACTTCCCTAATCAAAACCATTTTGGGCTACTATTTCCTTTGGCCCATAATCCCCTGCTTTCCACACCTGCGAAAAACGAAGGGTTTGGATTAGTAAAGAATATACCCTGTTCAGAAAATATCCCATTCAGATTCCTTCAGCATCAAGTGAATATTCCTCAAATCAAATCACACAATCTGATTTTCATCAACATAATTAAACGCAATCATCCGAAGAAGGAAAGTTTCTGAATCCAAATCACACGAAAACGGAAAGCTTTAACACCAATTAATCAAAAATCATCCAAGGCCTATAAATTGGAAGGAAATTGACAACACTTAGGAGGATCCAGGAACAACCACAAGTTCGAAACCCTAGAAAAATCATCACGATAAAAAATCCTAAGTGCGCGGAAGGAGATTTTGATTAGAGAATAACTTATGTTTTTTGCTGACGAAATCACCTTCGGGCGCCGCAAGTACAAAGTCAACGAAACCTCTTCCCCAGCGCTGCTATCAGCCACCTTTGGTAATAATCCTTTTTTTATATAGAGTTATAGAACGTGTTGATTTGTTTTGTTATGTTTCAGGTGGTGTAGAGGACGAAAACGAAGGAGAAGATCGAAGCCATGAGAGAGATGGAGAGAAAAGAGGATTAGGGAGAGCTAGGGTTTACCGGCGTCTGCCGTTCGCATTTCCTTTTGTCTTTTGTTTTGTTTATGACTAATGGTTCCTCACCCTCACGCACCACACTACACGTATCATACACATGCCCTTAATCACCCACATCACCCCCCACTAATTATAATTCGCTTAACACTAATACTAGTTAACCTTTTTTAACCTAACTAATTCACTTTAACCTATATTAATTTGTTTAAATTAATCATCTCAATCAACTCTTTTATTAAAATAATTGATAATTCATCAACCTTTTATTTATAACAACTTTTTTCAGTTAATCACCTTTAATATTTAGTTCGTTATTGAATCATATAATTTTTAGGTTTTATTTAATGATAAAAATAATGAGTTATTGCATTTCTTTTACTTTAGTAAATGAATCTTAAAATAATTAGTTTTTTAATAAATATAATATAACAAATTTCTTATATCATTCTGCTAAATGGATTAATCTTTTAAAAATAGTATGTTATAATTTGTTCACTCACAAATGATAAGACTTTTTATAATTTATATTTTATCACTATTTTGCATGATTAAAACTTTTTTTTTTGAGAATAAAAATAAACAACTTTTATTACTTTCTTTTTCTCACATTAGGCTCTTTTATAAATAAATTATGTTACCTAATAAATTAATCGCCATAGCGTCTCATTCAACTTTAGGATTTAATATTAATCTCATATAAAATTAACTCATCAATCTAACTTTTATTAAAACCAATAAACAATTTTCTCTTTTTAAAATTAATCTCCTAAAAAAAATAATCATAACCTCGCCAAAGCATAATTCAAACCAAAATCAAATCAACCGATTAAAATCAACCCCATCGTAAAATATAATTCAATCGTGCACAATCACATTCACGACACATTCACCTACACTTCAGCGCTTTCATGCGTATATGTATGTTTATCTGCCTTTACCTTCAGCAATTTACATTACAGTAATTTCATTACCGTCATTTATATTTTCGCCTCGCATTCCGTCCAAAGAAAAAACCTACACATAAGTCAACACTTGTGTGTAGTGCATTCACATTTGCATCATTCTCCCCACATTGATCCTTGATCCCATTCAAGTTGATCTTTAGGATAGATCCTACCCCATAGGAAGGACTGTTCTTTATTTTTTACAACTTAGACAAAAACAATCAACACAATACAAACATTCAAACAACAAATATATTCACACACAATAGAGAAAAGATGCCAAATCATCTTAAGCGAGATAGAATCTCCACCCCACAACAATACAATCAATACCGTAGGAACTTTGCCTTAAGAGAGATAAAGGTGTACCTCGTCGATCCCTATCCGAGTACGTAAGTCCTTTTCTTAAGACGATGCAAAGACTATTTTCCTACAACCTGTGGCGGTTACATCTCTCTTAAAATGAAGACACATCTCTTCTCCTAAAATCAATCAATCAACTACCCCAAACCCGTAGGAACTTTGACCACAGTCAAAGAACTCCTCAAACCCTTTAGGGGAACTACAAATACTCTGATTCCACTCCCGTAAGGATATGTAGGCATAAGATGCGATATCTTATCGAGTATACTTAGATATAAACCACTAGGTCTTTTAACCTTAAGCAAATAAACACTTAGCAATAAACAAACATAAAACAAGAGGTTCCTGTAGAGTACTACAGAAACTTAGGATGCTAGTACCTTCCCTAAGTTTAATCAACCCCCGAACCTAAAACTCTCTAAACCTTGCATTTGCATTGCATCGTGGGAATTTCGATCTTTATCCCTTCCTTTGGACAAATCAAAGTTCTGTTGCAAAATGAATTAAAGATTCAAACTAATCAATAGTTTGATATCCGATTTTCACCCCGACAGAAATGGCGACTTCACTGGGGAGGTGTCACTGGGTTTCCCTATCTTGCTTTACTTGTTTATTGCTTTATATATTTGCTTACTTGCTTATTTGTTTATTTGTTTATTTGTTCTTTATCTCTTTTGGGTTGTTATCCTTGAGTGGTGAGACAAAGTCCTACACCCGGACTTGAGAGAAATTAAGATAGGATGGTGATATATTCGATGAGGCTTATAGGGAGTGAGTCCCGACTAAGTTGATTCGAGAATCCCGCTTAGTTGAGACCCTTTTGAAAATAGTTCGGTTGAACGAGTTTAGTCGTGAAAACTTTTACTATTGTCAATTGGAGTCCATGATACTAAGGACCGTAGTTACCTTTAACCCCACTTTGGCCTTTATTAGGGCGTAGTGCAAGGCTATAAGAGAGTAAGTCCCAAAATAGTGCTACACGATGCTACACTCAAAAGAAGTTCTCTTGAGAATATTATTAATCCCCAGGTTAGTTGGGAAATTGATAATATCCGATAGATGAACTAATGACTTTGGGACCTCTTTAGAACCCTGTTCTGCAGGTACCATCCACCTTTAGTCCTTATCCTTTGGGAATGGGTATACCCTTAGCTCCATGCTCGTTGCAAACCTAGGACCTTTGTTTGTTTATCTTTGTGTGCCCTTATGTGCTTACTTGTGTTTGTTGCATTCATATATCATCATTGGACTTCATGGGATTTACCCTTTATTTATGAACATTGTAGGACCTTATGAATAGACGAAACACTCTTAATTATACTTTTAAGAGTCCCAAATTGGATGACCTAAGGGAGTTGGGAGCTTTGATTGAAGACCAAGAGAGGTTCAAGGGCAAATATGGGAAGTTAATATCTTTGTTGAGACGTAAGGAAAATGAAAACCTCCTTTCCGCTCTATTACAATTTTATGATCCGATGTACCGCTGTTTCACTTTTCCAGATTATCAGTTGTTGCCAACTTTAGAAGAGTACTCTTTTTTGGTAGGGTTACCCATTCTAGAAGAATCTCCTTTTCCTTTCTTAGAAAAGGACCCCGAGGAAAGAGACATCGCTAAGGCCCTTTATCTCAGGGTATCCGATGTTAAGGACAACATGGTTGTTAAAAATGGGACTTTCGGTTTGACTACGGATTTCTTATTCGAAAAAGCTTCATTTTATACTGATTTTACGAACAAGGCTCCATTCGAGGCAATCTTCGCCTTACTTGTCTATGGGGTATTTCTATTTCCGAGTTTTGAGGGGTTTATGGACCTTAACGCAATCAAGATCTTCATGAAGAACAATCCAGTGCCGACTCTATTAGGTAACACCTACCACTCTATACATCTCCGAAACCTTCGTGGTGGAGGAATGATTACATGTTGTGTGCCTTTACTATACAAATGGTTCCTTACCCACCTGCCCAAATGTGTTTCCTTTTGGCACATTAAAGACAAGCGTTGGTCAGAAAAGATTATGGCTTTGACTCATTCCGACATTGATTGTTATAGCCGTGAGTATGATGGAATTCTAATCATTGATGGATGTAGAGATTTCGCTAATATACCGTTACTCAGCTTTGGTGGAGGGATCAGTTACAATCCGGTTTTAGCTCGCCGACAGTTGGGATATCCGTTGAAGGAACCACCCAAGAGCATACAAGTTGAGAGTGTTTTCTTCGAGGATAATCAAGAACTCCGAGAAAAGATTGTGGAAGCTTGGAAACATTTGCATAAGAAAGATAGGAACAGTTTGGGAAGGCCCAATTGTGTGTCTCTGGAACCGTATCTCCAATGGGTCAGGAATAGGGTAATCAAGCTGGGGATGCCTTATACTCGTCAAGATCCTATACCTCCAAGAGAAGAACCTACTTATTTCTTTATGTCTGACACTGAGAAGTTGGGGGTTGCCTTGAGGAAATCAAAACATGAATCAGAAGTATGGAAGAACAAGTATTTAGTGTCTGTCGCAGAGATTGACGAACTCCAAAAGCAATTACAGTTGAAGGATGAGGAGTTACTCCCCTGCAAGAAGAGGAAAGTCATGGAGGATTTATTCTTCTCTGATCCGCAATGTACTATTTAGAAGCTGATTGTAGACAACCTTATCTGTGAGAAGACGCAACTAGAAGAGCAGATCAAGCAGCAGAATTTGAAGCTTCTTTAATGTCTTTACTAGCTTTTATTTAACTTTTATTTGGGACTTTTAAAAGCAATTATTTGTATTCCGTTTCGAAATTAATAAAAAACATTTTCTTTTATTACAATGCTTATAAATAGTTGGGGATCCCATGAAGTCCTACTCATCTTGCATCACATTCTTTCTTTATTCATTTCAAGAAACTCAATTTTTATTTCTCAGGTATTGTAACCATGGATTTCAAAAGAGAAGCATTGGAGTACACTTTTTAGAGTCCTAACATTGAGAGCTTGAGAGAACTCGCAGATCTAATCGAGAATCGTTACGCCTTCGCAGCAGAATATGAGGAAGTCTTCCGTTTTCTCGAACTCAAGATGAAAGAGGGGCTGTTGGAGACCCTTGTTCAATTTTATGATCCGCTGTACCATTGTTTCACCTTTTCGGATTACCAGTTGATGCCGACACTGGAAGAGTATTCTGATTTCCTGAGGATGCCCGTAACGGCCCGTCCCATATTCACCGGCCAGGAAGACACAACCAGTCATCAAGAAATTGCCAACGCTACTCATCTCAGTTTGGCAGATGTTCAAGCGCACCTAACCACCAAGGAAGGAGTCCTTGGATTCCCTGCTGACTTTTTGATTGAAAAAGTCCGCTACCATGCTGAAAGAAAGGAAGTCCTTATCGTGGAAGCCACCTTTGCTCTGTTGGTTTATGGGATTTTCTGGTTCCCAAAGATCGATGATTTTGTTGACATGGATGCAATTAAACTGTTCATACTCAAGAATCCCGTTCCCACCTTGCTCGCTGACACATACTTTTCAATCCACTCAAAGAATGCTGAAGGAGGAGGACATATCGTTTGTTGTACCACTCTGTTGTATTCATGGTTCATTGCTCGCCTAACTCGGCACCCGTCTATTTGGGAAGAGGAAGAGTCGCCCCGTTGGTCTGAGATAGTCATGGCCCTTACTCACTCTGACATTGTGTGGTACGACCCTACCTATGGAGGTATATGTATGATCCATAACATCGGAGGATTTACTACATACCACTCATTGGGAGAGAAGGATGCATAAGTTACAACCCTGCTCTGGCTCGCCTCCAATTCGGGCATCCCATGATTGAAGTACCTGACCAGACTCTATTAGAAGGAATCTTTCTCAAAGAAGGAGAAGACCCAGACCTGAAGACCGTCATAATTTACTCATGGGAATACGTCAATAAGGAAGGAAAAGTCGCTTTAGGATACCCCAATTGTGCTGTCTCTGAAGAATATCTACATTGGGTGCGAGAAAGAGCTCTCGACCTCAAGATGCCATTCCCCTTCCATGAACCTATGGTATTGGCTTTTCACGATCCAGATTGGTTTGACGTGAGCGAAGTAGATCAGTTGAAGGCTGCTTTGGATGAAGCTCGGAAACTGAAGGCCGCTTGGAAGAACATGTTTTTCACACTCAAGGTAGAGAAAGAAAAATCCCAGAGGCTGCCAGAAGTAGAACTTGCAAGGAAAAGAAAGGCGCGAGAGGATTTATTTTCCTCTCACACCTCTTCAAGAGCTGTCACCAGTGATGATCTTCCCCCAGATACTGTGGTTTGGAAGGAATGTGTCGACCAACTCATCAGAGAGAAGGCCGAGTTGCAGGAACGCATCAGTCAGCTAGAAAGAGAACTTTGTACACAGAAGGAGCATAAGGAGTAGATCTCCGAGTTTCTCTTTTGCTTTTGATTCAATGTAATAAACTCTTAAAAGAGTGCTCTGTTTTGTAATGCTTTGATCATCAAAATAAAATAAGTTTTTCTCCAAGGTTACAATACCGAAATAATTTGAGTTTCTTGAAGTTTCATACTCATTTGCATTTTGCATAAGCATAGCATCGTTTGCATTCCAGGGTCTTACTCTTGCTTCATCTCCGTAGAACAAGCTGAGTCACCGGTACAACACTCGAGCTAGTCAACGCCAGAAGATGGATCAATTAGAGCAAGAGAACAGAGTACTCCGTGATGAAGTTGCAAGTATGAAAGAAAGTTTGGAGAGGTTGAATGGTCTAGTGGAAGCTTTGTCCAATCAAGCCTCGATCATTAACCAAGAGGTTCCAAGGACTGTGATCTCGGAAGTGACGCCAACACTGATCCCAGTGGCATCTTCTATTGCTGAAATATCCTACAGTATGCCTCAAGGTTTCCCGTGGGGGATGCCTCCTTATTTCACTCCGGCTGGCTATCGTCCACCTGTTTCCGAAGTTCCTGTCATGACCACTGTTCAAACTGCTCCTGTAGTTTCTGCTGTGATGACTATTGCGTCTCTGCTTGTGAACGATGTTCCGTATATTCTGGATGAGCCAATTTTACATGGGTCGCCAACCGAAACTGTGGGCTTAGAAGAGAGGATAGGCGGATTTCAAGACCAGTTTTCCGAAATACAAAAGGAGTTGAGAGCCCTTCGTGGGAAAGATTTGTTCGGTAAGAGTGCTTCTGAGCTATGCTTGGTTCCAAATGTTAAGGTCCCACCGAAATTCAAGGTCCCTGACTTTGAAAAGTACAAGGGAAATACTTGCCCTCAGAGTCATCTCATTATGTATGCCAGGAAGATGTTTGCCCAAACTGATAATGATCAATTACTCATTCACTACTTCCAAGACAGTTTGACAGGCGCCGCACTCAAGTGGTATATGGGGTTGGATAGTACGAAGATTCGAACTTTCAATGATCTGGGAGGAGCCTTTGTCAAGCAGTATAAGTACAATGTGGACATGGTGCCCGACCGAGATCAGTTGAGAGCAATGGCCCAGAAAGATAAGGAGAATTTCAAAGAATATGCTCAGCGTTGGCGCGAGTTGGCGTGCAAGTCACACCACCATTAGAAGAAAAAGAGATGACCAAGATTTTTCTGAAGACTCTTGGTCCTTTCTTTTATAAGAAGATGGTAGCCAGCGCGTCTAGTGACTTTACTGAAATGGTCAATATGGGAATGCGTTTAGAAGAAGGTGTTCGCGAAGGAAGATTGACCAAAGAAGATAGTGCTCCTAAAAGGTATGGAAACAGTTTTGTGAAGAAAAAGGAGAAAGGTGTAAATGCCATTCAGAAGGGACAATTTAGAAAGAGGTACATGCCACCACACTAAGTTGCAGCGGTATCACCAGTGTTTAATGCTCCAGCTTACCAACTACAGTCTCCGCAACCCTATCAGCAATCTCAGTCCCCCGTTGCTCAACAATCACAACCTCAGCAAAGTCCACAGTACCCTCAGCAGAATCGACCATCCAGCAATCAAGGCCGTGTGTATAGAAAAATAAATTTTGATCCGATTCCAATGACATATGCTGATTTATTCCCCGCTTTGATTAAAAAGGGTCACATTTAGACAAGAGCTCCACCTTTGGCTCCCGCGAATCCTCCTCCTTCTTATAGAGCTGACAAGTTTTGTCCTTACCATCAGGGTGCTCCAAGACATGATATTGAGAGTTGTTTCGGTTTGAAGATGGATGTCCAAAGGCTCATTAAAAATGGAATCTTGTCTTTTAGGGATTTCGACCCTAATGTACAGAAGAATCCATTACCACCACATGGTTCTCCCTCTGTCAATATGATTGAAGATTGTTTGGAAAATGATGATCAAGAAGTTTCAGATGAAGAGGTTGAAGAAGTTTGTGTCATAGTACCCCATTTTAAGGAAGTGGAACGTATAGAGATTGTTTACAATAGCAGGAAGCCAACTATTACCCCTTTGGTAATCAATGTGCCTGGACCTGTCCCTTATACTTCTAGTAAGGCCATCCCATACATGTACAATGCTACTATGTTGGAGGATGGGAAAGAAGTGCCTTTGCCCACTGTACCCTCAATAGTTAATATTGCAGATGTCAGTAGAGTGACAAGAAGCGGTCGAGTCTACCCGACTGTGCCACCGAAAGAAAAAGAAGTTTTGTTCGAACCATCAGGCTCAAAGGACCCAACTGTGGGACAATCTGGTGGATCTAATTTATCCAACTCAGATGAATGTTTGAAAGTAATCAAAAGAAGCGAGTATAAGGTTGCAGATCAGCTTCTGCAAACCCCGTCGAAGATTTCTGTGCTACAATTGCTGATGAGTTCTGAGGCTCATAGAGAAGCACTTCAGAAGATTTTGGAACAAGCCTATGTCGAGCAGGATGTGACTATGGAACAATTCGATAACATCATTGGCAGTATTACTTCGAGTGATAATCTGGGTTTTAATGAAGACGATCTCCCAGAAGAAGGAAGGAAATATAACATGGCTCTACATATTTCTGTGAACTGTGGAAATGACTCTCTATCCAGTGTGCTGGTTGATACTGGATCGTCTCTAAATGTAATGCCTAGAACTACTCTATTTAAGCTGTCGTACCAAGGACCGCCGATGAGGCCAAGTCGCGTTATTGTCAAAGCTTTCGATGGGTCAAGGAAAACGGTAATTGGTGAGGTAGACTTGCCCATGACTATCAGATTACAGACTTTCATGATCCCGTTTCAGGTCATGGACATTCGTGCCGCCTATAGCTGTTTGCTAGGGAGGCCATGGATACATGAAGCTGCAGCAGTTACTTCTACCCTGCATCAGAAGTTGAAATATGTTTTTGAGGGAAAAACAATTACAGTTTGTGGGGAAAGAGCTTTGGTGGTAAGCCATTTGTCATCATTCTCATATGTCGAAGCTGAGGAAGAGGATGACACGCAATTTCAAGCTTTGTCTATTATGGGCGAAGGTGTCCAAAGATCTCAGGCATCCATGTCATCATTTAAAGACGCGCAGCGAGTAGTGAACAGTGGTCATCAGACAATGTGAGGAAAGGTGTTGTCTTTGCCAGAGAACAAAAATAAGGAAGGTCTCGGCTTCACCAGCAGTTCTGCTCAACAAACCACCAAGAATCAAGGGTTTCCGCTTATCAATGAAGTGTTCCGTAGTGGAGGAGTCGTCCATCATCCTCAAATTAATGTTGTATCAGAGGATGAAATTGAGGGTTACATATCAGATGGTTCTGCAAGGTCCTCCATTCCTTACGAAGACTATGAGCCCTATATGGAAGATCCAGGCTATGTTTCGGATGAATTTGACTATACCTTTAGAGTTTATGCCATCACCAAGGAAGATCCAGATGAGGACATCCCAGACTTTGTGACCCCAGGCGTTGTAGTCAAGAATTGGAGTGCGGTTGAAGCCCCTACTGCCATTCATATATCTAAGTAAAGCATTTGTTTTAAATTTTTTCGCTCTGCCCAAGGCGAAACTGCATTTGTTAGGGCTTGTTTTCAATAATTTCCTTTGCTCTTCCCAAAGCAAAGGTGACTTTGTTGGGCGTGTCTTTTTGGTTTTGCTATCATCAATAAACTACTTTCATTTACATTTGTGTTTTATATTAATTCACGATGTTGGAAAATAATAAGTAGCATCTCGAGTACACACACTTTCCACTCTACAAAAACTTATCGAAAATCACATCACTTGCGCAGATTGCTACATAAATTACATCCTGGGAATAATGATCCACTACCTTCTCCGAATTTTGAGTTTCCTGTGTACGAAGCTGAGGATGAAGAAGATGATATCCCAGAAGAAATTTACAGACTGCTTGAGAAGGAAGAGAAAGCTATCCAACCTCATCAAGATCCGGTGGAAGTAATCAACTTGGGGTCAGAAGAAATTCGTAGAGAAGTAAAAATTGGAGCTCTACTTAAACCCGATGTGAAGAAACAGCTGATTGATTTGCTTGGAGAGTTTGTCGATGTGTTCGCTTGGTCATATCAAGACATGCCCGGATTGGACACAGCTATAGCCAAACATCACTTACCGTTAAAGCCAGAGTGCCCGCCAGTAAAACAGAAGCTCAGGAGGACTCGACCTGACATGGCTCTAAAGATTAAGGAAGAGGTACAGAAACAGATTGATGCAGGTTTCCTTGTCACTGCCGAATATCCACTATGGTTAGCTAACATTGTACCCGTTCCGAAGAAGGATGGTAAGGTTCGCATGTGTGTAGACTACAGGGATTTGAATAAAGCCAGTCCGAAAGATGATTTTCCATTACCTCACATTGACATCTTGGTGGATAGTACTGCAAGATACGAGGTTTTCTCCTTCATGGATGGTTTTTCAGGTTACAACTAGATTAGAATGGCTCCAAAGGACAGAGAGAAGACGTCATTCATCACGCCCTGGGGCACATTTTGTTACAAAGTTATGCCGTTTGGATTAAAGAATGCAGGGGCAACATATCAGAGAGCTTCGAGGTGTATATGGATGATATGATAGCTAAGTCGAAGACCGAAGATGATCATGTTAAACACCTGGCTAAGCTGTTTGGTCGTTTGAGGGAATACAAACTTCGTTTGAACCCCAATAAATGCACATTTAGAGTACGATCGGGGAAACTATTGGGTTTTATCGTCATCCAAAGAGGGATTGAAGTGGACCCTGACAAAGTGAGAGCTATCCGGGAAATGCCAGTTCCCGCCACCGAGAAACAAGTCAGAGGATTCTTGGGACGTTTGAACTATATCTCCAGGTTTATATCCAACATGACTGCTACATGGAAACCTATATTCAAGCTCCTGAGGAAAGAACAAGGGTATGTTTGGACCGAAGATTGTCAAAGGGCTTTTGATAGTATCAAAGAGTATCTGCTTGAACCGCCCATCCTGATACCACCAGTTGAAGGACGACCTTTGATTATGTATTTGACTGTTTTAGAAGATTCAATGGGTTGTGTACTCGGCCAGCGAGATGAAACAGGAAAGCAAGATCATGTCACTTATTACTTGAGCAAGAAATTTACTGATTGTGAAACAAGGTACACTATGTTAGAGAAGACTTGTTGTGCTTTAGCGTGGGCCGCCAAACGTTTGCGCCAGTATATGTTGAATCACACTACTTGTTTAGTTTCAAAGATGGATCCTATCAAGTATATTTTTGAGAAGCCCGCTTTGACTGGGAGAATTGCTAGATGGCAGATGTTGTTGTCTGAATATGATATCGAGTACTATACTCAGAAAGCTGTTAGAGGAAGTGTTTTGGCTGACCATCTGGCTCACTAACCCATTATGGATCATCAACCCTCAAACGACGACTTTCCCGATGAAGATGTTATGTTTTTAAAGATGAAAGATTGCGAAGAACCCGTACATGGTGAAGGGCCAGAGCTAGGTTCTCAATGGGGTTTAATTTTTGATGGAGCTGTCAACGCTCATGGAAAGGGGATAGGTGCCGTTATTGTGACTCCTCAAGGGACTCATTTCCCATTTACATCCAGATTAACATTCCAGTGTACTAATAATGAATCTGAGTACGAGGCATGCATTATGGGTCTTGAAGAAGCAATCGATTTGAGAATTAAGAATTTGGATGTGTTTGGTGATTCTGCAGTGGTAATCAACCAAATCACTGGAGAATGGGTAACTCGACATGATAATTTGGTCCCATACAGAGATTATGCTAGAAGACTGTTACCGTTCTTTGATAGGGTTGAGTTTCATCATATCCCTCGTGATGAGAACAGAATGGCAGACGCATTGGCAACTTTGGCCTCGATGATTGTGGTAAACTTTTGGAACGAGTGTCCTCGAATTGAAGTAAAACGTCTTGACAGACCTGCCTACATCTTTGCCGTCGAAGAAGTTGAAGATGGCAAACCCTGGTACCATGACATCGAAGTGTTTCTTAGAACTCGAGAATATCCTTTGGGAGCTACCAAACAAGACAAGAAAACTTTGAGAAGATTGGCTGGAAGTTTTCTTCTGAGTAACAATGTGTTGTACAAGCGGAATTTCGACATGGTCTTATTGAGATGTGTTGACAAACAAGAAGCGGATATGTTGATGATGGAAATTCACGAAGGATCTTTTGGCACTCATGCCAACGGACACGCTATGGCTAAGAAGCTTTTAAGGGCTGGTTATTATTGGATCACAATGGAATCAGATTGTTACAAGTTTGCTAGAAAGTGTCACAAGTGTCAGATTTACGCAGATAAGATTCACGTACCTCCAACTTTGTTGAATATTATCTCGTCACCGTGGCCATTCTCTATGTGGGGAATTGATATGATTGGAATGATAGAGCCAAAAGCGTCTAATGGACACCGATTCATCTTAGTAGCCATTGATTATTTTACCAAGTGGGTCGAGGCGGCTTCCTATGCTAATATAGCTCGACATGTGGTTGTCAAATTTATCAAGAATCAGCTTATTTGCCGATACGGTGTGCCAAGCAGAATTATTACAGACAACGGGTCCAATTTGAACAACAAAATGATGAAAGAGTTGTGTGAAGAGTTCAAGATTGAGCATCATAATTCTTCCCCTTACAGACCAAAGATGAACGGGGCTGTTGAAGCTGCCAACAAAAACATTAAGAAGATCATTCAGAAAATGGTTGTTACGTACAAATACTGGCACGAAATGCTCCCATTCGCCCTACATGGATATCGTACGATGGTACGCACATCGACTGGGGCAACTCCATTTTCACTTGTCTACGGTATGGAAGCAGTACTCCCGATAGAAGTTGAAATTCCTTCTATGAGGATTTTGGTGGAGGCAAAGTTACCAGAAGCTGAATGGTGTTAGAGCAGATATGATCAGTTGAACTTAATTGAAGAAAAGAGGATGGTTGCGCTGTGCCATGGGAAGTTGTATCAGCAGAAGATGAAGAAGGCATTTGACAAGAAGGTTCGACCCCGTGCATTCAAAGAAGGTGACCTCGTGCTTAAGAAGATTCAGTCTTTCCTCACCGACGTCAGAGGAAAATGGGCCCCGAATTATGATGGACCATATGTAGTAAAAAAGGTTCTGACAGGAGGCGCTTTGATGTTAGCAACAATGGACGGAGAAGAGATCACTCGCCCTGTTAACACAGATGCTGTTAAGAAATATTTTGTTTAAGAGAAGCAAGTCATTATTCCCTTTATGTAATCGTTATTACTTTCCAACACTGTAACATCGGGGTCACGCTTTTCTGCTGACCACCATTCAATAAAAAAATTTTCATTTATCACAAATCTGTATTATTGATAGCAAAATCCAGATTGACTTAAACTTTTTTCGAAAACTTTATGCTTTACTTGATATATGAATAACAAGAGGATGACCACGGACGTTTATTTCGTCCGAGGAAAAACAACAATGTTATGTGCTCTCTAGGGCAAGAGGATTTATTTTATCCAGACACGAAGGTTGCCTCTGTTTGAATACTTTCTTCGCAGGCGATAAGGGATCTGTGGGGATTTTTCTTGAGTACCCCTCCATTCGAGATGCTTACTTTGTTTCTCCCAGTCCGTCAGCATACACATAGCGTATAAGTAGACAACATGGCATGTGCACTTTTGCATTCTTTGCATTTGTTTTATTCTATCGCTTTGACTGTAGTTATCCCCAGGTGTTTAGGTGTGTCTTATCCCTCCAAGTAGAGTTGTCAGCCCTAAGCAGAAAAAGCACGATGTTTCACTTTCCCCATGGAGTTCAACCCTCATGGAAGATGGTTATTTTAGTACAATTCCATTTGAGTTCATACCTCGAGGGTCGAGTCTTGCTTGACATTATGGACATCTCCAACTTTTAAGCATGGACTTAGTGTGCATTTATTTTGCACCCTATTCCCCAGGAAGAATATTCATAAAGATAAACATTTCTTCAACAATAGCATCACAAGATTTTCTCGAACATCAATCTCTTTATTTGAGCAACTCGTTTTAGTCAGGATCTTATTCAAAATGACATTTTTTACAAGACAAATTCATCTACCCTCAGTGGGCTCTTCAACATTATTGACTCGTCAAACGGCATCGCTTCATGAATCCATCAGAGAAGTCCGCCGAAGACATTACAGACATTTCTCTTTATTTGAGAATTCACACATCTTTACAGCTACAACAAGATACTCCTCAGGAATTCATTCCCCAGCGAGTTCATCACACAAGTTTACTTCCGTCAAGTGACATCTCCCTGGAGAAGTCGAAGAAGTTTATCACAACAGTCTCTCTTTATTTGAAAAGACATACATTACCATTCAACCGGCTCACATCTCTTCCGAAGATCCCCAGTGAAGCTCTACATTTACAACTACATTTACAAATTACATCTACAAGTTCTACAACAACAAATTACATCTACAAATTACATCAACAATTTACAATCTACAACCTACAGTGGCATCTACAATCTACAAAATTTACAACCCCCTGTGAAGATGCTCTCACGAGTTTTCATCATTTCGGGAAGAGACTGAGACCAGCTCATAGCATCCAGACTATGACGCTCGGGGAAGTTCTACTTCAGAGACTGAGACCAGCTCATAGAATCCAGACTATGACGCTCGGGGAAGTTCTACTTCAGAGACTGAGACCAGCTCATGATTCCCATATCATGATGCTCGGGGAAGTTTTACATCAGGGACTGAGACTAGTTCGTGGTTCCCATACCATGACGCTCGGGGAAGTTCTACAACTACAACAACATTTACAACGACATTTACATCTACATCTACAAACTAAAGTGATTCTACCATCTGCAATTTTGACATTTCAGGCAGAGACTGAGACCAGCTCGTGGTACCCTTATCATGACGCTCGGGGAAGTTATACATTTTACTATTTCCAGTTGAGTTCCAAAAGAAAAAGATTTACAGAAAAAAAAAATAAAAGAAGAGAAAGAATACAAAACAAAGCTAGATTGTGTCTCAATCAAGAAGATTCATTTGGTTATTACCGACTACCCCATTCCGGTAATAAGCCATCCCTCGATTGCAAGTTTCTCGCAGATTGTTTAAATCGTCACACCCCTGGTGTATGTGCCACTGTTATACTTTGGAGATTCCCCATTAACGATTGGTTCCCATCCCCGTGGAGTCTCCTTTTGTTGGGTTTGTTCTTCCCATGTGTCGTGTCTAGTTTCTCCCTGTGGCGCCATATCTCCACAGGACCTTTCACCTTGCATTCTCATATCATTGCATATCATTAGAATTCGGTGGCCTCTTAGGGCCAAAAATTTGTGCAGTGTTTATATTTAAGTCCCTCCTATCTCGTCGAGACAAAGATTTCAATCTCCATATCTCCGGATAGAAGTAACTTAAATAGGGGCATCTGTCGCACCCTAATTTTTTACCATAAGATTCCGCCTCTTTGTGCTTATTTCCTGCTTGTTTTTTTTTACTTTTTATACGACTAATGAGTGTGTGCAAGATAATTTTGCTTTGAAGACAGCTCAGTTGGATCCTTACGACTACATCCCTTCAAGTTAGAGTTTTATTTCTTCTCAACGTTTTTCTCTGCATCAGAAGAAGCTCGTCAAGACAAGATTCATTTAAGAAATGAGATCACAGTGGTAGCAAAGTTCGATTTATATTGCCCTGAAGTCAATTGGTGCTTGGCATGTGGATTAAGTTGCTCGGATTAAAAATCAAATCCAAGTCATCGTTCTGGTCCAAATACTCGAATTTAAGATGTAATCATCCAATTATGAGTTCAAACGCACCATTCGCCAATCCAAACTCACTTCAAGTAAATTAAAGTCACCTAGTTTCAAAGATTCAAGATTACATCCATGGTCACTAAAGTATAAGTTACAAGTATTGAAGACAAGCTCATTCAAATGAATCTTTCAAAATCTTTTAGAAAAAACGCCATCCCAAGGTCATGCGGCCAAGTTTACAATGCGCTCTGTTTGTTCATCAAGTTCCTCAAATTCAGTTTAAAGTCAATAGGTTTATGGAACCAATCTGGAGTTCAAAAGTGTGAGAATAGCAAGCATATTTGAGGAGTTCATCCTTTTTTTTTTTTACAGTGGACTACTCAGATTTCCTTTTAACTGCATGAAAGTTCAGAACTGAATTTTTATTTCTTGGAAACCTCAAACCAACTTCAAGGGTCTTAAATTCATTCTCAAAAAACTCAAGCAAAGTACAATAGGTATTGATGTTACAAATAGGACCATAAACTACTGCTACTCATCTGCAACCGCAAGCCTCAGAGCTTCTGTTTTGATAATATCCCGCCTACACTTGCAACTTCTTCTAAGCCTGGTACATAGCAACAGCACCATGTCACACGGTCACGCCGACAGCATCTTCTACATTTCTCTGTTACCTCAAAGCTTTGGCTCCACCACCGTAAACATCGTTCGAAACACCGGCAGCCTACCTGCAGTTTTAGACAAGATTAATGTCATAAAATGAGTCTAAGAAGAAGAAACCGATTGATAGTACTGAAATATTTTGGAGCAGACAGGAAAAGCACACTGAGATTTAGAGGAGAAGAAAGAGGTCGTACCGTGTTTTTCCTGCTTTCTCAAAGGAGAGTGATGCCAAGCCTGGAAGTGCAAACCAACGACTAAATCCCATATCAATGTTCTCCTTGTTACATACACTTGGAAGAAATTAGAACTTGATCAAGACTGTTGTCCTAAATCAAAATTTGAACTTGATCTTCACAACCATACTTCAGAGTTTCCATAACTTCATTCTAATCTCTCCAAGCCCCAAGACTGTTCACCATTTGCCAAATCCGCAGCTTCCTTCCAACCTGTCAGAACACAATCGTTAATCAAAACGCCGTCAAAAAATAAAGTGAAGTTTAAGAAGAATTGATTTAAATATAACCCTCAGGTCAACTCATCATCGGGCATGAGACTCGAGCGGCCGGGAGGACTATGACTGAAGCCATCATCAACTCTCTACCGAACATCGAAGAACAAATTCAGTAAAGCAAAGCAATTAAGTCCCAATGGTCCAATACGATGCAAAACACAACTCCATTAAGGCAGCAGAGGCGTTCTTATTTCCCTCATGGCTCAGACCTGTAAGCCATCACTGCCACTTTGAACCCTTCTCGATGACAGCATAATAACCGGCAGCTGCTGAACTTCTAACAACATCTTGAAAGAAGAAGCAAAACAATATCAAGTCATCTTCTGCAAACCATAACATCGCAGTATAACAACATCAATAACATCAGCTACAAGCAACAATAACCATGTCAGTTCTACAACAACAAAAGCAAGAGTAGTATGTGGCAACAACAAGTACACCAGTTGCAACAACATCAATAATATCAACCCAATATCCGCAACAACAGTGATAACGACAGTTCAACATCCGCAATAGAAGGACATTGAACATTATCAATAGCGGTAGCGTAAAATAAGGTAAAGCTCGATAGTTGAGTCAAGACAAGTGTAGTCCTCAGATCACCCATCATCGGACATAACAGACAGAGTTCCATAAAATTGCTCTAACTCATAATAGTCAAAGCCACGAGTGGCTTCAAACTTCAGGCTACGATTAACTTTCCGCAAGGCTACGGTCAGCCACAAACAGGCATATCAACTAACAACAGAGCAACATCAATGGCCTCGATTCATCACCTGCGACAACGTATTGACCATGAAAGATAATTCAGAATTCGTGAGCAAAGATATAAGGGTCTTAGCCCTCAGGTTTGATTCATCACTGGGCAAGGCTCGAGTATCCAGGAGGATAACGAGAAGTCGTCGTCAACTCCTTGCCAACTCAAGAGCGTCAATGGAAATTCAAAAACAACAAGAGGCAACCACGATCCCTCACAGGCTCAGACACAATGTCGTCATCGCCATTTCAACCCAACATCAGCCACGGTATAAGACAAGGCTAGCATCTGAACTCGAGTACAGTTTTCTCTGCAAAGAAGAAGAAGAGAAGTATTAGCAACCCCGCAATGGCAAAGAACCAAGTCACAAGGTTAACGAGGAAAATTACAAAATCAATACAGGAAGAAGAAAGATTAAAACTTCCCTAATCAAAACTATTTTGGGCTACTATTTCCTTTGGCCCATAATCCCCTGCTTTCCACACCTGCGAAAAATGAAGGGTTTGGATTAGTAAAGAATATACCCTGTGCAGAAAATATCCCATTCAGATTCCTTCAGCATCAAGTGAATATTCCTCAAATCAAATCACACAATCTGATTTTCAACAACGCAATTAAATGCAATCATCCGAAGAAGGAAAGTTTTTGAATCCAAATCACACGAAAACGGAAAGTTTTAACACCAATTAATCAAAAATCCTCTAAGGCCTATAAATTGGAAGGAAATCGACAACACTTAGGAGGATCCAGGAACAACCACAAGTTCGAAACCCTAGAAAAATCATCACGATAAAAAACCCTAAGTGTGCGGAAGGAGATTTTGAGTAGAGAATAACTTATCTTTTTTGCTGACGAAATCACCTTCGGCCGCCGCAAGTACAAAGTCAACGAAACCTCTTCCCCAGCGCTGCTATTAGCCACCTTTGGTAAAAATCCTTTTTTATATAGAGTTATAGAACATGTTGATTTGTTTTGTTATGTTTCAGGTGGTGTAGAAGACAAAAACGAAGGAGAAGATCGAAGCCATGAGAGAGATGGAGAGAAAAGAGGATTAGGGAGAGCTAGGGTTTACCGGCGTCTGCCGTTCGCATTTCCTTTTGTCTTTTGTTTTGTTTATGACTAATGGTTCCTCACCCTCACACACCACACTACACGTATCATACACATGCCCTTAATCACCCACATCACCCCCCACTAATTATAATTCGCTTAACACTAATACTAGTTAACCTTTTTTAACCTAACTAATTCACTTTAACCTATATTAATTTGTTTAACTTAATCATCTCAATCAACTCTTTTATTAAAATAATTGATAATTCATCAACCTTTTATTTATAACAACTTTTTTCAGTTAATCACCTTTAATATTTAGTTCTTTATTTAATCATATAATTTTTAGGTTTTATTTAATGATAAAAATAATGAGTTATTGCATTTCTTTTACTTTAGTAAATCAATCTTAAAATAATTAGTTTTTAAATAAATATAATATAACAAATTTCTTATATCATTCTGCTAAATGGATTAATCTTTTAAAAATAGTATGTTATAATTTGTTCACTCACAAATGATAAGACTTTTTATAATTTATATTTTATCACTATTTTGCATGATTAAAACTTTTTTTTTTTTAGAATAAAAATAAACAACTTTTATTACTTTCTTTTTCTCACATTAGGCTCTTTTATAAATAAATTATGTTACCTAATAAATTAATCGCCATAGCGTCTCATTCAACTTTAGGCTTTAATATTAATCTCATATAAAATTAACTCATCAATCTAACTTTTATTAAAACCAATAAACAATTTTCTCTTTTTAAAATTAATCTCCTAAAAAAAATAATCATAACCTCGCCAAAGCATAATTCAAACCAAAATCAAATCAACCGATTAAAATCAACCCCATCGTAAAATATAATTCAATCGTGCACAATCACATTCACGACACATTCACCTATACTTTAGCGCTTTCATGCGTATATGTATGTTTATCTGCCTTTATCTTCAGTAATTTACATTACAGTAATTTCATTACCGTCATTTATATTTCCGCCTCGCATTCCGTCCAAAGGAAAAACCTACACATAAGTCAACACTTGTGTGTAGTGCATTCACATTTGCATCATTCTCCCCACATGATCCTTGATCCCATTCAAGTTGATCTTTAGGATAGATCCTACCCCATAGGAAGGACAGTTCTTTATTCTTTACAACTTAGACAAAAACAATCAAAACAATACAAACATTCAAACAACAAATATATTCACACACAATAGAGAAAAAATGTCAAATCATCTTAAGCGAGATAGAATCTCCACCCCACAACAATACAATCAATACCGTAGGAACTTTACCTTAAGAGAGATAAAGGTGTACCTCGTCGATCCCTATCCGAGTACGTAAGTCCTTTTCTTAAGACGATGCAAAGACTATTTTCCTACAACCTGTGGCGGTTACATCTCTCTTAAAATGAAGACACATCTCTTCTCCTAAAATCAATCAATCAACTACCCCAAACCCGTAGGAACTTTGACCACAGTCAAATAACTCCTCAAACCCTTTAGGGGAACTACAAATACTCTGATTCCACTCCCGTAAGGATATGTAGGCATAAGATGCGATATCTTATCGAGTATACTTAGATATAAACCACTAGGTCTTTTAACCTTAAGCAAATAAACACTTAGCAATAAACAAACATAAAACAAGAGGTTCCTGTAGAGTACTACAGAAACTTAGGATGCTAGTACCTTCCCTAAGTTTAATCAACCCCCGAACCTAAAACTCTCTAAACCTTGCATTTGCATTTCATTGTGGGAATTTCTATCTTTATCCCTTCCTTTGGACAAATCAAAGTTCGGTTGCAAAATGAATTAAAGATTCAAACTAATCAATAGTTTGGTATCCGATTTTCACCGTGACAGACCCCGGTTATCATTACTGTACCTGGACCTGTGCCATACGAGAGCACTAGAGCCATCCCGTGGAATTATGGGGGAGAGGTGTTCTGTAATGGGAAAAGGCAAGAATGGACAACGCCTGCAAATGGAGGGTCGTCGGTTGAGAATATAGTTGGGGCCGGAGGTATCACTAGAAGTGGTAGGGTCTTTTCACCACCAGAGGTTAAGACTGATGAGAATTACAAAGGGAAAAGAAAGGTCGTGATTGAAGAGAATGTCCAACCACAGGTCGGTGCTGATGATCTTTCGAAGGATGCAGAGGAATTTATGAGACTTATTCGAAAAAGTGACTACAAGATTGTGGATCACTTAAATCAGACTCCTTTGAAGATTTCAATCATGTCGTTATTGTTGTGTTCGGAGGTTCACCTCAACGCTTTATCAAAAATTTTGAATGCAGCGTACGTACCCCAGGAGATCTCTATTAACCAGTTGGAGGGGGTAGTAGCTCAAGTAAACGCCGGTAATGGTCTCGGTTTTACTGATTTGGATCTGACTTCTGCTCGGAGGAACCATAACCGTGCTCTGCATATATCTTTGGAATGTAGAGGTTCTCTGATGTCGCATGTCCTGGTTGATACAGGATCGTCCCTTAATGTGCTTCCAAAGAAGGCGTTAATGAAGTTGGACATTTAAGGTTTGATATGCAAGCCAAGTGATTTGGTCGTGAGGGCTTTCGATGGATCTAAGAGATCAGTGTTTGGGGAGATCACGCTGCCTATTCAGATAGGACCAGAGATCTTTGATGCAATTTTCTACATTATGGATATCCAGTCAACATACAGCTTTTTGCTTGGCTGACCTTGGATACATGCTGCAGGGGCAGTCACCTCAACATTGCATTAAAAGTTAAAGTATATGGTAGAAGGGAAGATAGTCACGGTATGCGGTGAAGAGGATATTATGGTTAGCCATTTGTCATCCTTCAAGTACGTGGAAGTGGATGGGGAGATCCACGAAACACTCTGCCTGGCGTTTGAAACAGTTCAGATTCAGGGGAAGTCTCCTATAGAAGCCAAGAGCCCAGAGGTCTCGATGTCATCGCTCAAGGAAGCTCGTGCTATCGTAGAATCCGGTTCATCACAGAAGTGGGGCCAAGTTCTTAATGTTCCCATCAAGCAGGACAAGTTCGGCCTGGGATACAAACCCTTCAGTTCTTCTCAAAGCATTCCGAAGTACAGGGGACCTGTGCAGTTCACCAGCAGGGGTGTGATATTTGACAGGATTAATGCCGTTGGAGATGATGAAGGTGACAGTGACTGTGATATGGATGTTTGGATTCGTCCATGTACTCCTTGCCAGAAGCTATGCAACTGGACTACTGAAGAAGTCATTCATGTTACTACTGCAGAGTAATGTTCATTGTTTTGATTATGTTCAGTCCTACGTTCTGCCCAAAACGTAGTGACCTAATTCGTGGGGCCTCTTGTTATTTGCACTTTATCATTAAATAAAGGACGTTTTCGCATTCAAATATTGTGATCCCTATTTGTCTTGTTTTGTTTTGCATTTATATTAAACAGAAAAATGGAAATGTGTTTTGTTTGTTGCATCACATAATAAACATAACATCATCATGCAGGTCTTTTCTATCAGATGCCATCGATTCAAGCTCGGCTATGACTTCGTATGAATTTGATAATCCCATTTATCAAGCTGAAGAAGAGACTGACGAAGACTGTGAACTACCCGAAGAGTTAGCCACGCTTCTCAAGCAGGAGGAAAGGGCCATTGTGCCTCATCAGGAGGATATTGAAATTATCAATCTGGCCACCAAGGATGATAAGAAAGAGGTTAAAGTAGGGGTTGCATTGGAAGACAATGTCAAGAGAAGATTGGTTGAAATGCTCCGTGAGTATAAGGATATCTTCGCTTGGTCATACCAAGACATGTCTGGGCTGGATACAGATATTGTGGTACACCGATTACCTATCAGAGAAGAATGTCCGCCAGTCAAGAAGAAGTTAAGACGAACAAGGCCTGACATGGCAGTCAAGATCAAAGAAGAGGTTCAAAAGTAGTTGAATGTTGGGTTACTTGCTGTCACGAACTACCCTCCGTGGGTATCTAATATCGTTCATGTTCCTAAGAAAGATGGAAAGATCCGGATGTGCGTCGATTACCGAGATCTGAATAAAGCGAGCTCGAAAGACGATTTCCCGCTCCCCCATATTGATGTGTTGGTTGATAACACCATGCAGTATTCTGTGTTTTCGTTCACGGATGGCTTCTCTGGATATAACCAAATCAAGATGGCCCTAGAAGACATGGAGAAAACTACTTTCATCACACCATGGGGGACTTTTTGCTACAAGTTGATGCCCTTTGGATTGAAAAATGCAGGGGAAACTTATCAGCGGGCAATGGTCACTTTGTTTCATGATATGATTCATCATGAGGTTGAAGTCTATGTTGATGACATGATTGCAAAGCCACTGACGGAGGAAGGACATCTGGTCGATCTTCTGAAATTATTCAAAAGGTTGAGGAAGTTCAAGCTGAGGCTGAATCCTAACAAGTGCACCTTCGGGGTGAGATCTGGAAAGTTATTGGGTTTCATTGTCAGTGAAAGGGGTATTGAGGTAGATCCTGCCAAAATAAAAGCTATACAAGATATGCCTGAGCCGAGAACGAAAAAAGAGGTTCATGGTTTCCTGGGGAGATTGAACTACATTGCAAGGTTCATATCTCATCTTACAGCCACTTGTGAACCAATATTCAAATTGCTAAGAAAAGATCAAACGGTCAGGTGGAATGAAAATTGCCAGAAGGCGTTCGAAAGAATAAAAGAATATTTGCAGGAACCTCCAATACTCATGCCTCCAATTCCAGGGAGACCATTGATCATATACCTCTCGGTTCTTGAGAATTCAATGGGATGTGTGCTCAGCCAACAAGACGAGTCGGGTAGAAAAGAGCACGCCATCTACTACCTGAGTAAGAAGTTCACTGATTGTGAGTCAAGATACTCGATGCTGGAAAAAACATGTTGCGCACTCGCTTGGCCCGCTAAGCGTTTGAGACAGTACATGTTAAACCACACAACCCTGTTGATTTCGAAGATGGATCTGATCAAGTACGTCTTTGAAAACCAAGCACTCTCCAGAAGGATTTCCTGATGGAAAATGGTTTTAACAGAGTATGATATTCAGTATATTTCCCAGAAAGCCATTAAGGAAAGTGTCCTGTAGGAATATCTCGTAGAACAGCCAATTGAGGATTATCAGCCGATGAAGTTTGATTTTCCAGATGAAAGCATCATGTTTTTGAAGATGAAAGACTGTGATGAGCCTTTACCTGACGAGGGTCCTGAGTTTGGATCTCAGTGGAAACTGGTTTTCGACGGAGCGGTTAATTCATATGGAAATGGGATCGGGGCTATTATTACTATTCCTCACGGTTCTCATATACCGTTCACGGCCCGATGGAATTTCTCCTGCACCAATAATGAAGTCGAGTACGAAGCGTGCATATTGGGTTTAGAAGAGGTCGTTAATATGAGGATCAAGAATCTGGATGTGTACGGTGACTCAGCGTTAGTCGTTAACCAAATCAAAGGAGAGTGGGAAACTCGTCAGGCCAACCTGGTGCCTTACAAGGATTATGCAAGGAGATTGTTGCCGTTCTTTGACAGAATCGAGTTCCATCATGTGCCAAGAGGCGAGAATCAAATGGCAGATGCCTTGGCCACCCTATCTTCAATGTACAAAGTGAACTTCTGGAACGAAGCTCCAGCCATCACCATTATGCGTCTTGATAGACCTGCTTTCGTGTTTGTAATTGAGAAAGCATCAGATGGAAAGCCTTGGTGTTTTGATATCAAGCATTTTCTCAAGACTCGGGAATACCCATCTGGGGCATCCAACAAAGATAAGAGGACCTTGAGGAGGTTAGTCGATAACTTTTATCTGAACAAAGACGATGTGCTCTACAGGAGAAATTTCGACATGGTCTTGCTGCGCTGTGTTGATGAACTTGAAGAAAATCTGTTGATGGAAGAAGTCCACGAGGGTTCTTTCGGTACTCATGCCAATGGACATGCAATGGCTAGAAAATTGTTGAGAACGGGGTATTATTGGATGACTATGGAATCTGATTGTTTCAAATACGCCAGAAAATGCCATAAATGCCAGATTTATGTGGATAAAGTGCATGTGTCATCGACTCCTCTGAATGTGTTAAAGTCTCATTGGCCTTTTGCTATGTGGGGAATCGATGTGATCGGAAAGATTGAGCCGACTGATTCTAATGTACATTGCTCTATTCTGGTTGCAATTGATTACTTTACGAAGTGGGTAGAAGCAGGATCCTACACTAATGTCACGAAACAGGTGGTAGCCCGATTCATAAAGAAGGACATCATTTGTCGTTATAGAATTCCTGAGAGAATCATTACTGATAATGGTTCAAATTTGAATAACAAAATGAAGAAGGATTTGTGTCAGAGTTTCAAGATTGAGCATCACAATTCTTCTCTATATCGTCTGAAGATGAATGGCGTTGTTGAGGCTGCTAACAAGAATACCAAGAAGATTGTGCAGAAGATGGTGGTAACCTATAAGGACTAGTACGAGATGTTGCCCTTTGCTCTTCACGGTTATCGTACTTCGGTGCGTACATCAGTCGGGGCAACTCCTTTCTCACTGGTGTATGGTACGGAAGCAGTCCTGCCATTGGAAGTTGAGATTCCTTCTTTAAGGGTATTGTCGGATGTGAAGCTTGACGAAGCTGAGTGGGTGCAAACCAGGTTGAATCAGTTGAGCTTGATTGACGAGAAGAGATTGGCGGCTATTGCTCATGGCCGGGTGTACCAGAGTAGGATGAAGAAAGCCTTTGATCAGAAAGTGCGTCCTCGGTGCTGCCGGACGGGTAATTTGGTGTTGAAAAGGATCCTTCCTCCTTAGACAGACCACAGGGGAAAATGGACTCCTAACTATGAAGGTTCGTATGTGGTAAGAAAGGTTTTCTCTGGCGGAGCCTTATTACTATCTACCATGGATGGTGAAGATTTTTCGTCCCCTGTGAATGCAGACGTGGTTAAAAAATACTTTGCTTAAAGAGACCCGCTGGACAGAAAAAGAAAAGTCCAGGCAAAAATGGGGCATCCCGGCGAACCATAAAAAGAGAAGGTTCGGGCAAAAATTAGGGATAAAAAGGAAAGATGTAAACCCGCAAAGTTGAAAACCTGAAAAGGCGACTTTGGCAAAAATGGGTATCCCGGTGGATTGAAAACCCGAAAGGGCGATCCAGGAAAAAGTTAGGGATTTGAAAGCAAACGACTATGGTCTGCATTCGATCTGTGAGCTTCCGAGCAGTTATCCCGACGGAAAGGAATCATTCCAGTCAGTCTTTTTAGAAGGCAAAACACGGGGCACATCGAAGACATACGGGTCATAGCTAAATCGACACATGGTGGTTGTCTGTTTCCACATTGCTGATATTTGTATATTCTTTTGCTTTTACACAATTGCCTCTTTTCAGGAATTGCATCTGAATTGTAATTTGACTATTTACAGGCCTTTTATCAATAAAGTATTCACTTCAGTCAAAGAGTTTTCCCTTTCTTGTTTTACTTTAACTGTTTTGTTTGCAAAAACGTCCGATATTTTGATAAATATTGCAGGTGAAAACAGGGGGCTTTACAAAGCGTAACGAAAGCAAATGACTTTGCTCGCGTGGTAAGTGTCATGAATGGTAATTGAGGTAACCATTTCGCATGTGTTCACTTTTTTGTTTTATTGCAGGATGGCAGATCTCCCCAGCAGATGTGTTCCTCCACGGTATTGAAATTATAATACAGACTCGGTTCTCCCCTAGCAGAGATTTTGTCTTACCCGCAGAGTCTCATTATCAAGTCAGGTATCGCCAGCGGAGGTGCGTAGTGAATCTCCAGCGGAATAGGGTTTCGTCTCTTTGCAAAGGCTAACCCCCAGCGGGGTGGGTTTGTTCTCAGTGTTTTATTCTCCATCGGAGGCAACGTTTTCGACGTCTTTTCGCCAGCGGAGTTGACTCTCTGGTGTTTTCCCGGTAGTACCGGTATTCAGGGTTTCTTTCTCGAGCAGAGCTCAGTGCTGATTCCCTCGACATGACAGATGGTTAGGCGAAGCGTGATCCATTTCTCGGTAGAGTGGAGCTCTCAGTAGTAGTATTTGATATTCACCGACAGGTTGGAATTTCTTTCCAACCAGAGTGGAGTTATTTCCCAACCGCTTACTTTACTTCCCGGTAATTTCGTATTCTCAACGGCCCACCCCAGTGGAGAGTGTTTATGCCCTAAAGTGTTGGAAGGTTGTTCTGGGCGTTTCCCCAGCCTAAGCATTTGATCCCCATAAGATCTGTTTTCTGGGAAGCCATCCATGGCATTTTCCTCAACAGAGTTTTATTCACAGCAGAGTGTTGTTGTTCTCTTTAGTACGGTTGTATCTGAGAGGTGCTTTACAAGGAGGTTATCTAGGGCTTGTTTGTTCCCTAGTATGAGTCTGATCGTACTCGGTACGTCCTATTTCTCCCCAGCAGAATTGGTCGCTTCTCTCCAGCATTTATGTTGCTGAGGTGGTTCCTTTGCATTTGCATTTTTGCATAGCATCCTCCCAAATGCGTAGCATTTCCATTTCATATGGAGCATTGCACCATTTTCAAACATATGCATCTGAAGCATAAGCCAGGGTTGGTTTTTTTAAGACCGGATGTCTTTTCAGCAGAGTTTGTTTGATTCAAGGGGTTTTCGTGCTATCCGCTTCAGGATGGATCTTTGGGTTATTCATGTTGTCGAATTTTCCCCAACTAGTCGTTTGGTTAAACGTTTTCTTTCTTCAGCTGGTTTGTTTGGTTAAATGTCTTTAATCTCCCCAGGTGAGTCGCTTGCGAGTGTTGCCTTTCCTGGTCGAGTCTGTTGGCCAGACATCGCTCCCCCAATAAAGTGGTTAGTGAACTAATGTTCCTTGGCAGAGTCGTGTGTTTGAACCTCTCTTTGTAAGTCGTGAGTCGTTTGATTCTGGTGTCTGCCTGTTCTGGGTGCGTTATCCCAACCTTTGGTTGGTATTTCCCAACGCAGTCCAAATTATTGTGCTTGGTTTTCCAACTTTTGGTTGGTAATTTCTGGGATATGTTATTCCAACTTTTGGTTGGTAATCTTCGATTTCCTCTATAGAGTCCTTATTCTAACTCTTGGTTGGTGATCTTTGTTTTATTCCAACTTTTGGTTGGTGACCCATTTACGTTTGGATGTTATTCCAACTTTTGGTGGTTAATCCTTATTTTTCCTCAGCAAAGTCGGGGATTCTAACCTTTGGTTGGTACTCCCCAGCGTAGTCCAAATTATTGTGTTTGGTATTCCAACTTTTGGTTGGTAATTTTTGGGATGTTATTCCAACTTTTGGTTGGTAATCTCTGGTTTCCCCTTGCAGAGTCGTTTGTTCCAACTCTTGGTTGGCAATCTTTGTTATTCTAACTCTAGGTTAGTAGTTGTTATTCTAACTCTTGGTTAGTAGCTGTTATTCTAACTCTTGGTTAGTAGCTTTATTCTAACTCTTGGTTAGTAGCTTTTATTCTAACTCTTGGTTAGTAGTTGTTATTCTAACTCTTGGTTAGTAGCTTTTATCCTAACTCTTGGTTAGTAGATTTGATTCTGACTTTTGGTCGATGAGGATTTTTCCTAGTGATCCTAACTTTTAGTTAGTAGCTTTGTTCCCCAACTCTTGGTTGGATGTTATCCCCTGCAGTGGTTATCCCAACTTTTGGTTGGTGGTCTGTTGTTTGATTGGTTATTGTTCCAACTTTTGGTTGGTAGTCCTCCTCTATTCCTCAGCGTGGTTGATATCCCCATTTTTGGGTTGGTAAGGTTTGATGGACGTTTTCCAACTTTTGGTTGGTAGTCTTTGATTCCCCAGTAAGGTCGTAATATCTGGTTTGGTCGTCTTGTTGACGTTATTCCGCTCTTGGTTGGTAACCTTTGTTCTCTGGTCATTGATTCCGACTTTTAGTCAGTATACCTCCCCAGAGAAGTCGTCTTGCCATTTAAATTTTGGTTGATGTTGTGGTGGTTCCAACTCTTGGTTGGTGGTGCTTGGTTGTTATCCCTGGAGAGTAAGTATTATCCCGTCTTTTGGATGGTATCTTTTGATGGATGTTTGTCCCGTGCAAATTCGTCTAATAAGTCTACTCTTTTCCCAATGAAGTCACCACAAGGTTGTTGGGTTAATTTTTTTTCCTTTTATTCTCCAGCAGGGTTCGGTATCCCGACTCTTGGTTGGTATATCTTTGGTAGTTTCCCAACTTTTGGTTGGTAACCAGAGTTTTTCATCCCAACTCTTGGTTGGCATCTTTGGTTGTATCCCAACTCTTGGTTGGTATCCTCTGCTTGTTATCCCAACTCTTAGTTGGTATCCAGGGTTTGTCATCTCAACTCTTGGTTAGCATCTTTTGGATGAAGTTCTGTTCATAATGGGTTGTTATCTCCAGCGTGTCATTTTCCAACTCTTGGTTGGTATTCCCTGTTTTGCATCTCCGCAGGGTGCAAATTTCCGGGTTCTTTTGTATTCAATCACCTTATACCTTGAATGTTTGAAAGTGGGTGTTTTTCCTCCCTTCAGGTCAAAGTTGTTTGAATAGGGGTAGCTGTAGCACCCCAAAATTTGCCTTTATGTTTTAGCAGCATCTGGCTTTTGTCTCTTTGCATTTTTTCATTTTTGCATTTCCATAGCATTCGTTCTTGAGACAGGGGATCAAGGTTTTCCTGTGGTCCAGTTTTCATTTTTAGTGCAAGAAATCTGAACAGCAAGCATCAGAGGCTCTGGCATTTATTTTGCCCAACGGTCGGGTGGCCGATTTTGTTTTTTGTAGGGTATTTTCAGCTCAGAAAGCAGGATTCAGGCTATTGCAAGCATTTTCATGGTTATGATATTCAAAAGTAAGTTTCAGAAGTTGAACAGAGCTCAGAACGGCAAGAAACGGGCAAACGAACAGATTTTCCTCTAAAAGGCGCCAAAATTCAAATTTTGAAGGTGTTAACCGATTAACCAATATGGTTAATCGATTAACCAAGTCAAAATAAGGTTAAATCTGATGTTTTGAAGGTGTTAACTGATTAACCTATATGGTTAATCAATTAACCAGTGCAGATTTTGCCTCTGCACGTGAATTTTCAATGCAAGCCAATTTGGGATCCAATTTTGGTCATGTGTAAATCTGATTTTCACTTTGGGAAGGATCTAGAACATATTTGAATTGTGGTTAATTTCATTTTCCCTCCAAATGCCCATTCCTCATTCCAAACCAAATTTCACAAACCATATTCCAGACCTTACATTTGGATCCATGCCTAAGTGATATTTAAGTGATCCACTCCAAACCAAAAGGAGGAACTCTCATAATTTCCATTTCATTTTCAGAATTGATCTTATTCTCTCTCGATTCTCTCTCAATTTTTCCCACTCCAAAACCACCACCAAAGCTCTTCTCATTGAAATCATTGATTCTTCATTGGAATCCTTGATTTCTAAGAGCTAAACCTTCATCCATTTTCTCCATTGAATCAATTTCTTCATCCAATTTTCGTGCAGAATTGGATCTGAACTTGGAAATGATTTTAGAGGTGATTATTTGGCTTATTTTGGCTTGATCTTGGTGAATCCTCACTCCTACAACAAGAACATACTTGGATCTCAAAGAATCTACGGTTTTCTTGCTTCGATCTGCTTATTTCCAGCAAATCAACACTAACCGAAGCAAATCTCCGTTTCTTAGGTTGGAAATTCTTGATCTGAATCTGTTTTTTTAGCTTATTTGCATAATCATGTGGATTTTCATATTTGATTGAGTTTTGATGGACTTGATCCGTTTGACCCTTTATTTTGCTGTGTTAATTTGTTCATATGTTGTTTGAATCATGATTTGATGGTTTAATTTCGTGATTAAGTGATTATGCAATCATCCGGTTGATCAGATAAGTGCTTATTTGCTGAACATACTACTTTGTTGCTGTTTTTCTGTTGTTGGCACAGTGTTAATTGGTTAACACATTTGGTTAACCGATTAACCATTATAGATATTCAAATTTTTCAAAGTTTTCAAGGTGTTAATCGGTTAACGCCTAGTGTTAACCGATTAACATGTACAAATTTCATGATTTTCAAACATTTTCCACAGGTTAACCGATTAACCTCCAGTGTTAACCGATTAACAATGTGCCAGCAGGTCTATTTTACTGTTTTTCTGGTTTGTTTGAGTATCGTTTCACATCGGATCATCGTAGATCAATACGATGCATTAGAGGTGAAGTGTTTTGGACATTTTGTCGCTGTTTTGATTGTTTAATCGGGACTTCGTCGACACGTATTTTGTTTTCCGCTAGGATACACATGTTTGTATGTGTTGTTCACAGTGATGATGTGCTTGCATGTTCATGTTTGCTTGCTCTTTTCTCTTTTGCATTTTCATATGCATGCTTGAGGTCGAGACGCGCTTATGGTGGCTGTTGCCCCGCACTATTTTCCTCCCTCACTTCACTCTACTTGTGCAATACGTGTTTGCATACTTGCATTTTCGTTTGCTCTTTTCTTTGCTTTCTTTGCCATGCTCCCCATAGGATCTCTAATCTCTTTGAGATTATGATAGACCTTAGGCTTGAACCTATGCATGATAACATTAGGTAGCATTCCCTAACCTCAATCATAGGACCATTTTGCATGACAACTACTAGGTTTGAATTAGTTTCCCTTTAGTTTGTCCTCTCTCCTTCTCATCTTCAAATAATTTCAAAACACTTAATAAAGGCTAATGAATGTTGTGCGTTACGAGCCTTGAGTACTTGGGAAATGATGATTGGGTGGTTTCCTCTCAATTGTCTAGAATGTTAGCGTATGTCCTTCGGACGATATGTGATGCGTTCGCTCCTAGGTCATAGTCTTTAGTGCAACATGAGTTACAAATCGAACTCAAAACACTTCTTCTCTAAAAAACTTCAATAACAAAGATTAAACCTTTTTATCCTTCGAGATTTAATTCGGAAAACCTTTTTCATATAAAAAAGAGTGTTGTAAAGCTTTGGTTCTACCGCAAACAGGCGTTGTCCCTAACTGCTAGAACGAAGGTTTAACCCTACTCGATTAAAACAGTTGAACCAACCCGTGGTTTCATGTCAGCTTGAACTACGTTTGCTCTGATTTCTCATACCAGATGAGAATACGTAGGCACAAGACGCGATGTCTTGGGGAGCAACCTTCCCCCACCTTTCGCCTGTGGTTAGCCGAACTACGTTGACTCTGACTTTCCCATTGCACGAGGGAATACGTAGGCACAGAGCGGCGATGCTCTACCGAGTCTCTTTTTCTTTCCTTTTGACCTGTGAGCCTGTAGCTTAGATAGATTAAACACACCCTTAGATAGACAACAAGCATGGATCCCATCGAGTACGACGGACGTGAGGGGTGCTCATACCTTCCCCTTGCATAATCGACTCCCGAATCCAGGACTTGGTTGCGATGACCTCGTCTTTTCCCTCTTTTGTTAGGTTTTTCCAATCGTTTTCTTTCCCTCTCTTTGGGATAAATAATGAAAGGTAGCGACTCTTCTATTTTCCGCCGGGTGTTTTTCGCAGTTCCGACAGGAAGATGTTATGCGAAATGCAAATGTAAGAGAAGACCACCGAAAGAAGTGTTGAAAAGAGAAACCACAAACCAAAATCTACCAAGGAGAATGCCCTGAACGGCCTTCCTAAACACAAGTCCCCTTGGGGAAGAAAACCACTCCACTGGGGAATTAGGAACAACCTTCGTTGGGGGAATCAACCCTAAAAATTCCTCTGAAACATGCCAATGACCATTGGAATTTGTTGGAGATATCGACCACCACTATATTCCCATTGAGGAAATCAACAACACCCTATACTTAGGGTGGATAGTCTAACATATCAACTAAACCATGGGGTTTTACCTTACCATTGAAGAATGTCCTCCATCCTTACCCTTTTGGGGTTAATCGCATGTCACTGTCGGCAACATTATTTCTGATTTGATGACGAAACTCTGTGGGTATGACAAAAACTTTGCTATAGGGAAACAAAGAGCCTTTTACTAAAGCACTTGTCTGACTGCGTAGCAGCACCTTGATTGCTATAAACCTTCTTGGAATTTCTTTGACAAGAGCTGAGCAATACTAGAGCAATGATTTTAACGACCTGCAATCATACAACAACAAATAGGGCTCCCTGACTGCAACATGGTTACCTCAGTTTCCATACATGGTATCGGTCACGTAAATTCTCATTTTAAACATGCTTTGTAGGGCCCCAATTTGTTCACATATAAAGTTTATCGGAAATATAGACGCCCTTTTTGCAAATAAAATAGCAAAAATAAAGAAATGAAAAGCTCTTTGAGTGAATAATATTGTATTGATTGGAAAAGGCCTGTAAATAGGCAAATTACAAGTGGATGCAATCCCTGAAAAGAGGAAATTGTGCGAAAAGTAAAAATAAGAGAATACATAAATCTCGGCAATGTGGAAACAGACAACCACCATCTGTCGATTCGGCTATGACTTGTATGTCCTTGATGCTTAACCAATGCTCTTTCTTCTGAAAAGATTCATTGAACTGATCTTTAACCTTCAAGGTGACCATGTACCAAGATAGATTCGCAGATTGAACGCAGACCGTAGTTGTTTGCTTTTTAATCCCTAACTTTTTCCTGGATCACCCTTACAGGCTTTCAATCCACCAGGATACATCTTTTTGCCAAAGTTGCCTTTTCAGGTTTCCAACTTTGCGGGTTCTCTTTTTATTTTCATTATATCCCTAATTTTTTCTCAAACCTTTTCTTTTTATGGTTCGCCGAGATGCCCCATTTTTGCCTGGACTTTTATTTTTATGTCCATCGGGTCTATTTTTAAGAAAATTATTTTTTAACTACGTCTGCATTCACAGGGGACGTGAAATCTTCGTCGTCCATGGTTGATAGCAATAAGGCTCCGCTAGAGAAAATATTTCTTACTACATATGGACCTTTATAGTTGGGAGTCCATTTGCCCCTGTGATCTGTTTGTGGAGGGAGGATCCTCTTCAACACCAAGTTGCGTACCTGGAAATGCCAAGGACGTACCTTCTAATCAAATGCCTTCTTCATTCTACTATGGTATAGTTGTCCGTGGGTGATAGCTGCCAATCTCTTCTCATCAATCAGGCTCAACCAATTCAATCTGGTCTTCACCCACTCTGCTTCATCAAGCTTCACATCAGATAATATCCTCAAAGAAGGAATTTCGACTTCTAATGGTAGAACAGCTTCCGTACCGTATACCAGCGAGAAAGGTGTTGCCCCAGTTGATGTACGCACCGAAGTGCGATAACCATGTAAAGAAAAAGGCAACATCTCATGCCAATCTTTATAAGTCACCACCATTTTCTGCACAATCTTCTTGATATTCTTATTTGCTGCCTCAACATCACCATTCATCTTTGGACGGTACGACGAAGAGTTGTGGTGTTCAATTTTAAAACTCTGGCACAATTCTTTCATCATCTTATTATTCAAATTTGAACCATTTCCAGTAATGATTTGTTCTGGTATCCCATATCGGCAGATGAGGTCCTTCTTTATAAAATGGGCTACCACCTGCTTTGTGACATTGGCGAAAGAAACTGCTTCTACCCACTTGGTGAAATAATCAATAGCGAAAAGGATGAAGCGATGTTCGTTGGAGGCTTTCGGTTCAATCTTCTCAATCATGTCAATCATGCCAATGTTCGTTGGTGGCACATGCATTTTATCAGCATAAAATTGACACTTGTGGCACTTCATGGCATACTTAAAACAGTCGGACTCCATGGTCATCCAGTAATATCCTGCTCTCAATAGTTCTCTAGACATCGCGTGCCCACCGGCATGTGTACCAAAAGAACCTTCGTGGACCTCTTCCATCTGCAAGCTTGCTTCATTTTCATCCATACAACGCAGCAATACTAGATCGAAGTTTCTTTTATACAATAAATCATCCTTGTTTAATTAGAAATTACCTGACAGCCTCCTCAAAGTCTTCTTGTCTCTACTTGATGCCCCAGGCGGATACTCTTGAGTCTTAAGGAAATGTTTGATGTCAAAATACCAAGGCTTCCCATCTGGCGCTTTTTTTTACTGCAAATACAAAAGCTCGCCTATCAAGGTGCATGATAGTGATTGTTGGAGCTTCATTCCAAAAATTCACCTTAAACATTGATGACAACGTTGCCAAAGCGTCCGCCATCTAATTTTCATCCCTTGGTACATGATGAAACTCAACCCTATCAAAGAAAGGCAATAATCTCCGGGCATAGTTCTTGTAAGGTACCAGGTTAACCTGGCGCGTCTCCCACTCTCCTTTAATCTGGTTGACGACCAATGCTGAATCACCATACACATCCAAATTCTTGATTCTCAAATCAATAGCTTCTTCTAGACCCATGATGCATGCTTCATATTCAACCTCATTGTTCATGCAAGAAAATGTCAATCGGGAAGTGAACGTTATGTGAGAACCGTGAGGAGTTGTAATAATTGCCCTGATTCTGTTGCCGTACGAATTAACAGCACCATCAAAAACCAATTTCCACTGAGACCCAATTGCTAGACCCTCGTCAGGTAGAGGCTCATCACAATCGTTCCTCCTCAAAAATATTATATCTTCGTTAGGAAATTCAAATATCATAGGTTGATAATCCTCAATAGGCTGTTCAGCCAAATACTCTGATAATACACTCCTCTTGATAGCTTTCTGGGAAACATACTGAATATTGTATTCTGTTAAAACCATTTTCCATCTAGCAATTCTTCCCGAAAGTGCCTGCTTCTCAAACACATATTTAATAGGATCCATCTTCGAAATCAACATGGTTGTGTAATTTAACATGTATTGCCTCAAGTGCTTAGCTGCCCAAGCAAGTGCCCAACATGTTTTCTCCAGCATTGAGTACCTCGACTCGTAATCGGTGAACTTTTTACTCATCTAATAGATGGCATGCTCTTTTCTACCTGTCTCGTCGTGTTGACCGAGCACACAACCCATTAAATTCTCAAGAACTGTGAGATACATTATCAGGGGTCTCCCTGCAACCGGAGGCATTAACATTGGAGGTTCCTACAAATAATCTTTTATTTTCTCAAATTCCCTTTGACAGTTTTCGTTCCAGATGACCGCTTGATCTTTCTTTAGAAAATTGAATATTGGTTCACAAGTGGTTGTAAGATGAGATATGAACCTTGCAATGTAGTTTAATCTCCCTAGGAAACCACAAACCTCTTTCTCTGTTTTCGGCTCAGGCATTTCTTGTATAGCTTTTATTTTGGCAGGATCTACCTCAATTCCTTTTTCACTGACAATGAACCCCAATAGCTTTCATGGCCTCACTCCTAAAGTGCACTTCTTTGGATTCAACCTCAACCTAAATTTCCTTAGCCTCTCAAATAGCTCTAAAAGATTGACCATATGTCCTTCCTCCGTCTGTGACTTTGCGATCATGTCATCAACATACACTTCTATCTCATGATGAATCATATCATGAAAGAGAGTCACCATTACCCGCTGATAGGTTGCCCCTGCATTTTTCAATCCAAAAGGTATAACTTTATAGAAAAAAGTCCCCTAAGGTGTGATGAAAGTAGTTTTCTCCATGTTCTCTGGGGCCATTTTGATTTGGTTATACCCAGAGAAACCATCCATGAACGAAAACACTGAATACTGAGCTGTATTATCGACCAGAACATCAATATGAGGGAGCGAGAAATCATCCTTTGGGCTCGCTCTGTTCAAATATCAATAATCAATGCACATCCTGACCTTTCCATCTTTCTTAGATACATGAACAATGTTAGCGACCCACGGAGGGTAAGTGGTAACGGCAAGGAAACTAGCATCTAACTACTTCTGAACTTCCTCTTTGATCTTGATTGCCATATCAGGTTTGGTTCTCCCCAACTTTTGCTTCATCGGCGGGCATTCTTCTCGAAGAGGCAGGTGGTGTACCACAATATCTATATCCAGCCTAGGCATATCTTGGTACGACCAAGCAAAGATATCTCTATACTCAAAGAGCATTTCCACCAATCTTCTCTTGACATCGTCTTTCAGGGCAACCCCAACTCTGACTTCTTTCTTTTCATCCTCGGTACCCAGATTGATAACTTCAATATCCTCCTGATGAGGCAAAATGAGCCTTTCCTCCTGTTTGAGTAGTCTAGCCAGTTTCTCAGGTAGGTCACAGTCTTCATCAGTCTCTTCTTCTTCTTGATAAATGGGATTATCAAAGTCATACGAAGTCATAGCCAAATCAGGATCGATGGTATTTGAGATGTACAACCTGCATGATTGATGTTTTATGCTGATCATGATGTGCGAACAAACACAAAACACATTGTCATTTTTCTGTTTATAAAAGTGCATAAAAATAAAACAAGAAAAACAGAGATCATAAAATTTGAATGCAAAAGGACGTATTTTATTCATGATAAAGTTAAATTTTAGGAAAAGAGCCCTACAACAAAGCCACTACACCTTGGGCAGAGTGCAGGACCAAACATAATCAAAAAGATGGAAATTTACGTTTCCGATGTGACTTGTATGACCTCCTCCACAGACCAGTTGCAAAGCCTTTTCCCGGGGACACATGGACGAATCCAAGCATCCATATCACAATCATTGTCTCCTTCGTCCTCCCCAATAGCATTGACTCTGTCGTAGATAACGCCACCACTAGTGAACTGTACTGGTCCTCTGTACCTTGGAGCACTTTGAGAAGAGCTAGACGCCTTATAACCCAAACCAAACTTGTCTTGCTTGTTAGAAATATTGAGAACTTGGCCCCACTTCTGTGAAGAACTGGATTCTACAATAGCACGGGCCTTCTTACACGAGGACATTGAAATCTCTTGACTTTTTTCTTCTACGGGAGGCCTCTCTTGAATCTGCACGGTTTCAAAAGCCTAACACAATGTCTCATGAATCTCTCCATCTACTTCCACATACTTAAATGATGATAGATGGTTGATTATAATATCCTCCTCTCCACACACTATAACGACCTTCCCTTCCACCATATACTTCAACTTCTGATGCAGAGTAGAAGTGACTACCCTAGCAGCATGTATCCAAGGTCGGCCAAGTAAACAACTATAGGTCGGTTGGATGTCCATGATATAAAAGACAGCATCAAAAATCTCAGGTCCCACCTGAATTGGTAACGTGATATTGTAATACCCTACTTTTTACCCCTAAGATCCCACATGTCATTTGCATCTCATCCCACAAACAAGATTGCAAGCTTTGGTTCTCTTGCCTTTCTATGCAGGTTTGTTCTTGAGAGATCATCGGGCACCTTTGTTTTCTTTGCTTGTTTAGTATTTTGTTTATGTTTATATTTACTAACCTTTAATCAAAATCCAAAAATATATGTTTGTTTTCTCTTTACTAACTTTTTAAGGAAGATTTGGATCAAAGGTATCAAATACTAGTCCCATAGCTCGAATGAATTTCATCTGAAAAAAGTCGAAGTTTATCTGCAAACAATTCAAAATCATTTGATCAAGAGTTCTCAAGTATTGATTGATTATTTTCAAGAGACTCCAAGGTTCATGTGTTTATTTCCATGCCTTCTTTGACAAGCAAAAGTATCGAGCCAGAGCCAGCACAATCCAGCCAACAGGGCATTTTTCAAGTTTTTCAACTGTGCAATCAATTGCACTATTGGTCCAATCAATTGCACCCTACATTTTTTGCCTAGATTTTGAATTTTTCAGCAGTGCAATTTATTCGTGCTACAGTGGAATCGATTGCACAAGGACAGAATTGGCCAAAATCAGTATTTTTCAAATTTTGAAGCATTTGGCACCAATTTCAGCATTTGAGAAAATTCTAGATCACCCAAAAATAATTTCACTACCTCATCACAATTAATTTCCACCATACACCTTCACTAATCACCACTTGATCTTGAACTTCCCTCCAAATTCAAATTCCAAGCCTAATTTTGATTCCAAACCAAATTCCAATCCACCAAATTTTCCAAGCCTAAATTCTATAAATAGAGGCCTCATTTCATTCATTTCACAAGCTTTTGATAGCCAAAATTACCTTGTCAAACTCTTTCTTGACTTTCAATATTCTCCAATTACCAAATTCACCAAAGTTCTTTCTCCCTTTGAAAGATTAACAAGTTCATCACTAGAATTTACTAATCTTTGAGCTAAACCATCATCCATTCACTTTTTCATCCTAAATTCTTGTAGATCAAAGCTTTGAAGTGGTGTTTGTGGAGTTTGATTTGAAGAATTTTCAGATTTTAAGTGGTAAACCCTTATTCCACCATTGTTGTGCTTGATCCATCTTCCACAATGTGATATATTGTTGATTCTTGTTTCTTGATCTTTGGATCTTGCAAATTGTATTCCATTGGTGCTATTTACTATTATTTCACTTGAATTTCCGTGCTCAATTGCTTCCTTGATCATGAGATGTGTGAAGAAATGATTGATCATGGTTTTGCCTTGCAAATGTTGATTTTAGTGTTGTCTGCCAGTGTGCAATCGATTGCACAATGTTGTTTTTGCCCAGAATTGATGATTGTCTGCTGTGTAATCGATTGGTACATTCGTGCAATCGATTTGCACAGTGCAGAATGTGTTTTTGGCTTTGTTTTGGACTGTTTTGGTTCTCACTTCTTCCTCTTTCTTTTCCTTTTGGTTTTGGCCATGAAATACACTTTTAAAGGTCATTTTCCTCTTTAAATTCATTGGACTTAGGGTGTAGAAGAAGTTGGATAAACATTCATCAATTCAAATCTATCTTTAAAGTGAATTGTTCAATTCATTTTAGGTGCTTTGAGTTAATGATATGTTTAGTGCTTTAATCCACCAAGATGAGTGGATGAACTTAAAGATGGAATGATCTTGAACTTGTAATTCAATTTGGCGTTCCCTCTCCTCCTCTATTTTACTTTTGGTCGATGAAAATCTTCGGTATCGTTTGAACTTATTTCAAGTTCTTGATGAAGATGAGATCATTACCATCTTTTCTTTTCGTGCAGTATTGCTTTCGGAGAGTGATTTACATATCACTTATCTAGCATTCATTAGCACTAATATTTTTATTGACCGGCCTCAGATAGTCGTGGTTTCTACATAAACCCGATTACGATTGCTTAACATAGCACTACATTGTCCCGTAATCGGTAAAAAGTGATCATTTGTGGCTCAATTTTATGTTTCAAAGTCCAAGTATGGTTGATTATTGGTCTTAAGTCCATCATCTATGAAGCTTGTTGTTAGGAGGCTTTGGTCTTATCAATCCTCTAATGAGTTTTCATTAACCTTGGTCTAAGTGCAAGAATTAACCGTCGTTGATCATTTGCTCTAACGAAAAATTACTAACTCACTAACATTTTCATTATACTAATTTTGTTTATGTTTCCTTCTTGCTCCCTATCTCTCTTTTATCTTTATGCCTCATTATTATCATTTTATTGTTTATGCTTCCGTTATTTTTCCTTTTCCCGTTGGACACATGTTTATGTTTCCGCCATTTTTCTTTTGTCCACTTGGACCGTATCTTGTTCAAAGCATTAATAAAGGACTTAACCTCTAAAAAACATGGTGCTCTTAACTTTGTGGTTATGCTCTTGGACTATTCTTGGAACCTTGGACTTAGAATTAGGACCCTTTCCCTATGCTTTGAGTATTATGGATCTTTGCCTTTATTTGGCTTGTTCACTTGCTTATGCTCAAGATGGATGGAATTATTTTTGCTTGCTATGGAGTTTGCTACAAGTTGGTTAGATCCTTCTTATCTCTAGCTTTTTTTTGCTTTCTAGGGTAGTCACTTCATCTCCTCCCCATCTTAAATTTTCAAAAATCCTCTCCCTCTTTTAAAACCTTCTTGTTTTCAAACATAAAACCGCTTTCACAATAAAATCTTGACTTTTGTCAAGTGATTTTTTTAAAACTTTGTTTTTCTTAATAAATGTCAATCAATATTAATCATATTTTGACCAATTTCAAAAGACATAAATAATACATAAAAAACTCATCACTCTTTTTGTGCCTTTTGTGCACTTTTCATTTTTAAAACTTTTCATAAAGTTTAGACATGAGTCATTTCCATAGTTGAGATATAATTCTTCTATTCCCCATAGTATTGAGATTTTCACATTTTCCACTTTGATGTTGAGTGATAGACTTGTTGATAATCCAAGCAAATCCTCCATCTTTAGGTGATGTGAATGTTGTCTTATACTTGTGGGCAACTAGTCGTAGTTTTATACTTAAAATTACGACTTGTCTTTACATTTAAAATCAATCAAAACCAACAAATTTTTGTTATTTGTACCACGAACTACAAGGTTTTGATCCTATATTGCACTTTATGGGTACGTATGCATGAGGCGATAAGTCTCTCCAAACACAAAAATCTAAAAACACAATTCTCTTTTCATCTCTCCAATCTCTTTTCAAGCAAACCATTTTCAAGCAAAAAAGAGTAAATATTTCAAAGGACTCCTATAGAGTACTATAGACATTTTGGGTGCTAACACCTTCCCATTGCGTAAGCAACACCCTTACCCAGATCTCTATTTATTTGTTCTTGTTTTAGAACTCTTTGGTTTTGTTCGCTCTTTTTCCTTTCCTTTTTGGATAAAATAAAAGTGCGGTGGTGACTCTTGTTTTTTTGGAGTTAAGTTAATCAATAGCATATACTCACAAATTTTTCTGCTACAGAAAAGTGGAAAATTAGATTCCTGGTGGGTTTTGTAACACCCTTATAAACCCCAAGGAAAATATATGAATAATTAGAGTAAATTTTCATGCATTTACAAAAGGACGTCACACATAACTTTCAAAACATCACAACCACCTGTCATGCTCATTAACACTTCAACAAATAATCATGCTTTACAAAATTTCACTTTGCATGTAGCAGCGGATTCACGTTAATCACATAAATTAACATCTCTTAGGCACTAAGGCCAACATCATAATCTTTCAATAATATAAAAACATAACATAGAGTACATGATTTATATCTGAAACATAACCCAAACGATCCCAGTGTTACATGACCAGAGCATGACTCGACCCAATATAATTAAATTACTAAACAGCTACACCAACAGCCAGATAGGACATCATTCCAACAGAAGATTGAGAAATATTATCATAATAATTAATGCATATAATTATATATATCTACAATATTAGAATACGCATAATCATCATTCTCACCATAAGTCATCCGTATACGTCACAACGTATATACAAATTTATGGATAATCACCGAGCATATTTTTGTCGCTACTGCGAAAATCGGCGCCGGCTGAACAGAAGAGTCGCCACCGTGCGTTATTTATCCCAAAGGAGGGAAAGGAAACGCTCGAAGTAAACCTCGCAAAGACGGGAAAAGGTATGGTCATCGCAACCAAAACCTGGATTCGGGAGTCGGTTATGCAAGGGGAAGGTATTAGCACCCCTCACGTCCATCGTACTCGATGGGATCCACGCTTGCTTGTTTGTACGGATTACACTTCTATCTAAACTAAAGGATGAGGTCTGAAAAGAAAAGAAAAGATGACTCGGCAAAGCATCGCACTTTATGCCTACGTATTCTCGTCTGGAACGAGAAATCAGAGTCAACGTAGTTCGCCTAACTACGGGGGAAGGTGGGTGAAGGTTGCTCGCTAGGATATCACATCCTATGCCTACGTACTTCCACACTGCATGGAAGATCAGAGCAAACGTAGTTCGGGCTACTCACGACACAAGTTGTTCAAATGTCTTTTATGAAAAATATCACCTTACACAAGGGTTTTCTTATTGCAAAAAGGTTTGTGTTTGTTCAAATCTTTTGACGGAAGAAATGAATTGATCTCTGTTATAACCTTTATTAATGTTTTTCTGTTGTTTTGAAGAAAGAAGAGATGACACTCTACAAATCCTAGGGTTGAAAAGGGAATAAAATCTACCCTAATGTTATCATACATGGATTAGCTTCTAATGTCTATCACATCCTCCCTTGAACAAGGAAGAATGGAAGTCCTACGGGAAAGGAAAACGAAAGGAAGAAACGGAAATACAAGTGATAACCGCATATAAATGAACATGAATATAGCAATGATAAATGCGATGCAAAGGAGGGAGGAAGGTTCATCTCAACCTCAAGCACATTCATGGGTGGAATAAGAAAATATCAAGTGATCATATGCAAAGAATCGAGTGAAAACTCCGAATGAAACGCGTAATCCACTATTTGGAATCGCAACGTGCTATCATGCAAACAAGTCGATAATCGGGCAAGCTACACATACAAATAACAGCCACCTAAGGGATCTTCAAATACCTCTAACCTATCTATAATAAGAAATATAAGCCACGGCATTCATCACGCAAACACAAATCGGCCGTTGGAGCCTTAACAAAAATAAAGTCCGTTCGGAAGTCCAAATTACAAGTTCGAATACAAAACATAAGAAAAATAGCAAAAGGTGCTAAAAAATTCAAATAAAAATCTCCAATGCCCTACATCAAGCCACAAACCAGGGGTGAGAGATACCATAAAAATATACAAAGATAAATGGTCAAACAAGATGGAAACATTGCAAGATATCTCATGTATACCAAAGGAAAGATTAAAGTGGAGCATGTTAAAGAAAGCATCCAAAACCAATTAAAATGGTACAATAAAATTCCCACAAAAATATATCACAATACCTCAACTTGTGTATGAGATCCCTGCAAAAGGATTGACATTTAAATTGTGTTTTGATAGGTCAAAGAAATTCAACAAAATGATAGCACCAGCATTGGCCTTTTTATGACGACCCAAATGTAAAAACTCCAAAGAAAATGTCAAAAAATGGTAAAATTATAATTCCAGTTTTATTAAATCCTAGACATCTTAAATATGCAGCAAAAAAAAATGGGGATCAAAAATACTAATTTTCCTATTTTTTATGATTATTTGAAGTCAGCATATAAAACAGAAAAGATAAAAGAAACATGGCAATAGGAAAATAAAAGAAAATAACATGAATAAATAAAAGTGGCATGAGGCTTATGTGGCCGATTGCGTGGCGCAGTGAGAGGCGTTGGATGAATGGAAGAAACCTTGACTTGGAAATGCATCCGACGGTGTTAACACCTTCTTCTCCAAATCAAAATTTTCAACTTTGTGAATAGTAACCCGCAGCCCCATGAACATGAGTTTTTTGCTACTTTGAAGCACCATAACTCCATCAATAATTATCCGTTTCGCACAAAATTTTGGTCAAACTTGAAGGAAAAAAATCAAGGAATCCAAATATGGTCTTAGATTTTCTTGAAACTCTCTCTAACTCCCAAAACGTGGCACCTCAAGAAAAACTCAAGAACCAAAAATTGTCATAAAACCCATCTTTTTTGTACTAGAATCCATGTAGGAGATGAGAGCAATGTAATGCAACAACAATAATGCAAGAAAGACTCATAAATCATGAGTTATGTCGAATTCTTTATACCTCCGAAAAATGGCTTATGGAGCTTCACTTGATCACCAATTCTTTGAGAAAATGATGTGGACACGTCCTATAATTGATGAGGAAGGTGTTTGGATGGAAAGAAAGGAGTGAATTGATGGAAAACAAAAAATCAATTTTCACTTGGAGCTCACTTTAATGGAGTTGTGTAGCTTGGTTCATGCATCAATTATGGCCAAAAAAGTGTTGAATCAATTGTAAGAATGATAAGAAATGTATTTGCAATGGTGGAATGAACCAAAAGTGGGAGAAAAATGGAATTGAAAATTTGAGTTTTCAAGTGTAGAAAAATGTGGGAAAAATGGAAAAATGGTGAAGAGAAAAATGAAGATTCAATATGATTTGCAAATGGAGAAAATGGATTCAACATCAACTATCACCAACCCTTACTCTTAATGATCTCAATCCAATATATAGGAGAGCATGGAAAGATCTAGAGTCTTCTAGATCAATCTAGGATGATTCTAGAAACTTCATGAATTTCTCATGATATGGTATTTTGGAATCTCATGATATCTCCCTTCAATCTAACTTGAAGCCCCTTAAACACTTTTTAAAATCTCTTTTCATGACAAATTGGAGTGATATGAGTGAAAAACAAGGGATTCCTTTGCCTTATGTTGAGTTTCTCACATGTACCTTATTATGCAAGCAATAAAATTACAAAGCAAGTCCATTTTTAAACCCTCAAATCATAATTGTGGCTGAACCAAAGTCTTTAAAATGTTGTTTAGACTCAATTTGATATATCATATGCCCCATTTTGGATTTGTAGATTTCCCATACCAATTTTCAATTTGAACTTTTTCAACTTATATGCCATTTTTAAGTCATTTTTTACCAACTTTTATCAATTTGAGTTCTATGCATTTCCAAACTTCCATGACCTCTTTTATAGACTTAAAATGCCATTTTGAGCAACTTTTATGTTGTGAAGTTTTTCATTTGAAGCTTCCTTGTATGAGTTTTAGGCATAGGCTTGAAATGACCTGTAATTCTCAAATGACCAAAATACCCCTAACTTGCACAAACTATAACTTGAGCTTCACAAATCAGATGAAGGCATACCATACCTTTTTGGAAAGGGGAGATCATGAGGAACAACTCTTATTTTTGCCAAGAATTCATTTGAAAACTCCTTGAAGGTCAAAAGTTGCTTGGAAGACAGACAACTTTCACAGACAAATTTCAGTGTTCTCAGATGACCTGCAACTTGCAAGGACCATAACTTGAGCTCTGTAAATCATCTTGATGACTTCCACCACTCAAATTAAAGCTATGAAGATACTCTACAAGTTTCATGTGTACCAGAAATTCATATGAAGCTTTCATTTTGAGTTACACTGCTTGGAAGTTTGACCTAAATCAGGGGATTTTACACTGAAACCCTAATTTGGTAACTCCTCTTCTCCTTGACTTCTTTTGATCTTTCTTGGGCACAACACCACATCCATATCCATGTAGAAAATAACGAATCCCACATCCTTCAAATGAGCCTTAATGCCTTTCAAAACAAGTCTTTGACCTAGGGTTGACCTAGTGTTGACCCAGATAAAACCCTAGTTGACTGACTTCAACTGAGGCTCTTGTAATCATTCCAATGACATGGCTCTTCTTAAAAATGATCATCTAGACTTTCCATAACATCCATACACACTCCATGCTCTTGGCTCATAGCTCACACCCTCTGATGATCCCCAAACAACCTCAAGATAGGGGAGAACCCAATGAGTGATCTGTCAACACTTCAAAGCTCAAATTCTTCCCTGATGACCTGAGTAGTCTTGAATATGAATGAAACCCTTGAATATGCCTCTTGAGACAAGAATGGCACTTGATCCTCTGATTAAGATAGCTTGCTTATGCTATGCTATGCAGATGAATACACTATGTACATGATGCCAATGCAAATGACTATGCAATTGAAACATAAACCTAGGTTAGAAAAGGTTGGGCAAATTTTGGGGTGCAACAATTTCCTCATACATACATCCACAATTCCAATCATTTTACCTAAACATACACATTATGTTTAATTCACCACAATTCATATAAACATATACAATCATGTTTATTCATTAATTCCTCGGTCAATATCATTCACAATTACACATTCACAATTCACATTATTTCACATAAACATTTACAATTATGTTTATTCATCACAATTAATCATAAAGTATACACACACACACACACAATATATATATATATATATATATATATATATATATATATATATATATATATATATATATATATATATATATATATATATATATATATATATATATATATATATATATATATATATATATATATATATATATATATATAACTCATATAAAACAAATATTTATGCCATGTGACTCATATAAAACTCATCAATTCTCACCAATCCCTATTTGGGATTATGGGTACATCGTTTATACCCCACCAGGAACAACATCATAGTCATTCTACCCCAGTGAACACCAACACTAGGAACAACATCATAGTCATTCTACCCCAGTGCGTACGACTGTATCACGTATACTCCACTAGGAATAACATCTCAGTTATTCTACCCCAGGGAGCATCCCACCAGGAACAACATCTCAATTATTCTACCTCGGTGATTATTCCACTAAGAACGACATCTTAGTCATTCTACCCCAGTGTATACGACCATGTCACTCTACCTCACTAGGAACAACATTTGTCATTCTACCCCAGTAATTACTCCACTAGGAACAATATCTTGTCATTCTACCCCAGTAATTACTCCACTAGGAACAACATCTTGTCATTCTACCCCAGTGAGTACGAGTTTTGCACATACACATATTTTCGTAAAACAATCATATGCACTTAAGACCGTTCTCGCATCTTAATCTCATGCATACTCAAATAATTCATCACACAAGAATTATATCATGATTTCACACACAACACATATTCCATATTAATCAAAGTATTCATACTTTCAACACTGTCACCACATTTATCAAGCAATGCACACATATTCACAATATGTTCTCATGCATTATTCACAATATTGCATACAATCAATATGCATTCACAATACAATACCATCACCATATTTATCAAACAATGCACACATATACACAATATGTTCTCATGCATTCTTCACATACGATCGCATACAATCAATATGCATTCACATCATCGTGCCAAACGACAACAAACTTCATCACAAATTATCATGCATTTTTAATCAGTTCAAACAATGCACATACTTGTCAAAGAAACCACATTCCACAATCGATTCCACAATCTAGGATTCACGCCATACGGCTACCCACATCATATATATAACAGCACACAATTACTCATTTCATATCAAGATTGAACACAATCGAACCAAACAATCAACATTGGATGGAATCACAAAGAAATGAGAATGTTGTCACGCTCGCTGGCTTGCTCGCCTAGCGCGAGCACTTGCTACCTGTTCGCCTAGCGAACAAGCTCGCGAAGGCAAACAGAAGCTACTGTAAGACTTCGCTACCTACTCATTGGGGCTTCGCCTAGCGAACCCCTCGCTACCTCGCTCGCTACCAGCGAAGAAGGTCAATTACATTCTTTCCAAGTCTGGGACCATTCGCTACTAGCTCGCTACAGCGAACACTCGCGACCTGCTCGCCTAGCGAAGGTGCTAGCGAACGTCTACGATGTTCAAAACCCCATCTGTCCAAAACTCTCAGAAACTCCCAAAATCTCCCGATTTCCACCAAACCAGTTCCAATAGTCTTAGTCTAACAATACTCGACTAAACTACATCACTTATTTTGGGTTCTAACCGTTAAAACCTCGATTTCTACCGATTAAACCATTTATGCCCTAGAATGGAAAAAGATGAAAAACATCCAGACAAATCCAAACACACACATACAATCATATACATTGTTAGGATAATAACATTTCACACCCTTACCTTGATTAAATCAAAAGTTAGGAGTTTTTCTTGAGCTTTCCAAGCTTTTCCTTCTCTTTTCTCCTCTTCCTCTTTCTTTCTCTTCTCTTTCTCTTATGTTACCATCATTTCCTTTTCCTTCCACTTTTCCTTATATATCTTTCCCTTCTATTTCTCTCCAATATATTTCTTCTCTCAAAATATCTACCAATTCCTTTAAATAATTATCCAATAATTTCAATAAATCAATTAATTAACATAAATAATTAATTAATGAAAATTGGGCTGTTACAAGTTTGGCCAACTTTGATTTATTCATCTGTTTATGTTTGATTTGTTTGTTATTGTTTGTTCCGTTTTGGTGCTTGGTGATCTGTGTGGTGAGATAAGTCCTATACCCGGACTTGAGTGCACTTATGATAGGAGGGTGGTATAGTCTTGTTGGCTTACATGAAGTAGTCCTTACTAAGCTGACTTGAGATCCCCCACTCAGTGGAGGCCCCTTTGGAATTACTGATGTCTTACGAGTAGTCGTAATTGGCATTACTTTTTCCGACCTGGGAGCCTGAGAAGCTGAGGACCTTAGAACCCTTTAACCCATCTTGGCCTTATTAGGACGTGGTGCGGTGGCTATTCAGGTGTAGGCTTGAATTAGTTGTTACGTGATATCACACTCAGACGAGTTTCTCTTGAGAATATTATTGGCCGACGAGTAGTCGTTTAAGCCGATAATATCCAAAAGATGGAATTATGACTCTGGGAACTTTTTAGAACCATGTTCTACAGGTGATGATATAAGCTTTGTATATAACAATGTGGGTGGTTCTTACCTTTGGCTCCATGCTCGCGCCGAACCTTTGAACCTGTGTACTTTGTGTGTCTTGTTTGTGGGTGTTGCATCTTACATCTATGCATTCATGAGCATTTTTTCTCAGTTTTCAAGGAACTCAGATATTTCTTTTTGCAAACATCGCAATTTTTTTTAAAATCATGGATATTGAAAGAAGTAACACTAAGAAGTACACTTTCACGAGTCTTTACTTACAAGAGTTGAGAAAGCTTGGATCTTTGGTATCTAGTCCTGTGGATTTTAATGGTTGTTTATTCTGCGGACTGATGTTGAAAAGGGGATTCTTAATACCCTGGTCCAGTTCTACGATCTGTTGCATCATTGATTCACTTTCCCAGATTATCAAATATTTCCAACCTTAGAAGAGTATGCCTATCTTATGGGTGTTCTAGTCTTCATTGAGTTTCTTTAGCAACGTGTCATGAAGAGATCAAGGGATCCAGAGGATTTATTTTCCTCTAGCATATCATCATTTGCTCATCTTCTTACCTCCGGTTCTTGGAAGGGTATTGTAGATTGACTCATGAAATAGAAAGGCACCATGAAGATCAGATATGTAAAATAAATCAAGAGGCTTTGCAAGAAGTATCAACTCAGAGTTGGGTCGTTTTCCGACATAATTCCTTAGAACTAGATTTCATTCTCTCTTATGCTGTAAGATTGATGAAACTGTACTTCAAAGCTGTAATTCTTTCAATATTAATGAAATGATATTTTTGTTCATCCAGTGTGTTATCTTAATGTAATATTTGCAAACTACTTTATAGTTCCTTGAAAACTTGCATTTGCATTTGCACATCAAGCATTATTGTGCATTGTGTCTTACCTTTCCCGGGTGTCTTATTTTGCTTCCTGTTATTGGTCTTTGTTCAACCAAGTTGTCGCATCACTATAATACTCGAGCTAATCTTAAGAAAAAGATGGATCAGTTGCAACAAGAGAACCGTGAGCTTCGCAAGGAAGTGGCTACTTTGAGGGATGGCATGGAAATGCTCTCTACTTTGGTTGAAACTATGGTTGTTGCTCAGAATCAACTTTCTCCTCATATTTCTCAGACTCCACTTCAAAGGACTACATTTTCTGAAATCATTTCAACACTTATTTTGTGGCTCCCATTAGCGCTTCCAATCATGTTACCGAGATGTGTCTCGAAGAAGGTGTCCGGAAAGGATGGTTGATCAAAGAAAGTGGTTCTTCTAGTAGTTCTAAGAAGTATGGAAATGGTTTTCCCACGAAGAAAGAACAAGCTGCTAATGCTATTTTGCAAGAAAAGCGTAGAAGATCTCATTACAAAAGTGATCAACAACATACACAGCAAAAGATTAATCAACAAAGCTGTGTTCAAAAGCAAATGCATTTTGATCCGATTCCGATGTCGTACGCAGAATTTTTTCCTATCTTGATACAAAAGAATCTTGTGAAGACTAGGTCTCCGCCTACTGTTCCAAAAGATATTCCATGGTGGTATAAACCAGAGGCTCGTTGTGTTTTCCATCAGGGTGCACCGGGGCATGATCTTGAAGATTGTTTTCCTTTGAAACATGAAGTGCAAAGACTAGTGCAAAAAAGAATTTTGTTTCTCAAAGGCACTAAGGTCCAAGCCAATCTTCTACCTGAACATGGTAACGCCACTAAAGTTGAGATGCATGCCGTAACTCCGAATCATTTCAAAGAAGCCCAAGTTCATCCACCACTCTTAGAGAAAGAACTGTCCAAAATCCAAGATGGTTCGAATGGCCAAGCTAGTGGAGAAAATTTTGTTAGTGATTCCCAGGTGGGAGAAAATGTTGAGGTTGATGAAATTCAGAATTCTCCTAAGATTCTGCAAAATCCAGTTTTGAATAAGCCAAAAGGAGAGACTTGCCAGTTTGATCCAATCCCAATGACTTACTGTCAATTGTGGTCTTATTTTTCCCAAAACTCGGTAGTGACACCTAGAAAGACCAGAGTCATGAAAAATCATCCTCACTGGTACAATCCAAATATCAGTTGTGAGTTTCATGATGGGGTAATGGGGCATCCAATTGACGAGTGCAAGGTTTCCCAGGAAATGGTTCAAGAGATGATTGAGGATGAGGTGTTGACTTTCGAAGGAGGAAGCCCATTTTTGAATGGAACGCCTTTATGTTGATAAATATAAAACTCGAGGAAATTCATATTGTTGGTGTTAGTGGAGTGACCTGTAGCGATCGTGCATTTGCTTTTGTTTCTCCAAAGAAAGTTGAGGGTGTCTTTCAAGCTAAGACTGAGATAGTCTCCTCAGATCATTAGTTCATTTACTGCAATTTTATTTGTAATCTCTCATGTTTGTTAATGCTTTGTTAGCTTGTAAAAACTTGTTTGATTTTGAATATTAATCATAATGCAATGAGTATGTTTTCCTTGAAGTAATCTATTTGCATTCGCTCATAAATTATTTTCCTGCATTTGCAATACCAACTTTTGTTTAAACTCTTGGAGGGAGGATGATGAGGTGAAAACGCAAAATATTTGGTTATATGCTTTTGAATAAGACCCAGTTGATGATGTAAGGCATTGTTTCAAATTCCCAAACATCGGAGATATAAGGAAGATAATCCCTTGTTAACCCATTTGAGCCTCGAAGTAGGAGTTTCTTTTCTAAATGGAAAAAACCTCACATTTTAACCTGGGGTATGGTAGTCTTCAGTTAATTTAACCAAGTGTTCAAATTTCGAAAAGGAGTGTGTATCTAAGAACCAACCACGATGGTTATCCCTTATTCCAAAGGAAAGAGACAATCACAACTCTTTTAACAAGTCAGATAAGCCAATGTCACATGATTTGTTCAACAAAAAAGAAAAATAAAAAGCTCGTTAAGTCGTAAAACTTGAAAACAAGTGACTTAGGAAAAAATTAGGGCATCCCACTGGACATCAAAATTTATAAAAAAAAACGGTCCAGGAAAAAATTAGGGAAAGGCAAAAAAAATGAAAAGTGCGAAAAGCGAAAAGAAAGGATTACAAAGAAAAATCCTGAACAAATCTGTGTGACTATAGATACAAAAGGAAAAAAAGAGGGTGATTGTTATTCCCCGAAAAGCCTCATTGGTTCTTAAACATCATTTTCATTAGTTCACTAACCATCAAAATATTGTTTTTGAGAGATGAACATTTGTGTCAAATTAGCTGAATGTAGGACTGAAGAACATCACGGAGAATGGGTGGGTACAGATAAACTTTGAGCCTAAATATCCTTTTTTCTGAAAACCGTGAACCAGACCGCATTATAACCCTCGAAAGACCTAATTGAAGCAGAGTTTATTTTGAAAGCATACTTTAACGAGATAGTGTTCCTGACTCCCATGAGTTATGCTAAAACACCTTTGTTGGTATCGCATGTGCATTTAAAAATCAATGTCACATTTAACTAGTGTTTCGTTCACAAGTTTTTGCGACATCTTTTCAGTAAAAAATTCAATACAAACATATGTAATTGCATTAGAATTATCATTCTTAGAATTAAGCATTTTCTACTTACATACATTTGTTGACATCATGGAAGCTTACATATGTGCATTAGTGATGAACTTTATATTTTGAAGTTTGAAAATCTGATGAGTAATTGGAAAATCATTTCAAAGAATGATCATATCTAGGGGCATGTTACCTGAAGACTTCGTTGAGCCTGAGCAAGTCTGTTTTCCCAGTTGATGCTTTCAAAAGGGCAAAGCTTGAATACTCCATTGATCAAAGAATGTGCCGAGTACAGTCAATTTGGGGCAGGTTATCTCAAGTCCTTATTGAAATTGATATTCCCCCAATAAGAGTTTGTCCTTATTGATGCTCTCCGTGGTAGAGTTTGTGGATGATCTCTCAAGCAGAGTTTGACCTTATTGATGCATTTCTCAGTTGAGCACTAGTTCAAGGATTTTAAACTTAGATTCCCATGCTAAGTCTTGATTCAAATTTCATCAGCTGGGCATGGTTCTTCTTCCTCGACCTGATTATGATCAAGCATATATAAGTGTGAATGTGATTGTTGGATCCCATCTCATTTTGTGATAAAACATGATGAGGAATCCCTGGCAAGTTTCTACCTCCTTCGTTATGGTTTGTTGCTCTTATAGCCAATCTGAATCAAATTTCCTTTCTAAGAAGTGTTGATATAGCAGTCAACTATTGGGTTTTCTCTCATCCTGTGTTGAGTTTTAAAATCCCCCGTAGGTTGAATTTTTGCTATGATGTTAACTTTTTAATTATCCCCGTAATTCCAAGTTATTTCTCTCAAGGTTGTTAGTACTCAGAGAATTATCCTTGTTGATCCCGTGCTGAGGATGTGCATTTATCACTGCTGGGGTTGTGAAAGATAGGATATGATCCTCATCAAGTTCTTATTCTCCCTAGTAGAGTTTGTTGATGTTTTCCTCAGCAGGGTTCTTTCTTGCTCCTCTAGTAGAATTTATTGGCAGCTCCCTAGTAGAGTTGTGTTGAGGTTTCTCTAGTAGGGTTTGCTGATATTCCCTTAGCAGAGTTTTGTTCCTATGGATAACCAGACGAGTGTTGTTCGATTTTCCCAGCTAAGTTTTGATTCAAATTCTCTCCAGTTGAGTATGTCTTCTTCATCCAGCCAGGTTATGATCAGACAGTTGAGCAGTTTTAAGCGTCACCTCTTCTTGATGTTAATCCCCGTGTAGAGATTTGTCTTTTAATGATTCCTAGTAGAGGTTATGAATATTCATTTTGGATATTCCCCAAGAAGAGAACAATGTTGCTTTCTTCTAAGAAGTATTGATATAGCAGTCACCTATCGGGTTTTCTCTCACTTTGTGTTGAGTATTGATTTAAAATCCCCCACAGCTTGACTTTTTGCTATGATGTTAACTTCTTATTCCCCGACAAGTTCAGGATATTTCCCTCAGAATTGGATGTTTCTCAGAGTTCTTTATTGTATCCCCAGAAGAGCTTTGTTATTTGCAAATGGAGTTTGTGTGGATGTTTACATGATTACAATTCTCTAGCAGATTCATTATTTTCCTCAGCAGATCTCTTCATCCTTTTGAAGCAGGTTTCGAATGGATTCTTATTATCCCTAAGAAGAGTCGAGAAGATTTGGGTTGATGTTCCCCCAACAGTTTATCTTCCGTCTTCGAAGCAGAGTTGATGTTGTTATTCCCTTGTGGAGTTGTGTAATTGTTTACATGATTCCAATCCTCAGCAGATCTCTTCATCCCTTTGAAGCATATTTCATGTGGATTTTTCTTATCCTTAAGCCGAGTTAGAAGATTTGTGTTGCTATGTTTTCTCAAACAGATCTTTCCCTCGAAGCGGAGTTCATATTTTTGTTCCCTCCTACTGGACTATTGATGTTTGAAGATTGATCTTTGGATTTTCCCCAAGCAGTATCTTCATCTCCTTAAGCGAGATTTGAGCCTTGTAGTAGGATTTATTCTCCTTTGATGGCTTTTTCTTATTTCTTGCAGGATTTCTGTTGCTAATCCCCAGCATGATCTCCAGTGGTGTCTCCAGCTTGATGAGATTAGCCGAGTATTTCTAGTGGTGTTGTTGATGTTTTGTTCACCCTCTTTTTATCCTTTTTATCTGTTTTGTCAGCATATTCATACCCATATACATTGAATGCCCATTCATTTTTTTGTTGAGCATAGCACGTTTTTGTTGCATTGTGCATCCTACATTTTTGTTGGTGTTTCCCTTCCTTTGGTATTGTTATCCCCTGTGGGGTGCGTGTGTCCTCTCTCCATTAGAGTGTTGACCCCTAAGCAGAAAATGCCCATCCTATCTAATTCCCCACTGAGTTTATGTCTCGTGGAAGATGTTTGTTTTAGCTTTCCTCCCCAGCTTCAATTTGGATGGAATTATTCCCCAATTGAGTTATTTCCTCATTGGGTCGAGTCTTGTTTGACCGTTTCTCTCCAGTTTGTTCCTAGATTGAACTTTGGTTTCTTGCAACAGTTATTTTGGATTTCCTTGGGCTGTCAAACCTGGATGATGAGAAGGTATTTATTTATCCCTTTTGAGGATTTATTTTCCTCGAAAGAAGTCAGTTACTAATCCCCATCAAAAGATGAAGATTTGAATTTCCCCAGCGGTGTTTTGATAACACTCTCTTGGTAATTGCTTGTGTGACTTCATGTCGCAGCCTCTTTATTTGAGCAACTTGTATGTCTCCAGCAAGATAAACCTCACCAGGTAACAAGTGGAAGCCTCTTTATTTGAGCAGCTTGTGTAATCTCCAGAAATTTATTGTACCTTCGCAAAAAATGACATTTCTCTAGTTCATTCTCAGAAGAGAAGTTTATTGTGAAATGGTGGATCCTTATTCAATCAGCTTTTCCATCAAATGGCATCTCTGTGGAAGAAGTCCCAGTGGGAAGTTTGTTGTGAAATCCCCAACAGATAGTTGTCTCTTTTTTTGAGAAGTCTGTTGTTTGATTTAACCTGCTCGTATCTCTTTTGAAGATCTCCGACGGAGTTATTGATATTTCATCCCCAACAAATGGTTGTCTCTTTATTTGAGAAGTTTGTTGTGTGATTTGAGCTGCCCATTAACCGGTAGCAGGTATTCCTTGTGAGTTCATTACCCATATTTTTCTATCTAGTGACGGGTATCCGTTAATGTTTCTTCACCTTTTGAGTATATTGCTCATCCTTTTTGGTCAGTTACCGTCATATTCTTCTATCCAGTGACTGGTAGTCGGTAATCTTTCCTTGTGAGTTCATTACCCATATTTTTCTACCTAGTGACGGGTATCCGATAATGTTTCTTCACCTTTTGAGTATATTGCTCATCCTTTTTGGTCAGTTACCATCATATTCTTCTATCCAGTGACTGGTAGTCGGTAATCTTTCCTTGTGAGTTCATTATCCAAAATTTTCTACCTAGTGACGAGTATCCGGTAATGTTTCTTCACCTTTTGAGTATATTGCCTTTATTTTTCTACCCATTAACAGGTAGCAGGTAATATTTCTCACCCCTTTTGGTTGGTTATCCTTTGTTTTTACCCATTTGACCGGCAAAAGATAACCCTTCCTCCTGTGCTTGTTGCCTTTATTTTCTACCTAGTGATAGGTAATAGGTAGCATTTGTCTCCTCCTTTTTGGTCAGTTATCGACATATTTTTCTACCCAGTGACTGGTAGTCAGTAATCTTTCCTTGTGAGTTCATTACCCAAATTTTTCTACCTATTCACGGGTATCTAGTAATGTTTCTTCACCCTTTTGAGTATATTTCCTTTATTTTGCTATCTATTGACTGGTAGTAGGTAATATTTCACACCTTTTTTGGTTGGTTATGCTTTGTTTTTTTACCCATTTGACCGTTAAAAGATAATCCTCCCTCCCGAGCTTGTTGCCTTTATTTTCTACCTAGTGATAGGTAGTAGGTAGCATTTGTCTCCTCCTTTTTGGTCAGTTATCGACATATTTTTCTACCCAGTGACTGGTAGTCGGTAATCTTTCCTTGTGAGTTCATTACCCATATTTTTCTACCTAGTGACGGGTATCCGGTAATGTTTCTTCACCTTTTGAGTATATTGCCTTTATTTTTCTACCTATTGACTGGTAGCAGGTAATATTTCTCACCCTTTTTGGTTGGTTATCCTTTATTTTTACCCATTTGACTGGTAAAAGATAATCTTTCCTCTTGACCTTGTGGTCTTTGTTTTCTACCTATCGATAAGTAGTAGGTAGTGTCGCTACTCGAAAAATGCATCGTGCAACGAAGGGGAGGCGAAAAATATAGACAGTAGAGTCGCCACCAAACTTTATTTATCCCATGAGGGGAAAGGAAAATATCGAGAAACCCTTAAGAAAGAAATGGATAAGATGGTCTCGCGACAAAGAACGGATTCGGAAGTCGGTTATGCGAGGGGAAGGTATTAGCACCCCTCGCATCCATCGTACTCGATGGGAACCATTTGTTTGTCGATGTGTGATTATATTTACTAAAATATTATGCTATAAAAGAGTGTTCCTAGGGGAGAGAGAAGGGTTAGAAACAGTGGAGAGAGAGGTAACGGGAAAGAAAGGAGAAAGAACAGACTCGGTAGGACTTCGCGGTCCTAGGCCTACGTATTCTCAACGGGGGTAAGAAAGTCAGAGTCGACGTAGTTTGGGGAACTACAGATATGGGGGGAATATGCTCGGCAAGGATTGTGGCCCTTGTGCCTACGCATCATTACTTGAAGGAAGTAAAGAATCAGAGCAGTCGTAGTTCGGCCTACGGTTGACGGATGGGTTTTGGTAGACGCTGCTATCATGCGCATTCTAGCAGTTTAGGTGTTTTGTTACTCGCATGTGAGGAGACTTAAGCGTTACCTGTTTGCGGTAGAACGGACGTAGCATGCCTTTCTGGGAAAGGGCGGAAAAGAGAAAAGGGTGTTCGCTAGGATTGCACAATCATATGCCTACGTATTCTCAACATGCAAGAGAAATCAGAGCAACGTAGTTCGTGCTACTATGGGTAACTGGTGTTTTTGTGGATGATGTTATCATGTGCATTCTAGCAGTTTAGGTGTTTTGCTGCTCGCATGTGAGGAGACTTATGCGTTACCTGTTTGCGGTAGAACGGACGTAACATATTCTTTTTGAAAGGTTGGTTTTCTCCATGCGAGGCAAGAAGTCACGTTTGATTTGTGGGAGTTGTTTTTTAGGGTCAAAATAAGTCCTCGGATAGTAACCCCTTGAGGGTAGTACCCAATTCTTTATCTCAAAGTTTTTTTATGAAAATGGTGTGGCGAACGTAGCGTCTTCGTATTGAAAGACGGGTATCAAGACCACACACACTACAGTGAGTATCCTGACACTCGGAGAGGAAGAAGTCTACACTCAATCTTCTCTTTTTAATTCAATCCAAAGAGAACTTCATTCACTTATTAAAGTGTTTTTGGTTTTGAATGGTAAGTGCTTTTGCGACAGAGAACCCTACGGTAAACGTCAGCACTCGGGATAGGAGAAGGCCTACGCCTAACCACTCCACGACCATTCAAGTTTTTGTTAAGAAAAGAGTTTGAAAAAGCACTCGGTACGGGAGTGAGGTTTTAGGTGAGAAAGGTTGCGAAAGGAAGTTGTGGGAAGAGGTGTGGAAAGAGATATGTGATGGATAAATTTGCGTCTTCGTATCGAAAGACGAGTATCGAAACCACCCACACTACAGTAAATATCCTGATACTCGGAGAGGAAGAAGTCTACACTCAATCCTCTCTCTTTAGTTCAATACAAAGAGAAATTGATTCTTATTGAAATTGTTTTTTTGAAAATGCACTAGGTATGGGACCGAGGTTTTTAGGATGAAAAGGGTTTGAAAATGCACTTGGTGCGGGACCGAGGTTTTAGAAGAGAAGGTGTGGAGAATACAAGCGTCTTTGTATTGAAAGACGAGGTTTTAAGTGAAAAAGGTTTGAAAAGATACTCGGTACGGGGCCGAGGTTTTTAGGAGGAAAGGTTTGAAAATGTACTCGGTACGGGGCCGAGGATTGAAAATGTACTCGGTACGGGGCCGAGGATTGAAAATGTACTCGGTACAGGGCCGAGGTTTTTAGGAGAGGAAGGTGGAAGCGTCTTCGTATTGAAAGACGAGTATCAAAACCACCCACACTATAGTGAGCATCTCGACACTCGAAGAGGAAGAAGTCTACACTTAATCTTCTCTCTTTAGTTCAATGCAAAGATAACTTGATTCCTTTATTGAAGGAATTGGAAAATGCACTTGGTACGAAGCCGAGGTTTTAGGAGAAAAAGGTTTGAAAAGGTACTCGGTACGGGGCCGAGGTTTTTAGGAGGAAAGGTTTGAAAATATATTAGGTACGTGGCTGAGGTTTGAAAATGTACTCGGTACGTGGCCAAGGTTTTTAGGAGAGGAAGGTGGAAGCGTCTTCATATTGAAAGACGAGTATCGAAACCACCCACACTACAGTGAGCATCTCGACACTCGAAGAGGAAGAAGTCTACACTTAATCCTCTCTTTTTAATTCGATACAAAGATAATTTATTTCCAAGACGGTTTGATGGTATTTTGAATCGAATCGGGACAATGTAACGTTAAACTGTCTTAGCTTGACTTAAAAGGGAAGCCAACCTATAAGAGGCCGCGTATTGATTTTCGTGCTAAGGACAAGATAGAGAAACAATATTAAGGATCGTTCTCCAATTGAATCATGTTGCACGGACCAAAACAGAATGGGATCTCGTCTTACGGATACAAGACTTCATCAATCACCACAAGTCAAAATAAAATCGGAAAGATGAAAAGAAGTGAGGAGAGAAAGAAGGTGGTCTCGGATCCAACGATATTCATCAATATATTGACTTAGTAATCGATTTATGGAAACTTTGTCATCGACCCAAAAGAGATGAAATGAAATAAAGTCGGAAGTGAGAAAGAAGAGAAAGTCAAGAAAACTCAAACCTCGTCTGAATCGCAAACTTTAAGTTAATTTAATCGAAGGGAACCTCTCGCGACCCCAAAGTAAGGAAAATGACACAAATGGTCATTCTCCTTAGATTTGAAATAACGAAGGTTTCAACATCCTCGAGGATTAACGTTTGACGAATCAGGGACTTCATCGGTTCGAAAAGAAAATCGTGATAGAATAAGAGGTAAGAAAGAAAAGGGTCTCGGATCCAACGATACTTATCAATATCTTGACTTAGTAATCGATTTATGGAAACTTCGTCATCGACCAAAAAGCGCTGAAAAATATACAAAGAGGGATACATGTCGAAAATAGAAAGGAGAAAGAAAAATCAGTCTCGGATCCTTCATTTCTCATCAATAATTTGACAGAGAATCGAAGAAAATCACTTCATCGACCAAAAAGGCAAAAAATGCCCAATAACAAATGCGAAATAAAATCTATCTCTAAAATATAAATAAAACCTCTAAATATAAATTGAAACTTTAAAATAAATAAAGCACTAAAACTTAAATCAAAAGAAAAAAAGTTTATAATATATATATATATATATATATATATATATATATATATATATATATGTGTGTGTGTGTGTGTGTGTGTGTGTGTGTGTGTGTGTGTGTGTGTGTGTGTGTGTGTGTGTGTGTGTGTGTGTGTGTGTGTGTGTGTGTGTGTGTGTGTGTGTGTGTGTGTGTGTGTGTGTGTGTGTGTGTGTGTATAAAAGGGGGTATCTACAATTTTCCTTAAATAAAAATAGGGGTGCTAAATGAAAATAGGGGGCCATAAAATGGGAAGAATCATGTGGGCTTTTTGCAAAGCCCATCATCTCCAAGATGAGCACTTAACCAAAGAGAAAAATGTAAGTCACCCGTGAGGGTCTATGAGCTACCAACCACATAACATTAATACATTGGGGAAATTAATTTCTTTGGGAAAAAAAGAAGAATTTCTTAAATCGTCAAAAGAAACTCGTTAATCCAACGCCTAAAGCCATAGAAGAAAATCGCCAGCTACCTCACTCAACTCAACCCTCCCATTCGCGGATGATCCTTTTCTTCACGTGGGTCCTTCTCCCTCTCAACTTCTCGCTCAGCTCGTGCGGTATTCTCTATTTTTGTTTGGTGTTATGTTTTGTTCTGGGTTGAGTGTGATGTGAGGTTAGGAGGTGAATCTAGGTTGAAGATGGAGTGGTTGGGGAAACGGAAGAAAACGGTGAAGGTTTCGAAGCTGTTTCGGTGGAGGAGTTCCGATGGGTGACGTTAATGGGTTTTGGTTGATGGTTCCGTGGAAGATTCATGGAAGAAACTGTTGGTTGTTGGTTTGTCCTACAGCGACATTGGGGTTTCAATCGTGATAGATGAGATGTTGGGTTTTCTGAGAAAAGAAGAACAGGTTTTGGTTTTTATTTTCTAAGATTTTTGAGATGTTGTTGTTATTGTTGGTGGTTAGACGGAGGGTTTGCGAGGCTTGTGGTGAGGTTCTGAAGGTGAATAAGATATGGAGGTTTTGTTGTTTGATGTTGAAAAGTTGTTTTGGGTCGTTGTACAGGAGAGGGAGATATGCGTCGTCGTACAGGGTAAGGAGATAGGATTTTATTGTGAGCTTTGTTCAGAAATGGTGATTTGATGATGAAAGTGGCGAATCTGGGTTGAAGGGTTTTGAATGAAGGTTTTCTGGCGTTTGATGGAGGAAGAGAGGAAATGGTGGTTGGATGGAACATGGTGGAAATGGAGTGACGAGATGAAGATGATGATGATTTACGGTGATTTAGAATGGTTCTTTTCGGAAGATTGATGATAAGGGGTTGTTGTTGTTTCGGATGAAGTTTCGGTGAGATTTGCATTGAGGGATGATGAAGGTGGTCGCTAGGGTTCTCTAGGGTTTGGGGTGTTTGAAGGTTTTCTGGGTTTATTGAAGGTAACTGGGGTGTTACGATTGTGGGTTTAAGAGGTTAGTGATGGAGTGTCAATGGTGTTTTCGGTTATGAAACTAGGTTGTTGTTGGTTGGGTTTCGACGAGGATGGGGGAGATTGTGTGGTGTACTGTTGGTTGAAGATGAATGTTAATGGTGAGAGTTGATGATGTTGAATGGGGAGCGGCTGGTGGCTGAAATTTTAGGGTTAGGAGGCTGCGTTAGGGTTCTTTGGAGGCCAAGAGAGATGATGAATAGTAAGGGCATATATAGGCAAACGACACGTGGCACACTACTTGGACCTAATTAAATACTGATTGACTTAAGTGCTGATGATTTTGATTAATTAACTGACTTAATTATTAACCAAAGACTAATAAAAACACATCCTAATAACTATAAATTAAAAAACCGATAATAATAATAATAATAATAAATAAATAAAATTCTATTTAAAACTAAATCTAACAAATAATATTCTAAAAAAAATTCTAAAACTATTTAATTCTAAATATCTATTAAATAACAACTATTTACAAAGGATTTAACAAAATAATAAAAAAAACTAATAAATATTCTATGCTAAAACTATTTTGGTAATTTCATTAAACAAAGAAATAAAAAACTATTAAAACTCTAAAATAACTTCAATATCTAAAAACTATTTAAAAATCTAAAGACTAATAAAAAAACTAATAAATAAATAGATAGATAAAAACTAGTAACTATTACAAAAAGTCTACTTAAAACTAAATCTATAAAAACTATTTGATAATCTATTAAAAAAATAATAATCTAAACTATTTTCTAAAAAACCTATAAAAACAAATAAAAACCTAATTAAATTAAATAAATGATAAAAATAAAAATATGAAGAAAAAAAATTAATATTTACAAGGAAATGAGAAATTAAAAAAGATTGACATTTTACGAAAATACCCTTAGGCCACGTGTCACCCTCCTATTGGGAAAAAAAGTCGAGATTTGAAAAACACCCAATCGGGGCGGACACGTGTCTAAACGGCATGAAATTAAGTAAAATGCAAAATAGAAAAAACGAAAATATTTACAAAAGTCGACGGGAAAATTTAGGGTATGACAGGTAGCATTTGTCTCTTCCTTTTTGGTCAGTTACCGACATATTTTTCTACCCAGTGACTGGTAGTCGGTAATCTTCCCTTGTGAGCTTATTGCCTTTATTTTTTCTACCTGGTGACAGGTAGTCGGTAATCTTTCCTTTAGTTTATTGCCTTTGTTTTCTACTCAGTGACAAGTAAAAATATTTTACTTGTTCTCTTTGGTTCGAGTATCTTCGTCCATTAACCGGCAGTTGGTATCTCTGCTCTCGTTGAGTCGTTTCCTTTCCTTTATCGGAATAGGATTTTGCTCTTTTGTGTTTCCCTATGGAGTCTCTTTTCTTCTTTTGCTCTCTAGCGTTTATTTGTCTCCTGTGACATTTTCTACCCACAGAGGTCTTGTGTCTACATATCATTAGTATAATCATATCATTATGTGGCCTCTTAGGGCCAAAAATAGGGTTTATTTATTATATTTAAGTCTCTTCTATCTAATCGAGACAAAGATGTCAATCTTCATATCTCAGGATAGGAGAAACTTAAATAGAGGCAACTGTAATACCCTAATTTTTAACCCTAAGATCTCACAAGTCATTTGCATCTCATCCCACAAATAAGATTGCAAGTTTTGGTTCTCTTGCCTTTCTATGCAGGTTTGTTCTTGAGAGATCGCCGGGCACCTTTGTTTTCTTGCTTGTTTAGTATTTTGTTTATGTTTATATATACTAACCTTTAATCAAAATCCAAAAATATATGTTTGTTTTCTCTTTACTAACTTTTTAAGGAAGATTTGGATCAAAGGTATCAAATACTAGTCCCGTAGCTCGAATGAATTTCATCTAAAAAAGTCGAAGTTGATCTGCAAACAATTCAAAATCATTTGATCAAGAGTTCTCAAGTATTGATTGATTATTTTCAAGAGACTCCAAGGTTCATGTGTTTATTTTCATGCTTTTTTGACAAGCAAAAGTATCGAGCCAGAGCCGGCATAATCCAGGCAACAGGGCATTTTTCAAGTTTTTCACTTGTGCAATCGATTGCACTATTGGTCCAATCAATTGCACCCTGCATTTTTTGCCTAGATTTTGAAGTTTTCAGCAGTGCAATCTATTCGCGCTACAGTGGAATCGATTGCACAAGGACAGAATTGGCCAAAATCAACATTTTTCAAATTTTGAAGCATTTGGCACCAATTTCATCATTTGAGAATATTCTAGATCACCCAAAAATAATTCCACTACCTCAACACAATTAATTCCCACCATACACCTTCACTAATCACCACTTGATCTTGAATTTCCCTCCAAATTCATATTCCAAGCCTAATTTTTATTCCAAACCAAATTCCAATCCACCAAATTTTCCAAGCCTAAATTCTATAAAGAGAGGCCTCATTTCATTTCACAAGCTTTTGATAGCTAAAATTACCTTGTCAAACTCTTTCTTAACTTTCAATTTTCTCCAATTACCAAATTCACCAAAGCACTTTCTCCCTTTGAAAGATTAACAAGTTCATCACTAGAAAATACTAATCTTTGAGCTAAACCTTCATCCATTCACTTTTTCATCCTCAATTCTTGTAGATCAAAGCTTTGAAGTGGTGTTTGTGGAGTTTGATTTGAAGAATTTTCAGATTTGAAGTGGTAAACCCTTATTCCACCATTGTTGTGCTTGATCCATCTTCCACAATGTGATCTATTGTTGATTCTTGTTTCTTGATCTTTGGATCTTGCAAATTGTATTCCATTTGTGCTATTTGCTGTTATTTCACTTGAATTTTTATGCTCAATTGCATCCTTGATCATGGGATGTTTGAAGAAATGATTGATCATGGTTTTGCCTTGCAAATGCTGATTTTAGTGATGTCTGCTAGTGTGCAATCGATTGCAGTATTTGTGTAATCGATTGCACAGTGTTGTTTTTGCCTAGAATTGTTGATTTTTTGCTGTGCAATCGATTGGTACATTGGTGCAATCGATTTTCACAGTGCAGAATGTGTTTTTGGCTTTGTTTTGGGACTGTTTTGGTTCTCACTTCTTCCTCTTTCCTTTCCTTTTGGTTTTGGCCATGAAATACACTTTTAAAGGTCATTTTCCTCTTTAAATTTATTGGACTTAGGGTGTAGATGAAGTTGGATAAACATTCATCAATTCAAATCTATCTTTAAAGTGAACTGTTCAATTCATTTTAGGTGCTTTGAGTTAATGATATGTTTAGTGCTTTAATCCACCAAGATGAATGGATGAACTTAAAGATGGAATGATCTAGAACTTTTAATTCAATTTGGTGTTCCCTCTCCTCCTCTTTTTTTCTTTTGGTCGATGAGAATCTTCGATATCGTTTGAACTTATTTCAAGTTCTTGATGAAGATGAGATCATTACCATCTTTTCTTTTCGTGCAGTATTACTTTCAGAGAGTCATTTACATATCACTTCTCTAGCATGCATTAGCACTAATATTGTTATTGACCGGCCTCAGATAGTCGTGGTTCTTACATAAACCCGATTACGATTGCTTAACATAGAGCTACATTGTCCCGTAATCGGAAAAAAGTGATCATTCATGGCTCAAACTTATGTTTAAAAAACCAAGTATGGTTGATTATTGGTCTTAGTTCCATCATTTATGAAGCTTGTTATTAGGAGGCTTTGGTCTTATCAATCCTCTAATGAGTTTTCATTAACCTTGGTCTAAGTGCAAGAATTAACCGTCGTTGATCATTTGCTCTAACGACTAATTACTAACTCACTAACATTTTCATTATACTAATTTTGTTTATGTTTCCTTCTTGCTCCTTATCTCTCTTTTATCTTTATGCCTCATTATTATCATTTTATTGGTTATGCTTCCGTTATTTTTCCTTTTCCCGTTGGACACGTGTTTATGTTTCCGCCATTTTTCTTTTGTCCACTTGGACCATATCTTGTTCAAAGCATTAATAAAGGACTAAACCTCTAAAAAACTTGGTGCTCTTAACTTTGTGGTTATGCTCTTGGACTAATCTTGGAACCTTGGACTTAGAATTATGAACCTTTCCCTATGCTTGGAGTATTATGGATCTTTGCCTTTATTTGGCTTGTTCACTTGCTTATGCTCAAGATGGATGGAATTATTTTTGCTTGCTATGGATTGTGCTACAATTTGGTTAGATCCTTCTTATATCTAGCTTTTATTTTGCTTTCTAGGGTAGTCACTTCATCTCCTCCCCTTCTTAAATTTTCAAAAATTCTCTCCCTCTTTTAAAACCTTCTTGTTTTCAAACATAAAACCGCTTTCACAATAAAACCTTGACTTTTGTCAAGTGATTTTTTTTAAAACTTTTTTTTTCTTAATAAATTTCAATCAATATTAATCATATTTTGACCAATTTCAAAAGATATAAAAAATATTTTAAAAAAACTCATGACTCTTTTTGTGCCTTTTGTGCACTTTTCATTTTTAAAACTTTTCATAAAGTTTAGACATGAGTCATTTCCATAGTTGAGATATAATTCTTCTATTCCTCATAGTATTGAGATTTTGACATTTTCCACTTTGATGTTGAGTAATAGACTTGTTGATAATCCAAGCAAATCCTCCATCTTTAGGTGATGCGAATGTTGTCTTATACTTGTTGGCGACTAGTCGTAATTTTCTCCTTAAAATGACGACTTGTCTTTACATTTAAAATCAATCAAAACCAGCAAATTTTTGTTATTTGTACCATGAACTACGAGGTTTTGATCCTATATTGCACTTTGTGGGTACGTAGGCATGAGGCGATAAGTTTCTCCAAATACAAAAATCTAAAAAAAACAATTCTCTTCTCATCTCTCCAATCTCTTTTCAAACAAACCATTTTCAAGCCAAAAAGCGTAAATATTTCAAAGGGCTCCTATAGAGTACTATAGACGTTTTGGGTGCTAACACCTTCCCATTGCTAACCAACCCCCTTACCCAGATCTCTGTTTATTTGTTCTTGTTTTAGAAATCTTTGGTTTTGTTCGCTCTTTTTCCTTTCCTTTTTGGATAAAATAAAAGTGCGGTGGCGACTCTTGTTTTTTTGGAGTTAACTTAATCAATAGCGTATACTCACAAATTTTCCCGCTACAGATATCACCGAATACTGACCTCCTGGTCCCATCAAACGCCGTCACCACCAAATCACTTGGCGTGCAAATTAAGCCCTGTGTATCTAACTTCATTAGTGCTTTCTTCGGCAACACATTAAGTGAGGATCTTGTATCAACTAGCACATGGGATAAAACATCTCCCTTGCACTCTATGGATATGTGCAAAGTGTGGTTATGGTTTCTCTTGGAAGGAGTCAAGTCCAAGTCAGTGGAGCCCAAACCATTACCAGTATTTACGTGGGCCACCACTCCTTCTAATTGATAAACAGAAATCTCTTGTGGCACAAATGTCGTATTCAAGATCTTCAACAAAGCATTTATGTATGCCTCTAAGCACAACAACAGTGATAGGATAGAAATTTTAGACGGTGTCTGATGTAAGTGATCCACAATCTTGTAATCACTTTTACAAATAAGTCTCATAAATTCTTCAGTTTCTTTAGCCAATGAGTCTTTCTCCCCTTGCTGTTGAATCTCTTCTTCACCCACAACCTTCCCCTTTCCTTTATCAACAATATTCTATGGTGAGGAAAAGACCCTACCGCTTCTTGTGATTCCACCAGCACCAACTATGTTTTCCACAGAGGAACCTTCATAAGAAGAACTCACCAATTCTTGCTTCTGACCATTACAAAATACTTCGGCCCCGTAATTCCACAGAATGACCTTAATGCTCTCAAAAGGTACCGGTCCAGGGGTAGTAATAATCACCAACGATGGCCTTGCAGGCGCTGAAATATTGATCGTCTGGAATGAGATAAATATAGTAGTAACTTCGTCCTTTTCAGTATTCGCTTTATTCTCCTCAATCACCCTAGAAAATTGTAAATAAACCTCGTTGATCATCTTCTGAATTCCTTTCTTCAACAAAACGCAACCCTCAGATCTTTCCTCACGCCCTGAACAATTATCGGAACACCCTAGGAACACCCCTCCCCCCCTTCAACAATTTGACCTTCACAAAGCTTAAACTCCTCCACGTCAATTATCAAATTTAACTTTTCTCCTTCAATGATAACATTAGTCCTTGCCACCCCGTGATTGGGCATAGGGTTCTAATTTATATTTGGACTGTCATTGGTGAAATTAATGGCTTTGGAATCAATAAAATCCTATACTTTGTGCTTAAAAGCTTTACAGTTATCAACACTGTGACCTGGAGCACCGGAATGGAAATCACACTTGGCATTTGCATCATACCCTGGGGGTGGCACGCTAGTAAGGGGTGCCAAAGTCCTCTTTTGAACCAACTGCAGTTGTAACAAATGTTGTAGTAATGAGAATATGGCATGGGTGGAGTTTCAAATTGTCTGTCAGCCATTCTCTGCCTTGCCATGTAAGGACACGGAGTGTTAACTCGTTGTTGAGATGCGGCCAGAATAGCCACAGTAGCAACTTGATGTTGTGCTCTGCCCCTATCTCTGTGTGAAATGGTGTTTGTGTCCCCTTCTCTTCTCTTATGATTGACAGAATATACTTTCTTCGCTCCTCCTGTAGAAGACCCACCAGCATTTGAGATTTTTCTGGACTTGATTCCGCTTTCTACGCACTCTCCAGCCATCACTAGATCAGAAAACCCAGCAGTCATGCATCCTATTAACTTCTCAAAATACACACCTGGTAACGAAGCCATAAATATATCAATTATTTCTCACTTTACCATAGGCGGTTAAACCCTTGCAGCCAAATCACGCCACCTCTGGGCGTATTCCTTGAAACTCTCATTGCTCTTTTGTGATAAACTCTACAATTGCACCCTGTTTGGCGCCATGTCACTATTATATTGGTAATGGAGAACAAAAGCCTCTTCCAGCTCTTTCCATCTACGAATGTGAGCCCTTCCTAATCCCATATACCACTCCAGCGATGCTCCGACCAAACTATCCTGGAAGAAGTGCATCAAAATCTCCTCATCCTCGAAATAAGCAGATATTTTTCTGTAATATGCTCGGATATGTACTTTAGAACAGGTTGTCCCTTTGACTTATCTAAGTCAGGTACTTTGAATTTGAGGGGGACTTTAACCCCTGGAACCAAGCCAAGATCAGCCATATCTAGACCCAAAGAATTTTGCACTTCAAAGGACTTCATCTTCTCTTCAATTAACTTGAACCTCTTGTCTGCTTTAGACGACAGCCCGCATTCTGTATCCTTCACTAAAAAGACGTCATCTTGGTTATCTTCCCATTGAGGACCAATAAGTCCATGTACAACACACATATTTCCTCCCGCAACATTACCATTTTCATTTGTAACTGTTGAAAATCAAGCAGAAATAAGAACAAGAACCACCAAGCATACCTGCTATGCAAATGAAAATGCAGGATGCAAAGATGCACACATGTATATGTGTTCACAGTAAAATTTCCCCTTTGATACTAGTTTCCAAGCAAATAAAAAATAACTGAGATGAATAAGGATACTACGAACAAATGATAAATCACATAAAGTTGAGACAATACAAAGCAACTGTGAGAAAGATCCAAATACACAAGTCATGATTTCATCCAACAAGTATGGTGATGATCAAAATACAAGAAAGCAATGACAATGTCATATCAATAAACCCTAACAATTATGCTCCTTGCTCCAAGCCAAGGCCTCTATGAGCATTGCCTTTGTATCTGGGTGGTCTGGTCTGGCAACCAGTTCTCTGATAAGGACACTCCTTCTGGATATCACTTCCCTGAGATAAAGACAAAGATCCTTCCAAGCATCTTCACCAAAAGCATCCTCCAACTTGAGTCTCTTTACCTCTGCTTGAATCTTCAGTTCCTCCAAGGTTAATAGGGTATCATGAAGTTTTTGCTCTACTCTGTATCTGTGGGAAGACTCCACCCATATCTCTCTCCTTGACTTTGAGTTGTGTCTTCAAGCGGTCATTCTGAATAGGAAGCTGATCCTCCCTTCCTTTGTTGGCAGTCAAAGTAGCATTCCATTGCTGGTTGAATTTGGATATCTCCAGATAAGCTCTGTCTAAATCCTCCTTCTTATGCTTCAAAATTCTGCAAGTACTTTTTAGGTCTTGACCAATTCGCTCTCGCATTTTGAGGTGCTCAAATAACTCTTTCTCCATGTTGACTATAGACTCTGATTTCTTCTTAGCCAAGTAAACATCTTCTCATTTGTCACGCTTCAACTGACAAATCACTTGTTTCAACTCTTCATTCTCTTTGCGGAATTATTCCTTTTCTGCCCAAAGCTTGTTATATCTCAGGATGTCAACCATCGTAGGCTCCTCAATAACTAAAGGATATAGGGGTTCTCTAACAGGAAAAAGTAGCAACACTTTCTCTACACTCTTCTGGATCCAATCCAAATAAGGGTCAAAAGCTCTGCAATCACTTTTACCCAAAGAAAACTTTCCTCTTCTGTGAATTCTCCCCTAGGCTTCCTTTATCTTAGCCAGAGCATCAAAATCAGCTACGCCTGTGAAGTACAGAGATTCCTGCACTTCTTCTTCCTTCGAAGGTCCCCTCAAGGCATAACCAAATTGTATGACAGTGAGAGAAGGGTTATAGTTGATCCCACCTTTTCTTCCTATCAGAGGTACATTAGGAAAATTCCCACAACTAAAGATAATCTCCATGTCGAGCAGATCTCGATTAAAACAGATAACATCCTTAGATGTCAGGCTTATAAGTCTCTCTGACCACTCAAATGTATCTTTTGTATCAACAAAAGCTCCAGTACGAGGAAGATGATCCATGAACTCTTTGTGGAACAATGATGCATTGCAAGAAAAAAATTTCCCTCTCCTCTTTTCATTTTTGTAATGCACTGAGTGATACAAATCTCCTAGGAGAGTAGGTACAGGGTTCTTGGAAGAAAAGATGTGAAAATCATCCATATCAACGAAGTCTGGTATATTGGGAAATAGAACAATACCATATATGCCCAACTCCAGAATAGCATTGAAGACCACCCAACAACCTTCCTTAGCAAAATACTGAGCCTTACCCACCAAGAAGGACAAAGGAAAACCAGAGACTCCACTCCTACAGACCATATTACCCACCAAACCAAACTTGCTCAAAAAAAGAGCACTGGCCAACTTCTCCAGATCAGGTTCCTCCTCAGAATGAAAGAAAGGCATCTCCTCTAAGACTAGAACTCCCATCAGAAAAATAAACTCTTACAAAGTAGGAACTAGAACATAATCAGAAAATGTGAAACAGCACAACTGAGGGTTATAAAACTGTAGCAAAGTATGAATAGCTCCTTGTTCATAACTTGTGACTTTATGGACGAAGCTCAGAATCTTCCCATAATCTCTTTTGAAATCTTCCATGACACCAGCACTAGCCATGGAAATAAGACCAAATAAAGGCCTTAACTCTGGTAATGGAAACTTGTAGATGATAGTCTTCTTCAATTCTACCTCCATCTCAGCAACCAACTAGATCACTAGAATCAAAGGGGAAATAAGGACCTGAGAGCACACATACATGCTAATGCAAAAATGATTATGCAATTGCAAACAGGGGATCAAGGTATCTAAACTGATATGATATTGATTGAGTTGAACCAAAACTTCGCTCTGATAAGAAATC